>CP136065.1:218317886-219517886 GCA_032622095.1 Siphonodentalium dalli | reverse complement strand
GCATTCCACCTGGATAGGATAATTTTATTTACAATATACACACATAGAAAGTACAATTACAAATAAATATAATACTAATAGACTACACATGTATATTGTTACGGGTGATATAGTCATGACTGACTGTCTTCCTATCATCCCTGAATGTGGTGACAGATTATATGATGTAGATGGCCGAATTAATTGGATTGTTTTTGGTTTACATTCATCGGCTTTGTCAGGCATGTTACGAAAAGTGGTTCATATGTATAGGCACTTATTTGGTCGATATAATGAATGAATACTATGAAAATATACATGTGAGTGGAACCGAGTAGGATTAATACGAGTGAGGTTTTGGGATTTTTTTTTTAATTAACATGGATATATAAGTGAATGCATGGAAATATAAACACAAGGTGTGTGGTGGGGGATTTATTTTTTTACAGCTGTTAGCAGAAAATTATGTATCGTTTATACAATCAGGGCATCCTCGGTTTATGCATTGAACGCTCACTTAACCCTTTACCCAACAGAACGGCCCTGTGCCAATGCAACGAAACCTTCTGTTGTTGTTGTTCATTCGCCTATTCATTTGAAACTGATTATCATGCATATTCATACCATCTCCAGGACGATTTCCCCTCATTCGATCGTTCTGATGCTGATGATCATCTTGCATCCAGCTCCCATCCTGCATCCTGCGAGTCGACCATAGGTCGCCTCGCATATATAAGAGAATGCATTGGCTTAACACATATTAAAAATGATAAAATTGTCAAAGAATGTAGAAAAATATTATAAAAAATCTAAGAAAAAATTATAAAATTGTTAAAGAATGTAAGAAAAAAATGGTAATGCATTCTCTTATATATGCGAGGCGACCTATGGTCGACTCGCATATATAAGAGAATGCATTGGCACAGGGCATAACTGTAACCATCACAATGTGGTCGAGGAACCGGTTCCAATGATATCCATATTTGTATGGTGTTATTGAGACAGACCGAAGATATTTTAGGCTGTTGAAGCTTTATTTGGGCGTTTTTGGCCATTTTGTTGGGTAAAGGGTTAATACTAAGGTATTAATGATATCCGTTTTCGGAAGACATGTCTTGATTGCTTAGATACTTTATACTTTATATTTACTTTCTAGGGAATTCCATAAAAAGGGGAATGAATGGTATGGGAGAACTTTAGAAAAAGAGATGGCTCTGAATTTTGTGTGTGCTATGGGTTTAGGTTGTCTCTTCGGTTCTGCTCTCTTGTCATACATACCTGTCGTCTCGCATCTGTCTGTCATCTCGCATCTGTCTGTCATCTCGCATCTGTCTGTCATCTCGCATCTGTCTCCCATCATCTCTCCATCTTTCTCTTCCCATTCTCCTGTCATTCATTGGTCCACCTCTGTTCATATCACCTCTACTGTCAAATCTTCTATTCATATCAGGGTCATTCCTATCATCTTGATTCGGACTTCTCATACCAGGCTCATCAAACCTCCGATTTGAATCACCGGACACATTTCTCTCATCGTAAAGAGGACTTCTCATAGCAGGTCCGTCTGACCTATTTCCTGGGTGTATTGGAGATGGTCTTCTCGGGTATCCCTGATCTACACCTGGGTGGGATGGAGACATTTTACCTCCAGCATTATCTTGTCTTTTTCCATGTATTGGTGATAGTCTTCTTTGATATGCGTCATCTATTCCAGGATGAGATGGCGACATTTTGCGGGGGCCGTTCATAATCTCAAGCTCCTTCATATTATTAATGTTTTTCTGGAGACTGTATATCTCATTCAACTGATGCAGTATTTCTTGATGCTGTTCATGAGTGATGTCCCCTGATCTTAATTGTTTATCGGCTCCTTGCATTACTTCCTCTCGGTTATTCAGAGAGAGTGCTTTTGGTAGGGGTGTGTCTTGTAATGATTTTACGGCATTGCCAAAATCCTCCGGTCCCAATTCAAACAAGGAACGAATACGATTTGGTTGTTCTCGTTTTATTTCATTCCTCATGTTATAATGTCTGTTCTCTTGAAGTGGGGGTCGCCCTTGCATGTTCATCTTTCGGTAGTCAACATCTTCTGTGTTTTCTGGTCTGTTTCGACTTTCATTCGGATATGGGAAATCACTTGGATGCTCTTTCCTGAACTGAGCCCATCCATGCTGAGCTGGACTTTCTGGTGTGAGTAATCTATCATCCCGATCTACTATCGCAGGAGGAGGAATCTGGCTTCTGTAATCTTTATCTCCCTCACCAAAGAGGTCACTAAAAGGAAGCAAAAAGAGTGTTAGTTTTAAAGAATTTCCTCTAACAGATTTTCAATTTCAGTTTTAAAAGTATACAATGGAATATTATATATCTATCCGACATGAAAAAGTTCCCAAGATATTGAGTTGATATCTAGCTACTGAATGATTATTACTGTCGACTTCTAGATGTTTCGTACCTTGGTCTTTTGTTACATAGACGTTTCGTACACTTTGGTCGATCCGTACAAATTTTTTGGTTCCTTCGTACCAATCTTTTGGTCGTTTCGTACAATCAGAAAAAAATATTTTCTAGCGTAATTATTGAATATTACCATTATTTTATTTCTAGTTATCGAATACCTTTACTAATATTTGTATATACTAGTTATCATGAAATCGGCAGTACAAGGTCTGTTCAGTATATGGTATTTTGTTACAGCGAAGGGTTGTCGATCACTGATTAAATCTTTAGAAGTGCTAATCAGTGATTTCACACTTTGCTGATGTGTCAGTTTTTTTCTTCTCGTGTTTCATAAATTATACCGTACACAGGCATGTTGTTACAACAAAATAATAGTCAGTGATTAGTCTTTAGAAGCACAAATCACCAAGTTCACAATTCTTATGGTTTGTTTTTACGGCATTCGCGAGTGATAAGTGTGTTTTTTGTCTTGACTCCTATAAATGATGTGAATTGCAAGGCATTCAGACAATAACAATGACTGATCTAGATTCCGACGTAAATTGTTTAGAGTGTTCGAGAGAAGACAGCATGATTTAAAGTGCGAAGGTTAGTAAGCGAACCACATGAAGCAGGTGCGGCTTGTGTATGTCATGATGACTAGACGTAAAGCAACAACTATGAAAAGGTCAGTTATTATTTATTTAACAGTTTCATAGTATCTGTCTATATTAATTAACCGATCGTAAGTCATGGCCATTTCGATAAAAAATAATCATAATTCTCAAGAATTCTATTTATTTAATTAATTTTTAATTTATTTTAACATATATCTTCATATATTTATATATGCATGAATGTATATGAATTCTCATTATCTTTTTAGGTATTTGAATCACTGCTTCGCCTGCTCCCAACACCACCAGCCATCAAACATGACAATGGATTTCTAGAAGGAGACATGTAAAGCTACATGTATTCAAAACCATTTATCAGCTGATGACCTTCTTTCACAATTATTTGTTTATTAACCTCCAGGATTGAAGAGCATGCAACGTTTAATAATAATTGTGGTAGAGGCACTACATGTATGTTGTCTGTGTGTACACAGACTAGACATATAGATATATACAAAAGATATGTACATACCGTACATGTTACTGTGCAACGGAGATGTAGAATAGAGTCAAAGAGAGGAGAAAGAGAAAATGATAAGAGACATACAGAAATAGATGAATGTGATATTAGGCATTACACAGAGTTTCTGTCAACTGTGAGAATATTTTCAAGAGTCATCATTATCCAGATTATTTGTTTGGATTACTATATGTCACACGCATATGGTCATCTGGTTTGGCTGTGGTGTAACTGTGATTGTCTCATGCATGTGGGTAAGTCAGTGAGACAACGTTATGACAACTCAGGAAGCTCTTCGCACTGCCATTGATTCCAGCAGAACACATATGAGTCGTCCCTTGAAATTGCGCGACCATCCTGCGGTCAACTGTACTGATGTTCAATTACTGTTCAGTGTTCACATATGCAGAACATTAGTGGATCCATTTGGAGACATTCCCCATCGCAACATGGTGTGTGTTTGGGAGACCCATATGTACATGTACCAACAATGACACAGAAGGATGGCATCATCGAATACAAGAACAGGCAGACCAACATTCCTTTCTATCGACTAATTCCGATATGACAATAAAAGCTGGTCGGAGAAGAAAAACTGAAGCGCTATCAACGTTTGCAATAACAGGTGACACCAGGCCCATCTACAAGGATGGGACACTTAAGAACTAGCAGCCTACTGAAAGCCTATGCAAAGTTGTTTGCTCCTATCCCAAAGAAGACTACAACCACCGAAGCTACCACAGATAACACCGTAGTCACCACAAACGACTCTGTGCCCTGCTCTATTCATTCAATTTCATTTATTGTTAATAATGTTATTCATATACAAAAGATTGGTACAAAAGAAATAAACATTGGTACAAATTGACCAACGGGTATGAAACGACTCTGTACAAAATGACCAAGGTATAAAACGTTCAGCACCCTTATTAAATTATAAACAGGTGTGCACTCGCGTGCTAGCATACCCCCACCGTGGCAAATTCAACCCGCATTATCCGTAAACCCAACAAAAAAGATTTTTAACTTTAATTTTCTAAGTCAAAATAAGTAGAAAATGAAGTGTAATGTTAGGAAAAACAGTCCGAGCCAACCCTGAGCCGCATCATGTAGAGAGGGTGTTGTGAGAAGCATGTATACCAAAAATTATTGAAATCGCTTCATATTTGTTAAAGTTATTAAGTCGGACAGAATTTTCTAAGTCAAAATAAGTCGAAAAGTAAGGCGTAACTTAAAAAAAAAATCGGACCGCACCGCAATTAGCATCACGCGGAGAGGCGGTCCTAAGGAGATTGCATACAAAAAATTATTGAAATCGGTTCATAGTTATGAGGTCGGACGGACAGACAGACACTCGGAGGGAGAAAGTGTGACGGACAGATGCGAACGGACACACGGAGGGAGAAAGTGTGATGGACAGACGCATTCAATCCAGTATACCCCCCATTTTTTTCGAAAGTGGGGGTATAAAAATAATGGCTAGTACCGTAAGATCCAAAAAGGAAGTATATGCTCCTAATAATAGTTGAGCTTTAGGAACATCTGTGACTGTAGACATATAAGTGTATTATGTCATATCTTATAAGAGAGCTGATAGAATAGAGCATCACTGGACATCATAATGAACTATCACAGGTTGTGTCTCACTATCACAGACTGTGTCTCAACTACTGCCAGTTCATAAGTGACAACAAAGAACTCCTCTAATTTTGGAGGGAAAACCAGGGCCAATCAGAATGAAGAGTTGTTAGTTAAAAATAGAAATGTTAAGTGATGCATGATTAAAAAGCAATAAATGATTCAATGGCTCACACTGCACTGCACTGATCAATAATACAACACAGTTACGCTATAGGCTTATACACACATTATACATCTAATCAAAAGATATTCACTAATTATGAAATGGTTTGAAAAGTCAAGCAATTCCTGATATTTATACCTGGTCTACATTTCCAAACTTAAATACAGCTTCAAAAATGATGATTTTATCTTATAACATGTTAAAATTGGAAAATATCTACGTTAATGATGAGTCAGTACCCATTGAGAATAGTGAGAATTTAACTCTTTCTATACTAAATACTCATTGAGGAGTAGCTATCCATTAGAACATGTTCATAGGTTGTTTGTTGGATTTATTATCTAAAAATCAATTGACCACTTAACCCTTTTCATGACGGGAGCTGTGCTGTTGCAGCATTAAAGACCCTGTGCCAGTGCATTCTCTTACATATGCGAGTCTCATAGGGAACCTCGTATATATAAGAGAATGCACTGTGCAAGATCAAGGTAAATATTCTTAGGCTAATGCATTCTCTTATATATGCGAGGCGCCCTATGGGCGAGTCGCAGATATAAGAGAATGCATTGGCACAAGTTTTCTGCACTTTTATTATATTTTCGTCCATCTGTCATCTGCTTATATTTCTTGAACAATTTCAGATGAACAATAAACAATTCCAATGTAAATAGAGGATCTCCAATGAGTTATGTTTGGAATATCAGATTTCATGAAACGAGTTGGATAAATTTGATTCACAACGAGTCATAGACGAGTTGTGAATGAAATAGTTTTCATAAAATCTTGTATCCCAACATAACGATTTGAATATCTTGTATATCACATGAAAAAAACTAGAGCTTAATGCCTTTTTAACAAATCAAAATCTTTAAAAGAAGCTGAAAAATGCATGCAAAATGCATACATGCACGGTGTTGGCTGAGAGGCTTCACAACCGTATATGAAGTATTACGTGCTCTCGCTGGTGAAGAAAAATATAGTCGCCCAATTTGCCTCTTTGTTTTTGTGCTATTTTCATTAGTGTAACGAAATTGGACAAGAATTTAACTATAATGAACAAAGCAATCATTTTGCAATGTCTAGTGTTGGTGTCGAGCGATTCTTTTCGAAATATTAATCTGCGCCGTAATTTTGTCGGCCCGATGCCAAGTATCCTGGGAAGCATGTGCCTATTCGTCACTAGTGAGATGTAATGGCTTTTTAACCCTTTACCCAACAAACCGGCCAAATAAAGCTTCAACAGCCTAAACTATCTTCGGTCTGTCTCAATAGAACCATACAAATATGGATATCATTCGAACCGGCTCCTTGACCACATTGTGATAGTTACAGTTATACCCTGTGCCAATGCATTCTCTTATATATGCGAGTCGACCATAGGTCGCCTCGCATATATAAGAGAATGCATTGGCCTAAAAAAAATCTTTTTTTAACACTTTTTACCATTTTTTCTTACAATCTTTAACAATTTTATAATTTTTAATGTGTTAAGCCAATGCATTCTCTTATATATGCGAGGCGACCTATGGTCGACTCGCATATATAAGAGAATGCATTGGCACAGGGCCATTCTGTTGGGTAAAGGGTTAAATGATATAATAGGGGTTTCATGTGATATAATTTTATAACTGAATGGGAGGATCGATTTAGTATAGAAATGGTTAATTAACCCTTTACCCAACAGAAGGGCCCTGTGCCAATGCATTCTCTTATATATGCGAGTCGACCATAGGTCGCCTCGCATATATAAGAGAATGCATTGGCTTAACACATTAAAATTTTTTAAATTGTTAAAGAATGTAAGAAAAAATGGTAAAAAGTGTTAAAAAAAGTTTTTTTTTAGGCCAATGCATTCTCTTATATATGCGAGGCGACCTATGGTCGACTCGCATATATAAGAGAATGCATTGGCACAGGGCATAACTGTAACTATCACAATGTGGTCAAGGAGCCGGTTCCAATGATATCCATATTTGTATGGTTTTATTGAGACAGACCCAAGATATTTTAGGCTGTTGAAGCTTTATTTGGGCGGTTTTGGCCGGTTTGTTGGGTAAAGGGTTAATGGAGTACATGAATTTATTAGTGTGGCGGTCATTTGCAGAATGAGGTCCCCAGAGGGTGAATTTAGTGACGCTATCCTGCATAGCTTAGGCCTCATCTTCTCTGAAAAGTTTCTTTATTAATATAACTTTCTATAGAAACTTCTTCACATGGATTCTCTTTCTTTTTAGTTTCTCTATATCCCCAAATTGGCAGAAGACACATTGCATAATGGAGGTTCCCAATGGGTGTACATCACAATATTCACCATTTGGAAACTTCCATCTGAGTCTATGTCTCCCATAGAAGATGAGGCCATGCAGAATGAGGTCCCCAGAGGGTGAATTTGGTGATGTTAGCCCACTATGCGGGATAGCATCACTAAATTCACCCTCTGGGGACCTCATTGTGCAAATGACAGGCACATTAAACTCAGGGTTAAAATAACTCATACCTTATATCCTCCTCGAAGAGCGATTTTGCTGCCTTCACATCAACCTTCAGGCGATTTGGACTCTGATTACCAACAGGGGCCATTCTGTCATCATGAGATGATGGTTGTTCCTCCCGAGGACGTTCAAAGTTAGACTGGTTCCTACTCCATGTGCTATCTTGTCTGTCATCCCTATCTAACTGCCCGCTGCTGTTACTTCGTTCCATTTGGGGACGTCTCTCGCGAATATCAACATCCATCTCTTGTGACACTGGAGATCCTGCCCGTTCTGTCAATAAAATAATTAATTAGTTGATAAATTGATTAATTAATTGATCAATTGATTGATTTATGTTTTATAAAATATTGTCTATTTAACCTATCTTACAGTAATGCCCAAAGTAATTGACCACTTAACCACAGCAGAATTATGGGTAATTTTTCAGGATTTAGTTGGAAATATGGCTTGTTGCCATTCATCGGAAAGCTCTCGGCGAGAGCTTTCCGATGAATGGCAACAAGCCATATTTCCGACTAAATCCTGAAAAATTACCCATAATTCTGCTGTGGTTATGTGGTCAATTACTTTGGGCATTACTGTATGTGGTTTCACATCATGATTTCTAAATCTATTTGTTAGTTTTTAGTAATGAACAAGGATTATAACATAATTAATCCAGCTCGCAAGTGTCATATGACCAGTGATAAAATAAACCGTGAATCAGCTAAAGTTGTTTTGTTATCCATGGTGGCAACAGGAAGACGATCTGGATAGGTTGCCGCCACATGACATATGATATTTTTTTTTCTTATTATGTCTATGTTTATATTTTATATACTATGTTATGTCATGAAATAAAGTATTCTGATTCTCACCTGTATTTCTACTATCACCACTGTCTTGGTCGAATGCGATCTTCTTAACTACTTTCCTGTCATCGTCTTCATCTTCTCTACCACGTTTCTTTGTATCCGCATCACTCCTCTTAGGAATTCTGTAATTTGATATGTCTTTACCTTGTGATGATCTATCCTTTTCCTCAGACGCACGTTTGTCTCTGCTAGGTTCGGGAGAATGCTTTGATGACCTATCCTTTTCTTCGGACACTTGTTTGTCTCGGCTAGGTTCGGGAGAATGCTTTCGTGGAGATTTACTCTTCTCATTGCTATCTCGTCTATCCCGTCTTTCATTACTTCTATCTCGACGTCTGGGGTCCGAGCGCCTATCTGATCTCTCGCGTTTTCTGTCGTAATCTCTGTCATCACGTCTGCTGCGCCCACTGTGCCTATCATCCCTCCGATCACTTTTCCGATCACTTCCTCGGCTTTTATCGCCCTCACGAGGAGATCTGTCATTTTTTCCTGAATCTCTCTCTCTCAACTGTCTCTCGCTGCCTTTAGTCGGACTTCTGCCGTTATCAACACTGTCAATGCTCATATCACTGTCAGATTTTCGTGCAAGTTTTAATGAAGCTTTCCCAGACTCCTGTACATTCTTGAGATTATCTCCGACTATGATCACTTCTTCATCAACTTCCGCTGGAGACTCCTGACTTTGAACCTCGATAACACTTCCCATATCTTCTGAGGTAGTAGTGACTGGGGTACTAGGAACTGTAACTTGTGTTTGGGGTACATCTTCTGAGGTAGTAGTGACTGGGGTACTAGGAACTGTAACTTGTGTTTGGGGTACAACTATAGCTTGCGGCGGTACAACCACTGTTTGTGGGGGTGGAGATGGTACAACAGGTTTAACAGGAACTTGAGCAGGTAATGTTGTAGGAGGAACAGCTTGACTTGGTTGCTGAATAGCAGGAGGCTGTTCTGGCGGAAGCTGTACTTTGCGCACTGTTCTTGGATCAGCTGGTATAGGTATGATTTTCTTGACAGGCACAGTTACTACAGCAACAGGCTGCTTGGGAACCGCTGGCTGCACAGATGGTTTAGCTACTGCTTGTGTAACCGTCACTTGGACTGTCTGAAGAGGAGTAATGGTGGGCTGACTGGGTTGTTTAGTAGCCGACGGAATGCTAGCAGACTGGGAAGGCTGTACCTGTTTTCTTGGATCTCGACTGGCTCGCCTCGGATCTCGTGTTCTGGGATCCCGAGACGGTTTCACAGCGGCCGATTTTTCAGTGGGTTCCAATACTGTTTTGATGGCGTCACCTCCAGATGGAATGTGTACTTTTTGTACCAGAGGGTTAATACGGATGGACGTAGATGCTTTAACAGCAACATCCGGAGATGCATCTGAAACAATGGTCACTTTCCTTGGAGAAGCCTGAAAAAAATTAAAGCATGAAATTCAGATTTTTTCTTCTTCTATTATAATGTTATATCAAAATCAAATTTGATATGCATAACTTGTTAAGTCGGTGTATCAATGCAGAGTTTTACTTTGGTAATTTAAAGATATATTATGAACTTATTTTGGGTGCGTGAAATAGATAAGTTAGCACTCAGGTGCTATGCCAACCTGGGGAATGTAGCATTCTACTAACATAACCGAAAATTTCAAAGAAATACCACTCCATAGAAAACATTGTCTGAGCTATGCCCAATTGTAAATATTTACATCTCGATTCGGGACGCAACTATCGACGATAATCTAATACAAATAATTTCGCCATTGCATTTAATCAATATATAAGAATGACGACAAGACGTCAATTTGGATTAATATTCATAACAAATAACTACTTGGAGCAAGTTTATTCTCAATTTGATCACCCAACCAGAGTGTTTCACATCACTTTAAGTTGCGGGTAAATTACTCTGTTTTGTCTCATATACACTAATTAATCAGTAGTAGATAAATTCATGGTGGGGGAGTCACATGGTTTCGAGTTGATGAGGCGAGCGCAAATGCGGCCAGAAATGAGGAGACAAGTAATAATCTAGGATAATGATATACAGTAATGCTCTAATTAATCGACCTCTTAACCAAAGCAGAATTATGGGTAACTTTTCAGGATTTAGTCGGAAATATGGCTTGTTGCCATTCATCGGAAAGCTCTCCCCGAGAGCTTTCCGATGAATGGCAACAAGCCATATTTCCGACTAAATCCTGAAAAGTTACCCATAATTCTGCTTTGGTTAAGAGGTCGATTAATTAGAGCATTACTGTATTACACAGTATTTTAGCAGCTACGCGGATATGCTATACTATTTTCCAAACAAGCCGATTTGTGTCCAAAGTCAGTTGTTTGCTGTAACAATCTGACCAAAGTTGTCAGTCAAAGGATTCTCCTATAGATGTATGGACTTGTGTATTCCACGAACCTCCCAAACTTGCCAAATGTGCATATTCCACCCCTCCCTCACAGTTCAATTAAATCACAAACAATGAGTACTCCCCTCCCCCTCCCCCAATCACATTCATTCACAATACCAAACGTACCTTAGCTCGGGCTTTCCGCTTTTGCTGACGAATGATCTCTTCCTGTTCGAGCTCGAGACGTTGCTGATGTAATTTAATGAGTTCCTGTTGCTTGGCAATCAGCTCCCTTCTCATTCGACTCTGGTCCTCATCTTCTTCTTCCTCCGATATATCCATGTCATCATCATCCTTCGCCTTCTAAAAATTGGATTAATAATCTTGATAAAGAATGGGAGGGGGGTGTCCTGATCATTGCACAAACTGGGATCACTTTTGTATAACTTCTCCCATGTAACTTCGTACAAAAAAAATTCAATATGCCATGAGCAACAAATTTGTTAACCCTTTACCCAACAAACCGGCCAAATAAAGCTTCAACAGCCTAAAATATCTTCGGTCTGTCTCAATAGAACCATACAAATATGGATATCATTGGAACCGGCTCCTTGACCACATTGTGATAGTTACAGTTATGCCCTGTGCCAATGCATTCTCTTAAATATGCGAGACGACCATAGGTCGCCTCGCATATATAAGAGAATGCATTGGCCTAAAAAAATCTTTTTTTAACACTTTTTATCATTTTTTCTTACATTCTTTAACAATTTTATAATTTTTAATGTGTTAAGCCAATGCATTCTCTTATATATGCGAGGCGACCTATGGTCGACTCGCATATATAAGAGAATGCATTGGCACAGGGCCCTTCTGTTGGGTAAAGGGTTAATGGACTGTGGGGCATGTCATATGTAGCAAAAAATCTACCTCTACACAAACGAGATCTACCACTCAAAAACAAACTAAACTGGACTGGACTCTCTTGGATAAGTGGATGATGAACAATTATACCAAATTTCACCGCGATGCAGAATGTAGCGTTCAGATGAGTACGTTGCATTGGTCGGCAAGTTAAACCGTTCGCACAGGTACATACATTACGCTATGACACATTCCGATTAATAATTGCAGCTGACAAGTTTGATATTGGAATAAATGCAATATTGCAAATCAATCTATCTGCAATAAATTAATTCTATAATGTCAAATCCAAACAACTAACACATAAGTAGAAGTTGATTTTCCTTTGCTTCGAAGACAGCCGCCATCTTATATCGATTGAAAACAAGAAAATGTCATGATCCCATATACATGCAAGGTATGCCATATGTCTTATGTTGCATTGAAAATAAAAATCTCCCTGTGAATTAACATGCACCATAGCCATCTGAATGCTTTAACCCTTTACCCAACATAACGGCCCTGTGCCAATGCATTCTCTTATATATGCGAGGTGACCTATGGTCGACTCGCATATATAAGAGAATGCATTGGCACAGGGCATAACTGTAACCATCACAATGTGGTCAATGAGCTGGTTCCAATGATATTCATATTTGTATGGTTTTATTGAGACAGACCCAAGATAATTTAGGCTGTTGAAGCTCTATACGGGCGTTTTTGGCCGTTTTGTTGGGTAAAGGGTTAATATTATTGTCTGTAATCAAATTTGAACGCAACGTACTCGTCTGAACCAAGGCTCAAAATAAGTGGCCGGTCACGGTCATTGTCAGAAAAAAATTAAATTATTTCCAGTGCACTTCTGGATCTGTCAAGGCATTTTGTCCAATGCAAATTTTTAAACAATCTATCTGTTTGAGTACGTCCAAGGAGCCACTACTGGCCAAATAGGACATTGAAAGTAACAAATAGTTCTTTTTTAATTTCAGAGTGAATATAATTATGCAGTTTGTGAATTGCATGTGTATTTATTAATCCATGTAAAGTATTTGAACTTTTGAACAGGTGGCGATCGGACGCTCACTAAAATGTGCGCATCATTGACGAACAATAAGTCAATTGGAAATTTAAATACTGTCTCATACAGTACATCTGAAAATTGGACAGGCACCATTTTGAAATGACCAATTTACATAATCATTTTGACAGGTCATAAAAAAAAAATTTATTTGAGCCTTTTTTGTCCGAACACTACTTAAGCCACCTGAAATATCTGCACAGAAGCAACAAAAAAAAAAGTTAAAATATATATAAAAAAAGAAAGAAGAAACACATTTTAATCCTTTCATGACGGGAACTGCGCTGGTTCAGCATTAAAGATCCTATCCTGTGCCAGTGAATTCTTATATATGCCAGTCTCTCATAGGGAGCCTCGCACATATGTATATGGCTTGCAAGGTAAATATGTTTTTTTAATGTATTCTCTTATATATGCGAATGGGAGACTCGCATATACAAGAGAATGCATTGGCACAGGGTTTATGCAAAATTTCAGGAAGATTAAGTCATGGAAAGGGTTGATAACTCTAGATGGGAAAACTTTAACACCACCATTGGACACTACTTTCAAAATTAGTGAAAATAGAGATCTAATAATCTATGACAAGCTGGAATGTATGTATGGACACAAAATGCACAAGTCAAATGAGGGGATGTAACTCTGGTAAAAATTAAAGGACGAAACCCATAGCATGTGGTTATCCATTCCACCAAACCTAATCTATCACCATGCCAAAGGACAATGAAATCCGATAATTTACACCCAAGTTACAAGGTGATATGTTCGGACGGACAAAGAATTCAAATTTCCAAGTCAAAAAAGGGCCATAATCCAGTAAAAATTAACACATATGTGTGGGTATACACATATGTGGGTATCCTCCCCCAACCCCAAACCTGTGCCATCACCATGCCAAAGGACAACAAAATCAGATAATTAACACCAGAGTTAACAAGAGGTGTGCACTCGAGTACTAGCATACCCCCACCGTGGCAAATTCAACCCGCATTATCCGTAAAAAAAAGATTTTTAACTTTAAAGGAAAATTCGGACTAATAATATCGATGTGTGGGTAACAATACTCTGAAGTTTCAAATATCTATGATCAAAACTGTAGGAGGAGTTGATTACACCATTAAGGTACAGAAAAACAGAAAATTATAAAAAAAAAATAAAAAATTCAAAGGCCCATAACTTTGGGAAAAATCATTGGATCAAACTCAAATTCGAACTTGACCTGTATTTTGATATGAACGACCCACAAAAAACAGAATTTCCAATTAAACAATCCAAACTTGAATTATCATCCGGAAACCAAAGAAAAAGTCGAAAAGCCCACAACTCTGAGAAAAATCATCGGGTCAAACTCAAATTCGAACTTGACCTGTATTTTGATATCATTGACTCACACAAAAACGGAATTTTCAATTGAACAGTCCAAACTTTAGTTATCATCCGGAAACCAAAGAAAAAAAGAAGTAAAATTGAATTTTCTAAGTAAAAAAAAGTCCATAACTCTAGAAAAAATCATCGAATCAAAATCAAAATCAAATTCGAACTCAACCTGTATCTTGATATGACTGATCTACAAAACGACGGTATTTGCAATTAAAGGATCCAAACTTGAGATATCATCCGGAAACCGAAAAAGTGAGAAATTTTGTAAGTAAAAAAAATAAGTCGAAAATGAGGTGTAACTTTTAAAAAAAAAGTCGGACCGAACCACAATTAGCATCATGTAGAGAGGCAGTCCTAAGGAGATTGCATACAAAAAATTATTGAAATCTGTTCATAGTTGTTCAGAGTTATGAGGTCAGACGGACGGACACACAGAGGGAGAAAGTGTGACGGACAGACGCAGTCAATCCAGTATACCCCCCCCATTTTCTTCGAAAGTGGGGGATAATAAGTGGTATGTTCAGACAGACACAAATTTCCAAGTCAAATAATGGCCAAAACTCTGGTAAATATTAATGGACGAAATCCATAGTACATGGGTATCCTTTTCCCCAACCTGTGCCATCACCATGCCAAAGGACAACGAAATCTGATAATTATCACCAGAGCTACAAGGTGATATGTTTGGACGGATAAAATTCACAAATGTCAAAGTCAAACAAGAGCCGTTACTCTGGTAAAAACAAATGGATCAAACCCGTAGTATGTGATTATCTGTTCCCCAAAACTGTGCCAATCACCATGCCATAGGAGAAATATATCAGATAAATAACACCCCCAAGTTACAAGGGGATATGTTCGGACAGACGGAGCCCTCGGCATAATAAACTAAGGATAACTCTCGAAGGGAAAATACTGCATTATGATGGTGAACCCCCATACCAAATATCCGAAAACTTGGCTGAGACATCTCATAAAACCAATATTTCTAGGTAACAAAGGATTACTCTAAAATGGAAAATGAGAACATCAGTTGCCCCTCTTGAAAGCAGTCACCATGACGAACCACAATACCAAATTTATTACTAATCTAATAACCCATTGTTATATAAACTGCACAAATGAAAAATCCCCCCCTCTCAAGATTTCCATATTAATAAAAAATAACTCAACTTGTCAAGAATGGATAACACAAATGTCAATGGCCCATTTTTTTTTTTTTTTTAACCCTTTACCCAACAAACCGGCCAAATATAGCTTCAACAGCCTAAAATATCTTCGGTCTGTCTCAATAGAACCATACAAATATGGATATCATTGGAACCGGCTCCTTGATCACATTGTGATTGTTACAGTTATGCCCTGTGCCAATGCATTATCTTATATATGCGAGTCGACCACAGGTCGCCTCGCATATATAAGAGAATGCATTGGCCTAAAAAAAAATCTTTTTTAAACACTTTTTACCATTTTTTTCTTAAATTCTTTAACAATTTTATAATTTTTAATGTGTTAAGCCAATGCATTCTCTTATATATGCGAGGCGACCTATGGTCGACTCGCATATATAAGAGAATGCATTGGCACAGGGCCCTTCTGTTGGGTAAAGGGTTAAAGTGATCCAGATATATGCCCAGACGGACGGACAAACTCGATCGATTACATCTCAGCCCCAACCAACACCCATGAACAAAAATAATTATTTTTTCCGCAACTAACAAAAATTTCCTGCTTGTTTTTTTAGTTTTGGCAATGAGTTGAGCTTAAAAACCACTTTGAATGAGAGAAATAATGTAATTCAAACTGGTAATCTGACTGCAGGCAGTTATCGTGTTGTATTTTGTTGCAAATTTTGAAATCCAAGATGGCCACTGGCAGCCATGTTTTTTTGGCCGAATGACCTCAAAATGACTCAATCCTATTTACATGACCATGTTAACATCCATGATAAATAGTATGCACAGAAATTCATATACAGCTGTTAACAGTGAATTTCCCCCCACAAATCTGTTTTAGTGTTAAAAGGGGGGGGGGGGTGGGTGTAAAAAAAAATGGTCGAAAAAAAACTGCCGAAAACGGAAAAAAAATTGCCGGTGGGTACAAAAAATGATCGAAAGGGAAAAAATGCCATACACGTCTGAAATTTTTTCCCGATACACCCCCCCCCCCCCCCTCCCTGCAAAACCTGTTATTTATCAACATTTTACCGGTTTGTCAAATATTTGACACAAAAAAAACCGCTTGATTTTAAAGTTACCCATCTTCATCAATAATTTGGTCCGAGACAGTCTTCAGTCAACCGTTTACTGCGTCACTTAAAATTATTGGTGGTGAAAAATAGATTTCAAACATTGATATCACTCAGAGCTTTGATGGGTGGGGTTCCTAGACTCAAATATTTTTTACCCCCAAAAGTAAGGAATTACTAATTAGCAAGTGTTAATTCGGATAATGCATCTTTAACAAATTTCATTGAGATCTTAAAGCAGAGATCTGCAAAGACTGATAATATTTACCTCAACAGCCAGTATTCTCTTATACATGCAAGGCTCCCTGTAGGAGACTCTCATATATAGGAGACTCTCATATATAAGAGAATGCACCGGTCATTGAAGGGGTTAAAATCCTACAAATGAGTCAATGGGAATTAACCATTCCGCAATTACTAGTATTTAGTTATCAATCAGTATCAATGGGTTAAAATGAGCTAAATATGAGCACCGTACCTTGACTACAAGAAATTTTGGGTTGACATGGATGGATTGTGGAATGTGTACAGGCTGCAGCGGTTCTGGTTCTGGAGCGGGTTGTTGGGCCAGGATTGGCCATGCTGGATCGAGGATCCTCACTCCCCTATCGAGGGCAAAGAGCCGATCGTTTGGGAAAATATCACTCCAGGTCTGTCGTAATTTGAACAATGACTGCCGCGTCTTCTCGTCAACCTAATCAGCCATAGCAAATGAAAAAGGGTTTGATTGTAAGTTATCACCCCGCCCCAATTCCATAAGAGCAGCTGGCATTGCTGAATTACTACGCACCAATTTCCTTAACCTCAATATCCATAATTCTTTCAAAAGCTCCCTTTCCTAAATAAATTTTCCCCACATCTGTGATAGAAATACACATTGTAAGGGTCTATAATTCATCTGTAAGTATGTTCAAGAAATATAAGCCGACAGCAGATAATAGAATTGCAGAAGGAATCCTATTCATTAGTGGGAAATGTTCAGGTGGGAAATGTTCAGATAATAAGTTCTCAACAAAAGACCTAACGTTAGTTGAATTGGTTATCTGAACATTTCCCATGGGATACATGTTCCACCTTTACTGTACAAGTGTCAATGTAGCCCAAGCCAACAATGTCCACTTTTCTTTATTGGACAACATTGTTTTATGGTTTGTTTTAATAAATCTTATTTTACTTTGGGCAAAAATTTACCATGCAGAGAGAGACAATAACCTGCTAGCTCGAGTATTGATTTTTTTAATCAAATGTCTCAGTACCAGAAAAGATCCCATCTGATTAAATCTTAAAGATACATATGGCTTCCCATCCTTCTCAATGGATTGCTGTTAAAGTAGTCATCTCTTAACCCTTTACCCAACAGAAGGGCCCTGTGCCAATGCATTCTCTTATATATGCGAGTCGACCATAGGTCGCCTCGCATATATAAGAGAATGCATTGGCTTAACACATTAAAAATTATAAAATTGTTAAAGAATGTAAGAAAAAATGGTAAAAAGTTTTTAAAAAAGATTTTTTTTAGGCCAATGCATTATCTTATATATGCGAGGCGACCTATGGTCGACTCGCATATATAAGAGAATGCATTGGCACAGGGCATAACTGTAACTATCACAATGTGGTCAAGGAGCCGGTTCCAATAATATCCATATTTGTATGGTTCTATTGAGACAGACCGAAGAAATTTTAGGCTGTTGAAGCTTTATTTGACCGGTTTTGGCCTGTTTGTTGGGTAAAGGGTTATTCCACCATAAACAGAAAGAATAGTAAAATAGATAGATTTTGTTCTTATACCAATCATAAATATCGCGTAAATAGCATGTTATTGTCGAGATCTTACGCGGTGTTAACAAAAGCCATATTACGTTACAGTAAGTAAAGAGTGTGGGATAAGCAAAACACTCAACAGCGGGGAGCCCAACTATATGAACTTTGGTTACAACTGCCACCATTTGTTTACAACTTACTGGTATAGTGCTCGCTAATCCTCACCACTCAAGATTTTGGTGTTGAATGGGTGTTTGTGAATCTCCCCAAAAGATTTTCCACGGTGTTGAGTCTTTTGCTTATCGCGCACAGTTTTTAAGTGTTGTATATAAATCGCTTAGCTCAAAGTGTGTTTGTGTATAATATCACGTTCATACTATCATTATACTATACTATTAGTATAGTCTTGAGGAAATTTTCATAACTCGGTAACTTTTATTTGAAATTATAACCTACAAAGCCAACCCTGCTTTTTACTCTATGCCAAACGCGCATAATTCCCAGCTTATTCCAATTTCGTGGCCCTGGGATGTCCGGTTATGGTGCCAGTGGCATCAAAGAGTTAATCCCCCCCCCCCACCCCAAGACCATACACACCAAATATAACAGCCGATGATTTAGAGATCTTTGGGGGGTTCAGTTAATTGATTAGAAGGGGAACATTGTTAGTGACGTCATTGTAAGTACATGTACCTATTTTCAGCCCCCTTTTTTTTTTAAAGCCAAATGTTTAAATAATTTGATCAAACACCCTTCGCCAAAACAGAATAAATCAAACTGGCTATATTTGAGATGGTTTAGTGAATTCAACAGGGGAAAGTTCATCTCTAGATTCAACCCTTTGTGACCACTTAGCTCCTAAAAGAACCTTTGAATCATAGCCACAGTGGACCTTCCAAGCCAAATATGCCCGTTAGGAGCCAAAGATTCATTAGCAATTTCTCTGCACATCTGAGAGAAAAAAAAAAGTCAGATGGCTCCTTTTTGACCAGCACTACCCATTTGTTCAAATCTGAATGCCAATCATCCAAGGCCACAAAATGTTTTAGGGAGTTTTTGAATTCATTAGAGGCCAACGGGTTAACTCTGCCCATTTTGACAATTCTGAATCAGTCATGCAAGGACCCTTCAGACCAATATTAAGCCAAACAGAACTCACCCCTGGTTAAGTGGTCCTGCTAATTTGTTATGATGCTGGTAGTTCCTGCTAACTTAATATGATTTTAATAATGGTACTTCTGGTTGTTTCAAACCTATCATGATCAGGATTTATATTGCCGTCGATTTGTAGCCACAAGTGCAGTTATGATTAAAACATTTTTAAATAATTGTTCATGATTGTTTCATAAAGCAACTGGTTTTTATCACAATCGCTCCAAATAACTAACACAGCAAAAATGATTATCTCATATTTAAAAAAAAAAAAAAAAAAAAAACTACTTTTGCTTACCAGCATCATTTGCCCTACCAGCACCATAGCAATCCAGCAGGACCCGCCAACATCGTAGCAGGATACTTTACCTAACCAGGGGTGGTACTGATTTTTTTAAGTTTTAGTGAATTCACAAAAGAGTTAAGTCCCGTCCCCTAAATCGGCCCCCTTTTGACCAGTCAACTCTATTTTGACAATTCTGGAGATTCACCAGACTCCGCCCATCACCCTTATTTGATTGGGGAACCCATTTGAACAATCGGATTCCCGATTTCCTATAAACTTCCACTCTCAATGCAAGCCCATTATATCCTCCAGTCGTGGGAAAGAATTTACCAATGGCTGCCGAGACGGACAAAGAATTATTTCCACCGGTGTCTTCATCTCAGATGAGCGGTTAATTACAATGGATGACACATTGAACAATTGTGAATATGGTCACATTACACCACAGTTCAAACCCACACCAACTTGTATCGCCCAATGACCATGTTTGGATTCAATCAGCCTAATTAATGCAGCAGTTTGGGAGTTGAGTTTGCATGAATTAATTACAACATAGATGAGCAGGCCATCATCCACAATTGTTTATAATATTAAACGGACATGGTTCGTTCGAACCCCAAAATTATATGTATCTCAAAATATACCTATATGGAAGAGTTCCGAATCAACAAGTCAATCTAGCGTTTTTTTTCTGGTATTTTTGACTAAATCTTTTATATTGTTTTTGTTTGCGGCGCTTAAATTTTTTTAATCCGTGGTCGCATAAAAATTGCAGGGGAGAAAATCTAGAGCTGCCGTGACTGAAAACTTGATACCACATAATTTTGATGATTAATAGAAAGAGAAAACAGTGTGTGAAGTTTTTAAAATAGCTTCATGTTAAGATAATGCAATATACCTTTTCTGAACTCGTGCATTATTCCATTTCCTATTCCACAATTTCAATGAATGCAAATGGCACAAGGAATACTCAGCATCCATTTTTTGTATTCAATGTTGAATTTATTTTATGACAATGCGTATTTCTGGGACATGCTCGCACATAATTAGGTGTATTTTTAAGTGCAAACTACCATATGGCTTGGAGGGCCATCCATACACCATGTGGCATCGGGTTATATATTTCCATTTGTATTCTAGTTATGAATCCAGACAAGTGCACATCTTCCTTATCAGTAGAGGTGTAGAATGAACAAAAATAAATTACTGCTTAATTGATCAAGATTATTTCAGGGGAAGACAAACTGTTTTGGCATTCAAAGAGCATTTTACAAGGATCAAGTCGAGGATAGTAGGTGGTGAATGTTTATCCTAGGTTCATGGACCAATTCTGTATGAATTTTCTCCCCCCTCCTCCAATGGCATTTTGTTTTGAATGGGGAAAGAGGCATCTGGTTTCAGCATTGGAATTCATGGCATGTTCTTTTTTCAAAAACTGCATCTTCTAGTAATGAAGTAAATACTAGCGGCTTCATTCATTAATTCACACACTGCCATTCTTGTATATTAATTAAATGCAATGACTCTTGATGAAATAATTTGTTAGTTTATTGCCGATAGTTGCATTCTGAATCGATAGGTAAATATTTACAATTGAGCGTAGTTCAGAAGATGTTTTCTATTGAGTGGTATGGTCGATTTCTTTGAAATTTTCGGTGATGTTAGTAGAATGCTACATTCTCCAGGATGGCATAGCGCCAGAGTACTAACTTATCAATTTCATGCACCCGAACAAGTCAATAATGTCTTCAATCAGATATTAATCAGACTATTTTGATTAAGCATAAGCCATTGGGATAAAGCTGGACTTCAGTTGTGTGAAGGGTCAGGGCTATTTTCGAATTTGTATGTGCGCAGTTGTAACTTGGCATGTTAACTTCATACACAATTTTGAATAGTGATTTAACACGTTGAGTGCCAACTACAAGTTATCTCGTACTTTTTGCATTTAATTGAATGGGAGCTGGCACTCAACGTGTTAAATGGAGACAACATATACACCGGACAGAAACCCTGTTGTACACCACATACCTTGCAATATCGATTTTTCTCCAAACCACTAACAGTGAGTTTGATATCACAATAAATTGCTTGGTTAAACCTTGAATATTCAGAGGTAGGAAACCGGTGCCAGAAAATCAATAAATGCCATTATTCACCTGCACATTTATTCACAACGGTTGCCCCAACAGACCTATACCATTAAAGGTTAGCAGGATGAACACTAACGGAGCATAAATCACACCTGGATGATCTCATTGTTTCTGGGCAACACTACTTGATTTTCATATACATATGCCATTCTGCAATAAAATATGCATTTATATACCAGTAGGCTAGTTGTGGCATATTCCACAGTGAGTTAGATTTAATGCGCTGAATTAAAACACAACAGAGGTAAGGCCAACATAAATAAATTAATAGATTTACATCCAACTTTTTTCAGAAAAATGGGGCAGAAGGGAGAATTTTATTCTTTATATTTTATTCTTCCTAACATTAACCCTTTCAGTGCCAGGGGACGATCTCATCGGCCCTAATTTACAGTCTGTAAAATCGGCCCTTTTTGGGTATGCTTAAGCATGCTATAGCGAATTTAAAAACAAACTGGATAAAACCTTAGGGGGATGTTATAACTCAAAACTATCACCTAGTATTCATAGTAATAATTTTGATGCCCATGAAAAACGTAAGATTCGCTGGCACTAAACCCACAAAATAAGTCTGTTAAAGAATACAAGAAAAATGTATTAAAATTGTAAAAAATAATAACAAATGATGAAAAATTGCTAGGCCAATGCATTCTCTTATATATGCGAGGCGACCTATGGTCGACTCGCATATATAAGAGAATGCATTGGCACAGGGTATATGGGTTGATACAAAAATCGGACTTGGCACCGAAAGGGTTAATGTCCAATCTTATTAAAAATATCTTCGAAATGTAATTTGATGGTTACAGCAAGAGAAAAAAGTTTAGTTAAATATTATCCATATAAAAACAAAATTGAGGGAACTTAATATTGTGTCGGGAAGGATGTAAATCTATCATTTTTTTTATTATATTGGCCAAATGCCGAATGGGTGTCTGAATTGGGAAGTACCAAATTTATATTTTTAATGGATTTGGCCAATTTCCACATTTCTCTATGGAGTCATAACAAATACTCCCAATTGTCAGATGAAATGGGAGTTTTGTTGGAAACCATACATTTTGGAGGATTGTTTCCGATAAAGTTATGGTCTAAAAAGCAAAATAATAAATTTTGTAATTTAATTTATCAGGAGACCCCAATTTTTTGCTAGGAATTCAGTGCAATTCACTCATATTTTGCAGCCTTGCATTTGGAATGGAGATATTGGCGAAGATATTAAGCATTCACAATATAAAGTGACCAGATAATTTTGTGTAAACAATTGTGATCAAAACAAGTGGCCCCCTATTTAATAATAAATATTGGTATCCCCTGATCATTCACCTTATTTTTTCTGTTATTAAATGAAGCAGCACCCCAGAAACTATGAGATCACCAAGCAACGTCTATTAGGAATTACACTGGAGTAGTAACTCATGGAGCCGAGGTGATCATGGTGCTTTTTACAGGGGAATTTCCGTAAGGCCAAAATAAAATACATGCATGTTTCTGGTAAACGATCCACACCGAGCTCAAATATCGAGCCCAAAATTTAGTTTCTTGATTTTGCCCTTTTTTCATCGCTGAATCATTCTTAATTAATTTGGACATAACATTTTACATTTCTATTTACAATTTAAACCATTCAGTTCTGAGTGTTATATATATATATATATGCATTTCATGGGATATTATTTCTTGTTAAGCAAGGTATTTTGCATAAATAAAATGGATATCCACCTGACCGCCTAATATATTTTGGACCAGTTACCAGAAACACGCATTCATCGTATATTGGCCTCAGGTGTTTAAAAGTGATTTTCACAGGATATTAGTCCCAGGTGGCCATCAGTCTGACCATATCCGGCACGTTCGCGAACTGACCATTTATTATGCAGATAGTCATTTTCCAAAATCAGGTACTTTTGAACAAAGACTACAAAAATAGTAATTGAATAGTAACAGAAGCTCCTTCAGAACAGCCAAATGGCACTGAATAAATTATCTAAATGTTGATTCAAACAACTATCAACACATTTTTCATGAAAACACATCAAGAAAAATTATGTAGGACTTCACATAAATTAACTTTACATCTTCAATTTGAAAGCAAACCATTTCCACAACTACACATGAACCACACAATGGAAAATGACAATCTGCATAAAAGTTGCACCCAGGTATCAGATTTAGACAACCAATTTTACCTGCAGGGCACTTAGCCCTTGAAGCGTTCTGATGCATTGCTAAGAACCCGAGGTTTGACAGCTGGCGTTGACTTGCTTCCCTTCTCTTTCCTTGTCGAACAAAACTCGATCTAATAAACACTTCACAAATGAAGGAAATTTCCAAAAACAGGGTAAATATTATATAGCACTATAGAATCACTATACTATAATTTAACCTTAGATTCATTCTCCAGAACTAAAAAATGCCCAAGCAGAGGCAATTTTTTTTAATTTTTTGATTGGAGCTTCTTGAAATTTTGCGAAAACCCTGGAATACATTGGCCCCAACAATATTTACTTGTAAGCCAGTGCATTCGTATATATGCAAGGCTCCCTATGGGAGACTTGGATATATAAGAGAATGCACTGGCACAGGATCATAGGTAAAGAACAAACAATCAACTGCCAAACCATCAAGTCGGGATAATGGGTATATCAAGGGCATCACAGGTATTTCAAGGGCGTGACAGAACTCTTGTAAGTAAGATCATGGAGTAATCCACCTGAAGGCAAATAAACTATTACATCATAAATTGCTAGTAATGAGGCATGACACTACTGCAACATAATTAATAGTTGTTTCACCTCTAGGCAAACTTCAACATGGATTTCTTCGATGACTGGAAGTATTTGACTTTGGGAATTGTTTACATGACTACAGGTCCAGGAATCTTTGGCATCTAACTGAGACATTGTTGAAAATGTGAGAGAAATGATACATTAGTACGAAGGCTTCAAGTGTACTCCATATGGATATTACTTCACATTACCCTTACTTTACTGAATAGATTCTGCCATTCAGTCATAAAAGTATATATTGGAATGGACTATTATTAATCTGGGGGATGTTCAGGAAATATGAGCAGACGACAGATAATACCAGTGCAGAAGATTCCTATTCATTGGTGGGAAATTTTCAGATAACAAGTTCACCAAATGAACTATGGCCATTTGTTGAAATTATATTCTGAACATTTCTAAACCTGCATGACTGGTACTTGCTGAAATTTTGCGAACACCTTGTGCCATTGCATTCTCTTATATATGCGAGTTTTCCATAGGGAGTCTTGCATATATAAGCGAATGCACTGGCTATAACGATATTTACCATGAATTCTCGTATACAATGAGGCTCCCTATGGGTGACTCGCAATATGAGAGAATGCACTATCACATGATCTTTAATGCTGCATCAGCAGATCTCCCATCATGAAACGGTTAAGGAAACTACTCAACAATTATTTACTAATTAAAGGGTTAATTTAATATGATGAATATAAAGGTGAATGACTTAACCCTTTACCCAACAAACCGGCCAAATAAAGATTCAACAGCCTAAAATATCTTCGGTCTGTCTCAATAGAACCATACAAATATGGATATCATTGGAACCGGCTCCTTGACCACATTGTGATAGTTACAGTTATGCACTGTGCCAATGCATTCTCTTATATATGCGAGTCGACCATAGGTCGCCTCGCATATATAAGAGAATGCATTGGCCTAAAAAAAAACTTTTTTTTAACACTTTTTCTTACATTCTTTAACAATTTTATAATTTTTAATGTGTTAAGCCAATGCATTCTCTTATATATGCGAGGCGACCTATGGTCGACTCGCATATATAAGAGAATGCATTGGCACAGGGCCCTTCTGTTGGGTAAAGGGTTAAGCTATCAAACATTATGTTTTTCCTTTGACCAGTAATCTGGTATATTTCAGAATTGAAAGAGAATAAAGTCGACTCAAATGTGGATACTTCTGGCTTAATGCGCTGGGTCTGAAATCTCGTCATTTACACTGAAATGCATCTTTCCTCAGTTTTCAGCAATGTATCTCATATGTAGACACCTTTGGGGTAAATTAAGAAATTCTGGTGGCTTTAAAAAAAGATTTGTTACTGCAGTGCTTTGAAAGATATTTATAATGGCGCCCACCAATCTAGTAGACTGTTTCAGTTGTACGGACTGTTAGGATTCCCCATATGACGAACAATGAGCTTTGTGATGGAATGAGTAAATTAATATCAATGTATGTTTCATGGCAAACAGAACACTGAAATAGTTTCTTCTCCGCTGCAGATAAAGTCCATAATATTAATACCACAATCACTGATGTGAAGAATGCTACAACAGTCTCTCTTCAAATGAATTATAACAGGAGACTCTCGACACCATAAGGAGATACACAACAGTCTATATATCCAGCTGAATGTCATCAGGAGGCGCCACGAAGCAGTAATGATATACTGTAACAGTCTCTTCAATTGAGTGACATATCCATCAGCAGTGAACGACATCTCCGTATCAAAGTTCAACAGATCAGCATGAGCAATCAACGAGCAGTTCTGTTGTTCATTCACCCAATTTCTTCATCTTTTGATTTCTAACAACCGTTTCCTCTTTTTTAAGTTTTAGTGGTACATGTGGATAGTTCATGGTGATCGTCTTTATTTCTAAGTGGTACATGTAGATAGTTCATGATGAACAAACTGGTACATGTAGATAGTTCATGGTGATCATCTTTATTTCTATTTTATAGGAATGTCCAGATTGGTCTAGCCATCCTCGGGTCCTTGGATTATCAGCACACCTTTTCAATCTTTATCTTTCTTCCTTGTTACAAGATCCAGCTCACATTTAGTTCATATCCATCAAGCCAATCGTATTTATACAGAATCAATCCAGGACAGTTCAGAATACAAAATTGAACTTCTCAAACAATGTCAAGTTGAATTTCATTCCATCACAAAGCTAATTGTGAATGCAGGTTTATATTAAGTAGGGAACTGGCAGGGGCTCACAGAAATGAAATATTAAGCAGCCTTCCCCATATACATCAATGTTTGGCAATGAAATTGATATCCCAGGTGCAAAATGGTCATTTTTTTTTTATTTATAGACGAATAAACCCAACAAATATGCAACATGGGCATTAGGTACCTATATCTACTACCAAAATCAAGACTTGAAATGGTGTGTCATTTGCAGAATGAGTTCACAAGAGGGCGATTTTAGTGACACTACCATGCAGTGGGCTCGCATCATTAACTTTCACCCTCTGGGGAGATCATTCTGCTTAGGCCTCATCTTCTGGGAAGTACCTCTAGTCTCAAATCAACATTGTTGTTAGTTACTTTTTCCTTTCTATTCAGTTTCTATATCCCCTAATTTGCAGAAGATAAAATACATAATCGAGTCGAGATGACTAATATTAGTCATCTCGAATATGTATTTTATCTTCTGCAAATTTAAATGCGTGAACATCACCAACTTCAACTGGGGGATTTCAATGTGATCCCAGGTCTCCCTAAAGCAGTTGAGGCCCATGCAGAATAAGCTTCATTTCCCCCCCCCCCCCCCCCCCCCCCCCCCCGATGGTGAATTTGGTGATGCTAGCCCACCAATGGCCACCATGCAGGATGGCGTTACTATATTCACCCTCTGGAGACCTCATTCTGCAAATGACCGACACTATTTCAAGGCTTGACCTTAACCCAACACAATATCAATACTCTGAAAAGGAATTAGTTAACAACAGCGCCTCATCACCTCATAGAGGAATCATGTATAACATTTTTTTTATAAATCTTTATTCAGAAGGTAGAGGAAATAGAGAATAGTGAAACACAACAGATGTCAAGCAACTAATGCAAAAACAATTCTCATACTTAAGATTATTTTTAAGTAAATTTAAATTTAGAAATTCATTTTATTTAATTTGTTTTTTAAAGTTTTATAGAGAAAATGCAAACAAACCACTCAGATAGCAAAACCAACCAAAGTATTGTTATGATTGACAACTGTTGTGTATTTAAGTTACAATCTAGACCGCTCTTCCAAGATCCGCCAGTGATGAACCAGTCAGCTTCAAGGCAAAAGGTCATTCCAGCACTTGGGGAAGCTGCATCACCATACCAACAAACCACCACAAATTGCGCCACCCACATCTTCTTGTCAATCCATCACCAGCACCAACACAATTATACTCACCAGTCGAGTGGACATGAACTTACAATGACTTTCTATACTGACCTTTGAAGCAACACCGCAGTTTGCAATTAGTTTCCATGGTAACCATGTCTACTCAGGCACTTCAACTTTCAACTTACCTTAATTAAACAGCCCGAAAGCACTCATTCCCATAGTAATAGTTACAAAACATACAAGATATTGTCAAGAATAGAGATATTAAAAGTACTGAGTTAAGAATACATCTAATGCAATGCTAACCTCTTCAAACACATGAGAGAAGATTGAGACTATGTTCTTTGCAAACAGGCTTCTATACGGTGCTTCAATCAAGTTTTTAATAATTGAATCAATCAGATATAGCACTGGTAGCTTTCTCGCCAAAACAACCTGAAGTGAAGATCAGAACATTTAGAGGGTCAAAGCAATCATATCAATCTTCATAATACAATGGCACCATGTAAGTTCTGTCTTCTGCAACAGCCATTTCAATACTTTTAATAAAGCCACACAAAATAGTTACCTAGAATATCAGAATTTTTTGTGGCAGCAATGGGGATGGATTTTATTCTCATTGAAATTTTTTTTATGAATTTGAAATTGATTAAACAAAGATTATATGTCTCGTACAATGTTCAGCTGCTATGGCGATAGTTGGAACTCCCATCAACAAACATTTTCGCTTGAAATGTTTCCACATTCCGCTGTTTTGACTGAGAAATGTTTTTGATTAAATGAAACATGTACCAATTAAGAAATCTTTAATCTTAAAATGAGACAGTACTAAATTGCTGCAGAAATATTGGGGTCAGCACTCTTTATAATCTAGGCATTTATTTTTAAGAACAAAAGCAGTCCTGAAAGAATTTAGCTAAAATTTCACATCAGTCAATGGAGAAATCGGCAGCCTTGCTGCACAAATCTGGAGAATAAAATATAATATTAGACAAAGCACAGGATTTTAAAAACCAGGCTATGTTAGCTACAAGCAAAACCATCTCTATACATCAAATGATGGAGAACCAAATTATGCCCACATTTGACGAATGGTGTAGATTAATTTCTTGTATGTTAAAGTCAAAACCAACTAAACTTTTCCAAGAATTATCGGCATACATGTAAAATAGGTTGTTACATTATTAGCCATTTGTAATGAATCCAATAAATGTGACGCCAAATTCAAACAAAGTAAAATACCTAATATCAGAAAAATCTTATGAAACATATTTTAAATCAAGACAGATAATATTCAAAGTTTTTGTTAAAATAAATTATTATGCCGTCATTTACTGTTACCCAACGCAAATTAATACTCATAATAAATTAAAAGAAATCAAATTAATTTTCCACAATATTGAGCCATGATTTTCCTGGTGTCAAAATCTGTGCCAGAATCCATATGGCGACACAGGTACAGTAATGCTCTAAATAATCGACTCCTTAACCACAGCAGAATTATGGTAACTTTTTAGGATTTGGGTCACCGAGAGCTTTCCAATGAATGGCAACAAGCCATATTTCCGATTAAATCCTGAAAAGTTACCCATAATTCTGCTGTGGTTAAGGAGTCGATTATTTAGAGCATTACTGTATATCAGGTTCTCGATGAGTTAATTAGTCAGGGGCCTGTGAGCAGTGGCAATTACAAGACCACTTACTACCAACAGATGTAGTGGGCATAACTACCATACTTACACTTTATCAGACATTACCATTTATGGGTGCCAATAAATACCAAGAAATTAAATAAAACTCAACCCTGATTTGTTGGCGGTAATAGCAGTCATAAATGTATTTCAGATTTTAAGAAAATTCATGACTTGTGCACTGTACTGGAAACAGTATAGTCTAATTACATGTATCTCATGATTTCTCAATTTATTCTGGTTCTGAAATACAGTAATGCCCTAAATAATTTTTCAGGATTTAATCGGAAATATGGCTTGTTGCCATTCATCGGAAAGCTCTCAATTAACCATAATTCTGCTCTGGTTTATAAGGAGTCGATTATTTAGGGCATTAACATGTAGCCATAAAATGGCAAAAAATTTACTTTTTGCGACAAAAATATTTGTTTTCGCCATCCCATTAAACTCAAAACAATTTGCAGTGCGCATGACTAACCAACAGACAAATGGATAAATAACCCACTTCCAGAATTCTGTTCGTGGCTTTGAAAAAATATTAATGCTATACTGGTACTCTAAGCTGACATCACAATAACATCAGCTGTAGTTTGCCACATTTCCATGTTCTCATCTTGGAAGTCAGAATAATTCCAACAGACGGCAGATCAGTCCTTGCCAACTCTTCATCAGTCATCATGATCCATTCATAATTACTGTAATCTTCTGTTCTCTGGACAAAGCAACAACCCGCTTCACAGCTTATATTATTAGTAGCTATAAATGTTATTGTGATATCAAGTCAGACAACACCAGAATTTGTTCATATATACATGTACATACCAGTATGCACATGTATCATGATGTATGACTTTTGAGCGATGGAATTTATGTGTGCTTTCAGATAGAGTACTGAACACATATCCTGTCATTACAAGTCATATACTTACTTTTTTTTAACAAGGGCTGAATAGATTCATTGTGAATTCAATATATCGCGATACATTTTCAAACTATACACGTATCGTGTCATGTGTATCGCGATACAGGAAACCAAATTATTTCTGAAGATGGGCATGAGCAAAATGTTCACTCAAGCTTACATGTCTATTATGTTATGTGTATATGAGTCATCTTGCTAACTATTAAACTTCATTTTAGTTTAAAATGAACTCCAGTTATAAACATATTGGTTCTGATAATTCATGTGGTATTCATTTGGGAACACTCATTTCGTGTATGGTGATATGTATCGTAACATTGATTGTGTATTGTGATTCCGTAACAAGTGTATAATTACAGTCATATTTTTAACACTTTACCATGGTTGAGCTGAGCTGAACAAACATGGTGTAATCAAATTGGCAAAGGGAGTTTCCACCAGCAGTTATGAATGAATTCCCCTTTTCTCTCGCCAGAGTTATAATGAATTGCCTTTTTCTCAAGTCGCACCTTAATTTCAGCTGACTTGTACAACTAATAAATCTGTCACTACACTCCCAACTAAAGTGTGTATGCTATAACAGGTGTTTATGCAAACAGCTTCATGTACATCAGTCATGTGTTTTCATTCATCATGTAACCTTATATTTCATATGCTCCTCAACATTACAGCTGACCTACTTTGCAGCAAGAGCTGACAGTTATATTAAAGTACACCTATTCTTTTCTGACATCATGTGATGTAAATTAAATTGTTGCTGTCACAGCTTACAAACAACTTTGGCCAATCAATATCTGTCAAAGAACATGTAGCATCTTTATGTGTATAAAAGAGAATTATTTTCAAAGTCTTTAAAGGGCCCTTCTCAAATTTGAGGATATTCAAGGTCATTTTAGTATCAACAATTGTTTAGGTATTTTTAAGATATACAATTATAATTCCAAAGAGCAGTGTATATACATGTAACGGTAGTTGAAAATGAAGACTACTCAAGATCCATTATATCAATTTAACCCATTCTATACTAAATGGATTCTCCCATTCAGTTATAAAAGTATACATTGGAACAGTCTATCATTCATTTGGAGGGTTGTCCAGAAAAAAATGAGCAGACGTTAATACATGTGCAGGAGGATTCATATTCATTGGCAGGAAATGTTCAGATAATAAGTTTAACAAACGACCTACATGTGTATGTTGGTAGTTGAACTTATTATCTGAACATTTCCAAAGAGAACTACCTGTCAATGAGTATTTAGTATAGAAGGGATAAGAAATCATGGCCCGTTTGAGGCCTTGAATATGCAAACTAAAAGTTTAATATCATTTGTGAGATTTCAAATTGTCCATCAACTAATTTTGATGTTTAGAAATCAACCATGTGTCAGAAACTGAAACCAACTGCCATGCCTGAAAGACGGTGCATCTCTTACCTGAACTTTTGTACAGATTCAGAGGTATAAAATATATAATAATTTTGTGTCAAGAGAGAGCGTCAACAGGACATTTAAAACTTTTTTTTCTTTGTAAATTTTTATCACAACATTTTTTTTTATTGTAAACCGATCTCTTAAAGCATTTTTAGTGAAATAAATGCAACACCAGTGTCTCTTGTGTGTTTTTGATAATAATTATAATTGAGACATGCCTTGACAATGAGCTTCATAAAATGTTGTTGGTAGCATAGCCAGGAAAACATTGAGCATGATATCTTTAAGATTTTCTAATGATTCACAAGTACAGTAATGCTCTAAATAATCGACTCCTTAACCACAGCAGAATTATGGGTAACTTTTCAGGATTTAGTCGGAAATATGGCTTGATGCCATTCATCACTGAGAGCTTTCCGATAAATGGCAACAAGCCATATTTCCGACTAAATCCTGAAAAGTTACCCATAATTGTGCTGTGGTTAAGGAGTCGATTATTTAGAGCATTACTGTAATACTGACAGTAATCTCTTTTCTACTTTTTTATATGTTAACAGATTTTTATTCAGAATCAAATTCATTTTAAGTTATAAAACTTTCATTATTTGGAAGAATCTGTCTACTGGTACGTCCTTTCATTTATTTAACAGCCAGTTTCACAAGAAGCAAAAGCTATCAAACCAATCTCATTCCAATCTCATCAAATGGAATTACATGAAGCCTTGAGATTCTTGTTAGCGACCGTATTTTCTCATAGGGGTGGATGTGACCTACATGTACATATAAAGCTGTGGTTAAAAATGCACTCTGGGAAAATCCACCTGGCACTGGTATAACAGTAATATTGTACTTTAGGATTGAGGTTATCAATTTGAAGTGTATAGTCTATACTTTATTAAAGACCTTGGTTATCTCCCTGGAGAGAAATAATGCCTGTAAAACTTGTTGAACATTGAATCAGCTTTGCCATCGTTGGGAAGCTACATCAACAATGTATGCTTCAATTAATTGTAAACACAACAGCGTTAGACCGGTGCCATTTTCAATCGACAAGTTTTCAATTCACAAATTCCATATCTACACCATCAGGGGTATATTTATTTTCATGTTAACTAAACACAAAATATTTCAATTAATAATTTGTTTATGGTTTATTCAACATACGAAGTTGGTCACCAACCGACATTTGCAATCAATGCAGCTGAAGCCACGCCAAATATAAACACATTCACGGTTGTGGTCACAATGCTGACATTAAAAAAAAATTATATTCTTGTAAACACTGCATGAACAATAGTCTAACCAGGATTGTGATGTGGTACCGAGGTCGGAGGCGGAATAATTGACTGATTGATCGCATCAATCCGATTGAGTATGAGCTGATCAACGTTGTTAATGAGGGTCGATTAATTAGAGCATAGCTACGCCCCTTAGTAACTTAGTCACCGGGGGCGGGTTTGTGGGTGTTGATTAGGGCGGGGTGGGGTGGGGGGGCGGCAGTCGCGACACGGCTTCAACAGAAGGGCACGGCTTCAACAGAAGGGTAAAGCTCTCTTGGGATATAGTTACCTTGGGAGTCGGGTTATATCAAACTCATGTATGGTACAATATTTTATACTGAAATTCCTAATTACAGGATTCCACAGATCAGACCTAATTAAATTGAAGGTCATTTCTCAAAAAAATTTCAACTCCAATCCAAGGTCATTACAATACTGAGCAATTTTCAGGATTGTTTTCCCAAGGGCTTCAATTACGTGTTCGCAAGCAGCCAAAAGTAAAGACTATTCATGACGCCTTTTGGTAATTTAATCACCATCCACTCATCCAGGCCTTGGCCATTTATGAAATCAAGGAAAAGAATTTGTTCCGAAAACTTATTAATCCACATTACATTAGTTTTGAAGCAAACAATTTCCCCAACAGCTTCCAAGCATGTACGATAACATGCATGTGGTGCGATTCTCACACAAGGGATAAAATGCTTCTTTGCATGCCGTAATTTTGGTGAAAGGATCGGGGTGCAATTTGGGTCATCAGGCTAAAGCGGCATAATATACCTGGAGAATGTAGTAAGTAATTTTGAGTTGGTAGCATCTCTGCATACCTTTATATGGGAGTGACAAGAACCAATACTGGTACTTGAAAATGTGGCAAGTTTTAGAGAAAGGTATAATCTTGGAACCTCAAATTAAATCTAAATGGTTGCTAGCTTCCGTCACAGTTCAGGAATCAAAAGATATACACCTAGGTCAATATATACAAGATATGCTTTCATATAGACTTTATAAGAAATGGAATGACCAACTGTACTTCTACATGTATTGAATGTATTCATAGAAACTATCTCAAAAATCAAATAAAAAACTGGTTCACAGTAAATTACATTGAAAATGTAAGACCTAACATTATAATAGAGTATTGATTATTCATGGTTAAGCTCTTTTCTAACATGGTTGGTAATGCTGTGCTCTGCACAAAGTTGATAGCAGATAAATTTCAATCTAGAAGTTAATCAATTTTGTGATAAACTTATTTCTAGGACTTTCCTACCAGTAGGAGGCTGCATATAAATACCACAAATTTCATGCATTTATTCAAATATATTGATCCATTGAATGTGACAGAAATTTACAACTACTAGATTGTATTTGAGACTAAAAAGATCATTCACCTTCTTCCAAGTACTCTTGAGCTCAAACTATAGTGCATTCCAATTTTATACAGAACAAAAATCCAAACACAATGTTCACTTTTGGGTCTGCCATTACTGGTATTTATGCTTACTTTTTACTAAACTTATGACTCATATACCGGGTATGTAGATTCCATGCAACTTGAAGCAAGAACAACCTTGTTATAATACCGGTATTACCACATGAGCTGTATGTTTGTTTTTTTTTCTAAATCAAGTGCAATTGTAAGGTGTTTAGGCATACCTGATGTCCATGATTATTATTTTCTTTTTGTAAGTATACAACTAAATTTGGAATGCAGTTTTAATTGGAACACTGGAGTACCTTGGTAGGAAAAGAACAGACAATAGATTTTGAAGTGCATGTTGAGATGTGCGATTTCTATGGCCGTATGGGTCTTGAGGCCAGTCAGTCGGGTGACTTTGAACATCTCAGATTCTTCTCCTAGTATATATCATGGTTGCCTGAATAATGGGCAAATCTGGTATCGCATCGCAATTTGCTACCCAAACTTGGTTAACAGCTATGCAATTTGGTATGAATTTTATGATTTTAGAACAATTCTATCTAATCATGTCAATGTGAGGTTACATGTACATGTATCTGTATTTGCTAATCAAAATTTCAAAAGTAATTAGCTCCCCAACACTGGTACTGCGTGGTACAGTATAAGGAGCACATGTTAAATAGGTACCATGGATACCACTGCTGACGACCAAAAGCAAAATGCAGTGAATATCATATTTACAATTTGGATTTGGTCAGATAAACCAAAATATCTTGACTACTTTAAGTAAATACTGATACACATCTAAAAAAAAAAAAAATATTTGAAGCAATTGAACAGTTGAACAATTGCTGTCATTTTTTCCAAGTCAAATACAGTGTGTATTGAACGATGTGTATTGTGAGATGCATACTTTTTCATCCACTGCTTTTCAAATGTGAGACCATGTACAAGCACTATTGTGTCAGTCAAAAGACTATTATTATTGAATGCACTAAACAAAATCCAAGTTCTGATATCAAGAGTGAACTCCTAGCCTGAGGCGCTTGTTTCCGACTTGCCATCTTGAAGCCACACATGGTTCAAATATATTACAATACATAATTTATAACTTACACTTTAGATCTGACAAGCAGGTTAAAAAGATTCTAGGCTTCCAGCTTTTCTGTGTCAAATGTTTCTACCAATATGACAATAGTGAAATAAATCTCAATTATAAAAAAAAAGAGGCCAATCCGATCCATTAATTCCTGCATGGTTTTCTATAAAAATCTGTGTTGGAGTTACCATAAGCTGATTAGATGAGTGTTGCGATTGCTGCCAAAACCGGCAAAACATTGAGTATATTGGTACAAGTACATACAAATTGAGCTATAACTTTTCGACTAAACTTTTTTTCTTCAACTGTTGGCCGATTTTTCAATGCTTTTACTTCCCAAGTATAAAAAAAATAATCAGTGCTTGAACACAATTTGTGGCTTCAAGAGAGCGCCATTATTTTCTCCTTCTGGATATTGCTGCTTAACTTTTCAAGTATTATTCAAATCAATTTCAATGAATATAGTGACTGAATTTGTTTTTGTGTTGCATTGATTGATTTATTGATTAAATTATTTTAAAAATTTATGAAAATCAGTTGTCAGCTTTGACTTCACAATGTACACGGGAGTACAGATTTCTTAATATTGTAATAGAGGGAAAAAAGAAGACAAAAATGTACTTGAAAGTTTGGATCAATAAACAGAATATAATCTCAGAGTTCAATATCCACATTTAACTACATTAAAATAGTATTTGAGTCAGCAGCAACATCCGGGCATGAGATGTTATAATGTCTGATGGAATCCAGACTTACGATTTTTTTATTGTGATGATTGAAATTGAAAAGTTGTATCTGCTGAAATTCAGTGACCCGTCTTTCGGAAAAACTTGAATTCAAAATAATATCCATTTATCATACCGGTAGATACGTTATAATATCACCAGTGATCAAGATGAACTTGTTACAATGTACATGTAGGAAGTTTTATACCCGGTATGTAAAGAGAGACTCCATCTTCAATTGTTGCTGAAGAATTCCATTAGTCCCAATACTCTGAGCACCAAATAACAGTACATGGTGGAATAAGACTAACAGTATATGTCAGGGTGGGAAATGTTGCTATAAAATTAAATAACAGTACAGGGCAGAAACTATATGGCTCGAGTCAAAACCCCGGTATGAAATTTACAAACTGTCACTCCATTATTATCCCGATGGACATTAAAAGGCAAAAATTTTGGGCAGATTGATATAAGATAAAATAAATTACTCTTGGGCTCCAAATAAACATGCATGCACGTTTATTATTTTCTTGGGAAATTCCCCCCCCCCCCCCCCTGCACAGTGCTTATTTGGGTCTGCACGTTTATTAATTTTCAGGTTATGAAAATTGAAATCAGCACAAACTCAAGATTTCTATGACTGATACCAAAATGATCAGTTTATATCTTTATGCATGTACATTTGTATATGACACACATGTGAACATTTAAATACTGAATAAAACACCACATGACACATACCGTACTATGTACTATGTACACGAACTGTAAAAATAATATGTTTAACAGTTGATGTTTTGCTCAGAGTTTCCCCTGCACTATTATTTGGGTCTGCACTTTTATTAACTTTCAATGAAATTCCCCCCCTGCACTATTATTGGGGCCTGCACTTTTATTTGGAGCCCGAGAGTAATGTAGCATACAGGGCCAAATAACATCCATAGAGGTTGAATAATTATCTGGAAATTAATAAGCATACATGCTTATTCAGCACTTGAGAGTAATAAACTAAATACAAACTTCCTAAAAATTTATCAGAAGATGCAACTGTTTCAAATTTCAATCCAATCAGATACCCCTTTAGGCACAAGGTAAAGATAGGTTCAAAATGAGGAGATATAACAAATGAGATAACAATTTATTTCGAAACAAGGACGGCAAACAATATTGAACTGAGACTTATGCCAGAATTTACAAAAGTATTGTAGTATAATATTAAAGTATTTCTAGAACTACTGATACATTCAAACAAATACATCTCTAACAGTAATATGGAAATGCATGATGGTTAACTTTATATCACTCAGTTCCTAAAAATTTGCCTCAATGGTTTGCTTGTTTGCAAAGTGGGCCTTATAAAAAAAAGCTTGGCATGCACATGGACACAGGAAATTTATCACCAATGGTATTAGTAGGGAAATCAAAATGGAACAAATTATCCTGCCATGGACGTTTCAACAGATAAGCATATACAGCCTTTCAAAACACTGATTAAAAGCTTATTTCTAAAATATGATTGGGCGACTCAATGCAGGTGGTTTATATCTTCAAGATCAGTGTCAAGATAGCAAATTTAAGCGACTGATATTGCGAGAGTTCATGGATTTTTAAATAATAAAAGCAGTTTCATTTTATCAACACGACAACAGATACAGATTTAAAGTAGTTTGGCAACTTTAACTTCAACAAAAAGTTAACTCCTGCAAAACCGTAATGTTGTGGACAATCCACAAAATGTCATGTACAAAAATTCAAATGTGCAAAATTCTATGACAGGGAGCTTCGTTGAAAACCAGGAAATTAGTTTTACATTCACCCATCGCTGACAATTTTTGAATAGCCTGCATTGGCATAAATAATGGCCCAGTTTTGAGATTAAAGTTTTGACTTTGGGAACAAAGTAAAAATAATTTACATAATCAAATTGAATAGCCAAATTAAGTTAAAAGTTCAGAATGACCCAATGTTACAATACAAGGATACACCAATATGTGATGGAACATACACTTTTCTTTTTAAAAAATACACTTATTTCACCTTAATTGATAAAACCACTGTAAAGGTGTCTTACTTTTTTGTTTTTTTTTATGGTGATTTAATTTGACCAACAAAAAAAGGAATATTTGCCATCATTTGGCGGCATCGCCGATAAAATAGCTAATGTTGCCAACCCCATGATTCCATTCATTATTTTGTTGAAATATATATAATCAATTTGTATAGGACAGACAATGAGAATAAATAATATCAACATAAAATAACCTGTTTGATGTGATTTTCAATAACTTGAACGATCCGGAAAGCATTCGGAATGTTGTCCTCCGCCAGCATGGTCAACATATTGATCTGTGGTTTACTGTTGAAATTCAAGTCCACAAGCGTAGCACGAAAGTCTTCAACGGCTTCATCTTCTGCCATATCTTTTGTTGCGAAGGAATAAGGAATATACACACTAAATTAATCACAAATTATACATTTTAGAGGTGAATTTCTTATCTGTACAAATGGCTTCCCTATTCAATGTAACCTCGATCCTGTTGTGAATTACGTCGTTGCGCTGTCGACTAATCCTAAACTTTGATTGGCTGGTATGCGAAAATGCAGTCACGTGACACAGATTAACCAGTCAAATCGTCGGTAACATCTGAATATAGGGCAATCCACAGGTGTGTTTCTTCTAATCACTCCGAATACTCCGTTTATATCCAGATGTTGATCTCTGTTAACCCACGTTACACCTATAGTGCAGAACAAAATAACAAAGATTAAAGGCCCACTTAATTTTCGAGTCGCCGATTATTTTTTATGGTGACTTGATATACGGTTTTTAATAACAATCTATGCCATAACATATGATTAAAATACTATAATTCATCACTATTTGAAACATCTGTGTCTCAAAAGATGCCCACAGAGAAATCGAAAACTGCTGAAATCATAGAATGATTTTTACTTCAATCTTGATGACAAAAAGTGTTGGCAACTAAAAAAAAACATGTCCACAGTTTATTACACCGGATAAGTTGATAATACAATGTTTTGGAGCTTCCTCTTTCAAATGGTATATAATATGGCATATATTTTATATAATGTAATCTGGAGGTTCGAAAACTGAGTGGGCCTTTAAGAAGTATTCGGACATGTTATTCTACGAACAGACGAACAGACACATATTGAGCTGGGATGGATGGTAGAGGGGGCGGGTGGTAAAAGGAATTAAATTTTAGTTATCAGAATCGATTAATTGCAAAAGAATAATTCTAACCGCCATCAACTAAGGTATAAAATTTCACAAAACGTGTTATTTATCAACATTTTGTTCAACAAAATATGGCCGTATTATCACTTGAGTACGGTATCACGAAATTTTGCCGTATTATCACTGGATTTTAGAGTTATCCATCTTCATCCCCAATTTTGTCCGAGACCGTTCATTTGACAACGTTTTTTCTGGGCCACAAATAATTGCACATCTCGAGAAATAAAAAACTTCAAAATTCGAATTCTGATCACTCCGAGCTTTGATGGGTGGGTTCCTCGACTCGAATCAAATATATTTTACCCCAAAGCCAAAGAAATAGTAAATTAGGAGCATTAATTTGGATAATTAATGCATCTTTAATAAATTTCAGTCATTATTAAGAAAATTCAACTCTGTTTATTGAAATTTCACCAGAAATTTTATAGTGAACCACTGAATGTCCCAAAAAGTTAAAATGAGTCAATTACCAGACTAAATAAATGACTGGATTCCACTTTAAATTGAGGTATAGGAGATTAAAATATTAATTAATTTCTGTTGTAATGAGTGCAATCAATCTTAAGAGTTAAAGAGAAACTGAATGTCTCTTAAAACAAATTCATATATTCATTCCAAAAAAAAAAAAAAATTCTCTTACCGGTAACAGGAAGTTTGATCTCTTTCATAAAAATGTGATTTATTAACAAAGATACAGTTTTTCTAAGTAAAAATAGTTTAAGTGTGAATTTTCGGCCTCTCATACACCTGTATCTTACATAAATGAATTTCTGTAGAAATTATGATTGTACTAGCTACATGGATATTAGTGTAAACATTATTTCATTTCCCATCTGTACATTCAAGATACATAGTATTACAAATACACTAACGTTCACCCATTCTGTACTTATATACTCAACGATGAGTAGTTCCCTTTGGAAATGTTCAGATAATAAGTTCAACAAATAGGTGGTTTGTTGAACATATTATCTGAAAATTTCCCACCAATGAATAGGAATTCTTCTGCTCTTCGGTTATATTTTTGTCTGTTAGTTGTCTGCTGATTTTTTCTGGACACCCCTCCAAATGAATAATATACCACTCCAGTGTATACCTGTGTATACTGTTATAAATTAACGGAAGAATCCATTTAGTAAAGGAAGGGTTCATTTCAGTAAATGTTTCCCTGAGGATAGTATCCTGCATCCAATATGTCCTATAGGGACAGTCTTAACCCTTTCAGTGCCAAGTCCGATTTTTGTATCAACCCATATCTCCTTGATCATTTTTCAAATTTATTGATTATAATAATGTGATACATTGATGGAAAGAGCTCTAAGAGTGTTAAACAATGTGAATAGCCAACCATTTTTCAGAATAATATAACAGTAAATGTATAAATCTCAAATGAGCAGTAAGTGGTTACATTTTTGTTGTTAAAAGCAAGGTATTTTATTGTTATTGAAATTAATGCCAAATGAATATTATGATATAAATAAAAAATGTGGCCTGCTGCCAGCGACCATGGGTGAAATAAATGATACATGTGGTATCTGTGTTTACACTATGGTGTAGATGTTATCATTGATTTATGGGTCATTATACCGATGATTTTACACAAATAACCTCAGGCTCCTGATTTTTCATCTCTCCATCATTTGTTTGGTGTGAGAATATATGGATCGACTCAGGTCAGCTGAGAAATATAGAATATTCAAAGATTCATAAAACATGTTTAATTGTGGAGAGATTAAGCACACAGTGAACTTGAGTGAAGAATTTCATCCGATTTTGTTAATATTTTATTGAAAAAATACTTAGTGAATTTAAATTAGCCATACTTTTTCCTGTTATTAAAATTCTAATGTACTCCATTTTAATTAGAACACACTGGTGTGCAGGGATAAACTAATAGTTTTAATTAGAACACACTGGTGTGCAGGGATAAACTAATAGTTTTAATTAGAACACACTGGTGTGCAGGGATAAACTAATAGTTTTAAAGTTGTTTTTGTGTTGTTTTAGTTATGTTTTTTATTCTGAGTAACAAATAAAGTTTAAAACAAATATTTTAGTCATTAATTGTGAAGCGCTGAGAAAATGAGGATTTAATTTGGCCAAAGTTTTTTTAATTTGGCCAAAGTATTTTTCATTTGACTAATAAAATTTTCATTTGGCTAAACTTTTGGCCACAAGATTTTTTCGGTCCAGCGCGAACACTGTAAACTATTCTTATTCATTAACATTTTCCAAATTCTCATCTGTAAAGTAATCTGGGAATCAACACATACAGGCTAATTGTTCTCCCGGGTTAACTGACTATCACACCGAAACTGGGTTACCCGACTATCACACCGAAACTGGGTTACCCGACTATCACACCGAAACTGGGTTGCTTGTAGATCATGCCATGAATCTCTACTCTGGCTAATGCCTGCACAGTAATGCCCTAATTAATCGACTCCATAACCACAGCAGAATTATGGGTAATTTTTTAGAATTAAGTCGGAAATATGGCTTGTTTCCATTCATCGGAAAGCTCTCCCCGAGAGCTTTCCGATGAATGGCAACAAGCCATATTTCCGACTAAATCCTGAAAAATTACCCATAATTCTGCTGTGCTTATGGAGTCGATTAATTAGGGCATTACCGTATGTGCGTTAGTGAAGTAGATATTCATGGCATGATCTAGGTTGGTTGAGGCTATTTATTATCCATGTCCAATCTGGCCTACATTGCAACTTTTAAGTAAAAATTCACACGACTCCCATGTAGTTTTTTTTATGTGATAAATTCAAATCACTTTGTAGGCACTCTTTATGTTAATGAAACTCTGCTTCAATATGGGTGAAGTATATATATTTCTTCCTATTCTCATCCAAATCAAGTCTGAGTTTAGTGTGCCTGTTATTTGCAGAATGAGGTCTCCATAGGGTGAATTTAGTAATGCTATCCCACATAGCGGGCAAGCATCACCAAATTCACCCTCTTGGAACCTCATTCTACATGGTCACATCTCCCATGGGAGACATAGACTGAGATTGAATTCCCAAATGGTGAATATTTTGATGAACCTCGATTATGCAATGTGTCGTCTGCCTATTTGGTGATATAGAGAAACTAAACTAAAAAAGTAAAATATATGAAGGTCAGTGTTCATGCCTGAGTTTAGGGTGTCTGTCATTTGCAGAATGAGGATCTCATTCTGCATGGCCTCATCTACTATGGGAGACATAGACTCAGATTGAAGTTCCCAAAAGGTGAATATTGTGATGTACACCCAGTGGGAACCTTGATTATGCAATGTGTCATCTGCCAATTTGGGGATAGAGATAAAGTTTCTATAGAAATTTGATAATAAAGAAACTTTCCAGAGAAGATGAGATCTAAGCAGAATGAGGTCCCCAGAGGGTGAATTAGTGATGCTAGCCCATTATGTGGGAGAGCATCATTAAATTCACCCTCTGGGGGACCTCATTCTGCACACTAAACTCAGGCTTGATCCAGAGACCAAGATAGAATTATGAATAATGAATAAATACGGTTAAAACTGCCACAGGGGATTAACACATTCATCACTAAATGTGTTCTCCCATTCAATTATAGAAGAATGCATTGAAATGATCTATTGTCCATTTGGAAATATACAAGCCTTGAAATAGAGTGTCTGTCATTTGCAGAATGAGGTCCCCAGAGGGTGAATTTAGTGATACTATCCCGCATAGCGGGCTAGCATCACCAAATTCACCCTCTGGGAACCTCATTCTGCTGAGGTGTAAGCAGAATGAGGTCCCCAGAAGGTGAATTTGGTGATGCTAGCCCGCTAAATTCACCCTCTGGGGACCTCATTCTGCAAATGACAGCCACGCCATTTCAAGGCTTGGAAATATAAGCAGACGAAAGATAGACGAACATATAATACAAATGATTCCTATTCATTGGTGGGAAATGTTCAGATAATAAGTTCAACAAAAAACCTAATTATTATCTGAATATTTCTTAACCTTTTCATGACAGGACAGGAGCTATGCTGGTGCAGCATTAAAGATCCTGTGCCAGTGAATTCTCTTATATGTGGGAGTTTCCCATAGGGAGAGTACGCACAAGTTTACAAGGTAAAGGTAAATATTATTAGGCCAATGTATTCTCTTATATATGCGAGGCTCCTTATGGGAGACTCACATATACATGTATAAGAGAATGCATTTGCACGGGTTTTTGCTAAATTTCAGGAAGCTCCAGTCATGGAAGGGTTAAAGGCCCAATTAATTTTCGAATCACCAGATCACATTATATACAACATATTCTCAAGCCTTGAAATAGGGTGTCTGTCATTTGCAGAATGAGGTCCCCAGAGGGTGAATTTAGTGATGCTACCCCGCATAGCGGGCTAGCATCACCAAATTCACCCTCTGTGGACCTCATTCTGTTTACACCTCAGCAGAATGAGGTTCCCAGAGGGTGAATTTGGTGATGCTAGCCTACTATGCGGGGTAGCATCACTAAATTCACCCTCTGGGGACCTCATACTGTAAATGACAGACACCCTATTTCAAGGCTTGCATATTCTATATTATATACCATTTGAAAGAGGAAGCTCCAAAACATTGTATTATCAACTGATCCGGAGGATTAAACTGGGAACATGTTGTTTTTGTCAAGGTACCAAGGTGTGTTCTGTGCTTAATTTTGATCCGGGCTGTACTATAAAGTCTATTAAGCTCAATGGAAGGGGAATAACTCTAACTCTTAGTTTGAATTCTGATGCATTTTGGGTTGACAACGTGGGAAGTCTTGGAATGAATCTGAGAATCCCTATTACTTGGTGGACACTCCTAGGCCAGTTTTTCAGTATTCTGATGGAATATATATATATATAAAATGGAATATCTTGTGTATAATGTTATCTGGGCATACGAAAATTCAGTAGGCCTTTAACCCTTTACCCAACAAACCGGCCAAATCCGGCCAAATAAAGCTTCAACAGCCTAAAATATCTTCGGTCTGTCTCAATAGAACCATACAAATATGGATATCATTGGAACCGGCTCCTTGACCACATTGTGATAGTTACAGTTATGCCCTGTGCCAATGCATTCTCTTATATATGCGAGTCGACCATAGGTCGCCTCGCATATATAAGAGAATGCATTGGCCTAAAAAAAATATTTTTTTTAACACTTTTTACCATTTTTTCTTACATTCTTTAACAATTTTATAATTTTTAATGTGTTAAGCCAATGCATTCTCTTATATATGCGAGGCGACCTATGGTCGACTTGCATATATAAGAGAATGCATTGGCACAGGGCCCTTCTGTTGGGTAAAGGGTTAAGGGGATAACTACTCATCGAGTATTTAATAAAGAAATGGATAAGCAGTCATTGGTGCATCTTTTCTAATTCCAAATAATATTCACTTTAGTTCTTCATAGGATTCTGCTCCGAGGTTCATATACAGTAATGCCCTAAGTAATCGACCCCTTAACCACATCAGTATTATGGGTAATTTTTCAGGATTTAGTCGGAAATATGGCTAAATCCTGAAAAATTACCCATAATTCTGATGTGGTTAAGGGGTCGATTACTTAGGGGATTACTGTACTAGTATTCAATTGATTAAATTATTATATATTAAGGATAACTGTGGCTTTGAGTTTATCACCTTAAAAGCACTTTGCAGGTAAGTAAATTACAATACGAGAAAACATAACAGGTGCAAGTCTGAGTTTAGTGTGCCTGTCATTTGCAGAATGAGGTCCCCAGAGGGTGAATATAATGACGCTATCCCGCATAGCGGGTTAGCATCACTTAATTCACCCTCTGATGACCTCATTCTGCTTAGGCTTCATCTTCTCTGGAAAGTTTCATTATCAAATTTATATAGAAACTTTCATTGAGAGCTTTCCGATGAATGGCAACAAGCCATATTTCCAACCAAATCCTGAAAAGTTACCCATAACTCTGCTGTGGTTAAGGAGTAGATTATTTAGGGCATTAATGTAGATGTTCAACTTGCTTTCACATGCATGATGCACCCTGCTATTACAATATGATGTGTTAGGCAGATATTTTGTAAACCCTCACATGAGAAAATTTCACAGCCAATTAGGATTATGATCGTCATAGTCTTTTATTAAAGATCAAAAATAACATAACAGTAGACATTAAACAAAGATAAAATGTTGTATATATAAATGTACATAAATGATGCCCAGAATAATAATTACCAGTTGTTAGCTTGTGAAAGATCAGACGTGCACCAATCTTAAATATTTGTATGGGAGGTACACTAAATCCTGTTCGCTGAATCGTCAACTGCCAATTACAGTAATGCCCTAATTAATCGACTGCTTAACCACAGCAGAATTATGTGTAACTTTTCATGATTTAGTCGGAAATATGGCTTGCTGCCATTCATAGGAAAGCTCTCAGGGAGAGCTTTCCGATGTATGGCAACACGACATATTTCCGACTAAATCCTGAAAAGTTACCCATAATTCTGCTGTGGTTAAGCAGTCAATTAATTAGGGCATTGCTGTAGGTACTGTATTTTATATCCCCATAAAACAAATCATAACATGAACTAACGTCACATCTTGTTGACCTAAATGACGAAAAGCATTTGGCAGAATCCCTGGGCAGGTTTATTAAGCGTATAGCCAGATCGATAATTCATAGGTAGATTATTGGGTTACTTTACTGTGCTGCATGGTATAGAATTTGTGAATTTTCAAAAAATCTCAATTTCAAACTATAAATTTGAAGGAAAAAATCATTTATATCCCTTTAAATAACCAATGTATGTAGGGCACTATATTAACAACTCTTTACCCTTACAATATGAGAGATATATATACGAATTATGAAAAAAGTGGTTTAAAAAAAAACAACCAGTTTTTCATGTAAGTTGATAAAGACAGTTTGACAGGAAATATAAAAAAAAAAAACTGCATATCTAATCCAACTAGGGTATGCGCTCAGTCTACCATCTGAAATCATGACTGCGAGAAAATAAATAAAACATTTTTCATTGCATATTTTAGTATTTATCTGTTTGCTAATATATCCTGAACTTCCCTCCAAATGAATAAATAGACCATTCCAATATATAGTTTTATAACTGATGAGAGATTCCATTTAGTAAAGGTTAATGCAGAAGTTTACTGAATTCCGTCAGAATAATATTTAGTAAATTTAGAATTCTATCATGTTTTGACAGTTTCTATCAAAAGAAATTGTTCAAAATTAGTCGTGTCTCAAAAAATAATGCTTCCAAAAACCGATTGATCTTTGATCACCATATAAGACATACATATCGCAGGTACATGTATACACACAACGGAACAACGTCTCCGGTATATAGTCTATTGGGTTTTAGGCAGTCTAATTAAAATACAGACAATTGAACAAGCTAGGCTTTCTATAGTCTGAAACATTAAAACATTCTTCCCATTACCGGCGCTATAAATCCCTGGCAATCCCTGCAGTATTTGGTCACGTCGCAAATTACGCATTAAAAATAGTTTTACGATTGACAGATATCTGCTTTCGGTTTTATTTTCGGAAAATATGGTGCTGTAAGTTACTGTTGAAATTCTTAATTCTATTCGTTAAATCAAAGTATTATTGTTCAATTCTGGACTCTTCATAGACACTTTCTACCGTAGTGTTTAATTAGTTGTAATCTCTAAATTTGTAAACGTTGTGTGAAAGTAGGAACATGACAGAAAATTATTACGCTGTTTTTAGCTATGTGACGAGATTTTCTGGAATCGTGGTGACTAAAGAATTCCGACAAACTTCTGAATGGCTTCATTGCTAAACCGTGGAATGTTCTGATTGGCTGACACTAATGTAATACTTCTTGGAAGTAATGGGATTACCTGTCTGTATTTTAATTAGACTTGGTTTTAGGTTGTAGCATGTTATCTCTGAACGATATAGTGAACACTAGAGTGCTACATTGTATATACGATATCTAAGCACCCTAAATATTCCAATGCAAAAAAAACATTTTTAATAATGAACATTTTGCTATAATAAGACTTTCTTTTACACGCAGTATGTGGATTGGACTGCCTTGTCGGTCGACTGGACCACCCTCAGCGGACCACCCTCATCGGACCACCCTCAGCGGACCACCCTCAGCGGACCACCCTCAGAGGTTTGGTTCGGTCCACATCACTATTGCATTGGTGTAATGGAAACCTTGACATGGCATTGTTAATAAACTAGCATTCGTTCCACTAATGGAATGATCATCAAAGAGCTTCTAGATCCATATGGCGTAACTCTGGATAATTTTCCTGTAAAGAGAAAGAATGAGAGATGGATTAATACATCAACAACTGCAAACAAAATAAACAAACACACCAAAACCCAAACAGAAGACTATTGCTGATCTATAATCTTAATAGTACACTACCACTGTGTCGGTAACTAATCCGGTAGTAAGGCCGATATTTTTAAAAGCATTGTTTCACATTCCCGACCTGATGTAAAAAGTTTGGATAGGTAGCTAGGTCGTCTAAATATTTATTTTTACTTTCTTCGTTTTATCTATATTAAGATATCTCATCATCATCTAAACTAATAATACTCAATTTTGTTAGTTTGTCTGTTGGGTTATGGGCATCCAAACGGCTGGACCCTCGGAGCAGATTTGTGGTCAATTGTCCCGGGGACTGTCATGGGTTAGGTGCCATTGACATCAGATGTCTTAAAAGGGTAAGGTAAAATCAAAAGTTATATGATCGCAAGCCATTCTGGTTCATTAGACATTGACCTGCTAAGAATGCTTCAAGTTCCGAGAATACTGGTTCTCTTCTCAGAATGTACTTTAGGTTTCTATATATAGCACTCTATAGTTAGTTTGAACTCGACCTGCTAAGAATGTTTTGAGTTCCGAGATAACTGGCCCTCTTCTCAGAATGTACCTTTGGTTTCTATATAAAGCTACAAATTTAGTGAAATAAAGTGTTCAAACATGGTACATGTACATGGGTTGAATTCTGTAGTGGATATTTAAGTAAAACACTTACATTTAAATTCTTGCTTGAAACTTTGTTTGAAGTGAATAGATAATATAAAACTTTTGAGGATAATGAAACCATGATACAAAGGCCTAAGTTTAGTGTGCCTGTTATTTGCAGATTTAATGACACTATCCCGCATAGCAGGTTAGAATAAATAAATTCACCCTCTGGGGACCTCATTCTCTGATGCTTAGGCCTCATCTTCTCTGGAAAGTTTCTTTATTATCAAATTTCTATAGAAACTTCTTCACATAGATTCTATTTCTTTTTTTAAATAGTTTAGTTTCTCTATATCCCCAAATTGGCAGATGATCAAGGTTCCCAATGGGTGTAAATCACAATATTCACCTTTTGGGAACTTCAATCTGAGTCTATGTCTCCCATGTAGTAGATGAGGACATGCAGAATGAGGTCCCCAGAAGGTGAATTTGGTGATGCTGTGTGGGATAGCATCATTAAATTCACCCTAAATCCACACTAAACTCAGACATGAACACTGACCTTCATATATTTTTCTATGCGGTCGACCTCTGCACCAACTGAATCTATTATCTTCTCACCGTGATTCAACAAAAACTGCTCAGCTTCCTCAGTTGTTTTCAGCGACTGCATTTCCTGGAAGAAATTAGTCGAGGAATAACATAAACAGTACATAGCAGGTTTCCAGCTGATTGGCTGTTAACATTATAATGACTAGAGCCTCCTGAAATTTTGCGAAAACCCTGTGCCAATGCATTCTCTTAAATATGCGAGTCTCCCATAGGGAGCCTCGCATATATAAGAGAATACATCGGCCTAAAAATATTTACCTTGACCTTGTAAGCCAGTGCATTCTCTTATATATGTGAGGCTCTCTATGGGATATATATGATATATTGCCGGGTCTTTATCGTTTCATCAGTTTATGGAGCAGGCATCATAACTATCATGACATAGATAGATATAGAGTTATCTTAACCCTTTACCCAACAGAACGGCCCTGTGCCAATGCATTCTCTTATATATGCGAGTCGACCATAGGTCGCCTCGCATATATAAGAGAATGCATTGGCTTAACACATTAAAAATTATAAAATTGTTAAAGAATGTTAGAAAAAATGGTAAAAAGTGTTAAAAAAAAGATTTGTTTTAGGCCAATGTATTCTCTTATATATGCGAGGCGACCTATGGTCGACTCGCATATATAAGATAATGCATTGCACAGGGCATAACTGTAACTATCACAATGTGGTCAAGGAGCCGGTTCCAATGATATCCATATTTGTATGGTTCTATTGAGACAGACCGAAGATATTTTAGGCTGTTGAAGCTTTATTTGGCCGGTTTTGGCCGGTTTGTTGGGTAGTGCTCTCAATGGCGCCCATGCATTCGTATGCTAAATCAACTCTAAATCATACAGATATTTCGCCATCATGACCTTTGAGCAATGTGCTATATCTCAGGCCATCTTTACCCGATCAGACTGAAATTTCTTGTGTCATATTCTAATATATTCCTAATTTTGGCTAAATTTGGACATAGGAGTGAAAAGTTATAAACGCACCAAATTCATGACACTGTTACATACAGACACACACACACACACACAACCACTTCGCTTTTATATAGATATATACCATCAGGAGTAAATCCATGTCCAATTTATAAAGGTAGGCTCTTGTAATTTCTTTTCCATCAAAGTCAACCTCGGCTTTAAAGCGAATTTTCCCACCCATTTCCATGGCTTTCACATCATGTAGGGACCTGAAAAACAAAAACTTTTTTAAGGTTTAAGAAAACAAGGAAATCAAATTATAACTATAAGGGGAGCACATCGGAAGATAAGCGTTTAGTTTTTCCTGAAAGAGTGGATCTGTTGCAAAAGAATTATTGGCAGTCATGTTTTTTTTTACGAATTTCAGGAAAAAGGGGAGACTCTCATCTAGAGGTCACCCCGAAGATCCATATAAAGTTTGGTGATGATTGGATCAGAAATGTGACCTGTAAGGTGTGATAAAGGATTTTGACATACAAATATAATCCAAGATGGCTGCTGGCAGCCATGTTTTTTAACAGAATTTGAAAAAAAACTGGTAGGCACCCAACTAGAGGTCACCCCGAGAATCCATATGAAGTTTGGTGATGATCGGATGAGGATATGTTCTGTAGGGTGTGCTAAAGGATTTAGTGATGCAAAGAGTAAATCCAGGATGGCTGCCGGTGGCCATGTTTTTCAACGAAAATCATTCAAATTCGATAGCTCCCATCTAGAGGTGATCCTAGACTCACATACCGAATATCTTTGAAATCAGTCAAGTTTGTTTAAGTTATCTCGTTAACGATCAAAATCGCTAAAAATGGAAAAACTAAGTCCCATAACTCTCGTATAAAAGTTTTGACAAACCTGGTTTTCGAAAACATTCGAGATATTGTTGCAACAGGCTCATATACCAAACATGAATGAAATCGGTTGACGTTTGTTTGAGTTATCACAATTTTAAATCGCAGTGTGAGGTTACACTAACATGATAGATAGTAGGGAGAGGATTACCTGATCATCCTGTCTCCCTCCAGCCGGAGGCTAATCTCTTTGTGTAGGTCATAAGGAATGGATCTGAAAAAGGCAGAATCACAATAGAGTTTTTTGGAGGATCTGGAATGGCTTCAAGTGGTACTAAATGTTATAGTACAGACATCAGTAATTTAAAGAGACGGGCGGCCTTCATTGTAGGTTATAATTTAGAAATAACATTTATCAAGTCAAGGATGCGTCTGGGGCGAAGTTATCGCCTTCTCGCAGACGACTTCGTCCTCGGATGTCCGCAAGGCAAAAACAAAGTCGCCTTCCAAATTTGACCAAACCAGCTTGGGATTTAATGTAATTTTACCAGTGGAAATTTTGCAAAAAATATATAGTCTTAACTCTTTACCCAACAAAACGGCCAAAACCGGCCAAATAAAGCTTCAACAGCCTAAAATATCTTCGGTCTGTCTCAATAGAACCATACAAATATGGATATCATTGGAACCGGCTCCTTGACCACAGTGTGATGGTTACAGTTATGCCCTGTGCCAATGCATTCTCTTATATATGCGAGTCGACCATAGGTCGCCTCGCATATATAAGAGAATGCATTGGCCTAAAAAAAAAAAAAAATTAACACTTTTTACCATTTTTTCTTACATTCTTTAACAATTTTATAATTTTTAATGTTTAAGCCAATGCATTCTCTTATATATGCGAGGCGACCTATGGTCGACTCGCATATATAAGAGAATGCATTGGCACAGGGCCGTTCTGTTGGGTAAAGGGTTAAAACTGTTCTAATGAGTCAGCTTTAATTATAAATTGTACATTGTGTACTGTATCCACATATTCTAATCACATTGAGTGCTTTTGGAAACGGCAAATTGCGCTTTGCAACGAAGTTTATGATGAGCTACTCGCACGTCTGAAGAAGAAGTTAGTCGTTACTTTGTTCCGCCGGGTCATTTTGTAACCGCAAATTGTATAGCCATGCATGGTCACCACCGCACATTCAGTAGCCTATGTAAACAAATCATGATGTCTTTTCAATGTCTATGCATTTAAACTCTAAAAATATCCATGATTTTTAAAATTTATTAAAGTAGTTTGCGTCTGACTCCGTTTCCCAATCCAACTTTTTTACGCTTGGGAGTTGCAGATTTATTATGTAAACAATAGCACGTGCTTGCTTACTGTTAAAAACAGGGTCGTGAAATCATGAGTCTCATTCCAAAATTGTGAGAGTTAACGAGTCTGTCAACCATTGTAAATTAATTGCATGTACTTGATTACAATGCAGGTAATTAAGTAACCTGTTGGTGTATATTATTAGCTTCACTGGTCTTTGTTAAGAACACATTAATCACTATTGTAACACATCTATACAACTTGCCAAGTTTATTGCTTTAATCAGTTGTTAATCGGATTATCATCACTGATCATATCATCGATGTTGGTATTCATTAATATTACAAGCTTTTTATAACTCCTTGATTAGTCCTTATTGTTTATTTTAACAAGAAGAAATACAAGTTCATGTTATCTATCTATACAGGTACTCTACTTGTGCTATATTTTATTTTTGGTATATAACCATGCATGTTTTATCTTGTTATTTAATCTTTTTATTGATGTTATAAATAAATAAATATTTGAAAATTAACAAGTGTTTATGTTTTTCTTCAGTCTCTCCACTTCTCCCTATTTTGGGCTGAAGTCTCCCTAAAATCTCCAGAGGGAGAAGTCACTTCTCCCTGTTTTCAAGACCAAGCTTGGGCCCTGTATCAAGTTATGATAATTTCCTCAAGAATATACTTATAGTATAGCATAATGATGATATGAATATGATATTATTCATAAAACACGCTTTGTGTCAGAGAAAATATAGGTCGAGTGTTTAGTTTCTCGCAAAAAGTGCAGTGAATTGTTTATAAGCAGAGCAGCTGAGCAGAGTCACGACAATGCGTCATTTCCTTATTTGGATTCGCGTGCATTATACGTCGGTTGTAAAACGCCTAATTTGATGCATCTACGACTTACAACTCACAATAGTATCATTTGTAATATGTATTACCATATATAGGTACATGATGTAATTACCATAAGTTAGGAGAAAATACTAACTGGATTGAAAAATATTCATCTCTTTGCAAGAACAATTATATTATGTACACGTTTTTTGTCTGATCATTTCCCAATCATGAAGTAACATGGATTAGCTGGATTTTGAACTGACAGCGGGTAAAATTTGTCGATTAAAATAAAATTTGGCGTGAATTGAATGCGATTGTACCAATAATTTTATCTTGGCCTTCCACAGCGCAACAGAACATTTTCATTGCATGATCCTTTAGTTCCGAGTGTTTGTCTACAAACATATAGTTTTGTAAAAAAAATTGATGTTTGTTTACATAACAAAGCGTACAAGTGACAATAACATGCAATCTATGCAATATTTATGTATAAGAACAACATCTATCTATTATATAATATTCTTTCTGTTTATGGCGGTTTTAGCAGATGTGACTATTTTAACAGCCATACCCACGACAAAGGCCGCCCGTATCTTTAACTAGTAAGTTTGAAAGGTTTTTTTGCCTGAATTGCTGAGACTGAAGAACTAATGGAACAAACCCAATTCATAAATTCTGCAAAAAAAATGTCTCAACTTTATATTATATTTTGAAAATTGTAATTTTTCTAGCATTGACAGCCAAAACACCTTGTACTGTATTCCATTTATCAGAAGCGTTTGTGGTTTGAATGACATGAAAATAAACAAAGTTTCATTTTGAGCTTTAGTCCATGACTCAAAAAACGGTGCTGGTCAATTGCAGAATAAGGTCCCCAGAGGGTGAATTTAGTGATGCCACACCATACAGTGGCCTACCAGCACTATATTTTGAAGCCTGGTTTAGTCTGAATACAGTCTTGTGACCTTAGCCTTATTTATTTTTTCAAACGGCAGAGTTCATCATTACAAAGCTTGAAATAGTGTGTCTGTCATTTGCAGAATGAGGTCATCAGAGGGTGAATTTAGTGACGCTATCATGCATGGTGGGCTAGCATCACCAAATTCACCCTCTGGTAACCTCATTCTGCTTAGGCCTAAACTGCTATGGGAGACCTAGGATCAGATTGAAGTTTCCCAGTTGAAGTTGGTGATGTTCACCCATTATTCACATCAATTTTATCTTCTGTGAATTAGGGGATATAGAAACTGAACAGAAAGGAAAAAGTTACTAAAAATATTGTTAATTTGAGACAAAATATACTACCCAGAATATGAGGTCTAAGCAGAATGAGGTCCTCAGAGGGTGAATTGAGTGATCAGGGGTGGCACCAGGATTTCCCCAATGTAGGGGCTACAATTCCCCCGACAAGGGGGGGGGGGGGCTATAGCAACCGGGCTAACCATTGCAGATCTCTCAGAAGGGGGGTACATGTATTAACCATCCCTGACAGTTAAACCATCCCCAGGTGCCACCCCGGTTAGTGACGCTAGGGGTAGCATCACTAAATTCACCCTCTGGGGACCTCATTCTGCAAAGCAAATGACAAACACACTATTTCCAGGCTTGCATCATGAACTGCTTATAAAATCCATCCATTTTTGCAAGAATCAAAGCTGATTGACAAGTTTGAGGGTACGAAAATCAAAATAAATTCCTGATTATGCCACAAGTTGTTTGGGAAGGGGGTATGGTGTATCACTCGTTCCATGTTAGAGACATTTTGAAGGGCAAAAGTTTTGAAAATTCAATGCACTGTCAGAGTCAATTTCTCAACAGTATTGTCTTACTTTCAAATCTTAAAAAGTTTACCCTCTCCCTGTATCTTCAGTCAAATGAGTTGATGTGAATGTAACAGGAATGCTGTGCAATATTTATTGTACATGTATAGCTTTCAATTTTGAAAGATTTACTGTTGGCCAATTGAAAAAAAAAACACTTAATAGCTACCTGTATGATATGATGTTTTTATAACAAAGCAGAGATACATGTATGTATTCGAGAATCAAACTTGATTCTCATTTTTAACTTTGCGAAAATCATTTGCGAGAATCGGTTCTGATTCTCGTATCAATTTTAAGCCCTGTTATAGGCAAATATATGAATGTAAAGTTCTACAGATTTTTGCAAATACTTACTTGCCAACTAATGCCATTGTATTTGTATAAATTATGAATGTAGCCACCCCTCCCAGCAGTCCACCAATGAGAACGGACCCCAACGCATCAGCAGACTGATTACCCGTATAGAGTGTATAGCTCATACATGTCGCAGCAATGCCAACACCAATCACTGCAGCTAAATCTTCTAACAGAACAACATTCACATTCGGGTCATGACCACGGAACACTGTAAACAAATTAAGGAGAAAATAGGTATTTGAATAGAAATAATTATTGAAGAATGAGTATACTGATGTATGAGTATGTGATGCCTACTGATTATCTCAAGCTTTTATTTTTGTATTTAAATTGCATTGATACATATACAAATGCATAATTATTCTGTCTTCAGATTTCAACAAACATGAACAATTAGATATCATATTTTTGTCTTGAGACCTATTATCGACCTTGGCTGATATCGTCCCAAACTCGGCTCATAACCTCTCAAACTCTCGGCTCATAACCTCCCAACTCGGCTGATATCATTTGTGATGTCACCAAACGAAGCGTAGTGTTAACATCAAATGTAACTATTATTCAGTTGACGTAATCACAGTGATTGTCCTGTATATCGAGAATTTCTTATGTCTATTCTCTGATTTAAATGGAGTTACATGTTATTTCAGATGATAATACAAGACAGTGGCTGTTGAAAGCTAAAGCATTTCATTCTCGTCTGACTCATCTGGTCACAGGGACAATTAACCCTTTGAGTGCCAGGTCGATTTTTGTATCAACCCATATACCCTGTGCCAATGCATTCTCTTATATATGCGAGTCGACCATAGGTCGCCTCGCATATATAAGAGAATGCATTGGCCTTACAATTTTTTTTTTTTTACAATTTTAATAATTCATTTTTATATTCTTTAACAGATTTATTTTGTAGGTTTATGGCCGATGAGATCGGCCCCTGGCACTCAAAGGGTTAAACATAATAAATGAAAAAACTCACCATATTCTTTGAATGTCATTCGCTTCTTCTGGGAACTCTTCTTAATTTGATTAATAGCTACGAGGAGAGATGCTGCAAAGGAGAAGAACTGCAAATGTAATTTCGTGAAATATGTCTAAGCCTGAGTTTAGTGTGCAGGCCATTTGCAGAATGAGATCCCCAGAGGGTGTTTAGTGACATATATAGCATGCTAGCATCACCAAATTCAGCCTCTGGGGACCTCATTCTGCTTATGACTCATCTTCTCTGGAAAGTTTCTTTATTATCAAATTTCTATAGAAACTTCTTCACATAGATTCTATTTCTTTTTTAGTTTAGTTTCTCTATATCCCTAAATTGGCACATTGCATAATCAAGGTTCCCAATGGGTGTACATCACAATATTCACCATTTGGAAACTGCAATCTGAGTCTCTGTCTCCCATAGCAGATAAGGCCATGCAGAATGAGGTCCCCAGAGGGTGAATTTAGTGATGCTAGCTAGTGCTGGGCGGTTTCCAGATTAATCGACAATACTCGGTTAAAATTTCAATATCGTCAGTAATATCGTCTAATCTAAAATAATCGTAATATCGTCGGCAATCAGTGGGTGTCATCCAATCATAAGCGTATATACAAATAAATAGTTCAACTCAAGCCTAAATCGAGTTATTTAAGTTTTAAATTCCAACTAAATCCCGTGTCCTGATTTTTTCAATATTCAATCATCTTAGTAAACAACGTTTAGAACGACTAATGAAATTGGGGGAATATGAAAACCCAGAATACGTCCCTCTTTCACTCACAATATTACACAAACCTTCCGACTTCCCTGCGAAATATTTATTACAAGAGAATTCACCAAATGAATCGATGACTGATCAGGTGATAGATCGATATGAATGTCAGTTATACCACGCCTCTTCCTTAGGTACAATGATGCACATGCACCGTCAATCAAAATAATAAATGGGCGAAGATACCGCCCTCTTCTCGTCTAGAAGAAACCACTGTATAGAATTAGGGCTTCAAACCCGCCCAACAATACATGGTGTCCTTGCTTGGCCGAATTCCAAAAGTTATGTACTACGTGTGTTTGGACTTCGCTAAAAGACTGAACCGTATTGTCAAATTTGTCTTGACAGTAAACCACATTTCCAGTTGTCAAGCGACGCAAGTGTCATCGGGAATAGCATATATATATACTCAACATAGTTGAACATATCGAGTTAGAAAAAGATACTATAGTATAGAACACTTTTAGTTTTGGCATAGACGAGATAATGGTTTTATTAATTACCGGAATATACCCGAATTTGTCAAGTCACCAGAACGAAATTGTCAGAATAGCGGAATTTAACCAGTGAATTTACTTTTCATTCCGAATACCGATCGAGCATGAGGTTGTCACTGGTTGAGTGTTTGTGTACCGGGTATGTTATTCCCGTCGTCAACTTGTCAAAATTAATGACAATGATGTGATTCTAGCTGACAGTAAGAAATTGTTTTCAGTTTCTTGTATCTGTTTTAAAAAAAACGTCATTATATCGTTAACCGCGGTTTTAATTTCCAAAAATCACGGTTTTTATTTTCGTTAATATCGTCCAGCCCTAATGCTAGCCCGCTATGCGTGATAGCGTCACTAAATTCACCCTCTGGGGACCTCATTCTGCAAATGACAAGCACGCTGTAATCAGGCTTGTGACAAATTTTAGTTGATTCCACCTCCCTGTGGCATGTCATGCTAACCCATCCAGTAGCAACAACACAATACTGACAGGCCTCAAAATATAGTGCTGGTCATTTGCAGAATGAGGTCCCCAGAGGGTGAAATTAGTGACACTAGCTAAAATCACTAAATTCACCCTCTGGGGACCCCATTCTGCTTAGGCCTTATCTTCTCTGGAAAGTATCTTTATTATCAAATTAAACAGTATTAACCCTTTACCCAACAAAACGGCCAAAAACGCCCAAATAAAGCTTCAACAACCGAAAATATCTTCGGTCTGTCTCAATAACACCATACAAATATGGATATCATTGGAACCGGTTCATTGACCACATTGTGATGGTTACAGTTATGCCCTGTGCCAATGCATTCTCTTATATATATAGGTCGCCTCGCATATATAAGAGAATGCATTGGCTTAACACACATTAAAAATGATAAAATTGTTTCTTTTCTTTTTTAGTTTAGTTACTCTATATCCCAAATTGGCAGATGATGCCATGCATAATCAATGTCCCAATGGATGCACATCAGCATCTGGGAACTTAAATCTGTGTCTAGGTCTCCCATAGCAGATGAGGCAGGATGAGGTCCCCAGAGGATGAATTTAGTGATGCTAGCCTGCTGTGTGGGGTAGCATAAATAAATTCACCCTCTGGGGACCTCACTCCGCAAATGAGCAGCATCATATTTTGAGGTTTTAAAATACCAATATATGCCTCTCTTACACACTTTGCGAACATTTTGGGGGACTATAGAAATGAGCAGTGTCTGTATGTCTGTCCGTGTGTTTGTCTGAATGTCCATCCGTCCATTTGTCAGTCTGTATGAAATGTTTTTGTTGTCCGGATGATACACAATTTGATGAAACTTGGTATGTGGTCTTCGAAGTCTCAATCAAGTTCGAATTTGGATCTGGTCTAACCATTTCTGGTTATGTCCCTTTTTGACTTAGAATTTGCTGATTATTTGTTGTCCAGATGATAACTCAAGTTATGATTATCCGATAGCTTTCAAATTTAGTATCTCATGAAAATACAGGTCAAGTTCAAATTTGAGTTCGGTCCGACAATTTCTGATCAAGTAATGCCTCTTTTTGAATTTGAATTTGCCAATTATTTTTTTGTTTGGAAGATATAACGTGAATAGTATAGGTAATTGACAGAATATTACGAAACTTGGTATCTGATCAATATGAGAAAGTCCCGATCAAGTTCGAATATGGGTCCGGTCCGACCATTTCTGCCAGAGTAATGTCCCTTTTTGACTAGAATTTATTGATTATTTTCTTGCCGGAAGATAAATTAATATTATAGATAGAATTTGATGAAACTTGGTATGTGGTCTTCATATGAGAAAGTCCAGTATGTGGATATTAATCACATGAAAATACAGGTCAAGTTTGAATTTGAGTCTGGTCCCATTTTTACCCAGAATTTTTACAATGAGGCTGAATGAGGAGGAAGTTTTTTTGTAGCATAAATATTTTCTTCATACCAGAAATTTTGACTTTTTCAAAAAAAAGTCAACACACCAAAAAAACACATCTTTTTACTCTGGTGTCTTATCAAATATGTTAAAAACATAGTCAGTTGGAAGCATAGTTTGATTCAAAACTTGTTCCCAGAATAAAAAATTTCATTTCTAAAAAAGACATCGGTCAAATAAAGCATCCTTATTCAGGGGATGTGTGGTCTAGCGGCCTTTTTTTAAAAATTAAACTTCAAATGTTGTTCTAATTCATGACATATAATGAATTTTATGTAAATATTGTGCAAGTAATCTTACCTCCCTCTGACAATAACGAACCACCAAGTGTAAATATTGCCTGAAAAGAGATAACACATGATGACATTATTTCTCACAAAGATGATCATCGGTTTATCAGACACTTTTTTAATATATTTTTTTACATTTATTTTTGACCCAGAAAATTACCCTGCAGGCAGGTTTGTATTCCCACTTTTTACAACCACAGGACTCCTAAATTATGAAAAAAACATTGTTGGGTGTGAAAAATAACCAAGTACATACACAACTTTAATATTATCAGAAACAACAAAGTATTGTACAGAGATTGTGGATATTACATTGTGAAGATCAGTGGCACGATGATTATAATTTATATCTTCAGTGGGCCATATAAAGCACCCAGGTGGGGGGGGAGGGCAAATTTTTATGAGGAGCGGTGTCCGAGAAACAGATAATTATTTTGTTTGGCTTTATACATTTTGTGATGGGAGCAGCATTGGTGCAGCATTAAAGATCCCACAGGAAGCTTCACATATATAAGAGAATGAACTGGCTTACAAGGTCAAGGTATATATTGCTAGGCCAATGTATTCTTATATATGCGAGGCTCCCTATAGGAGTTTCGCATATACAAGAGAATGCAGATGGCACAGGGTTTTCGCAAAAAGGTTTTAAAAAGGGCAGGCCTGGTTTGAAAGACTGAGATGAAACAAAATTAACATGAGGTTGAAACATGGGCAGAGCGGAATCCAAAATCAAACTAAACAGATAATAAATAACTTTAAAAGGGAAATGTGAACATCACCAACACTTTGTTGAAAGGCCTTGTAATGGTTAATATCCAAACCAAATTTCCCTGAGTTTCTATAAAAAATCCATGGTTGTGAACGGAAAAAAAAATCCTATAACACACGGCTGAGTTACTCAGGTAGACAGACAAAGAAACATTATTTCTAGGAATTGGAAACTCTTCTGAAAGCAGTCAAAATATTGAACCTCCGTACAAAATTTAATTCAGATCTGATAACCCAAGGCTGAGATATATGCCTGGATGGACAGACAGATGGACAGACAGATGGACAGAGTCAATCCAGTATACCATCCTTTTCTTTGAGAAGTGATTCCCACATATGTGACCCGCCATATCAAATCCAGTCGTAAGTCGGGATTTTTTTTACCCTGTGCCAATGCATTCTCTTATATATGTGAGTCGACCATAGGTCGCCTCGCATATATAAGAGAATGCATTGGCCTAACAATTTTTTATCATTTTTTTAAAATAAATGTTTCTTACAATTTTTAGGACATAAAATAAAAAACATCCATTACCCTACAGGGAGCCCCACACATATATAGAAGAGTGTCGTCTGCTCATGTTTGTCTGGGGCTCTGTATGGGTGAAATTATAAAATTGTTAAAGAATACAAGAAAAAATTATTAAAATTGTAAAAAATTGTTAGGCCAATGCATTCTCTTATATATGCGAGGCGACCTATGGTCGACTCGCATATATAAGAGAATGCATTGGCACAGGGTAAAAATAATCCCGACTTACGACTGGATTTGATATGGCGGGTCACATATTGTAAATGATAGAGAAACTTATTCAAAGTGAAATCCATATGGTCAACTCTCTTGGTAGAACCATCAGTTGCATGATGAAAAGATCACGAATATGAGTCCACTTTGTATTTTCGGACTAAATTCACCCCAAAATCAAATTAAAATTAAGGAAGCTGCGTTGGTGGAGCATTAAAGATCCAAAGCAGTCTTTCTAATGCAAATCTCCCATTTATCCCACAGGGTTACAGTGAAAGACAACAACTGGAATGCGTTTATAGCTAACTGTTCAGAAAATCATAATTATTTACAGGAAGCCGATACAATAAATGTAGTAGTAACCAATACAAACAAGTGGGTGACAATTTTTTGAGGCACAATAACCGCCTATACAGATGTAAGCCAAAAGGGGGAGACGCCAATCGAACGCGTACGTCCCAAAACAAAACAAAAACAGGGAGGGAGGGAGGGTTGTCAACACAAGCGACTGTCCTCAGCAAATACATTATTGGAAAGAATGTTTAACGCAGTATAACTGTGCGCATCCCACGGCCAAAGATATAGTTCCCATTATTCTGCTCTTCAAGTTATCCCCGTTCGCTAACTAAATAGCAATACTGCCAAAAATACTTTTACTTTATAATTATGTTTTATTTTCGTCTAAGTACTCCGCAATATCAGTGTATAGCTTACTTATCTGAACTATCGTGCGGTATGGTGTAGTGATAGATACGAGTGAAAGATCTCGTGATCAAACATGATTATGTTTGTACCAAATTTTTGGTTTAAGGTTACGCATCTATAACCCGGTGCGATAAAATACGTCGTTTTGTACGACAATGTTTTGAAGCCTCGCATATATAAGAGATTGCACTGGCTTACAAGGTTAAGGTAAATATTGTTAGGCGAATGTATTCTCTTATATATGCGAGGCTCCCTATACTCGTATATATAAGAGAATACATTGGTACAGGGTTTTTCGCAAAATTTCAGGAAGCTCTAGTCATGGAAGGTTTAACACTGCCACTGCCAGGGATTTTTCTGCCTATTTTGGGAATGGGTCCGGGTCCGTTCGAATTGGGAAAAATGTGTCTTTACAGACCAAAATTGGGAATTTTCCATGTTTTAGAAAAATTCAATTAATCACTGTCACACACAAGTAAATAGTACTAATACCATAATTTTCGGTGTATAACGCTACTTAAACACAGGTAACTCTACGTCCATTTTTAATAATATAGACTAAGCTTCCCAACTATAAAGTAACATTTTATTACACTTTCAATGATCCAATTATTTTATAAACCTCAAATAAAATTGTTGGATTATGGCAGTATTGAGTGTTTGATTGAGATCATTAAAACGAAAATTTCTGGTGCCTAAATGGAGTATTCTGGAAGAACATGGTGCGTCCCCCTGATAATGAGATAATCCTAACAATCACGTGCGCGAAAGTAATGGATACTTGGCTTACTAGTCGGATGCGGCCACTTTCAAATAAATGCGGGGAGGGAAACACCTGGCTCGCCCTGCTATTTTCATTTTTGGTAATTCCTCTCAAGCGAGTGACGTATTTACTATAATAACTGTCAAATTTTGGTAATTATTCAATAAACCCGATGGTATTATATACCTGCGGTGCCTGCAATTGGAAATTTGGTGGTTGAAAATTGGGAATAAAGGTGCCTTTTTCCCCATTGGGAATGGGGCCAAATACCGGACCCTGAGGACACCTAAAAAAATCCCTGACTGCAGACTATCCATTATAAAATGTAGACATGATGACATCAACAGATAATTTCAGACATAATACTACTGAAACATGAAATATGAGGATAAATGTATATCTACCCATATTAATGGTCCGAGAGCTTGTGGGTTTATAAATCCTTGGATACCATGGTACATAGAAAGCCCAGTTCCAAAGAAAAATATTCCTACCCCACTGATGAGTGAAGATATATGCCTGAGATTTGTGTATCCATAGCTGGAATGAAAGAAAAAGACAAATCAATTAACATTTCCCCAGATCATGAGTCTCTGCGTTAACCCTTTACCCAACAAAACGGCCAAAAACGCCCAAATAAAGCTTCAACAGCCTAAAATATCTTCGGTCTGTCTCAATAACACCATACAAATATGGATATCATTGGAACCGGTTCATTGACCACATTGTGATGGTTACAGTTATGCCCTGTGCCAATGCATTCTCTTATATATGCGAATCGACCATAGGTCGCCTCGCATATATAAGAGAATGCATTGGCCATTTTTTCTTACATTCTTTAACAATTTTATAATTTTTTCTTACATTTTTTAACAATTTTTATAATATTTTTCTACATTCTTTGACAATTTTATCATTTTTAATATGTGTTAAGCCAATGCATTCTCTTATATATGCGAGGCGACCTATGGTCGACTCGCATATATAAGAGAATGCATTGGCACAGGGCCGCTCTGTTGGGTAAAGGGTTAATGCCTGCAGAGATCATATTCCACCAGTATAAAAACTGGGCACTTTTTATTGTTCTGAACTGTTCTGACAGGGAACTATATAACATTGAACAAACAAGACAGGGAATATATTTCTATGTTAATACTTGTTCCTCAATAATCTACTTCACATTAGGGGGTAGTCCCAGCTTGAGATTGCATGCTTTTCTTTGACTTTTGTGAGCCAATATCGCAATAAACATTGAATTCATTAGCCAGGAGAAATTCAATAATTGTAAGTGACGCAAAGCAAAATCGCTCACAGTCACTTAAATCATGCAATTTTGAGTTGGTACCTTCACCTACAGAGAAGTACGGTACATAACTAAGGTAAAAACAAAGAAATATATTCCCTGCATTATTTTGTTGACTTTATAAAGTTCCCTGTCAAAACTTCAGAAAGTTCCCAGGTTTTGTATTGGTGGAATATGATCTCAACGTGCGTTAGCTAGAGCAGAGATTCATGGCATGATCTAGGTTTTTCCATTCTGCTCTACTTCTTAATGATGATCTGTCCAAGCCTTGAAATAGTGTGTCTGTCATTTGCAGAATGAGGTCCCCAGAGGGTGAATTTAGTAATGCTACCCCGCTATGCGGGCTAGCATCACTAAATTCACCCTCTGGGGACCTCATTCTGCAATTGACAGACACACTATTTCAAGGCTTGGATCTGTCTCTCAACATAAAGTTTAGATAGACTCCGGGGAATAAAATCATACATGACACCTGTCTGAAAATTTTCTGACAATTAATATAAATTTTATTTAGAATTTCATTATCACATCAGCGGGACAGTTTCAGGGGCTATTTATTTATTATTAACAGAAATCTGTGAGAAAAGGATCTTGTTAGCACCCTCAATCATGGCAAACTATTTATTCCACACCCATTGACGTGATGTACATGTATTCAACGGAATCCCAGCCATTGAATACATAGTAGTGTATACCTCTAGTGGAATATAAGCCAGAACTATTCTTGTTGACGTTGTCGCCAAGAAAGATGACGTACATTACGTCGATCATCTGCTTCCGGTGATCCCCCCATAATTACTGGCTATTTGTCAGACTTAAATCACAATAAAGGTGGCTATAGTAACAATGGATATGACATTCATGGATTGAACTTATCTGACTGAAAGGTGTAGAATAAATACAGAACACAACTTGCATCATAATCTCGAATCTTTTATCGAACTCGTTGCGGACGGCGCAAAGTTATATTTCGCTCGAGCTACGCTCTCGCGAAATATATCCTTGCGCCATCTGCAACTCATTCGATAAAAGATTCTCGATTAAGATTCGCGTTGTGTTCTGTCTATATATTTCACCACAATCTTACGATCAAAATAAACCACATTATTTGGGCTTTACAGAACAAATAATATACCCAATCTTCAGTTTTATATGTATTTTATTCACAAAATAACTATTTGTAGTCTTGATATTGGGAGTTATAAAAATTGTGTTGTGGCAATTGTGATCCGGAAGAGATACAACATCTTTAACAAATTGCACCATTTTATATTTCAACAAATAATACAAATATTTAACAGCGTTAGCCATATATAGCCATTATACATATATTCTATACCTTTCTGCTGGCATTTCCCTACCAACAACAAATCAGTTGTTGTGGTTCCATACGAATCTTAGTTTAAACCCCCAACTCTGCAGATTGTTTGTGGCACAGGAAATCCTGCTAATTTTTAATTAAATTACACATTACAAAACACCCCTGGGAAAAGAATAATGTCTGATGTCAGAAAAATTAGTTAATTACTCCATCAATGCATTGAGCTTGGATAGAAGGAAAAAATTGCAATTCAATCATGAAATTAATGTACAATATCAAACAAAGCCAGAATATATCACAAGAAACGTGGTCAAAATTTAATTGTAGTCATATTTTAGATGCTGTGAATAGGTACATATGAATTAAGAAAACAGAGTTTCAAACTCAAACACTGAATTGCTGATGAACTACTAATTAATTAAATAATTAAGAAAAGAGAGGTTCAAACTCAAATGCAGCAGTTCTATGCTGATAAACTGCTAATTAATGAAAGAATGCTAATTTTAGTAAATCCCTAGTAAATAGGGACAGGATAAGTGGAATTTGTGATTAATTGTGAATAACAGTAATTAATTGAGAATAACAGTAATTAATTTGTGAATAACAGCAATTAATTTGTGAATAACAGCAATTAATTTGTGAATAACAGTAATTAATTGTGAACAGTAACTAATTACACATCTAAAACAGGGCCTGAGTAAGAAAATTTAAATCTGAAGACAAACTTACAACTCGTTATTTTTCGAGTAACAAATGAAACATTAAATTTACTATGGCCTATATTGAGTTTATAAATATAAAACTCACGGATGATCGGAATCAGGTTGCTTCACTGAATGGTACAACCCAAAGCCAAGGATTAACTGAAATTCAAAACAAACTTAAGAACATACACAAACTTTTGAGAAAGTCATTTTATTAGAAGCACACATTTTAAAATCAAGATTATCAGTATAATCCGTTTTATGTTAGAAGTAATCGATCGCTGATGCAAACAGTCGGCGTCTATTGGATTGGGGTATTTCCCGTGTTGACAATAGATCGGGGATTTCCATATTTTGCGATGACATTTCATGCTAAATAAGTAATGTTGTATTCCGTGGCATTATGTGTATTTGCGTAGCTTATCAAAACTCTTCTACTTAATATTACAGTATACATGCGGCTAATAACGTACGGATAGTATATTCGTTATTAGTTTCAATTCAAATTTATAATAGGAACTATTTCCCCTCATTAACATAATATCAGTACGTGGTAAAAGGGGGCAAATAGGAACATAGACCGGGGTAAGTCAGAACACTGATCATGTAAGGAACACATATACAATCAATGTATAATAGAGGTAAAACCACTAATATATTCCAAGAACTATATTAAATTGCTAGTATAAAACGTAATAGCTGAGTCCGGGAAATAAAGTATGTTCGAGAAATCATCATCATTGGAAAACGCAACACATCCAATGAAAACGTCGTTTCACACACAGGAGGGACGTAGAGGGCAAAATTTGGAGGGGGTTTTAGTGCTATCGATACAAACCTCCCCATTTGCCACACAAAAAATTATTCATCAACGAAAACGTATTGAAATCATATTTAGGACACGGTTGCAAGCAACTGAGATGCATTCATCCATAATTCCATCTGATTTTTTCCATAATGGTTAGTTATACTAGCTCAATGCATAATTTTGGTGGGGTTTTCCCGTAAGTCGCACTATGGGGACCCCATGGGGTGTTCCAACATGCCCCAAACATGGAAAAGGGATCTAATGGCACACGATCTTAGAAAGACACTAATTAATCAGTAATTTTTTTTTTTTATGACTGAAATTAAATGAAACTGGATCAACTGACATAATTTACAACCTTCACGTCCCGAAATTTTATCTTGAACATTGATGAAACTTGAATATCGAAAAAATTACTTCACAGCCCCCAAAAACGATTTTTTTTCATATCTCTTAAACCATTCCGAGAATAGTCGGATATGTTTCTGTTATTTGTGCATACAAGAGTGTTTTCCACAAATAAGTGGCAAATGTAGATGCTCTTTCATTTTTTAACAAGAGAGGTTGGGTGTTTCAATATACCCCATGTTCCAACATGCCCCGGTCTCCCCTATGTACAAGGACGGAAGTGGAAACTGTAGGAAACAGTATGACTAGTCATGACTAGTATGGATAAAAGGTACATAAATCCTAAAGCTGCTAGCAGGAAAATTGGATGGGAGGGAGGGAATTTAAATCTTGTAAATGAATAATTTTTGGAATTTAAGTTTGTCAAGTTGAATTACATTGTTATTTTCTTGTTAAACCAAAATGGCGTATTCCTTTTACCGCGTACCGATATTATGTTAATGAGGGGAAATAGTTCCTATTATAAATTTGAATTGAAACTAATAACGAATATACTATCCGTACGTTATTAGCCGCATGTATACTGTAATAAGTAGAAGAGTTTTGATAAGCTACGCAAATACACATAATGCCATGGAATACAACATTACTTATTTAGCATGAAACGTCATCGCAAAATATGGAAATCCCCAATCTATTCTCAACACGGGATATACCCCAATCCAATAGACGCCGGTTGTTTACATCGCCGACTGTTTGCATCAGCGATCGATTACTTCTAACATAAAATGGATTATACTGATAATCTTGATTTTATGTTCTTCAGAATCTAATTAACCTGAGATATAAGGAAGTGAGTGGGAGAGGGAGGCACTCTAAGGATAAGCTTGTTCACAGACAACTAATACACTAGTTCATATTCAATGGGCTGTTTATTAATATAAATTCTGTCTTACTGTAAAATATTTGTCAAATGTTTAAACATGTTATTTTTTGATTGGAATAAAATATGTTTACATCAAACAACCAATATGTATATCAAAATGTGAACAAAATAAATTATTAAGGAATTTCACTAGAACCAGTCAATTAATTATGGTACATACACGTACAGTTTGTCACTTATTAAATACTTATTAAAAACATAAAATTTAACAGCTCCTTAATTTAATGTAAATAATCCTGATCACCCACCATTTTGAAAACCCCTCCAATTGGGTCATAGCATGATCAAATTTTTTGGAATTTTGATTTTCTTTGGCTTGTGACAATAAATGGTGAGAAATTTAACATGGTTCAATCCTCTCTTATTTCTCTGTGATATATCTTATCCTGCTGTTAATGATAAGTTCAATTACCCCTTTCCAATTACTACCTGCACTCCCTTTCCCTTCATCTAAACTTTATTATGCGGACCATACAGAACTAAACCAGTCTGCCATACCCCAATGGTATCTATTCCAAGATACCTGGGGTAACATTTATTTTCTGAGGATAGGACTTAACAAAAGCCCATAAACTTGTTGCTCAATCCTCTTTTGAACATTTTATAATTATGTCATAGTACGTAATTTTTATAGTTTGTACTTTTGTATTGTTTCGTTCAAATAAAATATTTAAATTAGATAAACAGTGATGACTATACAGTAATGCTCTAATTAATCGACTTCTTAACCACAGCAGAATTATAGGTAACTTTTTAGGATTTAGTCAGAAATATGGCTTGTTGCCATTCATCGGAAAGCTGTCGCCATATTTCCGACTAAATCCTGAAAAGTTACCCATAATTCTGATGTGGTTAAGAAGTCGATTAATTAGAGCATTACTGTAGCTCCACCACATATTTGGTGTCACATGAGCTAAAAAGTAGAAAGCTTGATCTGTCGGAATTCATTGTATTGAGTAGTTTCTCTAACATTCTAAACAACACATGTACAGAGGTACTAGATGGTGCAAAAATAAATTTCATACCTGGTTGACTGTATCGGCAACTGAGTGGATAAATTCAGAAAACATACTGTGAGATCCTGTATAGAACCAACAAACAAGCTTAATGATGCTGTTCAGGGCATTTCTGCAAGAAATAAGTTAATATTCAAAGCACATGTTAACGGCACAGAAGCTTAAAGACCCCCTCAAGCCTTGAAATAGCTATGGTGTCTGTCATTTGCAGAATGAGGTCCCCAGATGGTGAATTTAATGATGCTACCCCCCGCATAGCGGGCTAGCATCACCAAATTCACCCTCTGGGAACCTCATTCTGCTGAGGTGTAAGCAGAATGAGGTCCCCAGAGGGTGAATTTGGTGATGCTAGCCCACTATGCGGGGTAGCATCACTAAATTCACCTCTGGGGACCTCATTCTGCAAATGACAGACACCCTATTTCAAGGCTTGGGCCCCCTTAATTTTTTATAGTGCCTTGGTGTACGGTTTTAATAACAATCTATGCCATAAAATATGATTAAAATACTAAATTCAAACAGCAGTTTATTTTCAATGGAAGGGGAATAGCTCTATATCTAAATATATAGAGTTATTCCCCTTCCATTGAAAATAATCAACTTTGTGCAGAAACTTTAGCACAGAACAGATGTCGATATCTCAACAAAAACAACATGTTCGTTTATTTAGTTATTTATGTTCTATTTATTACATCGAATAAGTTGAAAATACAATGTTTTGGAGCTTCCTTTTTCTCTTCCTGGTATATAATATGACATATTTTATATAATGTGATCTGGGGGTTCGAAAATTAAGTGGGTCTTTAATTTGGGAAGTAATTATAGGGTTTGCAATTATTGATGCACAAATAAAACATAGAAATCACATTTGTCTCAATTAACCCTTCCATGACTGGAGCTTCCAGAAATTTTTAGAAAACCCTGTGCCAATGCATTCTCTTAAATATTTGAGTCTCCCATAAGGAGCCTCGCATATATAAGAGAATACATTAGACAAATGACATTGTAAGCCAGTGCATTCTATTATATATATGCAAGGCTCACAATGGGAGCATATATAAGAGAATGCACGGGCACATGATCTTTAATGCTGCTCCAGCGCAGCAACTGTCATTGTTATTTCATAATACATTTAAAATCAATATCACTACTTACATCACAACTGCAGTAAGTACCACTTTTGTAGATCCTTGCTTGACAAATCTCTGCCAATTTGACAATTTGGGCTGTAAAAAAGATATGTACATCAAAACCTACTACTTGTAAATGGTATAGATGTTTGATTAAATTAGATTAACCCTTTACCCAACAAAACGGCCAAAACTGGCCAAATAAAGCTTCAACAGCCTAAAATATCTTCGGTCCGTCTCAATAACACCATACAAATATGAATATCATTGGAACCGGTTCATTGACCACATTGTGATGGTTACGATTATGCCCTGTGCCAATGCATTCTCTTATATATGCGAGTCGACCATAGGTCGCCTCGCATATATAAGAGAATGCATTGGCCTAAAAAAAAAAAATTCTTACATTTTTTTTAACAATTTTTATAATATTTTTCTACATTCTTTGACAATTTTATCATTTTTAATATGTGTTAAGCCAATGCATTCTCTTATATATGCGAGGCGACCTATGGTCTATGTCCTTTTTGGTTATTAGGGAGAAGTGGACTGTTATGAAGGAGAAGTAACAATGACTGAAGTTAAATTTAAACCCCAACATCATCCTTCTACGATACAATAAGTATGTTGCAACAAGAGCCCATTTATAAACCATTATAGTGAGTAATAAAACCATTATAATCAGTGATTATTCTTTAAATATGATGTTGGGACATATGCATACTGAGAGAGGTCACTTCGCCCTGGGATAAAAATAGGGAGAAGTAGCACATTTTCGGGAGAAGATGTCTCCCAAGTCGCCCTCTATGCTGGTCCCTTGATGGATATAACAGACACTACTGAGCACTACAGTAATGCCCAAAGCTTTCCGATGAATGTCAACAAGCCATATTTCCGACTAAATCCTGAAAAATTACCCATAATTCTGCTGTGGTTAAGTGGTCAATTACTTTGGGCATTACTGTACTTTATGCAGTCCTCTGATATATATACTGTAATATTTCATACAATTATGCAGTGGATAAACAACAAACATAACAGTTACCTCTGTAGAAAAACCTTTGTCTGTTGAATCATAAGCCGGAGATTCTCGGCTCGCATTTGATCCTAGCATTGCACGTAGTTGAAGAAGGTCATCTATAAATGGAAGGACACAGACATAGTCAGCTCATACAAGTGAAAAGGTGTTCATTAACCCTTTTTTTACTAAATGGATTCACCCATCCAGTTATAACTGTAAACATTTGAATGGTCTATTATTCATTAGGAGGGGTGTTCAGAGAGATGAAAAGACAGTACAAGTGCAGAAGTATACTTATTCATTGGTGGGAAATGTTTAGATAACAAGTTCAATAGCCTATGATCGTTTGTTGAATTTATTATCTGAACATTTCCATATGGAACTACTCACCAAAGAGTATTTAGTAAAGAACGGGTTATCATTAACAAATGCCAAGATGTTTGGACCATTTGAATTTTTCACACTCTTTGAAAGGTGAAGAACCCTTCATTTAATGATCTGCCAGCACCAGCAATCAAATGATCACAGTCTACAATTTGCTTGGCATGTTGTGTAAAGGATTGTCCTCAGATACATGAAGTCATGGATGAACAGGCAAATGGATGAGAAATGGTGCGTAGGTGATCCAGACATCAATATTGTGTTTACCATAGTATGTATGGGTACACATGAAAACTAAGAATAAACCAATATTATCACTGAAAATCCAGTATTCGAGAAGTAAATTATCATTTAGTCCAATCATATTACAATATTTACATAGCCTCTATATGTTACACCAATTCCTATTTGGTGATTGGTTAACTGCCAATTGGGTCATGAGCTTTAAATTCCCAATAAAACACGCCATACGATGATGTCACATCTTCCTCGACCTAGACAACTAAAATGGTAGATAGAAAAACTGGGCATGTTTTTTTAGTGTGCGGCCATATGTCAACAATCAATTATTTACAGGTGGAATATAGGGCTAACTTGTGCTGCATGTTATAATATAGTTTATACCACGATCGCCTATCTTACTATATAAATAAAGCCATCTGTTTAAATTTTACATTTAATCAACACCTGTTGATTAAACGTGCCTACTGTTGATTAAACTTCGCAGAGTGGATTAAACTTTCTCCATACAATTTGAACGGAAAAGTGTTTATCCATCGCATTGTAAAGATCGTGGCATAAACAAAATATATGCATAGTGTTTCTGAATAACAAATTTAATCCACGAGTGGGATTGGCGATTTACACCACGAGCTTCAGTGTTATTCGGAAACACTATGCGTATATTCTATATACAAACTACAGACAGATTTCAGAAATCAAAATTCAGCTGAGTTTAATTAATAAGGAAAAAGCTATTTAAATATCAGAAATGAATGTAGTTTGAGTGTATTTTATTGAGGGGTATGCATTTAGCATGCCCAGCGGCCACAGTGCCATTCCCTTCAATAAAACACAGTCAAACTACATTAATTTCTTAAATAAGTTTTTCATTTAGCTTCATGTTGTTTTGGCTATTGCGCATTCCTCTAGAGTACATTTTTGGTTACTTATTGCTATTTTCAGGTTAAAACATAGATAGTAACTGGCATTATAAATTACTTTCGAGATACCAGAATAATTTACTCACAATTTCCTTCTGTCATTTTAAGGGAATCCCGTAATTTCTTCTTTTCATTATTCAGATTCTCAAGGCTTCCCCAAGCAGTTTTGGCTCTGTCAATTGAAAGTGAAATATTAATATAAATTTGAACTATGCTAAAAATATTTGAATTATACTGATGTGCTCTCTCAATATAAATTTAAATTTGACCTGTACATCCAATCTATAACAGTGAATGTTTGTCTGTGTCTGTGGTTGTGCTTTGATATTGGGATATAGGCAACAGCACTAAGACATATAGATAACCACAATACGTCAATTGCATTGTAACAATTAACCCGACAAGAGATTTTATTTTCATAGCAACATAAGTTATACAGCATCGAAGCGCATATTTCATTTCCCAGTTTAAACGGTTCAACAGATACAACACAACGTTCCAACAGACCAATACAACAGACCATCGCAACATGTTCGTCTGAATGCTACAGACATGTTGCATCATGGATGACAGCTAGAATCATAATGGCCAATTATGGATTATCAATCGGTGAGAATTAACCCAGTATTTTTGTTGACTAAAGAGGACCTATTGCCTTATTTATACATTATTAAATTTAGATGATGTGCCCACCACAGGAATGGATGCATTTCAAACAGGGTTCAAGCTGTCATAGGCCAAATTGGTCAATGGCCATTTTTTTTTTGCAAATGGCCAACAAAAATTTCATTTGGCCAAAGTTTTATTTTGGAAACCTAATTCAAAAACCCAAATGATTTTCTAGCGGGGACGACATGGGAATCATCTGCTAATTGATTAGGTGATACAGCTTAATGGGTAACAAACGGCACTCATGGCAGTGCACCATCAAACAATATAATAAAACAGTAATGAGGATTGTCAAGTAACAATGGTGGGATTAAAGAAGACACCGTATTGAAAGTATGGACATAATTATATAGAATGTTTGATTAATTGTGAGACCAGAAAATTAGGATTTAATTTGGCCGAATATTTTTTTAATTTCGCCCAAAAAAAAAAAGGATTTGGCCAAAAAAAAAATTGGGCCCAGCGAAACACTAATTTCAAATGAATTTTATGCCCCTAGCATATAAAGAAAAGTTTATTTTTCGCGAATGATAGCTTCTATTCTATAGTCTGTCCACAATCTACAAGGCTTTAATACAAACCACAGCAGAATACCAAAGACAAGGATGAGGATTTCACACTTAGAAAACTTACACTGACTCTATATCCATCATAAAATAAACTATTATAGGTGGTTGATTAAATTGATTTCACACTTACACTGATTCTATATCCGTCCTCAGATAAACTATTATAGGTGGTCGATTAAATTGATTTCACACTTACACTGATTCTATATCCGTCCTAAGATAAACTATTATAGGTGGTCCAGTCTCATATGGATTTCTTCTCTTGTACTTGGGTAAGTTCTCTATATGACTGAAATAAATTTTAAATATAAACATGTATGTCAGGATGTATGCAATTATTTATCTTGTCATATTAAGTATAAACGAGAGGCCGATCACGATCGGCAGATGTTAACCCATCCCTTGGCGATAGTAAATTACTCTGATCGGAATTATAAATGAGAGTTTTGATGTTGAATTATAGAGTATACTGTTAGGTACTATTATAGACAATGCACATAACACAAATTACTGGAATTTATGTGTCACTCACATTTATATAAGAGAATGCACTGGAACAGGATCTGTAATGCTGAACCACCACAGCCTTGGGTTAAATGTGAAAAGGTGACCTGGACATGCAATACTTGATCAAGAGATTCCAATATAATGATAATGTATCAAATTCTACACACAACAGCAATCAAGATAAACACCTCACTGCTGACCGATTAATATCTGTCAATAAATCACAGGCTTATGTTAAATAGGGCAAGGAATTCAAACTAAATTTATTTATTTAAGAGTGAATTTTTAAAATCAGTTAAAAATTGTCTGACCAAACACATATTCGAACTCGATCTGTCTTTTGTGCTGAGAAATTCATATACAAAATTTGGTTCCGATCAGATAAAAAATGTTTGAGTTATCGCACCATGCGTAAAGTGTCTACAGACAAACAGATGGATGGACTAATGACAGTTGGTCAATCCGGATGTTGACACTTCCATACTATGATATGGGTAAACATAAAAATTAGTCTTTTGGGGTATTAAAGTATCAATTTTCCCATCTCCACCAGCATTTGATTTTTTTGTCTGTGAAACACTGGACAAACATGACAAAATATACCTTCTCAGAAACTCAGAGTAAGAGTGCAAATTAATTAGATAGAGCTACAGCCTGTAAGCCAGCCCTCAAAAACATATATCTGGTTACGCCTCACACTAATGTCTAAAAATAACTCTAATTATCAATAACTCAGATTTACTGTTTGTCTCACATAGAACTAGAGTGATACTGCTGGTAATCAATTAATAGTTGTTGACTGCTATGGTTATCTGTTCAATTCTTAGTTGAAAAAGGGCCATAACTCTGGTATAAAATGTTGGATCTAACCCATATTCAATCTCGATTTGTATTTTGAGTTGAGAAACTCGCATACCAAATTTGGTTCTTATCAGTTGAAAAATGGTTGATTTATCAAAATATGCAGAAATTCTATGTCAAAGGGCCATAACTCCATTAAAAAATATCGGATCAAACCCATATTCGAACTCGATCTGTATTTTGGTCCCAGAAAAGGGCCATAACCCCGTAAAAAAAACTCGGATCGAACCCATATTCGAACTCGATCTGTATTTGGTACTGAGAAATTCATATACAAAATTTGGTTCCGATCAGATAGAAAATATTTCAGTTAACGCACCATGCGTAAAGTGTCTACGAACAGACAGACAGACAGACTAACGACGAGTGGTCAATCCGGACAACGACACTATGTTTACCATACTATGGTATGGGTAAACATAAAAATGTGTAAAAATCATTATGGAGGTATGTCACCAATGATTAAGTAATTGTTTAATGAATAAGCAATTATTCACAGCATAAAGAATGTTGAATTTTTCGCACTGATTAGATAATTTTATTAACTTGCAAATCCACATGAATATCGTTGAAATCACATGCAGCCCAAAGGGCCCAAATCACAAAAATTGATGTGACATAAATTGTAATGTATTGGTGCATTCATACCATAGATTATTTAGATAAATGTGTCCGCTATCTACAGTAATGCTCAAAGTAATCGACTTTTTAACCACAGCATAATTATGGGTAACTTTTTAGTCGGAAATATGGCTTGTTGCCATTCATCGGAAAGATCTCGGGGAGAGGTTTCCGATGAATGGCAACAAGCCATATTTCCGACTAAATCCTGAAAAGTTACCCATAATTCTGATGTGGTTAAGAAGTCGATTACTTAGAGCATTACTGTACTTTCAGTATACCACGTTTGGTAGTGATCAGCAATCAGATTTTATTTCATTTTGTTAATCAAAACTAAAGCTATCATCTGTAAATGAAAAGGATGGTGGAGCAACAACGGATCGGTCCTTCAATTTTGAAAAATGTAGGTGCACTGTAAACTGTGCATCTAATTTTGGATGCAAGCGCATTATTTTTCTTTGGTGCACCTACTGAAAATAACCCCAAGTAAAGGTACATGTATATAATGCACAAAACAAACATTGCTGTGAAATAATTCTAATAACTAGAACTAACTGAAACATAATAATGTGCGTGTTAGGTTATACCACATAACCACAACAGTTGCTGTTTCCTGTCTCAGGCATCGGGTCACAATATCGTCAGGATCATAGCTGACATTTTATTGAATGAATTTATTTTAATTTTATCAATGCGATGATGCAGGCCTTGGCAATCAGAATGACACCCAGCTAGCTATTAATAGAAATACTGAATAAATATTTGAGAGAAAAATACATCAAACAATGCCGGCATCAAGCAATCACGCAAATGAGCGTATAAAAAAATCACTATTGTACATCTCTAACAGCCTTAATAAAACACAAAACAAATATACTCTCTAGACACTGCTCTAGAACTGTATATTCAATCTTTGAAGAATGAAAAATATTCATTTACCTGGGTTTCAACAGGTACTCATTCATGGCCCGCAATGGTGAGATGAATATATTTCCAGTATAGGAATAGTCTATAGACTTGCTTCTTGAAACTGAAAAATAATATATATTTCAAACAAACATATTCAGTCTTAAAACAACAATGTTTTCATACATTTTATAATTCTGGGAAAATATGTATCCATGAAATCCGAAGCCACACTGACACAGTACATGTGTACCCATTCGGAGATATAAGGTGGACCTCACCAAATAAAGAAATGTAATCACTTTTCAAAAGAGAATTGCTGAACATTTTGCATGTCTTTGTTGAATGTGTAGCCCAGGATGACTGGTCCACCTGCTCATCATGATACATTTCGCACATGTATCTATAATTGTTATAATGATGGATTTATAATATACCAGTAACTACCGAATGTAAAAATTACTTTGCCTGTGAATTGGGACAAGTGTTTTTATGGGACTATACAATTTTGAATAACAATATATTCATGGAAAGCTTAGTTTTGAGTGCAAAGAATATATGGCTGAGATGATGGACCTCATTTAATGTACTAATATTGAATCTTGTCAAGGATATATAAATTTATTATCTGCATTCAATGAAAAATATGTAAGATCAATCACAAACCTTTCAAGAGCTTAGGTTTCTTTGGATCTGCACTTTCATCGCTGGGAGGAGGGTTTCCACTGTCAACCTTAGATGTGCAGTAGGGTTTGTGTTTGCATAGTAAAGTGCGACAAAGTATAGATTGTCGCAATACTTGGGAATATGAAGCTGCATGATTCTGCCTTTCAAATGGTATTTGTGATCTAACTGAAATGAATAAAAATATCATCAAAACTAGTCATTATACATCAGATGACAAATGCAGTCAATTTAAAATAGAAGATTACCGTAAATATTTACATCATAACTATATTTATAATAAAATGAAAGAATACTGAAGCTTAAGCATGATTTATATACTTGTTATTACCAATGTTTGTTTGTTTATAATTTAAGTAGCAGTCCATTCTAAAGAATACAAAAGTTTCATTAGAAATTGGGACTATTCCATCCATAATTGAGTTTAAAATTGCTGTAAAGGATCAGAAAGAGTTTTGAGAAATAGACTTAATTTTTGTGGGGCATGTTCAGTTTTTCAATAGTCCTTCCCCACACATATGAACAGAAATTTACAAGAAAATAATGATTGCACTTGAGATCTGCCATATTCTTATCACCAATATTACAAGAATCCGCTGCATTTATCAACCAATATAAAAGCATTCTCACCACTACATGTTAACTGTCCACCCGAGTGAAGACTCTGCAGCTCATGGAAAAGAATCTTCTGATTTTTCAAAAGAATGTTTAGCTCCTTGACTAAATGACGATACATCATGATGATGCATCAGTGATACAGCTCAAGTGAAACAGACATCTGAAAAATCTGAAAAAGAAAATATACTTAGGATTATTCAAGAAATGTACTATATATATTCAAGATAACCTTACTTAAATTAAAATAATAGTAATCATATTCCAAATAATGACCAATTAAAAATATTTATCAGTTCTATCATAGCTCTATCAGGTGTATGAAGCTTATTTACTCACATTCGCTCTGTCATGGTCTGCTTTTGGGTTGAAAATTAAAATTGGATGTTTTGTGTGAGCAAACCAAGGGGCATAACTCAGTGTTTAATGGTACGAAGAAACCAAAGTTGTTTACGCCAATCTATGCTCTCTGAAATATGAAATGATTCCTGGGGCTTATGCCAAGGATAATGACTCAGCATAGATGTGAGTACACTACGACCTCGCAAGTTGCCTAAAGTTGCAGAAAATTGTGTATTAATTGCCGCCTAAATGATGTCTGACCTACATGTATATACACTATACAGATGACGTGTTTGATTTTGGCGGGCAACAAACCATGTGCTTCGACAAGGTGTAACCGATATAATTTGATTTGACTACTATTTGGATGTGGGGTTGGTCAGCTATAAATTGACAGCTACTGTTCTATCTGATTATGTTGGGAGAATATTTGGGATAAGATAAAGATTTTTTTCATTTTTATTATAAATACTATGAATAAATTGCATGTATTACAGGAGCACATGAACACAGATAATTTGAAATTCTTGATAACACAGTCAAGGCTTCATTTACACATATAATCTTAAACGAAACTCAGAAATTGTTGAACTGACACTCAATATAATTCATCAATTACTAAAGATATTTGTATAAATGATCAGGAAATCTTATACAAGTAATCAGAATAAATTCATTCATTAACACAGTCCTGCACAATGAATCCATACCACTGAAAAGCAATCACGGCCGATTTATAGCTGAACAACTACACATATCCAAGAAATTCCCAGAGCCACATGCAGTAAAAAAAAAACAACATCTGGTAAAAAGTGCAACAGCACCCACATATTTGTCTATATTATTATTAATAAAGTAAATGGTAGGCCTATGTGTATATTATTTTTAGGCAGATTTTGATCACAGAGTCAGAGGTCCGGGGACAGTCGAGTGTGGATGGGTGCAGTCAGGTGCAGTCGGCTTTTAGTAGTACCGTACCGCTTATGGATGTCCCTGTATGCAATAACATGCGCATGCTAAAGATCCCTACCACAGTGATAAAGTTAAGGATTCAGCAAAAAATCTGGACAAATTGGATGGTTTCCATAAGAGTCATCAAAATAACAATAATGGTGTCAGAAGTATCCTATTGATAGATAGGGACCTGTGACCCTTCTTGTAATATATATTAAAATATCGCTGTGATTTTTATAAGAATTTCCAACAACTGTAACTCAAAACAGATACAGGATATATTTTCGATAATTCATTTTGAAAACACGCAGGTCAGAGAGAACCCAAAATCGATGTACTAAACCTCGATTTGTGTAAAAAAAACCTTGATCGAGGTCCTTCGAGATCATGTGATCAGTTACATGGACTCACTAGTCATTACCATATGGTATGGTATGGTAGGGTATGAGTAAATTCCGCCGTTGACTTGTCGGCGCACCCTCATCAGATGGGGTAGAATCCTACAATGTACTATATTATGCAAACACATGTATTTATATTGTAACGTCACCCTCTACATGCGAAGCCACAGTAGACCTGAAATCAGGCTTTGACTTGCGCACAGTGGACCTCAAACTTGGATGAGCCTTTGATCTGTGTTGCCGCACATGTAAGCGTACCCGCCGACGTTGCTGAAATGTCCCATTACTGCGTCACACACTCGAATGCTACAATGTACTATATATACACACAGTGATGTAGATTGAAGAGAGATACCGGTATCTCTATTACGCCATCACCTGAAATGTCTATCAACTTACGCCCCGAAGGGAGGAATTTAGACAGAAATTTTGCCATTAACCTGTGGATCGTTGCCCACAGTAGGGTTCTTTAACGTGCACACATGGTTGAACACGGGACAGCCATTAACGTCCCCACCCGATAGGACGGCGTGATCAAACCAGTATCATCCATGTACATGACACCGAGCGGGAGAGGATTACAGCTTCACGGCACCCTCAGCAAGGCATTCACGGTACTTTATATAGGAATGCTCGGAGCTCCCGACTTTTGTTTTGTCGAGGATCGGGGTGAATCAATCCGGGGTCCAAGCGAAACCTCTGGCCGGTAGTCGAACACGCTAACCACTCAGCCATCCAACTCCCATAGTGTAAGATGAAATACTGCACACTATATTACTTCCATTAGACTTAGTATAATATTTGGTTTAGAGTGTTTCCCCTTTTATAATGGGTGAGTATTTTGACCAGTGCCTGGCAGTGGTCACATGATCTAGAAGAACCTCGATCGAGGTTTTTTACACAAATCGAGGTTTAGTACATCGATTTTGGGTTCTCCCTGACCTGAACAAGTGCGCGACGATTGGTAACAGCGAAAAAAGGAGTCCATAATTCGCATTATCATTGTTACGGCCAACACAATTTAAGTTGTCGTTATTTAATAAATTGCAGTTTAAATTATGCGTGATGTATTGTTACAAAAAACAAAACATGTAAATGAATAAATTACGTTTGCGAGCAAAACTGAGAATAAAATTTTGGGTGTGTTCCTTTATGTCTCTGTTTCAGGCAGTACTAAAGCGCGTGACGCCACATCGAAAATAAAAACAAATAAAAAATTAACAATAGGATTTGGATGTGTGTTTGGAGTATATATAGGTGTCTCAACCCACAATTGGCCACAAATAATTCGAAGTTGCAATCTGCATGATTAATTTGGTTTTGCGTATTTGAGGTTCATCGTTTTATAAATAGCCGCTGTCGTATCACGAAGTTGTCTGTTTTAGACTACACATGAATGAAAGACCGCGCGCAGTGTGTTAGACTATGTCAGAAACGCTCTTCAATATTTCGCGCTATACGCTCTTTGTTGTTGGTATTGATTTCAATAATCGTTTTCTAATTAAAACATGGTGAAACACCGTTTTAAAAGTTGATATCTAATAACGAAAAGCTGTTATGTCACGAATGGGCCCATAAGTTCGAGCTGATTATTTTATTAATAATAGTCCATCCAGCGATTGTGACCCTGCATGCATGGTTCTTTATTCCGAAAGTATTTATATAGGCCTATAGTCCTATATATACCACAATTAAGGTGTCTATATCCGACGGTTCTCTATATGATGAAACTGTACGTTTGTTAAAAACCCAATATATATAGGTCCTATACGCTTTGATGCCATGCTTGCATGGGACTATAGGCCTACTATAGGCCTATAGTCCCATGCAAGCATGGCATGCAGGGTCACAATCGCTGGATGGACTATTATTAATAGCCTACTTCACCGTGCGCCCTACCAACTGAGACACCGACCCATCTGTTAAAAGAATTTTAAATTTCTCTTAACATGCAGTAATTAATACCGTTGTTATCAATTTAATGTAATTTCTCATAAAATGAGATGAATTTATCTGAACAAAATTAATTTCTCGTACTATATACCTACATTAAATTAGAAAATCATTTCAGGCATTAACGGAATAATATGGGAGGCCAAAATTCACATTTAATAGCCAATTCCTCTTACGAAGAGTTATAATTTCTTCAATTGAGTTTTTATTAAGAATTGAAAATTTTATTTCTTCTCAGGAGGAAATGCATCCTTCTTAATCGTGCAGCGATCAAACACCAAATGTTATCGGGTTTTTAAAGTTGAAACTAACTTATTTGAAAGAAAAACAATATATATTGTTCACGAAAATGACAGTAAAACTATCAGAATAACAGCCCTGTGGCTAACTCCTAACTTAACAAGAAATAAATTCTTCTCAACAACAAAAAATCAATTCCTCTTATTATATATGAAGAATTAATATCTAAACCTCTAACTTTTACCTCGTCGCACATGAGACGATCCAGTCACTAGCGTCCGGGAGTGGAGCATTGAAAGAAGTGCTCATTTCAGCTTTACTGGGAAGATTCATTCGTTTACGTTATAATTCATGTTAAGAGAAATGCATTTCCTCTTAAGACAAATTCAATTTCTCTTAATAAGAAATAAATTCTTCTAAAGAGGAATTCCGAGAAGAAAAATATAGATTGTTTTGTCTAGAGGCATTGAATTTAAAAAAAAATCAATTTTTGTTAAAGGCACGGGCGGTTTTCGTTGCAGAAATATTCACATTTGTTCAAATCGCCATCAACAGAAGTACTATTAAAATATATATAGTTTTGTTCATATGCCAAACATAATCAGCGCGTAAATAATATATTGGCGCCAAGACGTACGATGGTGTACGTACACAAGAGCCTGCTGGTGTTACATAAGTTTTGCTTCTGTCTACATAAAACAGCGCAATTCTATTGGTTAATCACACACAAATGAAATAAACGCTCTTTATTATTTCCATATCAGGAAAACAGTAAACAAAATTAAATAACGCTCTTTGTGTTTACCATATCCGGATCTAAACAAAAGCCAGGTTCTGTAATGTTTTTTGCCTTTGTTTACATAACAAAGGAAAACATTTGACAATAACATACTGTTTATGCCATATATTTCTGATTGGTATAAGAACAAGGTCTATCTATATCTTACTATTCCTTCTGTTTATGGCGGTTTTTGACGGAGGTGAATATTTTAACAGCATACCCACCGCCAACGCCACCCGTATATTTAAGAAGGATGCAAATCCCTCTCAAGAGAAATTCGACGGCCACAATTCTTGTCAAGAGAATTTATTTCTTCTTATGAGAACTTGGCTATTTAATGTGAATTTGCCAACCCCTATAGAATCATGGTAAACCATAATCCAAGTCTACTCGTACTAAAACCAGCTAAGATATATTGGGATAGTCAGATGCTAGTTTTAAAACTAGCATCTCGCTATATATCCCAATATCTTATGCTGGTTTTACTATACGAGCAGACTTGGACAAGGTAAACCATATAGATCATGCCATGAATATCTACTCAGTCTACAACATTAAACAGGCAACGCAGGGAATATATATTTCTGTTTAATATACTAATTGTTCCTTAATAATCTATTTCATAGTTGGGGGTGGTACCAGCTGATTTTTGTGAATTTTGATAGTCGATATCGCAATAAAATTTAATTATTTTCCGGGAGAATTTCCATGATTGTAATATAGTTGGGGAGCCCGCATATGTTCCATTTACACTTTTGCGTACAAAAGATTTGACCCCCTAAAGTTGGTACCAATAATGGAACATTCTGAAAAACCGATTTCTTAAGTTGCGCATTCCTGGGGTTTAGGGGCCGCTGAACCCCAAAAAGTGCCAAAAATCACTTCTATTTACACTTCCGCGTACATCGATGAATTTTGGTTTGATGATACTCCTAAGTGTACTGATAAAGAAAACACAACTTAAGAAAGGGATTTTCCTGGGGTTTTCAGATAAGAAAGGGGGTCCCATGCTGAACCCCAAAACGTGATTTTTCACTTTTTTTGACACTTTCGCGTACATCCATAATATTTGGTCTCAAATTACTTTGATATATACTAATTATAAAAACACAACTTAAGAAGCAACTTTTCCTGGGGTTTTAAGATAAGAAGGGGGTCATCGGGTCACCCATCAAAACGTAAAAAATCACTTTTATTTACATGATTGAATTCGTCCAATGTGTGTGTATGTGAGTACACCCCTGGAACGTTGCACTATTACAACCAATACATCCCTAAATCGATACGATCAACTTAAGAAATATATATTCATGTCGTTTTCTGATAAGAACGAGACTTGTTACCCCCCCCCCCCCAACCCGATCCATTTTCTAGAACTATAAGTGAGCCAGTTTTATGAAAATTATAGCGGAAAATCTAGTAAACTGTATACAGATATATATATTTTCGTGAAGCTAAGACATGATGACACTTTTTTGGGCCAAAATTGAAACTCACCATCCAAGATGGCCACCAAAATGGCCGCCGGAAGTTGAAAATATGACATTTTTTTACAAATATCTTCTAGATCAATTCATGCTGTTTGGAACTGGTTGAGTAATGCAACTTTATTTTGTGTTTTGTATATTAAATGATCATTTGAGCAATTAAATATGCAATTATTGGAGTCCTAACCCCTTCCGATCCCTCAAATATTCGATTGTACAGAATGCGGTATAAAATTTCACAAAAAATTACAATTGGGATTCTATTCATATTTCAACAAGAAATGAACAGAACTTTGTAATGTAAGTGAGGCATATATCATTACCTATGAATATTCCAAATCACTGGAACCAAAATTCTTACTTTGGCTCAAAATGGCTGCCAATATGGCCGTCTTGCAATCGCTTACAAGTTGTGTTGATGTATAAAATGGGCTATTCTGCATTATATACATTGCATACTAACATGTCTGATGCACCATGGTTAGTTGTTACTATTTTCACCACTGACATCGTCAAAAATATTGGACTTTTCTCTAAAAAACTTGAGATAAATATTGGCAAAAATTCAGTTTTCAGGTTTTGACCATTTTTTCTGGTAAAATATAACTATCTTTGGATTGAAAGGTGTTTATTGTTTTGGTCTATCTTAAATGTGTCACAGTGCAGTGTTTATAGACCAAATTGCTCAAGATGGCTTCCAAAATGTAAAATTCGAATTTTTTTACATACATCCCGAACATTCTCTGCATTATCCGAAAAGGTAGCAAATTGTGACTCACTTGGTTATTATACGTGTTAGTTAATTAACTGACAACTACATGTTCTATTCCCAGTTGTCCCAGTTCCGTATGGGGCATGACAAATTCATTTTAAAGTAATTAATTTTGCCGAGAACCTCTTTTGTGATTTTGGCCATATTTATTGAAAGGAAATGGGCAGAACTTTGAGACAGAACTGAGATGGACCATTATCTTTGACTATTCTGGTTCATTATGATAAAAAAATGTCAACAGGATACAGTGTGGATGCCAAGATTGTAGAGTTATTGTATGTCATGACTGATGTGAGTAGGTATACAATGAGTGACTCTATGGTTATGAGTGGGTTGTCCATGGTAAGATGCATCTAGGAATACAGGGAGAGGTCATGGTCAGATGTGAGTTGAATCGGTATGCATGGAATGACTGTATGGTGTATGGTTGTGCATATCCAGTACGGGTGCACCCGGTGTGCCTGTATGGTCATTGGTGTGGTGTATGGATATAGCTACATGGTCATCTATGTGTTGATTATGTATATATGGAGTGACTGTAAGGTCATGGGTGGGATGTACATGCGTTGTCTGTATGATCATGGATGGGGTGTGTGGATAAATGGGTAGTGATTTTATGGTTACGGGTAATGTGCATAGGTATACATGGAATGACTGTACGGTCATGATTTAATATGAATACCTGGAGTAAGCTGGGTGGACATTATCGAGCGTGTGGGTACATAGAGAGTGTCCTTGTGGTAACGGGTGGGATGTATATTTATATATCTCGTGGATGTATTATCATTGGTGGCTTAGCTGTATTATCATGGATGGCGTGTATGATTATACAGTGAATTACTGAATTGTCATGTGGGAGGTGTATATGCAAGTATGGATTGTTTGAGTGGTCGTATGTGCGGGTTTTTTTGGTATATCTGGAAGAGCTGAATGGCCATTAGTGAGGTTTACATGTATACCTGGAGTGAATTTATGGTCTAGGGTGGGCTGCATATGTATATCGAGTGGTTATATGACTATGAGTGTCGAATAGGTATACAGGTAGTGACCGTATGGTTAATGGTGAGATGATTACATGTACATGTATGTATACAAGTAGTGACTGTATGATCATAAATGTAATGAACATATATACAGGGGGTGACAGGCGTATGAGTATACATGTACCTGGTGTTCCTGTTTGGTGACTCGTGTCGGTATCGTCATGTGTAGGTTATACCAGTACACACACGTGTTGCTTTATTGTCATGGGCGAGGGATATGTGTCTATAGCGAGTGGCTATATGACCATGGATGAGGTGCATATGCATACATGGAGTGACTATACTGACATGGCTGTGGTGTATTAGTATATCTTGAGTGGCTATTCGGCTATGGTGTGACAAATAGGGATACAGGGATTGACATGGCCAATGTTGAGGTGAATATGTATACAAGGATTGACCATGATCGTGTATGAATGTTTTGAATAGGTACACACGGGGTGACTATATGGCCATAGGTCAGGTGAAGGAGTATACCAGGTAACATGTGTGAGGGCATGCGTATGAAGCGAGTGGCTATATGGCCATTGGTAATGTGCATATGTATACCGGAGTGACTTTATGGTCATTGTTGTGGTGTTGATGTATATATTGATTGTATATTTGACCATGCGTTTGGAGAATAGGTATACAGGGATGACGACCTTATTGCCACTGGTGAGATGAATGGGTATACAAGAAGTGACTATATGGTTATGGGTCATGTTTAGGAGTATACCTGGTGTGTCTGCATTGTGACGCGTGGCTGTATGGTCATCCGTGGTCATGGGTCAGATGTACATGTATACAGTGGGTCACTATATTGTTATGTCTGTGGTGTTTATGTATATATGTAATGACTGTGTGATAATGGGTGGCTATCGCTTTCCACGATATGACATGACCTCTCTATTGATTAACATATCCTTGAGTTATTGTGGAAAGCGATAGCCGCCCAAGGTACACATGCACAACCCACCCATTACCCCAGTCACTCCATATGTACATAAACACCACACAAATGACAACAAAGTCACCCACTTTATACACGTACATGTACTAGTACACCTGATCATACAGCCATACTTGGTTATACCCGTACATACCACAAATGACGATACAGCCACGAGTCACCATGCATGAACACCAGGTATACACCTACACCCGACACATTACCATATAGTCACTATATGTATACATATTCACTACATTCACGACCATACAGTCACTCATTGTATACATATTCACCTCACCATGGACCATACAGCCACTACGTGTATACCTATTCGCCGTACACATGACCATAGAGTCAATCCAGGTATACATATGCACATCACCAATGGTGATCCCTTCCAGATATACCAATATCCGCACATACGACCACTCATAAGTTCCATACTTGCCATACTCATACACGCCATCCATGATAATAAATCTACTCCCCATACACCACCAATGATAACACATCCACAACATATATAAATATACGTCCCACCGTTACCAACAGGGCACACCCTTTATACCCACACATCATTCATGACCATATACAATAACTCCGTGTATACCTATTATCCTCATCGATGATCATAGAGTATTAAACTCCCTGGCTGCCATCTTGGCTTCCACCCTGTATCCAGTTGATAAATTTTTATCATAATGGGCCAGAATACCCACATATCATGGTTCATCTCAGTTCCGTCTCAAAGTTCTGCCCATTCCCTTTCAATAATATGGCCAGAATCACAAAAGAGGTTCTCTGCAAAATTCCATATTGCAACTTTAAAATGAATTTGCCATGCCCCATACGGAACTGGGACAAACATAATAGAACGTAGTTGTCAGTTAATTACATTGTAACTAACACGTACAATAACCAAGTGAGTCACAATTTGCCACCTTTTTCGGATAATGCAGAGAATAATGTTCGGGATATGTTAACTTTTAACTTTTACAAATTTGGTTGCTATTTTGGAAGCCATCTTGAGCAATTTAGTCTATAAACACCGTAGTGTGACACATTTAAGATACACCAAAACGATAAACACCTTTCAATCCAAAGATAGTTACATTTTACTTGAACAAATGGTCGAACCCTGAAAAGTGAATTTTTGCCGATATTTATGTCAAGTTTGTGAGAGAAAAATCCAATATTCCTGGTGATGTCAGTGGTGACAATAGTAAAAATGATCCATGGTGCATCAGACATGTTAGTATGCAATGTATAGAAACAGATTAGCCAATTGTGTACATCAACCACAACTTGTAAGCGATTGCAGGACATCCTGGGGCAATATTTACCATTTTCCATATTTTGGCGGCCATTTTCGCAGCCATTTTGAGCCAAGGTAAGATTTATGGTTCCAGAGATTTGGAATATTCATAGGTAATGATATGCCTCACTTACATTACAATGTTCTTTTCATTTCTTGTTGAAATATGACTAGAATCCCAATTGTGATTTTTTTAAATTTTGTATTGCGTTCTGTAAAATCGAATTTTTGAGGGATCGGAAGGGGTTAGGACCCCAATAATTGCATATTTAATTGCTCCAATGATCAGTTAATATACAAAACACAAAATAAATTTGCATTACTCAACCAGTTCCAAACAGCATGAATTGATCTAGAAGATATTTTTGTGTGAAAAAATGTCATTTTCAACTTCCGGCGGCCATTTTGGCGGCCATCTTGGATGGTGAGTTTCAATTTTGGCCCAAAAAAGTGTCATGTCTTAGCTTCACGAAAATATATACATTTGTATACATGTTACTAGATTTTCCCGCTATAATTTTCATAAAACTGGCTCACTTATAGTTCTAGAAAATGGATCGGGTTGTGGGGGGGGGGGGGGGGGGGGGTATAAAAAGTCTCGTTCTTATCAGAAAACGACATGAATATATATTTCTTAAGTTGATCGTATCGATTTAGGGATGCATTGGTTGTAATAGTGCAACGTTCCAGGGTGTACGCACATACACACACGTTGGACGAATGCAATCATGTAAATAAAAGTGATTTTTTACGTTTTGATGGGTGACCCGATGACCCCCTTCTTATCTTAAAACCCCAGGAAAAGTTGCTTCTTAAGTTGTGTTTTTATAATTAGTATATATCAAAGTACTTTCAGATCAAAAATGATGGATGTACGCGAAAGTATAAAAAAAGTGAAAAATCACGTTTTGGGGTTCAGCATGGGACCCCCTTTCTTATCTGAAAACCCCAGGAAAACCCCTTTCTTAAGTTGTGTTTTCTTAATCAGTACACGTAGGAGTATCATCAAACCAAAATTCATCGATGTACGCGGAAGTGTAAATAGAAGTGATTTTTGGCACTTTTTGGGGTTCAGCGGCCCCTAAACCCCAGAAATGCGCAACTTAAGAAATCGGTTTTTCAGAATGTTCCATTATTGGTACCAACTTTAGGGGGTCAAACCTTTTGTACGCAAAAGTGTAAATAGAACATATGCGGGCTCCCTAACTATAAACGATGTCCAAATCGGTTCAACAGTCAACTAAATAATTCATGCAATCTCGAGCTGGGACCTTCACCTTCTACAATATAAAGGAACAAGTATCAACACAGAACTAATATTATTATATTACCTGCACTGTTTTACAATGTTATAAACCTCTCTGTCAAAACATCAACAGGTTCCCTCGTTTTGAACTGGCAGAATATATATGATCTCTACGGGTCTAGCCAGAGTCGCGATTCGTGACATGATCATGGTGATATGTAGGTAAACCAGTATATATTGGCAAAGTCTAAAGTAAGGCATGCATGTAAATGCATCGATCGTGGATTAAAACGACAAAATAACACGCCATAAATTATATAATCAAGGTATAAAAATAATAGGACACATTGCTCAATGAGAAGGTGTAACATTTTTAGGGCGAGTGTGTTGAAAAAAATATCCAGGCCTCGGCCAGTACCCTAGGTCATACCATAGAATCTCTTCTCCGGCTTACGGCCGTATAGAGATCATATTCCAACAGTACAAATCCCGCGAATTTCTTTGTTAATACTTGTCCCTTGACAATCTACTTCACATCTGGGGGTGGTCCAGCTCGAGATTGCATGCTTTTTGTGACTTTTGTGAGCCGATATCGCAATAAACATTGATTTAATTAATAAAACTTCCCTGTCACAACATTAACACATTCCCAGATTTTGTACTGCATGGTGGAATATGACCTCTACGGACGTAGCTAGATTATAGATTCATGGCGTGATCTACCACAGTCTTATAAACATCCAGACTCCGTCTCACTTCTTTCATGGTTAGTTGATTAAAGGTACTCAATCCGATTAAGCACCCATAAATTACTATTTATTTGGCTTCAGGGGTAACAAATATTTGATTTGGGTCGAGGAACCCACCCACCAAAGCTCAGAGTGATAGGCCTACAGATATTGATTTTTGAAGTTTATTATTTCTCAAGATGTGTACTAATAATTTCCCCAGAAACACTTATTAAAACGGACGAAGATGGATAACTCTAAAATCAAGTGGTAATAATAACGCAATTTTGACCAAGACCATCCTTTTGACGGCGTGCTTCTGGGCCACAAACAATAGAAATAACAAAACTTAAAAAAATTATATCTGATCACTCTGAGCGTTGATGGGTAGGTTCCTCGACTCGAATCAAATATTTTTTACACCCGAAGCCAAAGAAATAGTAATTTATGAGGGTCTGATCGGATTGAGTACCTTTAAACACGAAACAGGGTGTAGTTTTAACATGATTATATACTATACCAGTCCCCCACCCCATGCAGCGTCCACCAATTGTTTGCGCGACATATCTTCAGTTTAACCAAGGATGGGGGAAGTATCGACTTTCGTGACATACATTTGAATGGCAAATACTGGACTCAACTGTTATATTGTAGTTGTGTATATACACCTCCTATTCACAAGGCCCATTTAATATCGACTTGGTTTAAAAGGCGGACCGTTGACACAGGACGATAAAGCCACCATTGATCGCCCCAGCGCGACACAAAGCTTGAGTACCAACATAATCGGTCGCTGCTTATATCTACGATGTACACTGCACATTAAACTTGAATGTTTCGATAAACGTAATAGAGGTTCTACCATACATGGTATTTTATCGGGCCGGTGCAAATAAACATTTAGGACATGATGACATTCATAATGATGGAAGATATTTACTTACTTGGACTATTGTCATGTGTGGCTGCAGCACAGATGAGTGAGTTTTAATTGTGAGCTAATTATAAACGCCATTATCTAAGGGATATTGACACATGTGGGGAGCACTTTGCCCTCAAGTGGCTACGATTTATATTGGATAATTATATAGTGAGGCGTTTTTAATTTATGCTGCATATATAATAGGGAATTGTGTATATTAATCCTGAATACATACCTGGTTGTAAACAATGCACACTAAATATATGGAAGTCATGGCAAATTAAAAAAGCTCCATATATGGAAATGCTACTCCAAAACTTTGACGAGCTGGATGAATCCAATACGGCCACGACCAAGTGATCTCGGTTATTATCTGTCTGGGGGGTGGGGTGGGGGTGGCAGGACTGGGACTATACTCAACAGTGTACCTATACATATTTTAGAGTGAACTATTACCTATAATACACAGGTTATAACCATAATACCGTATGGATTACCAAATATAGATAATTTTGATCATATTAGTAGGTGTCAAGATTGATACTATGGCGATTTGTAATAATTTAAGAATAATAAATTCATGCCTTCTGTGTCAAAAAAAAAGTGAATATCAAAATATAGTGTGTATTTTAAATGTTCAAAAGTGGGTCTGGATGGAGACAAGTCTGGAAATATGGTGCCGGATTAGGTCCCTAAAGGGTGAATTTAGTGACACCATACCGCATGATGGGCTAGCATCACCAAACTCACCCTCTGGGAACCTCATTCTGCTTAGGCCTCAACTACTATGGGAGACCTAGGATCACATTGAAGTTCCCCAGTTGAAGTTAGTGATGTTCACCAGTTACTCACCTAGATTATGCATTTTATCTTCTGCAAATTAGGGGATATAGAAACTGAACAAAAGGGAAAAAGTAATTAAAACAATGCTAATTTGAGACTATAGCTACTTCCCAGAAGATGATGCCTAATCAGAATGAGATCCCCAGATGGTAAATTTGGTGTTGCTGGCATCATTTAATTCACTCTCAGGGGACCTCATTCTGCAACTGTCAGACACACTATATCCAGGCTTTGGGGTTGGGGGGTTGGGTGAGTCATGCCTTGTTTCAAATTTTCAAAGTCCACCAACTCTGAGCAAAATATGAAACAACTAGCACAGAAATGACATGCCTGAAGCCTTAAACAAGCCTGAGTTTAGTGTGCCTGTCATTTGAAGAATGAGATCCACAGAGGGTGAAATTAGTGATTCTATCCTGCATAGTAGGCTAGCATCACTAAATTCACCCTAAGCTCAGGGCACCTCATTCTGCTTCTCTGGATAGTTTCATTATTATCAAATTTCTATAGAAACTTATTCACAGAGATTAAATTCCTTTTTTAGTTAAGTTTCTCTATATCCCCAAATTAGCAGATGACACATTGCATAATCGAGGTTCCCAATGGGTGTACATCACAATATTCTACAATTGGGAACTTCAATCTGAGTCTATGTCTCACATATGAGTCCATGCAGAATGAGGTCCTTAGAGGGTGACTTTGGTGATGCTAGCCCACTGTGCAGGATAGGGGACCTCATTCTGAAAATGACAGGCACCCTATAATGAGGCTTGGCCTGAAACAATTACATTTTGTAATTTCATACTGGAAAACTGGATTAAATATTCAGTTTTCGAACCAATATTTAGCATAAATCATGTGGTTTTAAGACCAAATTTGAATTCTCTACCTTTGTTCAACTGATATACTCACAAAGCCTTGAACATTTGCAATCATATACGGGTATTTGGATGAAACTTTTCAACAATTTGAGTTGAGGTCTGAGGTGCACACCCCCTGAGGTGTATCACATGCTTTGCAATGATACTCTAGCCAAGTCCTTGATCAAAGCCAGTAATTAAGCCACAAGTTAACTTTCAGTTTGTTTTGCCCAAATTTCAGGAGACCCCAACATTTACCATGATATTGGGTATCTTATTTGGACCACATGACAATTGTCTTTTCCCGAATTATGTGCAAGCCTGGGGTCACCAGATGGTGAATTTAGTGATGCTATATATCCCTTGCAGTGGGCTAGCATCACCAAATTCACTCTCTGGGTACCTCATTCTGCTTAGGCCTCATCTTCTTGGAAGTATCTGTAGTCTCAAACTAACATTGTTTTTAGTTTAAATTTTCCCTTCTGTTCAGTTCTATATCCCCTTATTTGCAGATGATAAAATTCATAATCGAGGTGAATAATGGATGATCATCACCAACATCAACTGGGAAACTTCAATCTGATTCCAGGTTTCTCATAGCAGTTGGCCTAATCAGTATGAGGATCCCAGAGGGTGAATTTGGTGATTCCAACCTGCTGTGTGGGATAGCATCACCAAATTCACCCTCTAGGGACCTAATTCCACAAATATCCGGCACAGTATTTCCATACTTTGACCATGAAATTGGTTAACTTATTTGGACCACATGACAATTGTCTTTTCCATAGTTCACAAATATCTCCATTCGACAGTGAATAGCTGAAAAATAAGATTGAGTACTGCATAACTAAATTCCTAGCAAAAATTTGGGGTCCCCTGACCCATTAAAACTTGCTACCATCATCTTTCGCCATGCCCCATTTAACCATTTCATAACTGAACAGCCACTGATGTGTAGTTAATTTATTCCAGCTGATTCATTGTTACTGATTGTTCAGCTAAAAAAAACAAGAGTTTAGTTGTTGGAGAAATATCCAACTTATAATAAATACATGTATAAAAACAAAGTTTGTATATTTTTCCATGTTCTTCTTAGAGTGGTGATGTTTTTACATACTTTTATATTTTTTGGACATTTACCCACTGTGAGTGCCTTGGGTCCCTTCAATTGAAATTCAATTGAAATACAAATTTAAGCCTGGATATGTATAAAGTTTGTCAATCAATTGTGATGTTTTTGTAGTGAGGTTTGCCAGGAGAGTTGGACTTTCCAGAGGCATATATAACATCCCAATTCCCAAGACAACAGGAGATCCTAAATTTGAAAGGATATTCAGAGCTCAGTAAGTTGAACATTTACCTTTTCATGACTGGAGCTTGCTGCAATTTTACGAAAACCCTGTGCCAATTGATTTTCTTATATATGCGAGTCTCCCATAGGGAGCCTTGCATATATAAGAGAATACACACATTGGCCTGGAAATATTTACCTTGATCTTGTAAGCCAGTGCATTCTCTTATATATGCTAGGCTCCCTATGGGAGACTCATATATAAGAGAATGCACTGGCACAGGATCTTTACTGCTGCACATGCGCATCTCCCATCATGAAAGGGTTTTATAATAGGCCATTCATGTCTTTGATAATGATATATAAGACGAGAGCAGTTATTACCTTTATAGACTAGTTAATTCTTTAATCACAAGCTTTCTGTCCTTTTAGCGATCTTTCTCAAGTGCAGGAAGATCCCTAGAAGAATGAAAAGGTTAAAGGATTAAGGGGTTTCCATGTCTGAGCTATGTCTGGAGGTGGACAGTTTAGACAGACATACACATAAAACTACCTTACTGTTAAGCTAGTACACCACATGAAGGAATCTATGCTATCTGAAGACCACATCAAGCATATATATAACAATAAAAATGTCAATAGATGACTATCATCATAGTTTTAGAAGGAAGAGCATTCTCAAAATGGAAATGAAAAACTAGCATAACAAGTACATGACCTGAACTAGTAAAATGTTTTAATCGCAATTTAATTGAGTTAATTCAATACTTCTTCAAGAATCTCAACATTATGTGTTAGGTGTATGTGTGCTAGAAAATTATGAGAAGCCATTACCATGAACTGTTACATTAATGAACTATAGCCCAATGTTAGTATGCATGTCAGTCCACTCAAGCTGGGAGCTCTTCAACTGTATATTGGCCACAGTGTTAGAGATAGCTGGTAAGCTGGGAATTTAGCTATGGACATTCATGTATGACCTAAAAGTGAGGCTAAAACTCATGTCAACTCAAAGGTTTATATAAATTCTTGCAAAATGGATGTTCACAATTTTCCACCACACACCTAACATAATGGTGAGATTCTTGAGGCAGTATTGAACTCAATGAAATTGCCATCCAAGCCTTTTACTAGTTCAAATCATGTACTTTTTATGGCAGTTTTTATTCATAAATTTCATCTCAATTTATATACTAGCTGAGAATGCTCTTCCCACAATTTCCCTTCTGAAATTATTATTAAAGTCATCTTTTTGACATTATTATTGTTATATAATATGCTTGATGTGGTCTTCATATAGCATACATTCCTTCGTGTGGTGTACTGGCTAGCTCAACACTTAAGTAGATTTCTGTGTAGATCCATCTAAACTTTCCACCTCCTAACATAGCTCAGGTGTGGAAACCCCTTAATAAGAGCTAAATAATCTTGGCAGAAATTGTTTTCAATCTCATGCCTTAGTTTTGAAAGATAAATCACAAACCAACTTTGGTGAAACTTGGATCAGATTTTTAGGTATCACATTTACATGAACAGACAGACAGGTGGACATAGACATTCATGACCAACTGACCAATGACTTTATAAAATCAACTCAAACAAAAAATAGAGAGGTAGTGAGATATACAGCAATGCCCTAAGTAATCAACTCTTTAACTACAGCAGAATTATGGGTAACTTTTCAGGATTTAGTCGGAAATATGGCTTGTTGCCATTCATCGGAAAGCTCTCCCCGAGAGCTTTCCGATGAATGGCAACAAGCCATATTTCCGACTAAATCCTGAAAAGTTACCCATAATTCTGCTGTGGTTAAGAAGTCGATTACTTAGGGCATTACTGTACTATTTATTACATGATCCTACCCTTATTCCATTCAATAAACCCATTCTATAAATTGTGATATTAAACGTTTGTTTCAAACAGGAAATAGTGCCAGGTGACCTTTGACTTCCGGTTTGTCGTCTGTTTACATTCCATACTCTATGTCTCAAAATGGTATGGCTTCCATTATTTTTCAAACAAAACTCTAATGAATGAAGAGTTTGAAAAGTTATTTCATTAAATATACGCCATTAAATGCGTGAAAGAGTCTTTATTTATCTGGGACTGTTTCTTTACATGGGCAAACAATATTGCATATAGTTACGTGAAACATTATCGCAGGCCTTATAGAAGCCGATGTTAGTTTTCACGTCCCATTTGTTGATTTAATTGTGTTTTATGGAGGTTTTGGATTATGTAATAAATAGAATTTACAACTCGTCCCCAGTTTATAGCGGAATTTATAAAACTCATCCAGTAAATTAGGTCTGGACCGATCCTTAATTTACTGGACACGTTTAAAAATGCCGCTATAAACTGGGGACTCGTTGTAGATCCTCTATTATCTTGAGGTTGACCAATGCCAGACAAATTATGACATACATGTATACCAAATAGTACTTTGCAGACACTAGACGAAGCCCGAATCACATCCAAAACAAATACTGTTTCAAGTACCGTATTGTGATGCAACACAAAAGATTGATAAATGACAGATCAGCCCATCGTTGCATGCAGTCGACAATGACATTCATTGTGAAGGTCATGCATCATTCATTGTGAAGGTCATGCATGAATATTAACTACACAAAGAACTAAGAGTAGCGGTGCTTATCAGATGATCAATATTATCATTCTCACAGTGGAGACAAGCCTTGAAATAGCGTGTCTGTCATTTGCAGAATGAGGTCCCCAGAAGGTGAATTTAGTGATGCTAACCTGCATAGCGGGCTAGCATCACCAAATTCACCCTCTGGGAACCTCATTCTGCTGAGGTGTAAGCAGAATGAGGTTCCCAGAGGGTGAATTCGGTGATGCTAGCCCGCTGTGCGGGATAGCATCACTAAATTCACCCTCTGGGGACCTCATTCTGCAAATGACAGGCTCACTATTTCAAGGCTTGAGTGGAGATATGTTCGGTGCCAAGCTCTGCTGCCACACTCTGTGGTTGGTGCATATTAAATGAGTACTGATCGGAGTGTTCTTTCAAAGGTGTCTGAAACACTGTACTGGGAACTCATTTGACACCCCCGTTTAATCCTTCCATGACTCGATCAAGCTTCCTGATTTTTTGTGAAAACCCTATGCCAATGCATTCTCTTACATATGCGAGTCTCCCACAGGAATCCTCACTTAATTATATTAGAGAATACATTGGCCTAACAATATAAAATATCACAAGATAGAACAATCACATGGTGATGCCTAAATATTCCAGTTATCAGCAGACAATCGTTATTTCATTTTACAAAGCAGCTATAAATGTAAAAATTATGGAAAAAGAGGACGGGTCCCCAATTTGTTGGAGGAAAACAATATAGTTTTGTTTCACCCCTATGTACGGAATTATTTTGCAGACTGCTCCCCCCCCCCCCCCAGATTATATCCCACTAAAAAGTTCTGTGAGGCAAAACCAATAGTTACACAAAACAAGAGGTTGCACCACAGGTACTGGGATACCCCCATGGTGAAAATTGAAATATGGGCAGGTCGGAAACCAAATTATGAAAAAAAATGTGATTAACGAACGAATTACTTGACAATTCTAACAAACGACAGATGGAACTCCAACATTTTCAGATAAAGAAAGAGGGATAACTCTTGAACAGAAAATGTGAACAATGTCAGTTGAGATATATGAGCAGATGGACGGATGGATGGACGGACGTCCCTACAGACGGCTAGAAAGACAGACAGACGTAAACCCCCATCTTTTGGGATGGGGGTATAATTATATTAAAACAAATTTGGAGGTTTAAAAGCATATATACATCTTATTATTCTCCTCTGCTTTCAGCCAGAACACAGTTGAGTTTTATCCAGCATTTATGACAGTCATGTGGATGTCTGGTTTATTTTTTCATCAAGGTACGTTAATAAAATTAGAGTAAAGCAATGATTACTATTTAAAGGTGGATTATCTCTTTGTAAACATGTATTATATACAGTAACGCCCTAAGTAATCGACCTCTTGACCACAGCAGAATTATGGGTAACTTTTCAGGATTTAGTCGGAAATATGGCTTGTTGCCATTCATCGGAAAGCTCTCAGTGAGAGCTTTCCGATGAATGGCAACAAGCCATATTTCCGACTAAATCCTGAAAAGTTAACCATAATTCTGCTGTGGTTAAGAGGTCGATTACTTAGGGCATTAATGTAGTTAACGGGGTATAAAATATTAGATCTGAATCGAAGACTCATGTCCGGAAATGCTTCTATCGATTAATAATAAAACTTTTATTTAGAATATTTCTGGTCTAAAAAGGTGTGGTTGTTTAGCTAACGAACAATAGTAGTTACTGTTAACAGAGACAGAAATTGTATTGTGCAATTTTGTCACAAATTAACGTTAATTATAAGTCATTATCGCTTATGGAATAAAACAATACAACCAATCAATCTGGGACATTTGACATTCGGTACGTAGCCATAGGAACAGCCTAATGCTCTCTATCTCTATATGGTATCACCCGAATGGTCTGTTCTAAAAATAGACAAATAAACGGGCCCAATAAAATATTAATTGATAGAAGCCTTTCCGGACAGGGGTCTTCAGTTCATATTTATTATTTTATACCCACGCAACTATTTCAAATTTGTTATTTAAAGAGATAATCCATCTTTAACACTTTCTATACTAAATACTCATTGACGAGTAGTTCCCATAGGAAATGTTCAGATAACAAGTTCAACCATAGGTCGTTTGTTGAACTTATTATCTGAACATTTTCCCCAATGTGTAAGAATCATTCTGCACAATTGCAATATCTTTTGGTTTGTCTGCCGGCTGCTAATTTCCCCCGAACACCCCTCCATATGAATAATAGACCATTCCAATATACACTTTTATAACTGCGTGGGAGAATCCATCTAGTAAAGCTTGGGTTAAAGTCTTAGACGGGGAGAGCTTTCATATATATCATTCAGAGTTAGGCGCCCACTAAATGGTAACTGTTCATATATGTCATTCAGAGTTAGGCGCCCACTAAATGGGTAACTTTTCAGGATTTAGTCGGAAATATGGCTTGACTTGTTGCCATTCATTGGAAAGCTCTCGGGGAGAGCTTTCTGATGAATGGCAACAAGCCATATTTCCGACTAAATCCTGAAAAGTTACCCATAATTCTGCTGTGTTTAAGGATTCGATTACTTAGGGCATTACTGTATGTGAACGGATCATGGCTAATAGCTCAATGTATAAATAGGGGATCTACAATGAATCCCCAGTTTATAGCGGAATTTACGAAACAAGTCCAGTAAATTAGGTCTGGACCGAGCCTTTGGCGAAATCTAGACCTAATTTACTGGAAGAGTTTTGTAAATTCCGCTATAAAATGGGGACGAGTTGTAGATTTTATTTATTGCATGATCCAAAACATTCATAAAACTTACTTAAATCAACAAATGGGATATGAAACTAACATCGGCTTCTATAAGGCCTGCGGTGATGTTTCATGCAACAATGCATTGTTTGCCCGAGTAAAGAAATAGTCCCTGATAAATAAAGACTCTTTGACGTATTTAATGGTGTACATTTAATAGTGAAATAACTTTTTAAACTCTTCATTCATTAAAGTTTGTTGGAAAAATATTATTTTTAGACGTAGTATACATAATTTTTACAGATGACAAACGGGAAGTCAAAGGTCACTTCGCACTATTTCCTGTTATGCAACAAACATTGCATATCACAATTTATAGAATGGGTGTATTGAATCGAATAAGGGTAGGATCATGCATAAAGGAAAATATGATACTGTTGTAAACACTGATTGTCTTAAAGCATACCTGTCCATCAGCAATATAAATGATCCAAGAAAATAATAATGTGCTTGCTACACTTGGAAAAGTGCACTATAGGAAAGGCACATAATGGAACTTCACCAGTGGTTGTCACACAGGCTGGCAAAGATCAAGGAAATTTGGTCTAAAAATCAAGAAGTTTGAAGACAAAATTATAATTTGGTAATTACAATTTCGGGATTTGGCCCCATAACATTTCAGGATTTGCCTGTATAGTAGGCATTATCCATCTTATAATTTGATATTTATTATTTGATGATTTCCCTTATTACATTTCAGGATTTGCCTGTATAGTAGGCATTATCCATCTTATAATTTGGTATTTATTATTTGACGATTTCCTTTATTACATTTCAGGATTTGCCTGTATAGTAGGCATTATCCATCTTATAATTTGATATTTATTATTTGACAATTTCCCTTATTACATTTCAGGATTTGCCTGTATAGTAGGCATTATCCATCTTATAATTTGGTATTTATTATTTGACGATTTCCCTTATTACATTTCAGGATTTGCCTGTATAGTAGGCATTATCCATCTTATAATTTGGTATTTATTATTTGACGATTTCCCTTATTACATTTCAGGATTTGCCTGTATAGTAGGCATTATCCATCTTATAATTTGGTATTTATTATTTGACGATTTCCCTTATTACATTTCAGGATTTGCCTGTATAGTAGGCATTATCCATCTTATAATTTGGTATTTATTATTTGACGATTTCCCTTATTACATTTCAGGATTTGCCTGTATAGTAGGCATTATCCATCTTATAATTTGGTATTTATTATTTGACGATTTCCCTTATTACATTTCAGGATTTGCCTGTATAGTAGGCATTATCTATCTTTGTGGAAGACAGCTTTACTTTGAAGGGTACATCCACAGTGTGAAGGGAAGGTAAGACCAATGAGCTGGGTTCACGCTCCAAAGATTGGAATTAAATGATTTATGGGTGTCATACTGTAATGCCCTATATAGTCGACTCCTTAACCACAGCAGAATTATTGGTAATTTTTCAGGATTTAGTCGGAAATATAGCTTGTTGCCATTCATCGGAAGCTCTCACTGAGAGCTTTCCGATGAATGGCAAAAAGCCATATTTCTGAATAAATCTGGAAAAATTACCCATAATTCTGCTGTGGTTAAGGAGTCGATTATTTAGGGCATTACTATAGCTCTTTGGTAATTGGTTATATGATATGGAATAACTTTTTGTTTATTTTTGAGAAATAATTCATCTTACAAGTTTTTTTCTGGTTACAAGTGTCAAGTTTGAAGAAAATTTTCCTTCAATTCTAAGTGACAATCGTTCTCTTCGTTTACAGATTGCCTGGATTTATTTTGGCTGGTGTTGCCATTTTCGTGCTAATATCTTCAGCACTTGGTGCCATCGCTGCAGGTTTATATAACCAATATGTGGAGGGAGCAGGACTCGTACCGGAATAAGCTGGAACAAAACTGAAGAGAATTGTGAACAACTGTGATTGCTATACTTAAGAAATGATATGTGTTTCTATTACTGTATACACCCATCAGTAAGCCCGGGATGGGGGGACCATGAATCTTTAGACTTTGGACTGGGCTTACTTCGAGGACCCCCACATGCAAAATCTCAGTTTGCATTCATAATGCTAATCTAATGTTATGTTTTATATGAATCATTATGTACAGTAATGCCCTAATTAATAGACTTCTTAACCACAGCAGAATTATGGTTAACTTTTCAGGATTTAGTCGGAAATATGGCTTGTTGCCATTCATCGGAAAGCTCTCACTATGGCTTGTTGCCATTCATCGGAAAGCTCTCACTGAGAGCTTTCCGATGAATGGCAACAAGCCATATTTCCGACTAAATCCTGAAAAGTTACCCATAACTCTGCTGTGGTTAAGAAGTCGATTAATTAGAGCATTACTATATACAAGCCTGGGTTTAGTGGGCCTGTCATTTGCAGAATGAGGTGCCCAGAGGGTGAATTTAGTGATGCTATCACGCATAGTGGGCTAGCATCTCCAAATTTACCCTCTGGGGACCTCAATCTGCTTAGGCCTCATCTTCTCTCAAAAGTTCTTTATTTTCAAATTTCTATAGAATCTTCTTCATATAGATTCTATTTCTTTTTAGTTTAGTTTCTCTAAAATTGGCAGATGACCAATGTATAACCGAGGTTCCCAATTGGTATTCATCACAATATTCACCATTTGGGAACTTCAATCTGAGTCTATGTCTCCAATAGCAGATGAGGCCATGCAGAATGAGGTTCCAAGAGGGTCTAGCCCACTATGTGGGATAGCATTTCTATATTACCCTCTGGGGAACTCATTCTGCAAATGACAGACACACTAAACTCAGGCTTGTATGTATATTATTTTATTTTATCACATAATTAACCCACAAAACCAGCTTCATAATTATTGGTAAGACACACATGTAATATTAGCGCGTGCGATGACATCACTCCATTATTTAAATGACTTGCGATTGCTGAAGTTTATGATTGTTGTTTTCGAACAATACTTCGCGTTTATTTGATCATGTGATAAAAGGTATCTCAAACTCGTTCTATTTTATACGTAATTTATCAACCTCGTCCACTAAATACTATTTGAGCCTCGTTAAACCTCGGCTCAAATCGAATTTAGTGAACTCGGTTGATAAATTCCGTATAAAATAGAAACTCATGTGAGATTCTCTATTTATGGAAATAATTTGTTTTGTGTTTTATTATGTTAGATTTATATTTAAAATAAGACACAAAGATCATCTTATATATTATAATACAGCATTTTGTGAAACAAAATGTGGCATGTTGAACTAATGAGTTACAATGAAAATTAGCTGGAGTAACAAAGAGTAATGCTATCTTTATGCATGAATTTTTGTCATATTCATTCAGAGTTAATCCGACATCAATAATACTGGGTCTCTAGTTCTAAAAATGGGGGTGGGCTTATCTTTGTGAACCAACCCATGATTTTTATTGGGAGCAAAAACATAGACTGGGCTTATCCTCAAGGATGGGCTTACTGATGGGTGTATACAGTACATTTATGAAATTAGAATTTATATAAATTATTGAATGCATATTGAAGAGTGTGCTACAAACACTATAATAAAGTAGTCTTCAATATTTATGACAAAGGCTTCATAAATTCATCAACCCAAGTTCTTTCTTATAGTTTTATAAGATAGTAAATAAAACATTATTTTTCAAAATATATTTTCTGGGAAAATAAATACGGTTCTAGTCAACAATGTAGGGAGAACAAGAAATAATCCCTACCAGCAAAGTTTCTAAGAAACATCATTTTCATCACCACAGCGATATTATAGCCTGGTTTACGAACATTTGGGTTGAAAAAACGTAGATGCAGGAGAGGAAAAAAAAAATACATGTAATATAATTATGCATCACCACCACAATAATTAGCAGAACTGTCCATTAATTTCAGAAGATTTTTTAATTTTTAATATGATAAGTTTTACTCAAATTATAAAATAAATTGAGGTATTTCATTACATAAAACTGTATAAATAATGGAAAAGAAGCTGATACAAAAAAAAATAATACTTTGCCATCAAATATTTTCTTCACCACTGACCACATGCTTCATATCTTAATCAGTACGGACAAAAACCAATCATATAAATTTTTTATTTTACAATATTGAGGAAAAAGTTGTGGGAAGTGTTAAAAACCAGGTTATTATAAATTGCTGTTGCATTAGATGTTGCTTGAAGTATTTTGCAATTTACTGAGGTGAGGCCACAACAATATTAAGCTTGGTTTAGGAATATTTGGGTTGGAAAAAGCACCCCAAACAGAAACTACATGAATTTCAAAATATTTTTGAAAATTATGTTTTATACAAACTACAAAATTAACTTGAGTCATTTCTTTCCATAAAACAGTTTCAATTATGGAATAGGTGAAGAAAAGAGAGAAAACAGAAGAACAGACTCTACATTCAACTATTTTCTATGCTACATGCTTTGTATTTTAGTTATCATGATCGTAAACAAAAAAGCATATGGCAATATGAAGGAAAAAGTTCTAGGATTGATTCGTAAACCAGGCTAGTAAATTACAGTTACCTAGTCGTCTTAACGGTTTTTGATGTGAAGTTAACATTGTTGTAATTCAAATTTTTATCTGAATGTTAAAGTATTTACAATTTTTTTACTGAGTTATTTGTCTTAAAGGTTTTCGGAGTGAAGTTAATGTTGTAATTCAGATTTCTGGGCAGTCCGAATAAATCCACTGATTATATTGATTATTGATTGATTATAGTGACATGCATGAATTAATAAACCGTTAATTAACCAGTTTAAACACACAATATAAATATATCTAATTGCGTGGCAATGACAAAAGAATAAGTACAACTAAAGTCAATTTTTGTAGGATTTTGGGCATTGTCAAATTAGAGTGTCAGATGGGAGCTGTGCTGGGGCAGCAATAAAGACCCTGTGCCAGTGCATTCTTTTATATATACGAGTCTTCCATAGGGAGCCTCACAAATATAAGAGAAAGCACTGGCTTACAAGGTCAAGATAACCAAATTCACCCTCTGGGAACCTCATTCTGCTGAGGTGTAAGCAGAATGAGGTCCTCAGAGGGTGAATTTGGTGATGCTAGCCTGCTATGCGGGGTAGCATCACTAAATTCACCCTCTGGGAACCTCATTCTGCTGAGGTGTAAGCAGAATGAGGTCCTCAGAGGGTGAATTTGGTGATGCTAGCCTGCTATGCGGGGTAGCATCACTAAATTCACCCTCTGGGGACCTCATTCTGCAAATGACAGACACCCTATTTCAAGGCTTGTAAATGAATGTGAATAATGCATTACCATAAGGCCCTTCCATATCAACAAGCTTTGCTTTAATAGGGTCCTGTCGTGTGTATACGTAATAATGTCATTGAGTATATTAGAGACCTTTCGCAAAATCATGATTACGGGTATGGACAATATCCTGCCAGTATACATATACAGCCAAAAATTTGATCCTTATGCTGCATGGGGGTTCTTGTGTCGAAATATAACCCACTTAGTTAAATTATGTGCAGATGTGTCGTGGATATGCCACAGGTCCTGCTGAAGGACGCACTAGCATTATCCGTGTGGTGTATAACACACGGATAAGAACATTGGATCTGACAGAGACACACATTACTTTTTCCATCAACAATATGTGTAACTGAATAGAGTGGGGCATAAGCCATCTCACCAATTAAAGGTACTCAACCCGTAAAGAGGGTCTCCATCTCAACAGATTCCAACAACAACAATCCGTTCAGAGGGTCCTATATTACTATTTCTTTGGCTTTGGGGGTAAAAAATATTTGATTCGAGTCGAGGAACCCATCAAACAAAGCTCAGAGTTATTAGATATTGATTTTTGAAATTTGTTATAAACTCGAGATGAGTACTAACAACTGCCGTAATCTGCTCTGGATGTGTACTCCAAATCTATTCAAACAGACAAGGATGGATAACTCTAAAATCAAGTGGTAATTTTAACGCAATTTTGACTGAGTTCTGGGCCAGATAGTATTCCCGATAATGAAAAATAATAGATTTCTAAAATCGATATCTAACAAATCTGAGCTTTGATGGGTGACTTCCTCGACTCGAATCAAATATTTTTGACCCCCGAAGCCATTGAAATAGTAATTGAGAGGAGTTTTATCGGGTTGAGTACCTTTAACCATCGTACCTTACTCGTATTTAAATTCGCGCAGTACTATTTTTCGTTCAGTTTTGAATTCGCGCACTTTGAATTCGCGCACCTTGCTGCGCGAATTCAAAACTGATAAAAATATTTTCGTAAAATGCTTAGTTTTGATGAAAGTTTCAGATCTTAATCGTTAATGAAGATACGCGTGCATATTAAACACCATCACGGTGGCTTTACATCGTGTATAATTTAACATAACTGCATCATCAAATGACAATGTCTTGTGAAGACGGCTGTTTATACACTCCAAATAATTATTCTGATATTGAAATAGTTATGAACATAATTTAAATGAACTCGAAAGAAGTAAAACCACAACCGCGTATAAAAAAACTTACATCAGACATGTTGACATGACTAACTTAGAATGTTTGTTCACTGTGAAGTGTTAGCGTTGTGAATGTGCTTTCGTGCATCCACAGTCAGCAATATGTGTATTTCTTATTTCAACGGCAATGATGATACCATGATTTGCTGCTGTATACTTAAATCATACATATCAGTAATGGTTTTGATGTTGGTTGCCCGCATATAAATTATAGTACTCCAAGCCAAATATTCGGTTCAGCCTTCCGTAATCTATACATGTAACTCATCAACATATAGCCTTAGTGTTTATCAGTGGTTGGTTTAAACTTAGGAGTCGTACTATTTTTCGCTCAGTTTTAAATTCGCGCACCGACGGGTGCGCGAAAAATAGTACTGCGCGAATTTAAATACGAGTAAGGTATGTAAGTTGGGAGGGTGTACACCTTAGGACAATATATCCTATCCGTAATTGTAATAGTGATTTTGCGAATGGTCTCTATAATAAACTTTATTGAACTTGAAGGTAAATATTGTTAGACCAATGTATTCTCTTATATATGTGAGGCTCCCTATGGGAGACTCGTGTATATAAGAGAATGCTTTGGCACAGGGTTTTCGCAAAATTCTAGGAGCCTCCACTCATGGAAGGGTTAAAAGAAAGCTAGGACATTTGGAACCGATTTTTGTACAATCTATTAACCCTTTACCCAACAGAAGGGCCCTTTGCCAATGCATTCTCTTATATATGCGAGTCGACCATAGGTCGCCTCGCATATATAAGAGAATGCATTGGCTTAACACATTAAAAATTAAAAAATTGTTAAAGAATGTAAGAAAAAATGGTAAAAAGTGTTTAAAAAAGATTTTTTTTAGGCCAATGCATTCTCTTATATATGCGAGGCGACCTATGGTCGACTCGCATATATAAGAGAATGCATTGGCACAGGGCATAACTGTAACTATCACAATGTGGTCAAGGAGCCGGTTCCAATGATATCCATATTTGTATGGTTCTATTGAGACAGACCGAAGATATTTTAGGCTGTTGAAGCTTTATTTGGCCGGTTTTGGCCGTTTTGTTGGGTAAAGGGTTAATGTACCTTCATAAATTACAAACTGATGCATTTCTTTTATTTATCGCAAGATATTTTTGGGGTTTTCCATTCGTTTCTTGTGTTGAAAGATTTTAAATCATTCATAACCTGATGTAAATTTTGAAGCTACATGATTTTAAGAAAATTAAGCTAATCAAAATTAATGTTGCATTTGACATGTTTTATTGTTGAGATGTTGTGTTTTCCTTCATATTTTGTGCACCAAATTAATGAACAATTTCGCTTTTCTTCTTAATCGGAATCCACTTGGAATCACCTGTTGCAAAAGCATCCTACAATAACGCTTATGATAGATAACATAGAATATATAAAGTAGGCGTGAAGCTTAAACGGACATATATACATTATTTGGTAAGGGGTATCTCAAAACATCCTACACAGAAGATTTCCTAACAAACTCAATGCTAAAAAACTATTTTTGTTTATTAACCCTTTGAGTGCCAGGTCGATTTTTGTATCAACCCATATACCCTGTGCCAATGCATTCTCTTATATATGCGAGTCGACCATAGGTCGCCTCGCATATATAAGAGAATGCATTGGCTTAATTATTTTTTTTTTTACAATTTTAATATATTTTATTATATTCTTTAACAGACTTGTTGTGTAGGTTTAGGGCCGATTAGATAGGCCCCTGGTACTCAAAGGGTAAAATTTTCGGTCAATTTTCGGTTGGTTCATTTGCGACTGTTAAAATTGCACCCGTATACCATGAGAGGATAATCTAGAGCTGTCACCGCTATTTAACTTTTATGGTAATATATAATTCTGATGAGTAAAATGAAGAGAAAGCAGTACGTGAAGTTAACCCTTTACCCAACAAACCGGCCAAAACCGGCCAAATAAAGCTGCAACAGCCTAAATAATCTTGGGTCTGTCTCAATAAAACCATACAAATATGGATATCATTGGAACCGGCTCATTGACCACATTGTGATGGTTACAGTTATGCCCTGTGCCAATGCATTCTCTTATATATGCGAGTCGACCATAGGTCGCCTCGCATATATAAGAGAATGCATTGGCCTTAAAAAAAATCTTTTTTTAACACTTTTTACCATTTTTTCTTACATTCTTTAACAATTTTATAATTTGTAATGTGTTAAGCCAATGCATTCTCTTATATATGCGAGGCGACCTATGGTCGACTCGCATATATAAGAGAATGCATTGGCACAGGGCCGTTCTGTTGGGTAAAGGGTTAAAGGCCCACTTAATTTTAGAACCCCCAGATTACATTATATAAAATATATGCCATTTGAAAGAGGAAGCTCCAAAACATTGTATTATTGACTTATCCGGTGTAATAAACTGTGGACATGTTGTTTTTGTTGAGTTGCCAACGCGTTTTGTAATTAATATTGAAATAAAAATCAGTGTTATTTTCAATGCAGGGGGAATAACTCTATATATTAAAGATAGAGTTCTTCCCCTTTCATTGAAAAAGTTCTATGATTTCAGCAGTTTTCTATTTCTCTGTGGGCATCTTCTGAGATACAGATGTATATAGTATTTTAATCATATTTTATGACAGATTGTTATTAAAACAGTATATCAAGTCACTATAAAAAAAAAAATTGGCGACTCGAAAATTAAGTGGGCCTATAAGGATTTACACGGTCTAGAAACCACCAAACGCAATCGGAAAGCCATCCCGATTAAAATGATCCAAGTCCCATTCCGATCATGGAATTAATTTCCACTTACGATAACACATTACTCTGTTTCCGATTCCAGAATTCAATGAATACAAATGGAGTAACACGAGATAGGGCCCGAACATTGTGTTCAAAGTTGTATATTTTATGACCCCATTGCGTCTTTCTGGAACATATATTATTGTAGAAAGGTATTTCGATGCCGGGAAAAATTAAAAAGCGAATATTATTAGGTGTATTTTGGAGCGCACATCACTAAGTGGCTTTATTCCTTTTGATAACTGGATACTTGATGACTGGTAGTAATGAATCGGAATCCATTAACCCTTTGAGTGCCAGGGGTCGATCTCATCGGCCCTAATTTACGGTGTGAAAAATCGGCCCAAAAAATTAAAAAAATAAATTTTTTTCTTTTTTTTTCTTTTGGGCTGAATTTTTTTCGGGTATGCTTAAGCATGCTATAGCGAATTTAAAAACAAACTGGATAACACCTTCGGGGCATGTTATAACTCAAGTATCACCAAGTATTCATAGTAATAATTTTGATGCCCATAAAAAACATAAGATTCCCTGGCACTAAACCTACTAAATATACCTGTTAAAGAAAAAATTATTAAAATTGTAAAAAATAATAACAAAAGATGAAAAATTGTTAGGCCAATGGATTCTCTTATATATGTGAGGCGACCTATGGTCAACTCGCATATATAAGAGAATGCATTGGCACAGGGTATATATGGGTTGATACAAAAATCGGACCTGGCACTCAAAGGGTTAAAATAATCAGATACTCAATGACTGGTAGTAATCTGCCAGAGGTTTCAAATTGAGAGAAGTAACTTTCCCCATTCATTTATTATGGAAAAGTACACTGTTATCAGGAGAAATCATAAAGGCTGAACAGTAGCCTTCTGTGATCCAACAAGTATTGTGCTATTCAATTATAATCCCATTATTGTCAATTAGTTCACCATTATAATCAGTAAATACTTTTAAAATAAAATATTTAGATACATACATGTTGGAATAGTAGAGGGAAGTAAATTCTCCCTTGAACAAGAAGCGGGAGAAGGGACACATTTTAGGGAGAATATATCTCCCAAGTGTCCCTTTAGGCTGGTTCCTGTCTCCCAATTCGCCCTCTAGGCTGGTTCGGTCTCCTAAGTCGCCCTCTAGGCTGGTCCCTGTCTCCCAAGTCGCCCTCTAGGCTGGTCCCTGTCTCCCAAGTCGCCCTCTAGGATGGCCCCTTGCCCACTGTACTTTTAGACATGTTTGATAAAATCCGAAACAATGTTTCTCATGCACTATATGTAGTGTAACAGAAATGGTTAAAGATAGTGTATCCCTTCCTAACAAGTTTTATAAAGATTCTGGTGTATAAAATAATTAATATGAATCAAAGACACCTGTCTGGAAATGCTCTTCTCAATTTTAATTTTATTTAGATTTTTCTGGTATAATACGTACAACCATTTGGGACAGTTTTTAGGGGCTATTATTAGAACAGAAACTTCATGTGATCCCGAGGATCAAGAGGGAGAACTCTCTTGTTAGCACCCTCCATCATAGTCCAAGTTTTCTTCAACAAAAACCAGCTGGTGAAATCAGTAGGCATAATACTGGTTGTCCAAGCCCTATACCTTTCTATAGCAGACTTTACGAAATGGATCCAGTGGTGGGATTTTTTCGTCAAATTTAATTTATTTTACCTACTAATCAATACATGATGTGATATATAATGGAAAGAGTGACATCTTGCAGTGATAATGATGTCTTATAATCTAACTTTCATTTTAAATTCTACATAGAATATGCCATGTAGTTAGGAGTAACCTCTGTTTATATTTAAACCAGACCTGAAGTTTCCGAAGTATTATCAGCAACCTTCGGCTATACGGAGTGACAATTGAACCCACCCAAAATCAATAACATCATGATGACACGTACACTGTGATTTTATCACGGCATTAATTTTATGGGATTTTTAAATTGTAAGTGGTCACATATCACTTGTTAGTTAAATAATAAGTCTTATACTGGATGACAGTGGACGTCTTGAGATGTATATGTAGTTTCAAATTTACAAACTACTGGGTACATGATAGAATTTCATTCAATCGACGACCAGATGTACTCATTTTATGTTTACCAGACGGAGGTCACCTCGCGATGTCAAGTGAGTTTGTATCCTTGTGAAATTATGTAAACATTGTGATGAATTTTTTTTTAATTAAATTACTACTTTCAAATGACAACTCTTGTGGAGTTCAGAACAAATATGTTTTCTATGGAATAAACCAGTATACTGTTACAAATATTAGTTATTGGTGATTTTAGGTGAGCGGGGTCAACAATGCTTAAACCCAATATAGAAAGGTATAGGGACGGGGCTTGGACATAAACGAGTATTATCTCTACTGATTTCACTAGCTGGTCTATGTCGAAGGAAACTTTGACTACCTCCATCAAGGCCAGTCATTTTAAATCAAAGATATTTCGCTGCCAACTCTCGTCTAAACGACTTTATTATGCCTTTATAGACAATAATTTACGCAATCTTTTATCTGAGTTTAATTCACAAAAAAATTCTATTTGTAGTTCGGTTTTATAAAAATTATGTTATTGGAAGTGATACACTATCTTTTAAAGAATATCAAAATATTTTTGATAATAAAATAACTAAATAACTAAATATTTTGCAAAGCAAAAAGTACACTTATTTCAATATCTGTTGTAATTTTTATGTGATAATATGTTATAGCAAGCTTTTTATAGTGATACGTTAGCATTTTAAATGTGACTTTTTGGTGATTCTTCTATATTGTTGATTGATATTAGATCTTTTTGACTAATAAATACATGTTGATTATATTTTATAAAATTCTTGATACAGCTACCGTCTTCTAGTTTTCTTTGTCCATATTTCCATAGCTACATGTGTTTTAAGATTCAAACCCTGGCATGTGACGGCAAGTGCGCCTTGCGGCTCAAAGTCTGACATAAATACCACACACGGCCACCGAAGCGGCCTCAAAAAAATGAAGCTCAAATTGGCTGCTGTATTCCGACTTCGCACTTAGAACACTATATGCACATTTTAAGGTCTGTGTTAGATATATGGTAGATTTGGCACAGTTATCGACCATATATATTTCCATATTTATATATGATCAAGGACAGAACCATAAGCCAACACTTTATGGCTAACCAATTAAATTGCGACTGTGACCATTTTTACACTCCACACAGCGAATAAACTTGCTCATAGCAGGTATTTTATTAAATTTTTTGATATCAAAATTGCCAGCACAAAATGTCATTCTATCATATAAATCATATTTAGTGACTCTGTAGCAAAATAATTCTCATTTGTTTATCAGCGATTTTTGTTCGGGATGAATTGCAGATTGTTTGTTTGCATATTTGTGTAATTCAGAAGCCGTGTTTTATGAAATGGTAGATCCATTGTTGTTAAATATTTCGCCAATAATAGTTTAGTGATACATTCTTCAAATGGGTGTAGTAGCTGAGTTGTAAAATAGCAATTTGACCAGTGTTCACAATTGTGTCCAGACATCGAGGCGATTATAAACATGCCAGCTTAGTACTCAGTCTAATTACATCACGCGCAGCTAACATCCGCACACAACAAAAGCGTCGGCACCTCGTGTATGTTATACGACCCGATGTGCTTGGAGCAATTAGTAATAGGTGTGCATTGGTGATTTCATATCGTGTCAATGGCAAACGCTTTGTGTTGTAATAAAAACAACTTGTGAGTTGGGATCAGGGAATGATGCTTTAAGTACACGGGGTTTTCATTGCAAGTCACATTTCCAAAATGAATCGTAAGAGAAAGCTAGATTTCAGTGACCATCCAAAGAAAGTCAAAACGAAGGCTGATTTCTTTGGTAATTCTGTGACTGTGCCTGTTGTTGTTGATGTTGACTGTAGCACAAATGAAAACGACAAACCTATGGAAATTATCAGTGTGAAAAATACTCCACAAAAATCAGTCTTGTTACATTCACCAAAACGATTGTTCAAAGAAGATTGGAAATTCAATTGGTCTCAAAATATGTTTCAAAATAAGTGGCTAAAGCAAATGCAAAGTGGCTTTAAAAATATGGCATTTGGTTAAAAGAATGGCTAAAGGAATTTCTGGGCCAGCTTGAACACTGAATTTGACATAGGGAAATAAGCACATATGTCTTTCAGGTCACCATTATAATATAAAAGGTTTTCAATAGATTGGGCAGGTATAAAGAAAACTACAGTGTATAAAGGACAGGCTTGTATTATCAACAAACATAACAATATAGGACGGAATGTATCACAATAAATAATTATACATATATAAAACACTTAACAATCGCATTCATTCATAAATCAGTGTGGACGATTATTAACAGAGTTGTGGTTGTTTTAGCACTGAACAATTGCATTAAATATTATATTTATGAAAGAAAAACGTTTCAACAATACAAGCTCCGCAGAGAATTCATATCTTCAAAATTAATATGTAGGCGAGACGGGCCAATATGTTCGAGGCTCAAAATGGTATGAAGACACAAACCTTGCTTACAACCTCAATGGCATCTAATATCCTAAAATATTTGTGATACGTGGCTGAAGGAAACTAATGTGTCAAGGTCACACTCCCATGAATTACCTCAACACAGAGATGTGGGTAATTTGTTAATATCTAAAGATGTGAGGGTATTCACCCAGTCACTCCAGAATGGATCCCCTCATTACACTCCAGAATGGATTCCCCCATTCCACATGATTTAACAAATAATTTAATCTCTTCAAACTAGTGTATTACTTGGAAAGCTATAACACATACATAACTATTGCAAGCAATGAATTATTCTCTGAGAAAATGAAACTTCATATTTAAAAATAAAAATCTTTATATCAATTATAGTATTTTTGAACTAAAGAGCAATACCAGCCAATGAGCGATACCAGTATTACATCCAATGTCTATTGATTTTATGTGAGGGCTCGGCCAAAATATGACTTGATTTATTTCTTGGAAATATTCTTATACTAAAAATTATGTCAATTAAAATTGACTTGTACAATATCTGTCATTGATGCCTGGCTGAATCTGAAGGTAAAAGTTGATTTTCAGATCACTCTGAACACAAAGATGCGGCCGTAGTTATGCCCAATTCTCAGTTATGATGGAGTAAGACTTCTCCAAGGTTGGGAAAAACTGGTCAGTTGTGAGCAACTCTCTTTTGAATGTTCTTGAGGCAGGTCTGGGAAGAGTATGAGTTTTGAAAGTGAGTCCTGCCAATCCATTTAACCTCCACTATTGTTTAACTCTTTCGCTGCCACCCCGCCACACGGACATACTCCCCAGTGCCAAGCATTCTGGGTGTAAATACAAGTATTTTATGTATATGTGGGTAATGCAATGACTATTGGGTAATTATCGGTGTATTTAGTTGAAACTTCACATGTGGGTATATATGACAATGACCTATCACCTGCCCCGACGTGGAGACCCATTCAAGGTCATAGGGTCACGTGCCATTGGCGGCCATCTTGGGTTTGCTTTAATTTATGTTTTTCTGTAATTTTTTTCAATTCATATATGATTAAATGTTTGTTTTTTGTTCTAGTGTTCTATCCCATTAATTAATGCTTCACCAGTTAATCACATTCCGGCTACTATTCCGTATTTTTCACCGACCTCATTCCGACAGTATTTTTGGACGCTAAACTGATCAGCAGAAAGGAGGACGCCAAGTCAATTATGCTGTTTATTTTCCACTCATATATCGCATCCCACCAAAAGTTAATTTGTCAATGGTATATTCTGGCTCGGACTGTACTCATAGAACTTCAGGAGTAGCATGACTTTGACTGACCTTTCTTCTAAATTGTCAGCGCACACCAGCACTCTACATAAAAAATAAATGAACCCCCATTGTGATGCAACAAAACAATATAATTACGACCCGTAAACCAGTTGAACCTCCGAACTCGCATAAATGCGTATTTGGCAGCGACTGGGTAACTCGCATTTATGCGAGCTTGGCATCGAAAGAGTTAACCCTTTCAGTGCCAAGTCCGATTTTTGTATCAACCCATATTTCCTTGATCATTTTTCAAATTTATTGATTATAATAATGTGATACATTGATGGAAAGAGCTCTAAGAGCTCTTTCCATCAATTTATCACATTATTATAATCAATAAATTTGAAAAATGATCAAGGAAATATGGGTTGATACAAAAATCGGACTTGGCACTGAAAGGGTTAAACCTTCCATGACTGGAGCTTCCTGAAATTTTGCGAAAACCCTGTGCCAATGCATTCTCTAATATATGTGAGTCTCCCATAGGGGATCCTCCCATATATAAGAGAATGCATTGGCATAACGATATTTACCCTGACCTTGTAAGCCAGTGCATTTTCTTATATATGCAAGGCTCCCTATGAGAGAGTCAAATATATAAGAGAATGCACTGGCACAGGATCTTTAATGCTGCTCCAGCCCAGAAAGGGTTGAGAATGACATTTATTGAGATTCACACATGCACACTGGTAAGATCATGTTTTCGTCTTTATATAAACAATGTTTTCATTCATCATGCTGACATCTCGAAGAACTGAATTAGTGTTGGCAGGTCATAGTTATCCAGAACTTCCAACAGTCCAGGCACTTTTCCTTTGACATTTTGTCCCTTGAATTTGAACTTGTCAATGTAGAGATCTGTGATCATACGTGAGAGGTGTTAAGGAGCAAAAATTAAAAATACATCCTGAAACTGGAAACGTATTAAGCAGTGTTCCCGCCCCGGTAGCCATTTTAGCCATTGGCGAAAATAAATTGTAAATGGCGAAACAAAATGACCAAATGGCGAAAAAAATGGCTAAACTAATTTCCTCCCAAAATGTGTCCATCTGGACATGATGGCGATTATAAACACACCAGCAGTCATCAGTTCAATTACATCACGCGCAGCTGACATCCGTACAACAAAAGCATCGGCACCCCGCGTATGTTACATGACCCGATGTGCTCGGAGGTGTACTTTGGTGTTGATTTCACGCAGTGTCAATGGCAGACGCTTTGTGTTGTAATAAACGCAACTTTTGAGTGGGGATCAGGGAAAGATGCTTAATCACTTTAAGGGATGGAGGTTTTTATTGCGAGTCGAATTTCCAAAATGAATTTCTTTCATTTGCAGTTTGATCCGTATTAATTAATTCCAACTTTTTACAAAACCGATCGATCTTTCCAACTAGCCGCGATTAAAATTTTCCTAATTGCATAGTCACCAGGGTATACTTACTATTGAATTGAACAAATATGCACCAGATACGCATAGGCATAGATAAAACTATGCACAAAACTCGCAAATAAATAAAACTTCAGGTCGCGTTAAGATATTACTATATATGTTAATTACACCATAATTTGTTTTATTTGCGATGGTCAATAAAAACTTTCATGGTGATGGAAATAACAATTTTGTCCCCACAACAACAGAACTGTGGCTCCAAGTTAAGTGTTCTTTTCATTGGTCCTCACATTAATTCACACCAATCAGAATAATTCAGTGGCCGATCTATGGTTCGGGTGTCAGGTGACATCAAACACAGCATGCTAGAGCAATGTCATGATTGGTGGAAACTGCCAGTTCAAGGGGCATTTCCCAAATGTTTCACATGCTCAAATACCTGTCAGGGGTGATGGGGGACTTGATGGTTTGAACATGGCATTGCTTATCGGATTGTGCATTACAACTGGATGTAGAGACAAAACTTAATATTTTATGAGTACCGGTACTGTACTGCGTATAGTATAAGTATAAGATAAGAATACTCGTTACCTGATAAATACTCGTTAACTGAATATTGCACTATTAGAATACTCGTTACCTGATGGATACTCATTACCTGAAAATTGAACTATTAGAATACTCGTTACCTGAATATTGAACTATTAATAAAAGGATATCATAGAGTCTCTCCAGGTGATTAGGTTGGCGTTTGAAGTCCGTCTGTAATTTGTCTGCATTTTCTACGATCTGTATGTACTCCGGTGACATGAAACTCAAATCCTTCTCATGTACTTGTAGCTCCTGTCGGGAGATAAAATTAAATTTCAGCAAGCCTTGAAATAGTGTGTCTGTCATTTGCAGAATGAGGTCCCCAGAGGGTGAATTTAGTGATGCTACCCCCGCATAGCGGGCTAGCATCACCAAATTCACCCTCTGGGAACCTCATTCTGTTGATGTGTAAGCAGAATGAGGGCCCCAGAGGGTGAATTTGGTGATGCTAGCCCGCTATGCGGGGTAGCATCACTAAATTCACCCTCTGGGGACCTCATTCTGCAAATGACAGACACACTATTTCAAGGCTTGAATTTCAGATACTACTTCTTTGAAATTCTAGTGCATGTCATTGGGTATTCTTTTGAAAGCACTCCTGAACCTACATTCCAAATTTCAAGGAGATCTGATAACTCAAAGATATCTGTGCAAACGGATAGCATCAATACAGTATACCCCCAACATTTCTTTGAAAAACTGGGATATAATTATACTAATCATTAACCTCAAATCATATAGTTGGTGATGCCTGTTGTAACAGAATGATGTCTACTAAACTTAAATTCTCTATCATTCGATAAGTAAGCTGGTAGTTTGAAAAATAAGGCGCAAATTGGTTTGCATATTTCTAGGAAATATTTCCCAGCTTAAAACGAGAGTACAACAGCACCAGCCTAATACAGTGGTACCAGCCTAGTACAGTGGAACTGTGGTGTTGGAATTATACTGAAGTCACATTCTCACGACCAACAGTTAGAATTTAATATATAGAGGTCATGGATTAATGTGAGAATGACAGGAACAGCACCATCCAATCAACTTATCAGGGTGCACATTAGCTTATCACACCGATACTTGACATAAAAGTACCCTGTTGCCTAGTTCGAACTATCCTGCCTGCCAAGATGGATGACTATTTTGACAGGTTGTGTGCCAACTCTGACACAGGATAGTTGGAACTGGTATGTCTAAAATTTATTATAATAAGGGGACTTATGATTGTTCATTTAAGTCCCAACCCTTTTTTGTATATATACCTGGTCGGGATTTTAGCCCGGCACTTCTAGTCTGCTACTCTCTCAAAAAGTATCAACTATATCGGTGCTGTTCCACTGGCTCGGTGTTATTCCGAAAGTTAACTATCACAGAGTATTTCTTGAAAATAAAATATCAAACACAACAACTCGACTACCTCGTGAAGACAACACGGCCATACGTCCGTACACAACGTGAAGAAGTTCTACTCTGTCACACCTGTTGAAATGGGATGGCATGCTACACTTTTAATACTCAGTGAAATCACAGTCCTAAAAACTATTGTGGAATATACTGGGTAATGTGGCATTAACCCTTTCATGACTGGAGCTTTCTGAAATTTTGCGAAAACCCCTGTGCCAATGCATTCTCTTATATATGACCATATAAGAGAATGCAATGGCCATAATAATATATAACTTGATCTTGTAAGCCAGTGCATTCTCTAATATATGCACGGGGGTTTTCGCAAAATTTCCTATGGGAGACTCGTATATATAAGAGAATGTACTGGCACAAGGTTTATAATGCTGCACCAGCACAGCTCCCGTTATTAAAGGGTTAATCACACTGTCCTGCCTCCTTTCTCTGTGGATCACTGGCATATCTTCACATTCCTGAATATCTCCACCCCCCGGCTTGAGAATAAGGTGCCGATCATTTGCAGAATGAGGTGCCCAGATGATGAATTTAGTGACGTTATCATAGCGGGCTAGCATCACTAAATTCACCCTCTGGGGACCTCATTCTGCTTAGGCCTCATCTTGTCTGGAAAGTTTCTTTATTATCAAATTTCTATAGAAACTTCTTCATATAGATTCAATTTCTTTTTTAGTTTAGTTTCTCTATGTCCCCAAATTGGCAGATGACACATTGCATAATCGAGGTTCCCAATGGGTGTACATCACAATATTCACCATTTGGGAACTGCAAATTGAGTCTTTGTCTCCCATAGCAGATGAGGCCATGCAGAATATGGTCCCCAGAGGGTGAATTTGGTGATGCTAGCCCACTATGCGGGATAGCGTCACTAAATTCACCCTCTGGGGACCTCATTCTGCAAATGACTTGCCCCCTCCCAATTCAAGCAATGACAAAATTAATCTAAAATTTTGTTCTTTATTATCAGACTTTAGCGGTGATTCCTCAATTTTTTCGGATATCAACATGAATAAAGTAAAAAAGAAATTCTTTTTTTTACAAAATATAAATGTCCCGCCTCCTTACTGCCCAGAAACTACATAAAACACGTTAGAAACCCAGATGACATCTTTAGTGTTCACGAACATTGGAAAGAATCTAGTGGTTGCTTACCATAATGATAACAACACGGTGGCCGAGTCAAAATTGACACATTCCAAATCATTATTGAACATGGGGGCCGATAATTTGACAACAGTATAAACCAACAGTATCAACTATCAAGTCGATTCAAGTGAAAAATAAACATACAAAAAAACCGTAACGTCGGTTGGAGCAGAATCACGTCGGTCGGTTTCGGTCGGTATTGTTTAAAACCGAAACCGAGTTGTTTTCTCGGTTAACCGACCATCACTAAAAGAATCTCACCTTAAGAGCATCTATAAGCTGGACCTTTTTACATAGTAAGAGTTGGTATTCCAGCTTTGGATGAATCAGACTTAGAGTGTGTGGAACTGATTCATCGCTAACATCTGAAATTAAATTTTATTGGTGTAACATATATATAGAGGATCTCTAATGAGTCGAAATTTTATAAAAAATTTACGATCTCGAAATGGCCGGGGGTTAAACAAAATATTAATTTCCTTATCACAACCAACGAGGAAGTAAAGACACCCTCAATAAAAAATGTAATTCCATCTTAAATGTAAGGTGTCTTTTCATGTTGACAAAACTATTCAACAACCCTTACCACCCATGTCAACACTAAATAACCCAACACAATCGAATATCATAATTATATTCTAAACAACATAATAATAAAGTTCTGGCATTGACATCATTGCGCTAAGCTCTTTCATCGCTGAGCGTGCAAATAATACAAGTGTGTCTTACTAAAAAATATGAGTCAGGGTTAATTATGTGATAAAATCAAATTATGGAGGCATGTACTCAGTATGAGTGTTCATTGCTTCAAATGTGTTTGCTTCAGTGAGCATGAACAAATTCTCATTTCTTATTGAAATGGCCATATATCGATCAGAATGACACATTGAGATGTCCCTCAACTCAAATCAAGCCTGAAATCCTGATTTTCGCCCATGTCGGTGTTTGAACCTGTGTCAACCTCATCTAGACCAGATTGTGATGATCTTATCCACGACCTAACGACATAACAACCTCGGCTACAGGGACATACTTAAAAAGGAAGCCCTTTCACCGAGAGTTGGAAAGCATATCAGTCTGAACATGGGTTTGAATATTGACATAGAACGGATCTGTCATTATATTGGAACAGCACAATGCACTTCCTCCGAAATTGTATCTGTGACCATTATACGATTACTAGTACTGGCATACACTAATTACAGTAATGCTCTAAGTAATCGACTTCTTAACCACAGCAGAATTATGGGTAACTTTTCAGGATTTAGTCGGAAATATGGCTTGTTGCCATTCATAGGAAAGCTCTCCCCGAGAGCTTTCCGATGAATGGCAACAAGCCATATTTCCGACTAAATCCTGAAAAGTTACCCATAAATCTGCTGTGGTTAAGAAGTCGATTACTTAGAGCATTACTGTATATGTATATATCGAATTATGGACACGTGTTCAGTATGAGTGTTCATTACTTCAAATGTGCATGCTTCAGTGAGTGTGTGAACAAATTCTCATTTCTTATTGAAATGGCCATGTATGAATCAGAATGCCACATAACAATATTAACCTTGAACATGTAAGCCATTGTATTCTCTTATATATGTGAGGCTCCCTATGGGAGACTTGCATATATAAGAGAATGCACTGGCACAGGATCTTTACTGCTGCATCAGCGCAGCTCCCGTCATGAAAGGGTTAAGCCACCACCAGGGTCCGCGCTGAACAGAAATTTACTTTTGCCAAATAATTTGCCAAATGAAAATATTATTTGCCAAATTCTTTTAGAATTTGCCAAATGCTATCTATCCATGATAGACCATTTTATGCAACATTAAGTCTTATGTTTCGACACTTGCCGTTTGAACGACCTTTGATATTGATATGAAGCAGTTAGTTAATAATTATACTCACAGCTCTATTGTGGTTTATCGTACAACAATAAACCAATCACAAAACAATAAAATCAGAAGGGCATACCACAAGAGGATTAGCTATGTAAACAACACAACATTAAAATAGGCCAACGGGTAATCCACTGCATCTTAATAGTGGTATTCGTCAACTGTCTTGAAGAATTAAAAAGTGACATGCCAAAACTTTTGCCAAATGAAAATATTTTTTGCCAAATGTGAATTATTTTTGCCATTGGCAAATTTGGCAAGTGGCAGCGCGAACCCTGCCCACCACCAATACATATATCAAATAATACAGATGGATGACAGTTTCCAACCCATTAAATTTATACCATTACTCAAGCTGAATACAAAGTGGACATGACACTGAATATACAATATTTAGAGCACACAGACTGATTATTTTAATATCTGTGTAAAACAATGGAGTTGAGCTCTGTTTTCTTACCATATGTTATATCAAGGCGGATTTTCTTTTGAGTCGCCTCCTTTGTCAAGACATCTTTCAGAATGGATATTGTAGATATGTTATCTGACCTGAAAATTGCTTCTCCTTTCCTGAAAAAGTAATAAGTATACGTCTAACGAATGGGAAGTTTATTAAATAATGACACTGTAGACTGTTTAATGAAATCTATATGTAAAAACACAGTAACTGATATTATTAGGTTCCATCACTGAAGTCTGGTTCGGCATTATTATTGTCCAGTTCGATGGCACAAAATACACAGTTTTTGAACGTTCTCTTTCTCATTAATGAACTTATTACTAAATCCAATTTTTAGCGCATCAGTTAAAATGGTTTTTCGTCACAAGAAGACACATGATCAGATTGCCAGACTTCAGTGAGTAATGATAAACGAATAATATCATTTGGGAGGAAAATTCAAACAAATAAAACTAATTTGCTCTACCTAACTCACCATTTACATTAGTGGAGCTATAAAGTCTTACCTATAACTACATTCAAGCATGGTATCTAAGAACGTGGATACAAAGTGGAATGTGACTGAATCTCCAGGAGGCGTTCGTTCTGGTAACTCTGGCAAGCAGAAGCAGACCCACGAGTGCATCTCAGCTACACTAAACTGTCCTCCTAACTTCAGTGAGTTCAATGGTCTGGAAGTTTGAGAAGAATAATTTTAACCATGAAAGGTATCTAAATGTAGCCAATTCTAATTATCATCTTGTTTACGAGTTCTTTGTGTATTGGAGTAGATTTAGCGCTTATCTTGACTCAACCTCTTTTGTGGCACATAAGTTGAATAATAGGAGATAGCACAATGTATGACTGGATTAGATAGCACAATGTATGACTGGATTAGATAGCACAATGTATGACTGGATTTAGGTACGATTTTCCTTAAACCCTTTCATATCTGGAGCTTTCTAATTTTTTTGCGAAAACCCTGTGCCAATGCATTCCCTAATGTATGTGAGTCTCCCATAGGGAACCTTGCATATATAAGAGAATATAGGGAGCCTCGCATATATAAGAGAATACATTGGCCTAACAATATTTACCTTGACCAGTAAGCCAGTGCATTCTCTTATATATGCGAGGTTCCCTATGAGAGACTCGCATATATAAGATAATGTACTGATACAGGATATTTAATGCTGCATCAGCGCAACTCCAGTCATGAAAGGCTCAAAGATGTATTCAGGGCACCTGGCTATTTCTACAATACATATATAAGAGAATGCACTGGCACAGGACCTTTAATGTTGCACCAGCGCACCTCCAGCCATAAAAGGATTAAAGAAGTGATATTTTGTTTGAGTGTTTTGCTTACCGCACACTCTTTACTTGCTGTAATCTATTATATCTTTTGGAACTTCTGTCTGTATATATGTATGGTTGTATGTGTGTTATAGACTCAAAAACTGCTCGACCCATCTGACTCAAATTTCATATGTAGGCCTACATTGATCCCGGGAACAATATGGGCGGGTCAAGTTTCACGTGCGACCGTGTCCTTGACCTCGCTCATATAGGCATGTTTCTGGACCTCGACCGATCCGACTCAAAAGGCATGTTTCTGGACCGATCGAACAATAGTTTTTTTCTTTCTCCTTATACTTTTCAATGTTGTTCCCTAAATAGCCCAGACGAAGTCGGGCACATCAGCTAGTGTAAAATAATTTGGCTTTTGTTTTAAATAAAAACAGCATACAAACTTGACAATAAAACAAACTATTTACGTGATATGTATGTTTGGTATAAGAACAATGTCTGTCTATATTTTAATATTCTTTCTGTTTATGGCGGTTTTAACAGATGTTACTAGCCGTGGCTTTAAGGACAAGAAAACACACATATAATAGAACTTAAGACAGATTTTTCTTAATGTTATAAATACCTTTTGTCATCAAATATATGTGTCCGTTGATGCAAGGATAGTGGTTTGATAGGATACTGTTTAACTTGACAGGTTTTGGGCTGTATTCGGGGAGTGATGTAAGCCTGTAGAGTTCCATACTGTCCCTCTATAGACCGTATCTTCAACTCTAACCTAGTGGTGTTGGCTTGGCATCTGTACGTGGCCAACAGGAAATTGCCATCCTAAAGACAGAGATAAAATAGTTCACAATTTATCTTCATCACATAAGCAAATTTGTAAAAATGATTTTGCATCAACGCCCTTCTTGACTTGCAAAAACATTAAAAAAAATAAAAGGACGCTAGGCCACACATCCCCCAAATAGATAAGGTTGTAAAATACCTAGTTTGACTAGACACCAGAATAATCAGTAAATTCTAAATCTATAATTGGTAAAGTCGACATGGGCCATAACTCTGGTAAAGATGGGTGGACCAAACCCAAATTTGAACTTGACATGATTTTCATGTGAGCAATCTATATACCACATTTGAATATAACATGATAACTATAACTAAAGTTATCAACCGGAAACAAAAATAATCGGCAAATTATAAGTTAACAAGGACAAAGATCCGAGCACTACTACTGTTCAAGTTATGAGATGAAAAGACATCGGACGGACATACGGATGCATGGATGAATGCACGCACGCACGGATGCATGCTAGACGGACAGGTGCAAAACAGTATACCCCCCTTTAAAAAAAAAAGGGGGTATAAAAATCTGGTAAAAATGAGCAGACCTCACCCATATTTAAACTTGACCTGTGCCCCTAACCAATAAGCTTGCATACTATACTGTTTAATTTCACTAATTATTGCTGAAGGTATCATCCTGAAAACTTTATGTTTCAGCTTGTTGATATCTGAGAAGAAGGGGTCCTTGGTAGGATATTCCACTGCATCCTCAGCCAGATCCACTGGCTTTTTCATTAATGTGTGCAGGATGCCCTATATGTACAAATCTGAATAAAAGTTCAAGCAAGAAAGATTTTTTAATGCTTTAACCCTTTGAGTGCCAGGTCGATTTTTTTATCAACCCATATACCCTGTGCCAATGCATTCTCTTATATATGCGAGTCGACCATAGGTCGCCTCGCATATATAAGAGAATGCATTGGCCTAACAATTTTTTTTTTTTTTTAAATTTTTTACAATTTTAATAATTTATTCTTATATTCTTTAACAGACTTATTTTGTAGGTTTAGGGCCGATGAGATTGGCCCCTGGCACTCATAGGCTCACCTCAGGATTACATGCACTATAGCTAACGACAGCTGAATTTTTCTCCACATCAAGTAAATCCACAGGGACATCACTCTGAAAGTAGAAGATAAAATGATTAACCCTTTACCCAACAGAACGGCCCTGTGCCAATGCATTCTCTTATATATGCGAGGCGACCTATCATATATAAGAGAATGCATTGGCTTAACACATATTAAAAATGATAAAATTGTCAAAGAATGTAGAAAAATATTATAAAAATTGTTAAAAAATGTAAGAAAAAATTCTAAAATTGTTAAAGAATGTAAGAAAAAATGTTTTTGTTTTTAGGCCAATGCATTCTCTTATATATGCGAGGCGACCTATGGTCGACTCGCATATATAAGAGAATGCATTGGCACAGGGCATAACTGTAACCATCCCAATGTGGTCAATGAACCGGTTCCGATGATATCCATATTTGTATGGTGTTATTGAGACAGACCGAAGATATTTTAGGCTGTTGAAGCTTTATTTGGGCGTTTTTGGCCGGTTTGTTGGGTAAAGGGTTAACTCTATCATGGCAAGAGGTGCGCTGGGCAAGCAGCATTAAAGATCCTGTGCCAGTGCATTCTCTTCTATATGTGAGTCTCCCATAGGAGCCTCCAATATATAAGAGAAGGCATTGGCTTATAAGGTCAAGGTAAATATTGTTAGACAAATGTATTGTCTTAAATATGCAAGGCTCCTATGGGAGACTCGCATATATAAGAGAACTAGCTGGGATACCCGGCGTTGCTTGGGTAAAGAAGATTGGAAACAAATTGTTTCGACATACTTTAACACAATTTCAAAAACTTCTCTGCACACCACATTGGTGGTCTCCCCTTCTGCTGCATAGATGAATAGATTAAACTGACTGTTGAATCTATTTCTGATATGGTATGGATAAAGACCGTTCTGGTAGCTTATGCTATTCGAGGTGGTGTGTGATGTTGAGTGCAGTCTCTGTGTAGATTAACGATAAAGAGCATTCAATATTGATCTATTCCTGATATGGTATGAATAAAGAGTGTTATGCTCGCTTACGTGCGCTACATGTCAACTAAATTTCTGTGCGGAATCTCAGCTGGTCTTTTTAAGACATCTGAGGTGAACGGGATGGGACCTATCTAATGATGCTCACCGAGTCAAATTACCCCATTGTACAAATTTTCAGCTATGAAGGTCCAGCTGTTTGGTCGCCTATAAGCGGACAAACAAACAAATGAACAAACAAACAAAATTGAGTTTTATTAGTATAGATGCATTGACACAAGTTTTTCGCAAAGTTTCAGGAAGCTCCCATCATGGAAGGATTAAAAGCATCCACATAACTTTGTTGCAAGTCTGAGTTTAGGGTGTCTGTCATTTGCAGAATGAGGTCACGAGAGGGTGAATTTATTGACGCTATCCCACATGTTGGGCTAGCATCATCAAATTCACCCTCTGGGGACCTCATTCTGCATAGACTCATGTAGAAGTTCCAAAATGATGAATATTGTGGTGTACACCCATTGGGAACCTCGATTATGCAATGTGTCATCTGCCAATTTGGATATATAGAGAAACTAAACTAAAAAATAAATAGAATCTTAGTTTCTATAGAAATTTGATAATAAAGAAACTTTCCAGAGAAGACGAAGCCTAAGCAGAATAAATTCCCCAGAGGGTGAATTTAGTGATGCTAGCCCACTATGCAGAATAGCGACACTAAATTCACCCTCTCGGGACCTCATTCTGCAAATGACAGATACGTTATAATCAGGCTTGCTTTGTTGATGTTAAATATGTTTTTCAGGTAGCAGATTGGAGTAAGTGCTGTTACAGAGGCCAGGTCTCAAAATATGGTGCTGGACATTTGCAGAATGAGGTCCCCAGAGGGTCTATTTAGTGACGCTGGCTTGCAACACTAAATTCACCCTCTGGGGACCTCATTCTGTTTAGGTCTCATCTTCTCTGAAAAGTCATAATCTTTATTATAAAATTAACAAGTTTTTTAGTTTCTATACAAACTTCTTTAGAAAGATTTTTTTTTCTTAGTTTAGTTTAACTATATCCCCAAATTGATAGACGACACAATGCATAATTGAGGGGTCCAATGGGTGCACATCACTATCTTGGAACTTAAGTATGAGTCTAGTTCTCCCATACTAGATAAGACCATGCAGAATGAGGCCCCCAGAGGATGAATTTGGTGATGCTAGCCCTGCCCGTCATTAAATTCACCCTCTGGGGACATCATTCTGAAAATGTAAAGCACCATATTTTGAGGCCTGACAGAGGCAAACAATGACAAAAGATGAATTGGCATTAAAATATAAGTGATCACCATAGTAATCATAAAGTAATTATAAATGCAAAGACTAAACATTATTTTTCCTTTAATTTTTTCCTTTCCACAACTAAGATTTTGTGATAGCAAATGTCATTACTTTGGAACATTGAGCTGTCCGGAAAAGATCCATGTGCGTGTGGTTATGTGGATGTGTAATATCTGATGTTTCTCATATATTTTTGGACACACTAATAACAATAGCTCAAACTTAAAAGTAAAGTTGTGCTAAAAATGTGTTCTCAATACAAACTTTATAAAACAAAATTAAATCTGGAAGTGCTTCCACAAAGAGAAACCACTATTCTTGAGCAAACCCAACATTTACCTGTAGCAGAATGTTATCTATAGGGACTTGTAGCTCTAAGCTGAGAGTGTAGCTGGCATCTTCCCGATTTAGTACGAATTTATCGTTGATACTGAAGCATGGAACAGCTGACATCGCATTCTTCGCATGAGCTGACTGCTGATACTTCTCTCTTTCACTTACCACTTGTTGCTGTAGATCATCAAGTTCATCCCTACAATGGTGTGAAAGTACTGTAAAAGTAAATTTTGTTTGTGGTGGACCAATTTTCGTGGCTTTCGTGGTTGCTCGACCATGAATTTAAGATCCCCTTGAAATAATTTCAACAACGATATTTTTATTGACTTTAAACTACCCCATGCACTTGCCACTTTTGGAAAATAATTTGAATCATAGGCAACATGTAGTGGAGCAACCACACACGCTGTGCCCCTAATTGACTTTTAATCGGCAACATAATGCTAAGAATAATTTATGTAACAGCATGCAATGGCCCCGGTGGAGTATTGTCATGGATTGTGCAATCTTGTCTGGATTCTGGATTCAGTCAACATGACATAACTGACATCATGAACCGTGCAATGACGTCTTCTCTGGTTTTCATTAAGCTAACTAAGGAAATTGGTCTAAATGAAAATAATATGCCTAAATCACATGGGAATTCTTCGGAAGTTGTGAAGTTGACATTTTATCTCGATGGTCCGCTGCCAATTTCGCAATTTTACAATCTCCAGAGAGTTGCTAACTGGAAGTCACATGTCAATTTCACAAAAAAACATACACACCACCTGAATTTGGCTCATCGCAATAGAAAATATAGAACAAATTATATGATGTCATCATTCACCTACGTCTAAGGTATAAGCACCAACACGCTTTGCGCGCTTGTGGTTGCTATTAAGAAACTCTCAATATAGGAGTATACCAATGAATAGTTAAATTCTAAGTAAAATGATCATTAAGAGGGGGGGGGGGGGGGGGGGGGGCTTGCTCATATTTTCTGTATTTGATGGATTTATTTAGCCTGAAGTAATAACAAGAAATTTACCAATATGCCCTGTGTGAGTACCAAGGGACATCACTCTGGAATAAAACATGTTAGTCGATGAAAATCTGATGACTTTCACTCTACAGAGTACAATGGGATTTACAGTGATGCTCTAAGTAATCGACCCCTTAACCACAGCAGAATTATGGGTAACTTTTCAGGATTTAGTCGGAAATATGGCTTGTTGCCATTCATCGAAAGCTCACGGCGACTAAATCCTGAAAAATTACCCATATTTCTGCTGTGTTTAAGTGGTCAATTACTTTGGGCATTACTGTAGTACGAATCAACAAATATTTTACGGATGGCAGCAAAACCGTAATGCAATGAATAGAACCCTGTCACTGAGATATTCTAGTACAATTCTGCAGGCAAATGAATCAAATATGTTACATTATATGCATTCTTGTCACAGAAATGTATTAGTTCTATTCTATAGTCAGTGGGTGTCTTGAGTTGATGCCCATTTCAACATATATTTTTACACGATGTGTGCTAACTGCTACCCAATCCACTTCCATTAATTAATTCAACAAAAGGCTAATCCTGCGTTATTTCAATTATGCCCTTAGTTGCCTGCTCAACATGCGGTTATTCCACCAAGGCATCTACTCTTCTAATATTTGAATTTGATGGCTATTATTTTAATGATGTGAAGGTGACAGCTAATAGTGGTAGACACACAAATTTACGAACCCACAAAAAAGTTGTATCTCCACTACAAACAATTGATAAGACACATAACTATGATTCAAGCCCGATTATACTGTGTCATTTGCAGAATGAGGTCCCCAGAGGATGAATTTAGTATAGCGGGCTAGCATCACTAAATTCACCCTCTGGGGACCTCATTCTGCTCAGGCCTCATTTTCTCTGAAAAATTTCTTTATTATCAAATTTCTATAGAATCTTTTTCACATAGATTCTATTTCTTTTTTAGTTTAGTTTCTCTATATTCCAAAATTGGCAGATGATACATTGCACATTGCATAATCGATGTTCCCAATGGTTGTAAATCATAATATTCACATTTGGGAACTGTAATCTGAGTCTATGTCTCCCATAGCAGATGAGGCCATGCAGAATGAGGTCCTCAGAGGGTTAATTTGGTGATGCTAGCCCGGTGTGCTGGATTATCCTGGATAGCATCACTAAATTCACCCTCTGGGGACCTCATCTGCAAATGACAGGCACACTAAACTCAGGCTTGTACCTGTATCGGGTTCCCATTAGTAGTAAGCAAATTAGAGGTGAGGTTATATTGATACATACTTGAGATTATGCATTTTATGAACAGTTGCTGCAGGTACGACTACCTCTTCTGCTCCAAACTGTTTGGTTAACTGCTCAGACGTCAAGCTGAATACCCACCCTGTTACAAGCATAAACAATGTGAAAACACAAAACATGCATAGTGGGAAACAACATGCAAATAAGCAGCCCATAACCCCAACAAAACATGTAGGTTAATAATGTGTTAACTGTGTAGCGTATCAAAGAATTTCAAATTTGTTAATTTTTTTCAGAGTTATGGTTTCAATTTCACAATTAGACAACAGCAATTTAATTAGTTTAAAAACCAGCCGACAACATTTTTACCAAATATTCAAGAAAGAACAAAATTTATAGAATGAAAATAATTGAGATCAAGTGGAATATTAGCCATTCAGTTGTCACAACCTGATATGGCCTTTTACCCCTCCATCAACCAACTAATCTCTGTCTTTTAGTTATTTAGAAAATAGTAAAAAAAAAAGTTACTTGAGAACCTGGTTAAATACATATCCTGGTTTCAATTCAAATACAAAACACACTCCATTCTTTAAAACTTGAAACCAGTTAGCAGAGGCTGTGGAGTTTTTTGTTCAGCAATACACAAAAAAATAAAAGAAATGGAATTATTTATGGACCGACTAACTGGATGTCTTTTTGATGTTACAGACATTCATCATTACGAATCAGGCCACAAAACTGCAAACTGAATTTTTAGGATTTGAATCTATAACACTAGACTGACATGCCACCCCCTCTCAATGTAACACCTGAAGAAATGGAGACAGAAAAAAGTTGTTTAAAGAAGGGCAGCGAAGCGGCAGCGGCTGGACATAGAAAAAGAAACATACACCGCTGTGAATTATTGATTACAGAAATATACTCAAGCGAAAAGCATGCAGAGACAGTGGTAGTTTGGATACCCACACTAAGGAAATGAATATGATATATGTCAGAAAAGATTCTCCAAAGAGAAATATTTCAATATGAAACATAAAGAATTTTGAATCTACGCACATAGTTAAAAGAAAAAAAACTATGTCCTGAATTTCAATAGTTATCATCATTTATTTCATTAAATAGTCAATATATGCTTTTCTGGAGTTATTCACGCATGTGGCTGCGTTATCTATTGAGTATGGCAATATAATGTGATTTTTAAAGTAGTTTTAATCGGTTACAACCTAACATGCTGTTTATAAGGCTGGATTATCATAATAAGGCAGAATTATATTGATACCCCCTGAAGATAAACAAAGATTATTAGGAGCCATGAATATATAACTAGGACGATAAGAGGTACAATACAAAACTCTATGGATATATTCTAATCTGTATTTTTGGACGATTGTGAACAGAGGGTTACCTGATGATTTGACACTGAGAACAGACCACGAACGCACCGAGGTCATGTTTGTGGGCAGTCTCTTTGAAAAGCCAACCATAATCTTATCAGATTTACGTCTCTGTATTGATGGGATTGCCTACATTCCATTGGTCATATCTCAGACTGGACGCTATTTGTTTGTTGTGCCGCAACAGCTCATTGCAAGGCAGAATCAAGTTCTTACAAAAAGCAGATAACAATTAAAAACACTGCTTCATGGTTGGTTATATTTCAATTGTGAGATCGGAGGTCAATGATGTATTGACAACGCATAGCAAAACACAACAAATTTTATAATACAGAATACAGATAACATATTCATAATTCATTTTCCTTATTGCAATATAGAAGACATAATCTTCAAGTTTTTTTCAGTCAATGATATTTATTACTGATTAATCGTTTGCATCTTGTTGTTTTTATAACTACTGCTAAAAAATACTAGAATTCTCACAAACGTTTAGTACACCAGGCATGCACTCCATATTTGGAAACTATTTATTACGTCATCTGGGAAAGTTCCGTCCAAAGACGTAATTCAGATACTGGTTTGTGGGGTGAAAATCTCTCACCACAATAATAATATCCCACGAACATCAAATCAGTGTTATTGGTCTCTTCTCAATGTTCAAATCGACAGGGAAGATAACATCTTGGTGGTCCACCTTTTGTCCAAGAAATCAGATTCAAACACACCCTATACATTAAATATAGACAGTTAGACATGTATAAAAGAAAGTGCATGCAAACATGAACCATGGGGGGATAACCATGCCACCAATATGGACCGTGTAATACCTCAGAGAATCAATTTTCTCCTTGCCTTCTGCTGACATAATCACTCCTTCGTTAGTTTTCTGTTTGATTTTAGGTTCTGACGTGAGCGTAAACAACCAGCCTATGTAAAACAGTTATATGGGAACATTTAGGCACCTTATGAAATGCTTTAATGACTCAATCACGATTTAGAGTTGAGGAGCATATGAATACTATTCATAATATATCAGAATTACGGAGGAACAGACTAAGTATGAGTGCTTATTGCTTCATATATGCTTAATTCAGCGAGCGTCAACAAATTCTCATTCTTATCGAAATAGCCAAGTATCAATCGCAATGGCACATTGAGATTTCCCTTAACTCAGATCATGCTTGAAGTCGGGGTTTGAACCTGTGGATCCTCGTCTGAATCTGAGGTAATCTTATAGCATAACTGGCACATGTGTGGAGCGAGTTTTCAATTCTTATTTTCATATTTCTATTATTTGAACATTCACACGATTCCAGTTTATGAATTACTCTACTCAAATTCATAACATAACCTATTTGTATTTGCTTCTGTTCATCAATCAATAATACTCATTAGAGCACAATCCCATTGTTGCAATCGTTCCCTGATTTTTGGTAAAGCACACCAATTCCCAAGGCTGGCGAAGGAATAGTTCAGTGATTATCCCATTGTTAGGCATAACAGACAAATCACATGGGCGCTTCAAAGTGGGACCAGTCCGTGTTGTTTCGGACATATCTATTCACATTCAACGGCGATCAGTGAATGATAATCACGTTGTTGGGCGTGGCTAACCGGCTTTTGTGTCCAATCGCGGCCAGCACTCGGATTGCGCTTCGTGGTCAAAGTACGCTCAATGGCACATTTTCAGTTGACTGGATTATGTGGGATCAATTGTGCTCTAAGTCGGTCAGAGCACGCGAATAGTTCTTTACCAGAATAAATCTCGTCTTCGACTCAATTGATTCTGGTAAAGAACAATTCTTGTGCTCTAACCATTATTTATCAATTAAAACCTGACAAGCACATTCCAAAACAGATCCTGCCATATTTAATTTGAGAGGCAAAATAACAAATTCTCCAGAATATATTTACACTCCTTTACTTATTTGCTTTGTGGAATTTGAATGAAGAACGTTGGTTGGTTGAAATCACATCATGTGACATTGTGTGCAGGCCCCACCTGGTTTTCATATTGTATGGATGCAACTTGCAATGTGATTCCAGAATATCATGCTTGATTTTTCTTGGTTTAAGCTCTTCAATTCACCTGAAGAGCTTAACCCTTTACCCAACAAACCGGCCAAAACCGGCCAAATAAAGCTTCAACAGCCTAAAATATCTTCGGTCTGTCTCAATAGAACCATACAAATATGGATATCATTGGAACCGGCTCCTTGACCACATTGTGATAGTTACAGTTATGCCCTGTGCCAATGCATTCTCTTATATATGCGAGTCGACCATAGGTCGCCTCGCATATATAAGAGAATGCATTGGCCTAAAAAAATCTTTTTTAACACTTTTTACCATTTTTTCTTACATTCTTTAACAATTTTATAATTTTTAATGTGTTAAGCCAATGCATTCTCTTATATATGTGAGGCGACCTATGGTCGACTCGCATATATAAGAGAATGCATTGGCACAGGGCCGTTCTGTTGGGTAAAGGGTTAACCCAAGCGAAATCAGTTACGACAATTCAAACCAACTTATGCTTTACTAAGACAGTTAGACTTCCCTTGCTAAACTATAATCCACTATTAAATAACAGCCAGATTTAGAATAATGTATGCTACACTTCTAACATTTGTGATTACACTGTTGAACTTTGTATGTGATATCTCACGACACTTTCCATCAGTTCAAATGTGAATTATATACAATGAAAGTTCAAATTGTTTTACCAATTTCTATCATTAAATAGTTTCTGTCGTTAAACCCTTCCATGACTGGAGCATCCTGAAATTTTGCGAAAACCCTGTGCTAATGTATTCTCTTCTATATGCGAGTCTCTCATAGGGAGCCCCGCATATATAAGAGAATACTTTGACCTAACAATATTGACCTTGACCTTGTAAGCCAGTGCACTCTGTTATATGTGAGGGTCCCTATGGGAGACTCGCATATAGAAGAGAATGCACTGGCACAGGATCTTTAATGCTGCACCAACACAGTTCCTGTCATATCACACAGCTTGAACATGCTTAGGTCCATTTAGAGATCACATACTTATGTAGTTAAGATATCACAACTAAAGTAAATAAGGATGTTTAGCTGAAACTGCTACTGGTACAGAAATGACAAATTGTGCAGAAGTGTAGTCAACTACTAAAGATTTCAAGAACATTTGAAGATTTTAATAGTAGAAGCTCAAATGAAATTGATATAGAGAAAGAGAGTTCTACGCAGTATTCTAGAGTCATAAGAATTAAGACAGTTCTGTGCAGTATTCTCGAGTCGTAAGAATTAAGTGAGCATGTACTAAGGTTGAAGATGTCATTGCTGCCACATATAGGGGTTTAGGTACCAATTTTGGGACGATGTATTTAGTGTAGCTAGCTTGACCTTTGCAATGTTTTGTGTATATGAAATTAGAGAAATCTCTCATCTAATGACACAATAAAAGTTATATAAATCTTTTTTTCTTCTTCTTTTTTTTATTGAAAATTTGTTTGTTATAATTCTCCATTTTTATAAAATATATTTATAAAATTGATTTGACAATGTTCGGTGTGTTACACAACACTTATTAAGGATAATAATCTTTAATTTAGACATATATGGTTAATATTTGGTCAATTGAACCATAAAATGGATGATAATTGATATATCTTAACACCACAAAGGTCAAGATTGGTATCCAAAAAAAAACACTTATTGCTACACTGGGCACCTAAAATACCTAAATGTGCTGACAATGACACATTCATATGAACTAAGAACAGATAGGATAGATCCAATTCTACAGGAGACCCCACATATACAATTAGAATTCCCCCATCATAGTCTTGTTGTAAATTAGATGGAAATAGAAAACTGACTTTTATATTATTTCTCAAGTTTATCTTAATTATTTTCAAAGTTTGTCAAAATATGGTTGCCCAGTTACTTGTATCAGAACCCAATATGTGGGTTGATTAAAACAGAATAAATACTACTCAACATTTTATTAATATTCCAACATGCTCAACAACTGTGATAATAAGAAATGAGATGGCCTTAGTACCTGTGCAATGCGAGCACCTTTATTATTACTATTATTATTGATGAAAAATCAAATTATAAGAAAATCAAATCAGTTGATGAACAAAATACACAACAATATTTCACTTTTCTACGGCAATAATTTAATAATATTTTGACTATTTCCAATCCATGCTTCTAATCCTCAGTAGGTAGAAGAGACAATAAGATACATAGAGGATCTCTAATGAGTGGCAATTCAATACAAAATTTATTAATCAAATTTAGTGGACGAGGTTAATAAATTTTGTATAGAATTGCGACAAATTTGAGATCCATTTTACCACACAATCACATTTCATCAAGGAAAAATGATCTCAAAATGACTGGTTAAAACAAATTAATATCGATTTCCTTATCATCACCAAAGAGGAAGTTAAGACACCTTCAAGAAAAAAATATATATTTCCAATTTAAATGTGTCTTTTCATGTTGACAAAATTGTTCAACCAAACTTATCACCCATGTTTAACCAGCTGAGTCAACACTAAATAACCCAACACAAATCAAATATCATAATTATATTCTAATTAACATAATAATTAAGTTCCGGTATTAACATTGATATCATTGTGCTAAGCTCTTACGTCACTGCGCGTGCCGATAATACACGTGTCTTACTAAAAAATATGAGGCCAGATTTAAGGGATAATTATGTGATAAATTTATATATCAGCTTCCACTAGCGAACAAATTTGAAAACAATTTATGGTAAAAATTCTCTTCATAATGCATGTTTAACTCTTTCAGTGCCACGGGCTGATCTCATCGGCCCTAATTTACGGTCTGTAGAGTGCCAGGGCTGATAAAATCGGCCCTAAAAAAATAAAAGAAATTGTTTGTTTGTTTTTTTTTAGATTTTTTTTTTTTGGGGTTGAATTTTTTTTGGGTATGCTTAAGCATGCTATAGCGAATTTAAAAACAAACTGGATAAAACCTTAGGGGCATGTTATAACTCAAAACTATCACCAAGTATTCATAGTAATAATTTTGATGCCCATGAAAAACGTAAGATTCCCTAGCACTAAACCTACAAAATAAGTCTGGCTCTAAAAGTGTTAAAGAATATAAGAAAAATTATTAAAATTGTAAAAAATTGTAAAAAATAATAACAAATGATGAAAAATTGTTAGGCCAATGCATTCTCTTATATATGCGAGGCGACCTATGGTCGACTCGCATATATAAGAGAATGCATTGGCACAGGGTATATGGGTTGATACAAAAATCGGACTTGGCACTGAAAGGGTTAATTAGTGTTGCAATTCATCTGTCTCTTTCCTCTGTTAACTTTTTAAAAATGTCTACTTTTATGAACATATTAGAAATATTTTATATATGTGACCACTAATTCCGAGGAATAGATATATGCACATTACCTGCATATGTACTGCAGACTATCTCATCGTAACCTGGTGTTGATACGACGCCACCCTGAACAGCTGTGATACTCTCACTGCAACTCTGTAAGTAAGGTTCATAAAATACTATTTACTCACTAAAAAGGGATCCATCTAGAGCTGTAAGGACAAGTCTGCAGAATGAGGTCCTCAGAGGGTGAATTTAGTGATGCTATCCAGCACAGTGGACTAGCATCACCAAATTCACCATCTGGGGACCTCATTCTGCTTAGGCTTCATCTTCTGGGAAGTATCTATAGTGTTAAAATAACATGGTTTTTAGTTACTTTTTTTCCTTCTGGCAAATTTCAATATCCACTAATTTGCAAAGATAAAAGGCATAATCGAGGTGACTAATGGGTGAAACATCACCAACTTCAACTGGGGAACTTCATTCTGATCCTAGTTCTCTCAAAGCAGTTGAGGCCTAAGCAGAATGAGGTTTGCAGAGAATTTGGTGATGATAGCCCACCGTGCAGGATAGCGCCACTAATTTCACCCTTTGGGGACCTCATTCTGCAAATGAAAGACACACTATTTGCAGGATTGTGTGAGGTTGCCAAGGGAGATCTCAAAATTAATGGTACTTTTCTCAAAGTCATCAGATTATATGAAAGAATGAAGATGCTTTTCTTTCTTTTCTTTTCACTGAAGAATAAAAAGTAACCCTTCCATGACTGGAGCTTCTTGAAATTTTACAAAAACCCTGTGCCAGTGAATTCTCTTATATATGTAGGTCTCCCATAGGGAGCCTCGCATATATAAGAGAATCCATTGGCCTAACAATATTTACTGTGACCTTGTAAGCCAGTGCATTCTCATATATATGCAAGGCTCCCTATGGGAGACCTACATATATAAGAGAATTCACTGGCACAGGATCTTTAATGCTGCACCAGCGCAGCTCCCGTCATCACAAGTGATAATCACAGTGAGACTGATGCGAATTTAAAACTATTTTTGGCTTTATAGAGATTATCTTAAGCTATAATAATTTAATCAGAGGCTCACATTTCTATAGGGCCACGATAGAGTAATCCCACAAAGAGCATAAAACAATAAACTCGGAGGATATACGAGTCATCCACAGGCCTTGTCAGTATAGATTAATGCTTATATGATAGATATGACATTGTGAAGCTGATACCTGTTTGCCTTATATAGCACGCCGACCAAGTGGGAAGATAAATTGCTCTCGAAAAGTTTTCAACGTGCAAAATAAAAACAAAACAAGCTGAAGTTTGCTATCTCACTTATCGTCTAGCTGACAAAAATGATAAGAAGATTGAAGAGCAGAAATGTTGGATATTAACCCTTTACCCAACAGAAGGGCCCTGTGCCAATGCATTCTCTTATATATGCGAGTCGACCATAGGTCGCCTCGCATATATAAGAGAATGCATTGGCTTAACACATTAAAAATTATAAAATTGTTAAAGAATGTAAGAAAAAATGGTAAAAAGATTTTTTTTAGGTCAATGCATTCTCTTATATATGCGAGGCGACCTATGGTCGACTCGCATATATAAGAGAATGCATTGGCACAGGGCATAACTGTAACTATCACAATGTGGTCCAGGAGCCGGTTCCAATGATATCCATATTTGTATGGTGTTATTGAGACAGACCGAAGATAATTTAGGCTGTTGAAGCTTTATTTGGCCGGTTTTGGCCGGTTTGTTGGGTAAAGGGTTAAAATAAACTCAAATCATAGCAAGATTGCATTCAGTTCAACCAATAATCAACAATTACATTTGAACTTATAACTAAAAACAGATAATCAAGCAACTCATAATACGGTTAGTCCATGACTCCATCGGGTAAATTATTTGGTTTGTCGACATAGCTGAACGAGAGGCCGATCACGATCGGCAGATGTTTAACCCATACCTTGGCGATAGCGATTAGCTATTTTTATAAATTTTATAAATCCTTACACCAACCTTTTCATGAGTGCAAAAGTTTCAACAATTCACACTTTATATAGTGATCGTGTGAAAAATATTTAGTTATCACATTGTGTCAACAGGATTGGTGGAGGATGTTAATATTTTTAAGCAAATAAACCAAATGACCCTCACTATGCAGGTTAGGGGTGTGTTATCGTCAACTATGCCAAGAACTATAAACATAATCAATGGAAATATTTGAGTTATCAAATCGGATAGAATGGGGTTAATCTTACCCAAACTAATGAACTGATAAACACAAAATAGTCTATGAAAAGCATGTCATTGGATTTAGAACCCCATACAATAAGTCAGTCTCAAGAATACCAGCACCATTAATATTATCCTGGAGCCCAAATGCAATTGAGGGAATTTCAAAATAAGACATTTCCTCTAATGATGAATATTCAATTGGTGATGTATTGAAACCCTTACTGAACCTGGCTCAAAGTGAAAGGGATAATATTATATCTGTCTATCGCATAATATGTGTCTATGGAATGGTTTAATTTTAATCCCAAATCCATGCAAATCAAAAGTGGATCACCATCAACCTGGACATAACATAGGAGAATGATTAAATGAAAAGCATCAAAACCATATGATGTGTGGAGAGGGTTAATCATTTTCAATGACATCATGTTATGGAACTAAGGAAAGTGTGGATAAATTTTTGTCTAAGATAAGACAACAGTGTTTGTAAAGAACAATGTCTGTAAAACAACACTACAAAGTAACAATGGACTATTCCAATTTATTATTTTAGAATAGGTGTCATATAGTGTGTGCATATAGCTAATGTAATAAACCTGTTTCAACAAAGGGGTTAACTTCATATTGCACAGAAAGCAGAACTCCACCAGAGAGTGAGTAATCAATCACAGTTTGACATAATTATGATAACAAGTCCAGCCAGCCAGTGGTACCACTATCATGCTTTATAGCATGTAGTATCTAATGTCATAGTGATAATTAACTCATTTCAATAACACACATTGCTGTGGGATATATGTTCTCTTCAAATTCCCAGCAGTAATTACTTGAATTATAAAGGGTCATAACTCTGTTAAAATATATCGGATCAAACCCATATTCGAACTCGATCTGTATTTAGGGGTGATAAATTCATATACCAAATTTTGTGTTGATCAGATGAAAAATGTTTTGAGTCATAGCAGCTTGGGTGAATTCTAAGTAAACATAAGAGTGAAAAGGGTTAATTAAACAATACCAAAAACCATACAGATGAAGAACGTGCTAAGAAAAACCTAGGTAAGAAATATGAGGCAGATCAGAAGAAATATGTTCAACTTATTGCATTGGATAGCATGTGTGTAAAGGGTTAATTATTTTCTAAACTGATCAACCAATCAATACCAAAAACTATACAGGTGAGGGGTGTGTCATCATAAACCTACATATCAAATATGAACACAATCGGACAAAAAAATATTTCGGTTAGAGCATCGGATTTTTTTTTAATTTATTTTATTTTCGAAAAAAGGGTCATAACTCCTTTAAAATAAATCGGATCAAACCCATATTCGAACTCGATCTGTATTTTTGGCTGTGAAACTCACATACCAAATTTGGTTCCAATCAGATAAAAAATGTTTGAGTTATGGCAGAATGCGTGAATTCTAAGTTGAAAAAGGGCCATAACTCTGTAACAAAATCTCGGATCAAACCCAAATTCGAACTCGATCTGTATTTTATGCTGAGAAACCCATATACAAAATTTGGTTTCGATTGGATAGAAAATGTTTGAGTTATCGCATTACTCGTAAAGTGTCTACGGACAGACAGACAGACAGACGGACAGACAGACAGACAGACAGACAGACAGACAGACAGACAGACAGACGGACGAACGACGAGTGGTCAATCCGGGCAACGACACTATGTTTACCATACTATGGTATGGGTAAACATAAAAACCAACAGTCTCTAGTAAATATAAGATGACTCACATGGCTGAACCTGTGAACAGGTTCATCAGCTTCATCATAGCTGAACACCTCCACCTGGCCATCATCTCGTCCCACTATAAGGTCCTTAACTCCATCTGCTGTTATGTCATAACAGTCTATAGATGTTATTCCTGAAAGTACATGGAACAACAAATAACCCTTCCATGACTGGACCTTCCTGCAATTAATGAAAACCCTGTGCCAATGCATTCTGTTATATATACGAGTCTCCCATAGGCCTTAAGCCTTTACCCAACAGAACGGCCCTGTGCCAATGCATTCTCTTATATATACGAGTCTCCCATAGGCCTTAACCCTTTACCCAACAGAACGGCCCTGTGCCAATGCATTCTCTTATATATGCGAGTCGACCATAGGTCGCCTCGCATATATAAGAGAATGCATTGGCTTAACACATATTAAAATGATAAAATTGTCAAAGAATGTAGAAAAATATTATAAAAATTGTTAAAAAATGTAAGAAAAAATTATAAAATTGTTAAAGAATGTAAGAAAAAATGGTAAAAAGTGTTAAAAATAGAATTTTTTTAGGCCAATGCATTCTCTTATATATGCGAGGCGACCTATGGTCGACTCGCATATATAAGAGAATGCATTGGCACAGGGCATAACTGTAACAATCACAATGTGGTCAATGAACCGGTTCCAATGATATCCATATTTGTATGGTGTTATTGAGACGGACCGAAGATATTTTAGGCTGTTGAAGCTTTATTTGGGCGTTTTTGGCCGGTTTGTTGGGTAAAGGGTTAAAATATTTACTTGACCTTGTTAATCAGTGCATTCTCTTATATATACGAGGCTCCCTATGTCATTTGCAGAATAATGTCCCCAGAGGGTGAGTTTAGTGAAGCTATCCCGCAGAGCATAGTAGCATCACCAAATTCACCCTCTGGACACCTCATTCTTCTGAGGCCTCAACTGTTATGGGAGACCTGGGATAAGATTGAAGTTTCCCAGTTAGTCACTTACATTTTGCATTTTATCTTTTGCAAATTAAGGTATATAAAAACTGAACAGAAGCGAAAAAGTAATTAAAACAATGTTAATTTGAGACATTAGATACTTTCCAGAAGATAAGGCTTAAGCAGAATGAGGTCCCCAGAGGGTGAATTTAGTGATGCTGTCCCGCTGTGCAGGATAGCGTCAATAAACTCACCTTCTAGGGACCTAATTCTGAAAATGACAGAAACACTATATCAAGGCTTATGTATATTGTCATAATCATAGAGAAAATTTAATTTAATTCATTAAAAACAAAATTATTTACTGGAAACAAGGTGGACAGATGCACAGACCTTTTATTAACATGACTGTTGTACATATAGTGAGATTTGCAGTGGAGCTAGCTTATATGGAACTTAGTTGGTTCCGCCATAACAGGGACCAGCCTAGAGGTTTCATATTGGGAGAAGTCACTTCTCCCTATTTTATTATCAGGGAGAAGTCGACTGTTGTCAAGGAGAAGTCATAATGGCTCAAATTCAATTGACTCACCATCACCATTCTATAATCCAATAAGTATTATGCAATCCAATAGCTATTTATAAAATGATTATAATAAGTAAGGACACCATTATAATCAGAACATAGTTAAATATGCAATAGGTACATATGCATATTGGTATATGAGAGAGAAGTCACTGATCCATGGGACAAAATTATGGAGAGGTGACAAAATATAGGGAGAAGATACAGTAATGCCCTAAGTAATCAACCCCTTAACCACAGCAGAATTATGGGTAACTTTTCAGGATTTTGTCGGAAATATGGCTTGTTGCCATTCATCGGAAAGCTCTCGGGGAGACTAAATCCTGAAAAGTTACCCATAATTCTGCTGTGGTTAATGTATCTCCCAAGTCACCCTCTAGGCTGGTCCCTGCACCACAGAAGAGTTTATTAGTCGTGACTTACCTCCATTCCTCTTCTCATTACGTAACTCCCATCTGTGGCATGGAGCCAAGCTGCAAGAGATCGTCAAACTCATAATAATACATTCTTACAATTATCTTGTCTCGTTTATCGCATGTATAAGCTTTCAATATATGCAGTTGCTACAAAGCTAGATCTCTTTTCAAGCAGCAATGTTATTGATTCACTAGCGACAATGGTAAATGATCAGGTATGACTTTATTCATCACATGAAAATATTCAACATATATCAAGACAGATTTGTATTCAAGAAAAAAGCCTCAAGTCACTTTATATAATTACTTAAAACAGAATGATAAGGCCTGTTACATCTGGCATAGAATATAATTTATTCCACACCCATTGACAAGAGGCACATGTATTCAACGGAATCCTGGCCATTGAATATTGTATACCTCTAGTGGAATAGAAGTCATAACTGTTGGAAAAGATGATGTACATTACATCAAAGATCCATGTGGGGAAACGCCCAGAACAATACTGGTAATTCATCAGACTTAAATCACAATAAAGGTAGCTATACTATAAATGAAGGTGACAGTCATGGCTTGAACTTATCTGACACAACTGTGTAGAATAAATACAGAACACAATTTTCATCATAAACTCAGTACTCAAATATACTTGTTGCAGATGGCGCATAGTTAAATTTCGATCAAGCTATGCTCTTGCAAAATATATCATTGTGCCATCCGCATCTCATTCGATAGAAAATCCCTCACTTATGATGCTTGTTGTGTTCTGTCTATGTATATACCAGTATAGAGGTTGTGAGGAAACACAACTTACTGTCCAATCTGAACCAGTCCAGCGCGGCCATCAGACGTACCATAGAGAACCTCGTTGCCTTCCTCACCTTAAACAAGATGACATCAAACAACATGAAAACGTAACATGAACTCATATGTGACCCGCCATATCAAATCCAGTCGGAAGTCGGGATTTTTTTACCCTGTGCCAATGCATTCTCTTATATATGCGAGTCGACCATAGGTCGCCTCGCATATATAAGAGAATGCATTTGCCTAACTTTTTACAATTTTAATAATTTGTTCTTGTATTCTTTAACAATTTTATAATTTCACCCATACAGAGCCCCAGACAAACATGAGCAGACAACACTCTTCTATATGTTTCTATATATGTGTGGGGCTTCCTGCATGGTAATGGATGTTTTTTATTTTATGTCTTAAACATTGTAAGAAACATTTATTTAAAAAAAATTATAAAAAATTGTTAAGCCAATGCATTCTCTTATATATGCGAGGCGACCTATGGTCGACTCGCATATATAAGAGAATGCATTGGCACAGGGTAAAAAAATCCCGACTTACGACTGGATTTGATATGGCGGGTCACATGTAAGCTATTTCATAACACTCAATCTAGTAAGCAAATCAGCTCAAAGGAATCATGATATAAGTAAGTATCTTTTTTGACAGATTGAACTAGAGATAAAACTGTTACAATAGGACTAAGGATATCCCCCTTTCCTATCCTCCTGATGCCAAACGTGCATACCAAATTTTATCGAGATCCAATAACCCATGGTTGAGGTATATGAGCGGACGGACAGAAATCCAACATTTTCAGATAAACAAAGAGGGATAACTCTTGAACGGAAAATATGGACAACGCCAATGAACCCTCTTTTGAAAGACCTCCTGATGCCAAATCTGCATACCAAATTTCATTGATATCAGAATTTCTTTGATATCAGATAACCCATGGTTGAGATATATGAGTGGATGGACACACGGACGGACGCAAGGATGGATGGACGGACGCATGTAATTCATTATACCCCCCATATTTTCGGATGGGGGTATAATATCTAATATTGACCCTTACCTCCATCATTATCAAATATATGTAGAGCTATAGGTGGGCCGGGTACCTCTACTTCATACAAAAGGTCTGACTCCTGCAAAACAAAAACAAATGGTAAATATTATAATTTTTGCCTGCAATTTTTAATGGATGAATTAAAAAAATACAACTAAATTCAAAAGGTATACTAGCCCTTGACTCTTAAAAAATAACTTCCCTTATGGTTAAATTAATGGCATGAAATGTCTTTGGTGATATAAACAAAATACACACAATATAAAAAATTAATACAACTTGTAGAAAAGTGTAGTGAAATGGCTCAGCAACTTACTTGGCTATCATGGTGTTAACCCTTTACCCAACAAACCGGCCAAAACCGGCCAAATAAAGCTTCAACAGCCTAAAATATCTTCGGTCTGTCTCAATAGAACCATACAAATATGGATATCATTGGAACCGGCTCCTTGACCACATTGTGATAGTTACAGTTATGCCCTGTGCCAATGCATTCTCTTATATATGCGAGTCGACCATAGGTCGCCTCGCATATATAAGAGAATGCATTGGCTTAAAAAAAATCTTTTTTTTAACACTTTTTACCATTTTTTCTTACATTCTTTAACAATTTTATAATTTTTAATGTGTTAAGCCAATGCATTCTCTTATATATGCGAGGCGACCTATGGTCGACTAAGGAATGCATTGGCACAGGGCCCTTCTGTTGGGTAAAGGGTTAACTGTTCTGAGTAGGGAATGATTTTTCTCACACTGAGAGGTTGGGGATTATTTTCACACGGAGCTTACTGGGTGAAAATAATCTTTGCATCTCACGAGAGGAGAAACATTTTACACTACTCAGAACAATTATAAACTGTTGGGTTTATTACAAGTTATCTTTGGCAACATCGTGGGGTACATGGAGGTGGAACCAGGTGTTCAAAAACAAAGACATCCAGATATTAAATCTCCATGTACCCTACGATGTTTCCAGAGATAACAATTTTATTTAGTTTTCATAGGTTCTCACATTTATTCACACCAATAAGAATAATTCAGTAGCCATCATAGTGATTCGGCATTAGGTGATGTCAAACTCGTTGTGCTAGAGCAATGTCAAGATTGGTGGAGACTGCCATTTCAGAGGTCATTCATATACCCAGCCCTCATAATTGGCTATGGCAATCAGCATGCTGAAGCCATTTGCTGAAGCAAACTGGGCCATGACAAAGGATTGCCATAGCGGATTGCTGAACAATTTCAATTAAGAGGGCTGTATACCCCCTATGTTTTTATGTGCTCATAGAGCCCCGATGTTTCATGCACACTCTTTTAAACCCCGCTGTCATAAGTTATAAGGTAAAATAGTGATTTGAAAGTGGCATTGTCGCTAGTTACAGCCGGATGTGAGAACAACATATTTTTTAACAGTTTTTATGACCCAAACCAAATCTTCACTGACTAATAACAGAATGAGACAGGGCTTACCTGAACGACACGCAGAACTCTATCTTGGCAGGCTAAGACTGGAAAGAGACTGAGACTCTTTTCCATTGGTAATGCTATAATGTCATTAATCTTATCCCCAGACAAGAAATAGTTGGTGTCTTTACAATCTTTATAATGATTGTATATGAAGTTACCACACACAAGCAAGTCAGACCCAGACACATGCCTGCAATCAAATAAACAAGATAAGTGATGAAAATCTTAACACATTGAATCGTGACTGTAACCTTACTTCTATGATTTTAACTGTTTACAGATCATTCTCACATGAAGAAACTGAACAATAGCACCCTGTTAATGATGGGTTTCCATTTCGAATTGATTCTCAAATTGAATCGGGTAAAAGGTTCGAAATCGCAACAAATCAATTTGTTTTCTTAAGTGTATCGTGAAATATTTTTCAAGTTATCATCTGGACAACAAATATTTTGGATGGATGGAAATACTGACAGATGGACAGACCACATCCATTTCTACAGTACCCTGATGATTTGGGGGGGGGGGGGGGGCTCCTCCCTCATCACTCAGGCTCCTCCCTCATCACTCAGGCACCTCCATCATCACCTCCATCATCACTCAGGCACCTCCTTCATCACTCAGGCACCTCCATAATCACTCAGGCACATCCTTCATCACTCAGGCACCTTCCTTCATCACTCAGGCACCTCCCTCATCACTCAGGCACATCCTTCATCAGTCAGGCACCTTCCTCATCACTCAGGCACCTCCTTCATCACTCAGGCACCTCCCTCATCACTCAGGCACCTCCCTCATCACTCAGGCACATCCTTCATCACGCAGACATCTTCCTCATCACTCAGGCACCTCCTTCATCACTCAGGCACCTCCCTCATCACTCAGGCACCTCCTTCATCACTCAGGCACCTTCCTCATCACTCAGGCACCTTCCTCATCACTCAGGCACCTCTCTCATCACTCAGGCACCTCTCTCATCACTCAGGCACCTTCCTCATCACTCAGGCGACTCCCTCATCACTCAGGCACCTCCTTCATCACTCAGGCACCTTCCTCATCACTCAGGCACCTCCTTCATCACTCAGGCACCTCCCTCATCACTCAGGCACCTCCTTCATCACTCAGGCACCTCCTTCATCACTCAGGCACCTCCCTCATCACTCAGGCACCTCCCTCATCACTCAGGCACCTCCTTCATCACTCAGGCACCTCCTTCATCACTCAGGCACCTTCCTCATCACTCAGGCACCTCTCTCATCAATCATGCACCTCCCGCATCAATCATGCACCTCCCTCATCACTGAAATTTTCTTTTACAAAGCATTGTCAAATATATGTTTTCCAATATTTTCTGTTAGAAACATTGGATTTAGCACAGAAAATGAAATTTTGTTTGTTTCTGGAGTATGTTTTCCACATGTTGAGAAAAAATAAAATAAAAATAAATAGCCTCCCTCCCTCATCTGAAAATTGAGATCTATTAACCATTCCATGACGGGAGCTGCGTCGTTGCACCATTAAAGATCATATGCCAGTGCATTCTCTTATATATGAGAGTCTCTCATAGGGAGCCTCGCATATATAAGAGAATGCACTGGCTTACAAGGTCAATGTAAATATTGTTAGACTAATGTGTTCTATTGTATATGGAAGGGTAAATTACCTGAGAACACAGATATTTAGATATTTTTCCACCACAACACAATTTTAAAGAAATTTTGAGCAACAAACTCAAATTTGGCTGTCAGAAATGATACACTTTGCATGGTATTTCTTGTCATTTTATGGAACACAAAAGGGAACTTTTACACTACTAATTTAAATCGAACAGATTGTAATCTTACATTGATGTAATTGCCTCAGACATATTTGTGTCAAAGTTTAAGAAATTCTTCCCTTTCTTCGTATAACCTTTCACTTCGGGACCTGAGGTGACAAAAATTCTTTCCTTGGCTCCTCCCACAGGTCCTGCTAACTCAAGTCTGTTTATCCTTTTACCAGGTGGAGTTTTGAAAGCAGTCTGAAATGTGAATTTTAATCTAAATATTCAATTCTTGCTTGTGATAAAAGTAGACATGTTGGGACAAGAACACAATAATTCATTCAAATTACAATAATGCCAAAACAAAAAACATCTCTGTTTCCGACAACATTGGGATAATTTTCCAGACAGGCAGGCAGGGCTTTTTTTTTTACAATTGTTTTTTTTATTTTTCGGTGCCATGAAAATGAGCCAAGCATTGGATAAAAACATGTTGTCCCTTGAATTCATTCACTCGATCTGCATTAAGATCTCTACCAACGTTGAGCTTAATAACCAACTTATTTTTGCTTTTGGAATTGGGGGAGAAACAATAAATAGTCACAAATAAACTAGCCTTCTGGAGAGATTTGAAACAAAAATTGAGGCAGGCAAGAAAATCTCAGCCAGGCAGGGTATCAGAAACAAAGAGGTTTATTTCTTAGGCCTAATATTAATAATAGAAGGCCACCAGCAAAACGGACAATGGCTTTTCAGAAACTGAAAATCCTACGCCATGCGCATGAACTTGGGTAAGTTACAGGTATGTGAGGGGTTCATACGGGGGTAAAATAATGGGGTTCTTGTCACATTTTATGGCATTACTAGTGTTTGTAACTGATCATGGTATAAACAAAATATAAGGATAGTATGTCTGAAAACAAATATACACCACTTGTGAGATTGCCGGTCACCCCACTCGCCAAGGCTTGTGGGGTTATTTTTCAATAATACTATCCATATAGACCATTCCAATATATCATTTTATAACTGATTAGGAGAACCCATTGAGTAAAGAAAGGGATAAAATCAAAAAAGGCTTGTGGTGACAATTTGGTATTGTTGGCTAATATGGGTATATTCTATTTATGACATAATTATTAATTTTGATTTGCTCTGCGAATTCATCTACTCTGCTGTTTACTTTCAATGTGTATCCACACCGAGAGAAACAAACACGATGCCATAAGGAATGTGTGTCACATGTAGTGATGTTTATATTTGCATCATGACGTCAGCCTGTTTCTGAGCGATCAATCACTTGGAATTACCATTTATATGTTTCCTATAGTGTAGCGGTCAACTCTGAAAAGGTCTCTAGTTTTTGACATACCCCTCCCGGTAGTATAACTAGTTGAAACTTCGCATATATCACCGCTGGAACATTGTGCAAACAAATATGTGTGTCTCAGATGACGAAACCGAGTGCCAAGAAATGAAAATCGTCATTTTATGGTAAAAAAAAAACGAAAAAGCACGATATTTCGGAAATTCTGAATCTTTATCTGAAATTTATATAATTTTGCATAAAACATACATACATTCTGTTTAGAGAATATAAATCAAGTTATCAAAAGGGGAAAATGCTAAACTGGGGGCATCGGGTTATCATAACTCGCAGTTTTGGGATTTTTTTCATAAAATTTCCACTTTTTTCATTCTTAATCCATAATGTAAACCGCGAGTAATCAGTGTCCGTACAATTAATTCCGGCGTGTTATATGTCAAAATTTTCTGCATTTATATGGTAACATAAAAACATGCGAATTATTAAGATGGGTTTCGTATTGCCTCCGTTTAACCTAATTTATTAACCCTCCCCCTAAATGAGATTTTTGTCAACTTTGAATGAAAACTGAAAATGTCAATGACACATTTAAATGATTAGCGATCCAAAATAATAAAATCCAAAATCAAGTCAAACTATGTCCAGGTACAACATAACATCCACAATATAGGCATATGGTCTTGCTTGAACTTGAGCAGAAAGCAAAATTAACCCATAGAATTTGCTCACGAGTGTTATCATTCAGAGCTGGCATATCAATAATAGACAATTTTCATGGGACACCATCGTCGCTGTCATAAACATCTACAGAGTGTTCCCTGCTGTTAGGACAATCAGCCGAACATCCACATATATCGATGCACTTCATGCCTGCATTTGCATTTAGCTGACAAACTGCAGTCTTTGTGCTCACAAAAGAGATGAGTCAGGTCCAGGGACGTGGCTAGAGGGTATCTGTTGGGGGGTGTCCACCTTGGGAAATTCCAACTGCACCCCCCCCCCCCCCCTGAATCAGAATCAGACAAAACACAAGTTTTGCATAATTCCATTTGCACCCCCCCCCCCCCCCCCCCCCCCTTGCACCTCAGTGTTCAGACCTAACATCCTATATATTCATAAACCATGGTTCTATATTCCCGGTATGAAAAATTGCATAAATCCTAACATCTAGTGGTCTAACTCCAGACAAATGCACATGGCTACTGGCAAGAGACCAGGACACACCGCGCTGACCATGGTTGTTCGGCCCGGTGTGAGAAAATTTTGAAAACTATACAAGAAAATCGCAAATCCTAGCATCTAGACTAGCCTCAACTGAAGCTTTCCTAGTGTTGGAAATTTCAAACCTCATATTCCCCCCCCCCTCAGGTTGGAAAATTCTCCAACTGATGACCATTTCAGCCCACACGTTTGACCAAATGTAGTAAAATATTGTTTTGTTAAACTAATTATAGCAGTTTTGTATTGGCCACGGGGGAGGGACAATGACACCGGGCCGAACCATACCGGGCCAACCATGGTTCGGGCCGGTGTGTGAAAATGTTCAAATCTGAACAAGAAAATTGCAAAATCCTAGCATCTAGACTAGCATCAAGCCTTCCTAGAGTTGGAAATTTCAAACCTGACACCCCCCCACTTAGGTTGGAAAATTTCCAACTGATGACAATTCCAATGACAATGTTGACCAAATGTATGACAATATTGTTTTCTTAAATTAACTAGAAGTTTTTGACTGCCCACGGGGAGGGACCGGACACAAGCTTTCCAAGTGTTGGAAATTTCCAACCTGTACCCCCCACATGTAAGGTTGGAAAATTTCCAATTGATGACCATTTCAGTCAAAACATTTGACAAAAAATATGCAAATATTGGTCCAAAAACAATTAATTCCCCCAATAAATTGTTTGAAAATCAAACTACAAGAACATTTTCAACCTATTGTTGGTGTGAACTTTCCAACTAATGTTTTGGCAGGTATGAAATTTCCAACTGTTGAAAATTTTGACCAAAGTTGCCCTTCTTTGTCGTTCCATACTCTTCACAGATTTTTCGTGATCGTAACGATCGAAGACAAGGATAACTTCTTGTACCCCAGATTGCTTCCACAGATATATCAGTCGTTTGAGTACAATGCCGGCGAGATCATCAAATGTCGTGAAGTTGTTTTCTGATAGGGTGCAGAGAATCGCCATTGCATCGATGATATACGTTGTTTTAACTCCCGTGGCTGGGAGTTCATCTGTGGAAAATGTGATTATAGCTTCGCAGCAAGGTCAGCTTTGTTGGTTTTACGAAAGGTGCCATCTGGATTGAAAAGAGATGGCGGTACTGTCGCCAGTCTGTATACTAACGTCTCTGTTTTTGGCGACAATCAACACCATTCTAAACATGCAACACCTCAGGATCCAACGATATGGTCTTGCCTTGTGATGTTATCGGCTTTTTCATGTCAACAAAGGTCACTACCTTTGGATTTGGCACCTTCTGCCAGAAGCTCACCTGTTTAGTATCCGAAGAGAGTCTTCGGGCGAATAATTCCGCGGCAGTGGTCTTGGCCTTACTCAAACACACAGCCAACGCCTGTTGTACTTTTTGGCTTGCAATGAGTCCAGTAGATATGTTTATGAGGTCGCTTGGAACAGAGTTTAAATCGAACGGATTTTGCCAGTCATTTGCCAACACGGAAACCATCCTCGATACATCGCGTTCATCTCGGGAAACTCGGATAGGAGATAATTCCTCGTGTTTTCTCTTGTCAGGCTTGTCGTTCACAAGTGCTTTCATCATCGCAGAGACATACTCCCCAGATACATGCCTGGTCAAAATCCACCTCACCCTGGCTCCTTTTCTGAGAGTAAAGCCAACGACACCACCATGACTCTTGCACTCTCTATTAACTGATTGCTCCAAAGCCTGATCCGTCGGTACACCGTTGAAAGCCTGTGACGATCGTCGAACCACGAACGCCCGACGTTGCATCTGTGTGTACGAATCTGGGTGAGTTGTTTCCATGTCAATTATGGAGTTGTTCTTTCCGGCGGCAGTGAACAATGGTACGGTTTCCGGACAGAATCAAGGTGTAAGCTAAAATTACAGTCCCGGTCAGCTCGTAACAACCTGAGTAATATCAAGCCCGCACACAGAAAGTCGTACCAGTATGCGAATGTGCACATGTGTGACGCTTCTATGCCAATTTTGGCAAATTCGTTCAACTTTATCATTGTCGTCGATACTTCTGCCATTGCAACATCAATCACCTCTGTCACAAGCAAGTGGTCTCCCAGTGAAAAGGCATGTTCCATTGTGTCGATGTGGTTTGACAAATCTGTTGATAACAATTCTGATTCATGGTTCGACATCCACTCGGATGCTGCATCCACAAAAACTCTGTAAAAGGTTTCAACGCACAATATGATTCCCCGGACTGCCCTTGAATACTGTTTTCCTTGTAACATTTGTTGTGCAGTATGTGGTGCATAACCATCTGACTCCACTAAGAGTGAAAGCAATCCACCATCCCCGTATACATGTAGCTTGCCAATCGCAGCATTGAATGCCATTGCAAGGTGCATTCCACCCAATTTCATGGTAACTTTATCGTTGATGTCATCAGGCCCCTGCCAGACCACCTCTTGTGCTTTCTTATATATATGGCCATATGCATATCAGCGGCCACAAGGATATGGTGCTAATATGTAGGCTTCAGCACTCTAAAAAGAGTTAGCATACGGTAGACATCAGTAACAGGGGTTGGTAACGCGCTCTGCTGCCCCTCCACATACACCACTGATCATACCTATCTTTCTGCACTATAAATAGACATTCATAGGTGTTGAATGGTACATATTATCAGCTGTGTGTGCAAGGAAGTCGGAGGGACATCGAAATGTGTTATTTATTGCCTATCGTGGACACATTATATACTCTGTTACTGTCTAGAATGCGGAATCTCACAGTGCATAGACGCATGCCAGGATTCAGACTTTCAATGCACGTGGTTAAAGGAAATACACATTAACCCCATCCACAATAATGATTTATTAACTATATATTTTACGTACAACATTCATGTAAAATGCAAAATCGTATGTTCCATCACATGGAAACAAAAACACAGACATCTAATTAAAGACTAATTCGATTTGACACCCAACTGAAGTCCGCGTGGAAGTTTATGGACAAATTTTTGTTGCAACAAATACATCTGGTCATTCATAGAAGGGTTCTTTTATGAGCGGCATCCGATTTCTCAAAACACGGGGTAGGGTAGTTGACACGCTAAAGTCTAATAAATGCAAAGACTATTTTGGAACATGTTTGGTATCAAATTGAATGTTATATAATATGAATGTTTTCTAGAAATGCGCTGTATCCAACCAGTGCACGCAGTTCCGTACGTATCAGGTCGAAAATGTAAGTCGTCATATTTTTTTTCCGGAAATTTAGGTAAAAATTTCAACAAAATAAATTTTTTTATTTACTCTGTGCATTATAACCGGTCAATTTGAGCGTGTTCATTGCATCCATAGGCCAATTGTGATGCGTAATGTGGGAAAAATTCAATATTCCCATTGTTTTGCATTTTTTATCGAAAAATGTCGTTTTTCGCATCTTGGCACGCGGAATCGAAAGGGCAAAATACCATTTCCAGACGAAGAATATGATACTTGGATCGAAAAATTAAATCAAGTAGTTATACCTCCGGGAGGGGTACATGCCACAATTTGAGAGTTGACCGCTACACTACTAGTTCATATAACACAGGCAAGCTACATTTGATTGAAATGCAAGCAATTTTCCTCAAATGTAATTGATATCATGACAACTTCCAATTATAAATTAATGTGACATATGAACTATTTTGCAAACTATGATGTAGTTCTACTATGGGTATAAACGTTTAACTCATGCATAGGTAATTAAGGTATACAGAAAGTGTTGATATCACTCACCACGACCTCGGCTTTCTTCATTCCAAAGCAATGAAGCACCCCATTATGATCAGCTACTGCAATCTACATGAAGAAAATAACTAAATATGGGATTGAACTATAGAAATAAAACAATATAATGATTCACATCAGTGTATCTGGATGCACACACCGTGGTGAGGTGTCACCAAATACATGTATTGTAACATTGTGATATATAAATTAGCTATATTAATAATGCTAACGGGGTCATGTTACTAATTTTTTAGATTTTCGCAGTTTTGGACCAGGGACCAGTCTATTAAAAAAGAGATATCGAGTTCAATCCAATAAAAAGACAAGAGAGTCAAAAAGATAATGGCAGATGACAGCTTGGATAACAATGTTCATTCACTAAGTAATTAATATCTACTTAGAGATGAAAATATATTATTAAACATTAATTTTATTTCTTTCAAGTAGAAACTTAGTCAGTTGTTGCCGAATTTGCGTATTAGACTGGTTCTAGTCCTAATTTAACCAGCCATCCAATTCGTAGTAACCTGACCATTTTTTCTGTAGTAATCTGAAGGTTATTTTTCCGCCTGGATGTGTAATGGTGGATCAAAAAGCTTTCTGATTTGTAGCATCAACAGATGATTAAAAAAATAATTCCATATTTACAATAAAAGTATCAATATTTTATTAGAAGAAATCTTAAATACCAATGTGGAAGTGGTAGCCCAGTGGTTAGAGAGTCGGACTTGTAATGGTGTTAATGTACCGGCGTGAGTTCGCGCCCGGCCAGTGGACTATCGTCTCCACAACAGTGGCTTGGCCAGATTGAGCGGTATGTGTGCTATATATAGCCACACGCTGTTTCATATCTCGCGCGGCAGTCGCGCCAATTGTGACCCTTGGACAAGGTCACTTGTACTGTGCTCGCTTCGTCGTACCTAGATGAGAAATAGGTACCTGGCTGTTGGGTATCCGTAAGCCGCTCTGGTGAAGCGCCTGTAAATGGCAGCAGGTACAAGACTCGGCATTACTCATAAAAAACAGCTGGGGTAATAATGTAAGCGCTTAGAGCTACACAAGGGATTAAGCACTATATAAATGATATACATTATTATTTTTATAATGCTATAACCATCTAGTTTGATTTTGTGCAATCAATGATTAAATTGATGCATCATACTTACATATTTTGTTCTTTCTGTACAGTTTATTGCTGTTTTCCCCGATAGACCAAATCACAACATCATTTTTATAGAAAGAGAGGAAAAACCGAAAAATCCACTGACTCCTGTGAGCGACTGATAAACTTGCCATTATATACAGTGTATAAAATTTCGGAATTCACCTTAAGCTACATGCGGGTTACGTAGTTTGTTTGTGGTTAACCCTTTACCCAACAGAAGGGCCCTGTGCCAATGCATTCTCTTATATATGCGAGTCGACCATAGGTCGCCTCGCATATATAAGAGAATGCATTGGCTTAACACATTAAAAATTATAAAATTGTTAAAGAATGTAAGAAAAAATGGTAAAAAGTGTTAAAAAAAGATTCTTTTTAGGCCAATGCATTCTCTTATATATGCGAGGCGACCTATGGTCGACTCGCATATATAAGAGAATGCATTGGCACAGGGCATAACTGTAACTATCACAATGTGGTCAAGGAGCCGGTTCCAATGATATCCATATTTGTATGGTTCTATTGAGACAGACCGAAGATATTTTAGGCTGTTGAAGCTTTATTTGGCCGGTTTTGGCCGGTTTTGGCCGGTTTGTTGGTTAAAGGGTTAACCCAGTTTTTGGTCATGCCTGGTTACGCAGAAAAAAAAATGGTTAACCCAATTTTTTTGGGCCCAAGTCCCCCAAAAGAGAAAATTGCTCTCAGGTGAATTTTTGTGGTCAGCATTGTCTAGAGCTCCTAGCAACTCTCATTCAAAGAGTATTCTACAATACTACCAATTACGAGCACCTTCTAGATTTGCATTCAATGTTTAAACATTTAAATAATTGATGATGTCCATGCATTACAAGTAGTCCACTGGTGAGAAAGTTTGGCCAACTTATATATATAAGTCTCATTAATCTTTTGAGTAACCCAAATTGGATGGCTTGTAAAAACCTAGTGCACAATGCTCCTTACAAAAATGAGCCACTGCAGCCCACAACAGCTAATAGGTATCAAACCAATTTCAACTACCTAAGATGTCAACCAATATTCAGACAAATATTATTAACCCTTTCATGACTGGCGCTTCCTGAAAATATAAGAGAATACATTGTCCTAACAATATATACCTTGACCTTGTGAGCCAGTGCATTCTCTTATATGTGTGACGCTCCCTATGGGTGACTCACATATATAAGACAATGCACTGGTAGTCTGGTACAGGATCTTTAATGCTGCATCAGCGCAGCTCTAGACATGAAAGGGTATTAACAATAAAATATTAGATTACAAAACGTTACTCACACGCTGATTTTTCCCTGTTGTCAATGGTAACAACTTCATCATTTTCGGAGATGTTATACCAGCCTGAAAATAATTGAAATTCATATATACACACATAAAATTGAGGACAAAATAAAGTGTCAGCACAAAATTTACTGACATGCATATGTGCAAATGGTAATAAAACTCTATGACACAAGCTAGTAAAGTGTAATACATGTATACAAACTCTCAAGCCTGATTATAGCGTGTCCATCATTTGCAGAATGAGGACCCCCAGATTGTGAATTTTGTGACGCTATCCCGCATAGGGGGCTAGCATCAGTAACTTCACCCTCTGGGGACTTCATTCTGCTTAGGCCTCATCTTCTCTCGAAAGATTCTTTATTATCAAATTTCTATAGAAACTTAGATTCTATTTCTTTTTTAGTTTAGTTTCTCTATATATCCAAATTGGCAGATGAAACATTTCATAATCGAGGTTCCCAATGGGTGTACATCACAATATTCACCATTTGGGAACTTTAATCTGAGTCTACATGTACATGTATGTCTCCCAAAGCAGATGAGGCCATGCTGAATGAGGTCCACAGAGGGTGAATGTGGTGATGCTAGCTGAATTCAGCTATATTGATTGGAAGGCAAAACCTTTAACGGAGTTAGTACAGGCACTATTTAATATACATGTAGTTGATGTGAATGCAAGGAATTGCAACATAATTTAATAATTGGATTCGGACAGTTTAGGTTAACCCAGGAGTTCGCAAAATTCTATGTTCGCCCAGAAATTTGGAATACAAAATCAACATAAGTGAGAAACAAACAATTTAATAGATTTCTACGGGAAATAAAGACAATGCATGAGAAGATGACGAGAACAACAGACGACCAGAGGATGGGGCTTGCAGCTGTAAAACAATACAATTTTAATACATGTATCCAAATATTTTTTATGCAATAAAATCTTCCCAAACGAACGCCTCAATATCTGGTTTTTCCCCTTCCCCACCTGCAGATGCCCATGTGAATATAATTTATTCTAATAAACATTTCTTTCAGCTCACTGCTAGGCTATACAATGTATGTATATGTGTGTATATATATAAAACTGAACGAGGGAGGGAAAAAATCCATCCCTTAATTTTATCATTCAGTCCCACAATTAAGTCCAATTCCCTTCAATAATCTATCAGGATAATGATCAAATTAAAGCCCTTTGTAATCAGCACCTCCACTGATTAAACATATCATTGTGTAAATATGCATCACTAATCCACCGTAATCCACCCTCCGCTAGAGGGACTTGCTGCATTTCTAGGAGACTTGCTGCATTTCTAGGAACTTCGTGAAGTTGCTGCATTTCTAGTTATTATTAGTGTAATCGGAAATGAATCGCAGGGTATATATCTCATCTGATTTTGCAATCGTAGGGCATATATCTCATCTGATTTTGAGAGAATCTATATACAGGGTTCTCGTATTTCCGTGGATCTAAGGAATAAATCCCCAAAATATTTGTAAATGTCATGCTTTATATATTTTTTTTAAATAGTACATTTAAATTGATGTATTATCTCTTTGTATGTCAAATATTAGGAAGAAATTCAAATTATTATTACATAAAATAAGCCCTGGAAGTGACCACCCGTAGGTAGTCAAAATTGGGTCAATGTTTCTCGTATTTTCGTGGTGTACTCGTTTTGGCTGACTGGTGCAGGCTGGATTCTCTTGGGACCATTTTGGTCTTCCAGAAAGGGGTTCTAAATAGATTGATACTTGTCTGCTATTATTTGGCTGTCTGTTACTTCTGTATTTACATACTTTTTCACGAGAATCCAGGGTAATTTGCGAGAATATTTACAAGATTCAAGAATCTAGATTTGGATTCTCGCCGAAATATAAGCCCTGAATCGGTTTACACGAAAGAAAAATCAGATGCGTTATAATTCTGCAAAATCATTAAAATGGAAACGGTCAGCGGCACCGGAAAATACGGTGGGCTGGTCACCAGAAACACGGGTATTTCTTATTTTGGCCTTATCATGTAGATTGTAATTTGTAGTCAGGTAGTTTACTAGTTATCAGGTCTGGCAAATGTGAGAATACAGCTACATTAATAGCTGTATTCAGCTAACTTAGCTGTATTCAGCTACCGGTATATATTATACTCTCAAACCGGCTGTTTTTCGATAATAAACTAGAAGCGCTAATTTGCGCATCAAAATTAGGCTACCATATTCTCCGGTCACCATCAACCAAATCAAAATCGTCGCTTGTGTTCTGACAAAGTGTTGCCTTTTGTCGACACGGCAATTCTGATTTTGTGTGAAAACTTACTACGGTGGTCGATGTCAGTAAATATTCTGGGGACTATTTTCTGCAAATGCATTCATTAACTAACTTATAAAATAAAGATCATGTTCATCCCAAACACTCGTATACTTCTTCCCGATGCTAATCCGGTAGGGGGCGTTAGAATGGTGTACCTATATCAAGCATTTAGAATTACATACCACTAGCGGTTTGTGAGCGATACTGGTAACTATTCATAACGGTATATACAGATATTGTGCGGCATATTGCAAATGTATGGCACAACATAGTGACAACTGAAATGAAAATGCGACTTATATAATTTCTGAAGTATTTCAAACATGAAGTCCTGGTCGTTAGCGAGTCAGAACTATTCAATCTGTTTTGGAGGGAAAATATATAATGTGTGAAAACTTACTAAACATAACATTGGTATTTGTATTTTCGCGATTCGACATACATGTATGCGTTTCCGTATTTTTGGAGAGAATCAGCTCAAGCAGTGAGTGCCGTGAACTCGCTCGGTTAAACTCTGGCTAGAGATGTTCCCCTTTTTACCTGTTTTAACGCACCAACCAAACTGAGTTTTAGCAGCATCATATTGATACTTCCGGGAATGATTAAGATGTTCCATCTTCGGTGATAAATATTGTATTTAATGTATTTTTCAAGGTATTCCGCATTGCATAAGAGAGTTATTAACCGTTATGACCGACATCGACCGCCGTAGTAAGTTTCCAAACATAATCACCATCGCCGTGCCGACAAAAGGCAACACTTTGTCAGAACACAAACGACGATTTTGATTTGGTTGAGGGTGGCCGGAGAATAGGGTAGCCTAATTTTGATGCGCAAATTAGCGCTTCTAGTTTTACTGTTTATTACCGAAAAACAGCCGGTTTGAGAGTATAATATATAGCTGAATACAGCTAGGTTAGCTGAATACAGCTATTGTAGCTGTATTCTCACAGGGAACGGGACTACCCGCCCCCGAGACAACCCGCCCCTCTGCTATTTTGGGGGCGGGTTGTCCCGATAAATGAGGGCGGGTTGTCCCGAAATTGTTAATAGTGATTATGTTCTTTTAATGTTCTTTGATGATATATTATTAAAGATTTTGATCAACAAAACATGTGTTTATTCATTAATTATGTCAATGCGTGGACAGGGGTAAAGAATGACACGATGTTTTGACAACTGAACGGCACTTAAGGTAAGTGAAGACTAATTAAAAGGGGTGCTTTCAAAACAAACATTTGATGCAAATGGTTCATGATCACAGTGTGTTATCACAACACTTATAGTGATCGGGGTTCATCTCACTGATGTTAACTGGAGGTGAGCAAACAAACAGCCTTTGAACGATGACGACGCTGGCAACACCGACTATGTGACACTGGAATCGACCACGTGCAGTACTTTCATGCCAAACGAGGGACCGTCGCCCTTAATTCCATTTGCAAGCCTTGCAAAGACAGGTAATTATTGTATACTTACGGTCTTGTGTTCTGTAAATCACTTTGTAATATTTTAATATCTATATAAAGAAGAAATGGTGAGCTGATTCAGTTTAAAAACTAATATTATTATTGATGCATTTTTGTGTTCATAAGTTATACATGTGTATTTATTGTTGTCCGTGTTGTTAAATAAAATACAAATCTATAAAAAAAAAAAAACCAGTTTCGTTAAACAAACATCTCACAATCCCCTCACACCTCCTAATTAGCCACTGATTACCGCTAAGTGATATTTGGGGGCGGGTTGTCCGGGGGCGGGTTGTCTCAGAGTGAAAGGGGGCGGGTTGTCTCGGGGGCGGGTAGTCACGGACCCTTCTCACATTTGCCAGACCTGGTTATGATTATTGACATATTGTCACAACATTCTTCTTCGTATTACAATTTACAGTGCAGGTCCAGAGGTGTATTTGACTATTTGATATTTCTGTTGCGTTGGGACAATATCGCACCATTTACGGTGCTATGAGTATTACCTGAAGGTAATCAACCCGCGTAAGATTAAGTTCCATCATATTTGCAATATATTATATAACTATCGGCAACAGAGTGTTTATGTTCAAATATTTTTGCAGCAATTCACTAAAACTTGTTGATAAAATTCATTTCTTTTACGGAATCCATGTAAACAAATCCCGCAGTAAATAGAAGTCAAGAGACAAAAACAAAACAAAAACAAAACAAAAATTAACGTAAAGTAAAATAAATAAATTAGGTATAGGAAATTAGTTATAAATTAATTAATGTCCATTTTAAATAGCACATATATTTTTAAAATTTATTAATTTTATTAAATAACTACTTTCGTTTTCTCTGAATCTCAGCTGCACGTGACTGATCGCACCTGTCAGGTGCGCTGTCACGTGCTGACTGTCAAGCACCGCGGACGTTGCATGGCAGTCTGAGTAAAGTAAAAGTAATCATATTCTGTTATCAACCGAAAATATGAGGAATTAACGAATTAGTTTATTGTTTAAACTAAGAAATGTGTATTTAATATGAGAGTCCAAACTGAACACTGCTGATGAAGCCTGAAGTGCAATTCAATTGCACTGCAGCACAATATACTGGTATTGTGCTGAAGCACAATTAATTGCATTGAAGCGCAATGGAATTGTACTGTAGTCTGAAGCATAATTCATTTGCGCTTCAGTGCAATTCATGGGATTCAATTGTGCTAAAGCGTATTATCATGTATTATCAGCTCAATTATATTGATGCATGTAAAGGGTAACTCCCTCTGGGTAATATTGAAATAACCCAATTGGCTGAGGAATAGCTCATCAATCCAAATGGCTGAAATCCACAGAGCTAACTAGTCATTATTTGGCATGGGGTCTAGATAATAATTACACTTTAGCACAAATAAATTGTGTTGAAGCGCAATTTATTTCTCTTACAATGAATTGCGCTTCAGCAAAAAATTAATTGCACTTCAGTGCAATTATTAATTGTGAATTTGACCTCCCTTCACATTTATTAATAATTGCACTGAAGTGAAATTGCAATTGTGTTAAAGCCCAATCAATTGTGCTGAAGCACTAAATCAGTGCAATCAAATTGTACTGAAGCATAATACAATTCAACTTCAGCGCAATTAAAAATTAATTTGCACTTCAGTGCAATTAAAAATAATTGCACTGAAGAGCGCAATTGAAATGTGTTGAACCGCAATTATTCAGTTGACCTATTTAATGGGTAACTCCCTCTGAGTAATATTGAAATAACCCAACTGGCTAACAAACCAATAGATTGGTCTTATAAAGTTATAATTCAAAAGTGGCTAACAAACCAATAGTTTGGTCTTATAATCCAAAAGGCTACACAGTGCTAACTGGTCATAAAATGGCAAGGGTGCTTCAGCGGAATTGACTTCCGTTATAATGAATTGCAATGAAGCACAACTGAGTTGCACTGAAGTTCAATTGAATTGCACTGAAGCGCAATTATTAAGAAATGTGGATTTGGCCTCCCATACAAATTCACATTTGAGTGGAGAACAGATACCAACAACAACAGCAGTTGCACTACAGTATGTGAGGCCAAATTCACATTTATTAATAATTGATTTATTTGAATTGAATTGGGTTTCAGTGCAAATATTTTTACATCCTTGCACTCCTGTACAGATGACCAGTATGCTATATTATCATGTGGAGGATACACTGAGCAGTTGAGTTAGGTCAATTCAATAAACTTTGTTCAGGTTCAACCATGCATGTTGTGGCTACATAATGGACTTCAGCTTAATTAAATTGTGAATTTTGCCTCCCATAGTGTTCACCTTTGAATTTTCCAATGTTGTGCGATAACCAACTGTAGCATATGGGAGGTCAAATTCCAAATTTGCATATTTACTAATAATGGTACTGAAGCACCATGCATTCAATCATTTGCTTTGAAGCACAATTCATTAATGTGCAATTTATTGTGCTGAAGTTCAAAGGAATTATGATGATGAAGCATAAAGTAATTGCACTTTTAAGTGTAATTGAATTACACTTCAATGCACAATTATAAAAAAATTATTGTGCTGCAGTGCAATTGAATTGGTTAAAATGGCTAACCCACTATTAGTTTATTGAAACAACCCAACTGATTGAGAGAATGTGACATATCCTTTGGTGTTTGATTAGTGTTATTGGCAAAAATGGCTTCCACAGAACTTAGTGATCATCTGTGTGATGTAATTTTAGTAATATTAATTCTCTTTCAGGGCAATTGACTTTACGTTTTAATACAATTTACTTTCTTTTTTTGTCCCCCGACATTCTGAAAGAAAAGGGGGACTATAGAAATGGGCTCCGTCCGTTTGTCCATCCATCCGTCCGTCCGTCACACTTTTGAGTACCTTCATGGTGTAATCATCTCCTCCTACAGATTTCATGCCAGAGATTGAAACTTCAGAATATTGTTGCCCATATATTGAAGATGTGCAACATGTATATAGATGACGGAAAAATAATTTTTTGACGGAGTTATTAACCCGTTTCGATTTTTTTATAATTTTCAATATGAGGGTACCTTCATAGTGTAATCAACTCCTCCTACAGTTTTGATTGTAGTTTTTGAAACTTCTGAGTATTGTTGTTAATTTCTTTAACAAAGCGGCATCGACTTGACACGTTTTCGGGGGACACTGGTCGGCTGACCTTTTATTTTTTATTTGTTCTGCGAATTCAACTACAGTTAAACTTCTGAGTATTGTTACCCACATATTGGAGATGTGCAAGATGTAAATAGATGACGGAATTTTTTTTTTACGGAGTTATTAACCCTTTTCAACATTTTTTATAATTTTCTGTATGATACTATGAGGGTACCTTCATGGTGTAATCAACTTCTCATACAGTTTTGATCGTATATATTTGAAACTTCAGAGTATTGTTACCCACATATTGGAGATGTACAACATATATATAGATGATGGAAAAATTATTTTTTTACGGAATTATTAACCCTTTCGACTTAGAACATTTCAACATTTTTTAAAATTTCTTTAACAAAGCGGCATCGACTTGCCACGTTGTCGGGGGACACTGTGGTCAACTGACCTTTTATTTAATTGTGTTTCAGGCCTTCAGTGCATTTGAACCACACTCTAGTGCAATTAATAAATGTGAATATGGCTTCAAATGAAAATGAAATATTAATAATTGGGGGTCTGAATGGCTTATTTTCACTTCGCCGACGAGTCTGCAGAAATATCGCCAGCAAGATTTGAGCGTTGCGCCTATAGTCTGTATTAATTAAATAACTGTTTGCTCCTGATGCAGTGTTGTTTTAGCATGCCGCCTGAATGCGTTTCAAATGAGTCGTCATCAGATGAGTGATTTTCATGTTCGCTCAGTGAATAGTAGTAAACTGTTGTTTTGAAACAGGATTTTTGGGGATCGGTCATTCACCATATCTAGTCCATTATTCTGGAACCGTCTGCCAGATAACTGATCCATTTATACCAATTGATGAATTTAAATCTGGGCTAAAGACTCATTTATTTGAAAGAGTTTTTAACAAGCCTGCAAATAGCGTGCCTGTCATTTGCAGAATGAGGTCCCCAGAGGGTGAATTTAGTGACGCTATCCCGCACAGCGGGCTAGCATCACTAAATTCACCCTCTGGGAACCTCATTCTGCTTAGGCCCTCAACTGCTATGGTAGACCTAGGATCAGATTGAAGTTCCCCAGTTGAAGTTGGTGATGTTCACCCATTGGGCACCTCGATTATGCATTTTATCTGCTGCAAATTAGGGGATATAGAAACTGCCCAGAAGGGAAAACTAAAAACAATGTTAATTTGATACTGTAGATATACTTCCAAGAAGATGATGCCTAAGCAGAATGATGTCTCCAGAGGGTGAATTCACCCTCTGGGGACCTCATTCTGCAAATGACAGGCACACTATTTGCAGGCTTGGTTTTTAAACACTTAAAATGTAACTGTAAAGATAAATGCAAATGTAAATAGTTTGAAAATAACATACATACATTCTTATATGTATATATTTTATTAACTATTTTTCATAAATAAATAAATAATTAAACATGACACAGATTATTTGCTAACATCAACATTGAATCAGCGCCAAAGTTTCAAAACCCCAAATGTGACAAATCATTAAAGCCCCAAAAGCAAAGAGGACAAACCATTAAAACTCAAAAGAAATGAGTAATAGACTATAAGCGGCAAACGATTGAACTGAGGGATTATCGAAACCTCATGCAGGTACCCCCGGAAACAATAGCCATCGGCAGATCGAGATGCTCCCGTTTGAATAGACCAAAATACCATGTCCAAGAAACTTGATTTGCACCCCCTCCTCCCCCCTTGGGTTGGAACCTCAAACATTTCGTTAACTCCTACATTCCAGTTATGAGTCATGTTCACATAAATTAAAGTTAATCCTCAAAATGAACCACTTGACCCTTGTCTTTTCATATGTACCTCACTATAGGTCTTCCTTCAGAGCAGCTGTGTATAGTCATGGAATGAGTGGCCAATGTGATCAACAATGAAATGTGGATGCCACCCATCTTAACCCTGGCATGACTGGAGCTTCCTGGAATTTTGTGAAAACCCTGTGCCAATGCATTCTCTTATATATGTGAGTCTCCCATAAGGAGCCTCACATATATAAGAGAATACATTGGCCTAACAATATTTACCTTCACCTTGTAAGCTAGTGCATTCTCTCATATATGCAAGGCTCCATATGGGAGACTCGAATATCTAAGAGAATGCACTAGCTACCACAGGATCTTTAATGCTGGTCCAGCGCAGCTCCCGTCATGAAAGATTACAAACTCAGCACCTAGAGCCTAAAAACACCATAGAGAGCATTAGCTGATGTCTACTCGGGTAAAATGGTAATAACTTCCCATATGTACCAAGTTAATTGGTTCACTTCCATCAAAAATACTGACTCTGGAACAAGGGTTAATGATTTTATCCCTATAATACAACAACTGTGTTATTTTTGGTTAGTGATCGTAGCATGAAAGTGGATGGCGGAAGGATATCACGAGAACCGGACGCTCATGGGTATCCTTCCGCAATCTGCTCGAGTGTGGTTATCTCTAACCAAAACCAACACAAGTGCTTCTCTATCTTGATTACATACCCCAAACACAAACAAAGGTAAAATTATTTTCTGATCAACATTCACTGTTTTGCAATGATTCTTAATATCACAAACTTCTGAAATTCTCGTTACGCCAACTTTAGCAATGAAGTTTCCAGGGAGAATCCAGGTTCGCCCTAGATCAAACGGTCGGAAATTACCACATAGGCTACATGTATCATCTATATCAGTATCACACATACATGTAGGTTACCATATAAAATAAATTATTCATTCATTCAATCATCCATTCAATCACAGAATTTGCTACTTCCCAATTTATCATCACATAAAGGCAAATTGCTTGTAACTGCCTGAGCTTCATTTGCAAAGCAGATTGTGGAAGGATAATGAAAACAAGGCACCGAGGTATGTGTGTTGGTATATGACTGACAATTTACTCGCATGTCAGCCTCAGCTTGACAGAGTTATGGACGATCAGTATGGATCAGGATAACAAAATGTTAATTCTTTGGAAATGAGATTGTCAATGTGTCATATCACGATTGCCTAACTGAAATAACGAGATTGTTATATCACACAAGATTGCCCTTTGTAATTTCAGCCTGCCTTCAAACAGTACCTTGGGTAATAGACTTATTGATGGGATTTTTTTAAATGCTAATCTATTTTCTAGCTGCAGTTTAAAGCAAATTGTATTGATTTTTCAGCTCATATTAAAATTTACTTTCACCAGACCTCACAGAACAACCTTTTATCAGTAAGAAGATTAGCAAGGAATACCTCGCTGGTTTAACCCTTTCAGTGCCAGGGGCCGATCTCATCGGCCCTAATTTACGGTCTGTAAAATCGGCCCTTTTTTGGGTATGCTTAAGCATGCTATAGCGAATTTTTAAAAAGTTGGATAAAACCTTAGGGGGATGTTATAACTCAAAACTATCACCAAGTATTCATAGTAATAATTTTGATGCCCATGAAAAACGTAAAATTCCCTGGCACTGAACCTACAAAATAAGTCTGTTAAAGAATACAAGGAAAAATTATCAAAATTGAAAAAAATTGTAAAAAATAATAACAAATGATGAAAAATTGTTAGGCCAATGCATACTCTTATATATGCGAGGCGACCTATGGTCAACTCGCATATATAAGAGAATGCATTGGCACAGCGTATATGGGTTGATACAAAGATCGTACCTGGCACTGAAAGGGTTAATATAGCAAAGTTCGGTTTTATAAGTTCATTTAATAATCTTCAGTAAGAAGATTATCAAGGAATACCTAACTGTCTTAATATACCATAGTTCGGTAATAAGTTCTCGAATGTTGATTGTTAAAGGTACTCAATCCAATCAGACAGTCCCCATTTCATCAAGTAATTACAACAACAACCTTTCTTCAAATATGTTTTAGTTATCAGAATCGATTAATTACAACAAAATAATGATAACCACTGTCAACTGTGGTACGTATAAAATTTCCCAAACGTGTAATTTATCAACATGTTGTTCAACGAAATATGGCGGTATTATCATTTGAGTATCACAAAATTTAGTCATATTACCACTTGATTTTAGAGTTATCCATCTTAAAAAAATCGAAATCTGATCACTCTGAGCTTTGTTGGGTGGGTTCTTTGACTCAAATCAGATATTTCCCCCCCCCCCCCCCCAAAGCCAAAGAAATATTAATTTGGGAGCATTATTTCGGATTATGCATCTTTAAAGGGGGGGGGGGGCTGTACACCAAATCCAGCCATTTATGGGACCATCTCCTTTTATACTAAACAGAATATATGCAACAAATGAATGAATTTGAGCCATGCGTTAGTGCAAAATACACTCATGTGCTCTATGAACGATGCAAACAACATGGTAATTATAGTGAAAATAAATTTATGACTGGAGTCCTGTTGTTTGTATCATATCGTTTATAGAGCACATGAGTGTATATTGCAATAACCCATGGCTCAAATTCATTCACTGGAGTCATAAATTCCATGCTGTTTGCATCGTGCAGACCTATAAATACAGTAATGCCCTAAATAATCAACTCCTTAACCACAGCAGAATTATGGGTAACTTTTCAGGATTTAGTCGGAAATATGGCTGGTTGCCATTCATCAGAAATCTTTCACTGAGAGCTTTCCGATAAATGGCAACAAGCCATATTTCCGAATAAATCCTGAAAAGTTACCCATAATTCTGCTGTGGTTAAGGAGTCGATTATTTAGGGCATTACTGTACATGCATGGTTATTTGGAACACTAGAGTATCCATACCATTATTGTACAAATAATGTCCACATCTGGATCAACCATCTTTAGTTCGTCTGTCTGTGATGTCCGTGTTTCTATCTGTAGGCACATATCATCTTATTTGAATTCTCACATATTTTATCCTTTCAATATATTACATGTCCAGTTATACACAGCTCTGACCAGTGGTATCGTTTGTTAGAATTATTTGAAAATTTTATGAGCTATCCAATGTGATAACTCAATTAATTTTGGTTTTGTGTTATTTTTCATTAGTAAACCTGACTATATATTTCCTCTTAATGTTCTAAGATTTAAAAAATAAGTTGGTAGGTTGAATTCCATTGAAATTAAGTGAAAGGTGACACAGGAAATTTGTTTTCTTTTCTAGTATGGAGGAAGTAAAGAGGAAGAAATCCAGAGAGTTGCACCCAGTTCGGACCTCCGATCAGTGCATTGCATTGCATAACAAATGCTAGCAGCCTATCTCACAATTTATGGCTATGGTTGTTAGTGGTGTCAACAGAGTATGGTTGGTGAGTGATTGCCTGATTTTATCTTTTATGTTTCACTTTTGTATTATAAAACCTGGCTACATTTTCAATTTAATTTCTTAGGTTCGTATATTAATTTGCATTAAAATTATTTGATTGGTGACATTAGAATAATTTTTTATATTTTCAAGTGTGGAGGAATATGGAAGAACAAAACGAGAATGCTGCACCAAGCTTGGCCCATCAATGGGTACATCTCATTCAGACTCATTGCATAAGGAATGCAATTTGTGGCTGTTCGTGATGTCTACAGAGAATGGTTGGTGAGTGATTGCCTGATTTCACGTGTCACTTCAATATTATTCATGAAAACATGATTTCCAGCTTTCATTGTCGGCATTGCTCAAGTTGGTTTGATAAATTGACCCCATGCATCACTATAGTTACTATACTGACACACAGCATGTTGATCTGATTGCGTTGGTGTGATAAATTGACCCCATGCAGCACTATAGTGACTATACTGACAAACAGCATATTGATCTGATTGCATTGAAGAGTCTCTATTTAATGTGCCCCTATCTTCAGGATCAAAATACTCGACAGTGAGATGCTGTGTATAATGATCCTGACAAATTCTGTCAGATGTTCAGACAACAAGTTCTGTGTTTGCAGATTAGTTTTGCCTCAAAGGCAATCAACATCAACTTGGATTTAAATCTTTTATTAATGATCTGGTGTCTTTTCTTAATTCAATATTAACAACTCTCTGTGCCAGGGACCATTCGAGAGATTTCAAATTGGGAGAAGTCACTTCTCCATGTTTGGTTATTAGGGAGAAGTGGACTGTTATCAGGGAGGAGTCACTAAGACTGAAGTTCAATTTATAATCTAACATCACCTTTTTGTGATCCAATAAGTATTACAAAATGTGTACAATATAAGAGCTCATTTATAATAACATTATAATGAGTAAGTACACCATTATAATAAAGTAAGTACATCATTATAATGCTTAAGTACACCATTATAATAAAGTAAGTACATCATTATAATGTGTAAGTACACCATTATAATGCGTAAGTACACCACTGTAATGAGTAAGAACACCACTATAATGAGTAAGTGCTCCATTATAATGAGTAAGTACACCACTGTAATGAGTAAGTACACCATTATAATGAGTAAATACCCCCCCCCCTGGGTATTAGAATCTATTCAGTTACTGAGTTGACTTTACCAGCTTGACTTCGTTAAAGGAACAATGCAATGCAATAAGGCTTTAAGAAGTTAATAGGTGTTAACTGTTACATATTACATGATAATATGGCCGTGCAATGGCACTTTTGTCATGATAGCACATAGGTACTGCTTTTTCCCCGACTAATCGACTAGCAGATTTCGGGATCGACTAATTTAATAATCGCGTCGACATTGCCTAGTCGATTAATCGTTTCAAAACTATTGCATCCATTATCAAACCTTGAAATAGTGTGTCTGTCAATTGCAGAATGAGGTCCCCAGAGGGTTAATTTAGTGATTATACCATGCATTGCGGGCTAGCATCACTAAATTAACCCTCTGGGGACCTCATTCTACATAGGCCTCATCTTCTCAAATTAAAATTGATTTTAGTTACTTTTTCCCTTCTATTCAGTTTTTCTATATCTCCTAATCTGCAGAATATAAGATGCATAATCGAGGTGACTAATGGGTGAACATCACCAACTTCAACTGATCGTAGGTCTCCCATAGCAGTTCAACCAGCCTAGAAGGCACAACAATTGTCTCCCTAAAATGTGCCACTTGTACCTCCCTTCTCTCTCATTTACCATCATGCATATTTCAGAACAGCACATTTGAATTCAGTATAATTACTCATTATAGTGGTGTACTTACACATTATAATGGTGTACTTACTCGTTACAGTGGTGTACTTACTCAGTATAATGGTGTACTTACTCATTATAATGGTGTACTTACTCATTATAGTGGTGTTCTTACTCATTATAATGGTGTACTTACTCATTACAGTGGTGTACTTACTCATTATAGTGGTGTACTTACTCATTATAGTGGTGTAATTACTCATTATAATGGTGTACTTACTCATTACAGTGGTGTATTTACTCATTATAATAGTGCATGTACTTACTCATTATAATGGTGTACTTACTCATTATAATGGTAAACTTACTCATTACAGTGGTGTACTTACTCATTATAATGGTGTACTTACTCATTACAGTGGTGTACTTATTCATTATAATGGTGTACTTACTCATTATAATGGTGTACTTACTCATTATAGTGGTGTACTTACTCATTATAATGGTGTACTTACTCATTACAGTGGTGTATTTACTCATTATAATGGTGTACTTACTATTATAATGGTGTACTTACTCATTATAATAGTAAACTTACTCATTACAGTGGTGTACTTACTCATTATAATGGTGTACTTACTCATTACAGTGGTGTATTTACTCATTATAGTGGTGTACTTACTCATTATAATGGTGTACTTACTCATTACAGTGGTGAACTTACTCATTACAGTGGTGTACTTACTCATCATAATGATGTACTTACTCATTATAATGATGTACTTACTCATTACAGTGGTGTACTTACTCATTATAATGATGTACTTACTCATTATAATGATGTACTTACTCATTACGTGCGCTCGCGCAACAGTATGGCGATCAGACAGATTCGTAGGTTGGTGTCACCCTACTCCGTTTCACTCCATGACGTCTACATGTAGATCGACCTACATTTTCTCCATCAGAACTCTACATCAAAGAGTCTATAGACTCCTTCGGGACCTACATAGACTCCTTCATTTGGGTATTTTTACTTATAATTGGGAAGTTTTATCATTTTTGGTTCGTGCGAAGACCTCTTTTTATCGTGCGGGAAAAGAGAGACATTCAAAACGCGATTTCGTAGTTCGACGCAATAGGCTGAATAGCCTAACCTTCAGCCGATTTCCGGGTCAAATACGACGAATGACATAACACAAAACAAAACGCATTTGTTGACACAAACACCGTTTGAAGAGTTTATTATTTCATAAAATGATCGTTATTGATTAATTATTGATTAATTATTGATATTTATTGTTGCATATTGGCTGCTATCAATATTTACACAAATGGTATTAATTATTTCTTATAATTGCTCCTTTGGTCAACTTTGACTATCGGAAAATGAAAATGAAAATATGCCGCTGAAAAAAATGTAATCGATATTAAAGTCTCATCCTTTCGGCAACATGGAATTGGTTTTAATTACTTAAATGATTAATATAGTAATTTGCCTTTTATCTGTGATGAAATGAGAAATGGTAATTGTCTTTTTTTGCTAACATTAAATTAAATTAAATAAATTAAGTAAAATACAGTGAAATTATTTTTTAAATGATTGTTTATTACAGTTTTGCGCACGTTGGCATCTCTCTGAGTGCATTCTAGTTACAGTGGTGTACTTACTCATTACAGTGGTGTACTTACTCATTATAATGGTGTATTTACTCATTATAATGGTGTACTTACTGGGAATACTTTCTGGCCCAGAACTCAGTCAAAATTGCGTTATTATTACCACTTGATTTTAGAGTTATCCATCCTTGTCTGTTTGAATAGATTTTGGTGTACACATCCCGAGCAGATTACGGCAGTTGAAGGCAATTATTAGTACTCATCTCGAGTAAATAACAAATTTGAAAAATCAATATCTAATAACTCTGAGCTTTGTTTGATGGGTTCCTCGACTCGAATCAAATATTTTTTACCCCCAAAGCCAAAGAAATAGTAATATAGGACCCTCTGATTGGATTGTTGTTGTTGGAATCTGTTTGGATTGAGTACCTCTAACAAGGAAAATGTCCATTTTCAGTCTCCTTTCAGCAAAATTGTCAATGAGGGCCACAGAGCAATGGTAATTTAAGGGGAGCATCTCGATCTGCCGACGTCTATTGTTTCTGGGGGTACCTGCACGAGGTGTTGATAATCCCTTAGTTCAATCGTTTGCCGCTTATAGTATGTTTCTCATTTCTTTTGGGGTTTTAATGGTTTGTCCTCTTTGCTTTTGGGGTTTTAATGATTTGTCACATCTGGGGTTTTGTAACTTTGGCTTTGATTCAATGTTGATGTTAGGAAATAATCTGCGTCATCTTTTATTTGTTTATTTATTTTAGCAAAATAATTAATAAAATATATACAAGGAGACAACAGACATAACAAATACACGACAATAGTTTAATAAAAACATCCAACTTATATAGGGACACCAGAATAATGGACCAGATATGGCGAATGACCGATCCCCAAAAATCCCGTTACAAAACAACAGTTTACTACTATTTCACTGAGTGAACATAAAAATCACTCATCTGACGACGACTCATTTGAAACGCATTCAGGCGGCATGCTAAAACAACACTGCATCGGGAGCAATCTGTTATTTAATTAATACAGACTATAGGCGTGACGCTCAAACCTTGCCGCCAATATTTCTGCAGGCTCATCGGCAAAGTGAGATTTAAGCCAATTTAAGAACATAATCTCAGAGTCAACTTCCACATTGAGGAACAGAGAAATGATCTCAAACTTATTACTATGCAATGTATTTGTGAGTTTTGTTGAAACCCGGGCCCGTAATAATAACTATGGATATGGCAAAACGACAACTTATAAAAAGAACTCAAACTCTATTGATGTAGTATGTACCCTATTTGTAATTCTTATCAGTAGCAGTTCATTATGCAAAAGGAGTCAATTGATTCACAGCACCACTGCTAGAAAGGTGGACCTGTCATTTCAAAGATTGGTATCACCCATAATTTAACCCAGAATAGATCATTGTCATATAGCTATAACCATTATGTTACCCATGATATCTGAACAAATAATTGTCATTATACCCCCATCCCAAAAGATGGGGGTATACCGGATTACATGCATCTGTCCATCTGTCTGTCCATCCATGCGTCCGTCCACTCATATATCTCAACCATGGGTGATTAGATCTCAATGTAATTTGGTATCCAGATTAGTCATCAGGAGGGCTTTCAAAAGAGGGTTCATTGACATTTTTTTTATTTTCAGTTCAAGAGTTATCCCTCTTTGTTTATCTGAAAATGTTCAGTTTCTGTCCGTCTGCTCAAATATCTCAACCATGGGTTATCTCCCATGGGTTATCCGATCTCAATGAAATTTTGTATGCAGATTTGGCATCATAAGAAGCTTTCAAAAGAGGGTTCATGGATGTTGTTCACATTTTCCGTTCAAGAGGTATCCCTCTTTCTTTATCTGAAAATGTTGGATATCTGTCCGTCGCTTGTTAGAATTGTCAAGTAATTTGTTCGTTCATCACATTTTTGTTCACAATTTGGTTTCCGACCTGCCCATTTAAATTCCCACCATGGGGGTATCCCAGCACCTGTCGTGCAACCTCTTGTTTACGTGATCTCTGATCAGTATTCTTGATGGCACAAAATAAATCTAGCATGATGATAGACCAAGTTTTCTCGGTCCACAACAGCTTGGGATATTGATGCTATTTTGGACCGAATTCCCTCCTGTTACTCTTTATAAACGACTTTAATTTAAAAAACTTACTATATGTACACGTGGAACCCGGGCATTCACGTGAACCCACGATATGATTAATTATCTGACATGTTTGCGATTGATATGTCTTAAAAAATGATATTTTATATTCCTTGATAGAAAAAGGTAACGTGATGATAGAATTGTTTAAAATATTGTTTACATGCAGTTTCTGATTGCTCGACAAATCAAAATTCTCTGGAAAACAAGGCATTGTTTACCTATAAAGCTCATTGTTTTGGCATTTAAAGAACCTTTATCATCATGCTTGGAAAAGGCTGCCCTCTATGTTCATATACGAAAAGCATCCATTTGACCTAATCCGAAGATATACAAGCAAGATAACTCCCACCCATGATTCTGGGCTTAAAGTCCATTATAGAAGAGTATACTGGGAGGGGACTCAGTCCAAAATAGCATCAACCCAACAGATATCCCAAGCTGTTGTGGACCATGAAGACTTGGTCCAGCATTATGATAGTAATATAAAAATGGCAACAAGCCATATTTCCGACTAAATCCTGAAAAATTACTCATAATTCTGCTGTGGTTAAGGAGTCGAAATATGGCTTGTTGCCATTCATCAGAAAGCTCTCACTGAGAGCTTTCCCATGAATGGCAACAAGCCATATTTCCGACTAAATCCTGAAAAATTACCCATAATTCTGCTGTGGTTAAGGAGTCGAAATATGGCTTGTAGCCATTCATCGGAAAGCTCTCACTGAAAGCTTTCCGATGAATGGCAACAAGCCATATTTCCGACTAAATCCTGAAAAATTACCCATAATTCTGATGTGGTTAAGGAGTTTATTATTTAGGGCATTACTGTAGGTGTTAATGTGAGTCTTTGAGGAGTTAGCTCAACGAAAGCGGATATCAGATGGCTGCTAGATTCTCTTACCCCTTATCTATTCTTCTCATGTTTTCATCATCAAAATGTTGTATTAAATCATAATTGTAAATCGGGGGCCAAAACCAAATTGAGTCTTATAAAAACACTTTCGGTTAGAACAATTTGTCATCAGTTTATTCTCACTGACATCTAATTTGATGTCGATCTAATTTGCTGTAAAATGTTAGAAATGTAATGACAGATTCTAATCCTGGTTAAGATTCGGTCTGGTGTTCTCAGATTCATCAATTTACGTTGGTTTTAATTTAAATTCCACATTCTATTGTTAACATCATCCCAACAGACCAAGCCTGCAAATAGTGTGTCTGTCATTTGCAGAATGAGGTCCCCAGAGGATGAATTTAGTGACGCTATCCTGCACAGTGGGCTAGCATCACCAAGTTTACTGTCTGGGAACCTCATTCAGCTTTGGCCTCAACTGCTATGGAAGACCTAGGATCAGAATTAAATTCCCCAGTTGAAGTTGGTGATGTTCACCCAATAGTCACCTCGATTATGGTGCGTTCTATCTTAGGGCATATAGAAACTTCCCAGAAGGGAAAAAGTAAATAAAAACAATGTTAATTTGAGACTATAGATACTTCCCAGAAGACGAGGCCTACAAGCAGAATGAGATCCCCAGAGGGTGAAATAGGTGATGCTAGCCCACTGTGTGGGATAGCATCACTAAATTCACCCTCTGGGGACCTCATTCTGCAAATAAAAGACATACTATTTTAAGGCTTGTCTATATTTTAAATCATCTCATCAGACACTACATAGCATTGAGACACAAGGTCTTGTGTATTCTATCTCTCTATACATTCAAAATCATCTTTCCGTAAAACCAGTGTCTAGCCTTTATTAACCCTTTCTTCACTAAATGGCATCTCCATCTCTGTTATAAAAGTATACATTGGAATGGTTTATTAGTCGAGTTTTTCAAAAACTCGACTTATGGTTTGACGAGGGACGGTTGGCGGGCGGGCGGCGGGCAGGTGGCGGGCGGACCTAAAGAATGCCTTATAACTTTGACATTTGTGAACGGATTCAAAAAAATTTTGGTATGGCAGTTGCTCCCAATGACTATTTACTGCCTGTAGAAAATGGGTCACGTCCGAACTTTTTTACAAGAGTTATCCATCTTAGATGGTTTTTAGTTAAGTTTTTCACCGTTAGTGCGATAACTCACGCAAATATTAACCAATTTCAACAATATTTGGTATATCAGACTCTTGCAACAATATATCGGACGAGTTCGAAAACCAGGTTTGTCCGAAAAAAATTTCCGGAGTTATGGGTCTTAGTTTGTCTATTTTTAGCAATTTTATCACCGTTAGCGCGATAACTCGATGAAATATTAACCGATTTCTACAATATTTGTTATATGAGTCTCCTGCAACAATATCTCGGACGAGTTCGAAAACCAGGTTTGACCGAATTTTTTTCGCGGAGTTATGGGTCTTAGTTTGTATATTTTTAGCAATTTTATCACCGTTAGCGTGATAACTCGATGAAACATTAACCGATTTCAACAATATTTGGTATATGAGTCTCCTGCAACAATATCTCGGACGAGTTCGAAAACCAGGTTTGTCTAATTTTTTTTCGCAGAGTTATGGGTCTTAGTTTGTCTATTTTTAGCAATTTTATCACCGTTAGCACGATAACTCGATGAAATATTAACCGATTTCAACAATATTTGGTATATGAGTCTCCTGCAACAATATCTCGGACGAGTTCGAAAACCAGGTTTGTCCGATTTTTTTTCGCAGAGTTATGGGTCTTAGTTTGTCTATTTTTAGCAATTTTATCACCGTTAGCGCGATAACTCGATGAAATATTAACCGATTTCAACAATATTTGGTATATGAGTCTCCTGCAACAATATCTCGGACGAGTTCGAAAACCAGGTTTGTCTAATTTTTTTTCGCATAGTTATGGGTCTTAGTTTGTCTATTTTTAGCAATTTTATCACCGTTAGCGCGATAACTCGATGAAATATTAACCGATTTCAACAATATTTGGTATATGAGTCTCCTGCAACAATATCTCGGACGAGTTCGAAAACCAGGTTTGTCCGAAATTTTTGTGCAGTGTTATGGGTCTTAGTTTGTCTATTTTTAGCAATGTTATCACCGTTAGCGCGATAACTCAATGAAATATTAACCGATTTAAACAATATTTGGTATATAAGTCTATTGCAACAATATCTCGGACGAATTCGAAAACCTGGTTTGTCCGATTTTTTTTCCGGAGGGTCTTAGTTTGTCTATTTCCGGAGGGTCTTAGTTTGTCTATTTTAATCACAATTTTATCACCGTCAGTGCGATAACTCAATGAAATATTAACGGATTCAATTGATATTTGGTATATAGGTCTATTGCAATAATATACCACCGTCCAACTTTTTTTCCCGGAGTTGTGCACCTTATTGGCAGAAGTTTGGTTCGACTGCCAAAAAACTCGACAAAAGCATCTTAGATGCGTACCCCTTGTTATTCATCTAGAGCAGTGTTCAGGACAAAATGATCAGACAACAAACATATGAAAAGATGATAGAAGTGCAGACATTGTTATTTTAGAGATCAAAGGTTAAAGGGAATATTACTGTAAAATGCTTGAAATGAGATCATAAATATTTTTATGGCTGTATAAAATGTGTTTTAGAAACTCATTATTTTGTGACTCATGATGGGGTTTCTGAGCTCTTGAGTTTAAACTCACTTTTGGAGCCCATGATGGGGTTTCTGAGCTCTTTAGTTGGATCATTCTGAAATTTGTCATAGCTGTTGACATTGACATGTAGATGGGAACGAGTCATTTTGGGGTCATTTGGAAAAAAAACATGGCCACCAGTGGCCATCTTGGATTTCAAAATTCAATCCATTAGCACGGGCTACAGGTCCTACTGTTCGTCTGATCATCATGAAATTTGTCATGGATGTTAATATTGACATGTAGATGGGAACGAGTCATTTTGGGGTCATTCGGCCAAAAAACATGGCCACCAACAGCCATCTTGGATTTTACTCTTTGCATGACTAAATTCTTTGGCACGGGCTACAGGTCGTACCTTTGGTTGGATCATTATGAAATTTGTCATGGCTGTTGACATTGACATGTAGATGGGAACGAGTCATTTTGGGATCATTCGGCCAAAATTCATGGCCGCCAGTGGCCATCTTGGATTTAAAAATTCAATCCATTAGCACGGGCTACAGGTCGTACTGTTCGTCTGATGATCAATAAATTTGTCATTTATGTTAATATTGACATGTAGATGGGAACGAGTAATTTTGGGGTCGTTCGGCCAAAAAACATGGGGCCAGCAGCCATCTTGGATTTTACTCTTTGTATGACTAAATCCTTTGGCACGGTCTGCGGGTCGTACCTTTGGTCGGATGATCATGAAATTTGTCATTTATGTTAACAATGACATGTAGATGGGAACGAGTCATTTTGGGGTCATTCGGCCAAAAAACATGGCTGCCAGCAGTCATCTTGGATTTTACTCTTTGCATGACTAAATCCTTTGGCACAGGCTACGGGTCGTACCTTTGGTTGGATCATCGTGAAATTTGTCATTGATGTTAACAATGACATGTAGATGGGAACGAGTCATTTTGGGGTCATTCGGCTTAAAAATATATGGCCGTCAGCAGCATCTTGGATTTTACTCTTTGCATGACTAAATTCTTTGGCACAGGCTACAGGTCGTACCTTTGGTTGGATCATTATAAAATTTGTCATGGCTGTTGACATTGACATGTAGATGGGAACGATTCATTTTGGGATCATTCGGCCAAAAAACATGGCCGCCAGTGGCCATCTTGGATTTAAAACTTCAATTCATTAGCACGGGCTGCAGGTCGTACTGTTCGTCTGATGATCATGAAATTTGTCATGGATGTTAATATTGACATGTAGATGGGAACGAGTAATTTTGGGGTGGTTCGGCCAAAAAACATGGCTGCCAGCACTGCCCAGCAGCCATCTTGGATTTTACTCTTTGCATGACTAAATCCTTTGGCACGGGCTACCGGTCGTACCTTTGGTCGGATGATCATGAAATTTCTAATTGATGTTAACAATGACATGTAGATTGGAACGAGTAATTTTGGGGTCATTCGGCCAAAAAACATGGCCACCAGCAGCCATCTTGGGTTTTACTCTTTGCATGACTAAATTCTTTGGCACAGTCTACGGGTCGTACCTTTGGTTGGATCATTATGAAATTTGTCATTGATGTTAACAATCACATGTAGATGGGAACGAGTAATTTTGGGGTCATTCGGCCAAAAAACATGGCCACCAGCAGCCATCTTGGATTTTACTCTTTGCATGACTAAATCCTTTGGCACAGGCTACAGGTCGTACCTTTGGTTGGATCATTATGAAATTTTTTCATGGCTGTTGACATTGACATGAAAATGGGAACGAGTCATTTTTGGGTCGTTCAGCCAAAACAAATGACCGCCAGTGGCCATCTTAGATTTAACAATTCAGTCCATTAGCACAGGCTACAGGTCGTACTGTTCGTCTGATGATGAAATTTGTCATTTATGTTAATATTGACATGTAGATGGGAACGAGTAATTTTGGGATCGTTGGCCAAAAAACATGGCCACCAGCAGCCATCTTGGATTTTACTCTTTGCATGACTAAATCCTTTGGCACGGGCTACAGGTCGTACCTTTGATCGGATCATTATGAAATTTGTCATGGCTGTTGACATTGACATTTCATTCCTAATCACTCAATTGACTGTAACACATGAAATTATTCCCTTTCCAAGTTGAGCTACAGTGTCATTGACACTTTCATTTGGTGGAGTTTTCCCCCTTTTCGACAAATTGTTTTTGCAAAATGCATAATTTTGTCTGAGCTTTTATTCCTACAGTTTTAGGTCAATGTTTTTGAAACTTGGCTCAGATATGTAGTACCATGGGAACCTGTGCACCTGCGATTATTATGTCTGTCCAACTTTGTTTTGTGGAGTTATTGCACTTTTTTTTACTTAGAACATTTTTGCAACATGCATAATTTTGTCTGAGCTTTTATTCCTACATTTTTCGGCAATAGATTTAGGATTAGGGTTTTGGGTTACAGTTGTGCACCTGCAATGGTAATCTGTTATTTTATTATTTTAACTTGATGTTTACTGACATGTGAAACATCTTAGTGTTTTAATACATGGAAGGGTGGGGTATCCTTAGTCCCATTGGGACAGTCACACCTCTAGTCTAAACTTGAGAACTTTTAGGACCCATGATGGGGTCTCTGAGATCTTTAATTTAAACTCACTTTTGAGGCACTTGATGGGGTTTCTGTACTCTTTAGTTTAAACTCACTTTTGGGGCCCATGATGGGGTCTCTGAGCTCTTTAATTTAAACTCACTTTTGGGGAACATGATGGGATTTCTGAACTCTTTAATTTAAACTCACTTTTGGGGAACATGATGGGGTCTCTGAACTCTTTAATTTAAACTCACTTTTGGGGAACATGATGGGGTTTCTAAATGTCAATTAAAGATATATCCAGAATTCCAGTCTAAATTTGTTGAAATCTTTTTTACTTTTTAGTCCATTTGTGTAACAAACCCGACCTATGGTTTATGAATGAGTTGACGTCCGTAAGTGCAATAACTTTAACAAACGTAATCAAATTTGAATCATGGCTTCTACTTATGAATCTCTTGGCTGAGTTCAAAAACCAGTCCTGCCCGATTTTTTTTCAGTAGTTATGCCTCCTGAATTGTGTGTATGTTGTCTTTCAAAACGTAAGCGCACATTAAGAAACAATTCACTTTTGAGCAAATTTGAATCATGCATGCTTTTACTGATGAATCTCTTGGATGTTTTCGAAAACCAGTTTGTTTTGGATGTTTATTTCTTGACATAAGCATGATAACTTCAACAAACATCCGGTTTTGTCCAAATTTGAAATGTGGCCTCTACTCATGAATCGCTTGAATGAGCTCAAAAACCAGTCCTTTCAAAGTTTTTTTTCCATGAGTTATACCTCCTGGATTGTCTACCAAGTGTCTTATTTCGCTATGTAAGCAAGATAACTCTTAACAAACATAATTCGATATTGACCAAATTAAATTTGTGGGTTCTAATAATTTTCTTATTCCACAACTCGACGATGCACAGCGTCTCTGATTAGGAGAAGTCACTTCTCCCTGTTTGGTTATTAGGGAGAAGTCGACTGTTAGCAGGGAGAAGTAACTGGGCTAAATTACAATTTTCACCCAAACATCACCTTTCTATGATCCAATAAGTATACAACACAAAATCTCATTTATAAAACCATTATAGTCAGTAACTACCATTTAAATATGCTGTTGGGACATATGCAAACTGGTATTTGAAACAGAAGTCACTTCTCCCTGGGACGAAAATAGGGAGAAGTGGCACATTTTAGGGAGAAGATATCTCCCAAGTAACCATCAAGGCTGGTCCCTATCTCTAATGTGTATAATCTTATTATTGTTTAGCATCTAGTGGACAAAATAACATGCTTGGAAAGAGAAATGCTGCTGAAGGATGTGAATTTGTTTTATATTGAATTTTCTATGCATTTATTTCAATTATTTTTTTGAAGGGACACCAAAAATAATATTTCTTAATTTTTCAATGACAAAATGATATTATTGGAATTTATAGATCTAATTTATACTTAAATTAAAATTTTAATGTTGTTGCAACTGGAGGTCTGGAACATTGAATACATTTTTAAACAATCCTATTAATGGCAACTGCATAACGTCATTGAATCCCTATCAACACTGGGCTGTATCTGCAGAATCCCATCGTAGAATCCAGACAGTTGACACAATTTATTTGTACGCACTTATAAGTCTTGTTTATCCAACTCATTTGAGAATCCGCTTCACAGAAAATCTGTTTTGTTATTTTAGGATCCTTTCACATATCGTGATGGCTGTTAATCAAAATGATCTTACAATGAAGTCAAAATTAGTTTTCTAGGATAATAGCCTAATACTGTAGTACATGTAAGTATGCAATTGATCAGATCATATGATTGATACTTCACACGAGAAACAATATTATAAAGTTATTATACAATGTTGTGTACAGTATGTGTTTTTCTTGTACGAGTCCAGGTTGTGGTGAAAAGTCATATTGGACAAGACACGCAGTGTCGAGTCCGATATGAATTTTCACCACAACCTGGACTAATTAATAACTCTTAGATCCTATTAGGTATTATTTGGTGGCAAAATGTGAATTATCAATCTGATGTATTTGACCTCCAAAATTACTCTCTATAACACTAAAACTCTCATAGAATAACTTAATTTGGAGAGTAACGAACGAATACTTATTCCACATCACTGACCAAGCCTTGCTACAAGCTTATTGCTTTATTGCTAATAGATTACTATCCTAGTGACATCAACAAGCCTTGAAATAGTGTGTCTGTCATTTGCAGAATGAAGTCCCCAGAGGGTGAATTTAGTGATGCTACCCCGCATAGCGGTCTTGCATCACCAAATTCACCTCATTCTGCTGAGATGTAAGCAGAATGAGGTACCCAGAGGGTGAATTTGGTGATGCTAGCCTGCTATGCGGGGTAGCATCACTAAATTCACCCTCTGGGGACCTCATTCTGCAAATGACAGACACACTATTTCAAGGCTTGGACATCAACTCTCCAAACTTCCCTGAGTTATCGATCCCTCAGGTTTGTGTGCACTATTCATTCTTTCTGAATGGAATCCACTTTTTGGTATGATAATATATACCGCTACATTATTCAGGAAGGCTGTCACTGAAATAACCCATTCTAATATCTTCTAACAAGTAAAAGTACTTAGATAAGTTATCCCGATAATAACCCATCACATATTTCAGGAATCAGGCAGGTTAGTACATAGATAAAATTTAGCTAGATCCACACATAAGTAAAAAAATATTTTTTATTATTCCTTGTGCTCATTCATTCTTGCAAACTGGGTAACTGAAAGATAAATAAAAATGTTATCTTTTGCAGTAAACCTCTTGTACATCTAAGTCGCTTTAGAAATGGTCAAAACAGTAATAGAAGAGAGTTGGAGGCCTATATTATAATCACCCTTTCTATACTAAATGGATTCTCCCACTCAGTTATAAAGTATACATTGGAATACTCTATTATTCATCTGGAGAGGTGTTCAATAAAAATAAGCAGATGACTAATAATAAAAAAAGTGCAGAATGAATCCTGTTTATTGAAGGCAAATGTTCTGATAATAAGTTCAACATATGGCCTGAGGGATAACTACTCATCAATGAGTATTTAGTATAGAAAAGGTGAACACTTTCTTTACTAAATACAGTAATGCCCTAAATAATCGACTACTTAACCACAGCATAATTATGGGTAATTTTTCAGGATTTAGTTGGAAATATGGTTGGCAACAAGCCATATTTCCGACTAAATCCTGAAAAATTACCCATAATTCTCTGTGGTTAAGGAGTCAATTATTTAGGGCATTAATGTACTCATTGATGATTAGTTCCTTTAGGAAATGTTCACAAAATAAGTTTAATAAATGGCCATATATTATTATATGATGATTTCCCACCAATCCTTCTGCACATGTATTATCTATTTGTCTGTCTGTCTGTCAATATTTTCCTGTACATTCCTCCAAATGTATAATAGATCATTTCAATATATACTTTTATAACTGAATGGGAGAATCCATTCAGTAAAGAAATGGTTAACATTTTATGTTCACATTTCATTCTGTAAAGGCCCATGGCAGTGCGGAGCCTCATATATTCCTAGTAATTCTTTTGTCAAATTAGGACCATATCTTGTGGAATTCCTTCATAGAAATTTCACATGCCTCTGAAAGACTTATTAAATCGACGATGGGCAAAAATATTCTGCTGTGGTAATTTAATTTCTTTCTTCCAAATTTGGGTTTTCATAAGAGCCATGGTCCCCCAAACCTTTGTTTTTGGTGACTAAATAAATCAGCAGTGTCCATCTGTGCGTGCGTGCATCCATCTGTTTGTCCCCGATGGTTTCCAGATGATATCTTCAGCAACAATTAATGAAATTAAAAACATATTTGGTATGTGAGCTTATTGGTTATTCTCAAGCCTGCAAATAGCATGTCTGTCATTTGCAGAATGAGGTCCCCAGAGGGTGAATTCAGTGACACTACCCTGCATAGCGGGCTAGCATCACTAAATTCACCCTCTGAGGACCTTATTCTGCTTAGGCCCTCAACTGCTATGGCAGACCTAGGATCAAATTGAAGTTCCCCAGTAGAAGTTGGTGATGTTCACCCATTGGGCGCCTCGATTATGGATTTTATCTTCTGCAAATTAGGGGGATATAGAAACTTCCCAGATGGGAAAACGTAACTAAAAACAATGTTAATTTGATACCATAGATACTTCCCAGAAGATGAGGCCTAAGCAGAATGAGGTCCCCAGAGGGTGAATTTAGAGATGCTAGCCCGCTATGCGGGGGTAGCGTCACTAAATTCACCCTCTGGGGACCTCATTCTGCAAATGACAGACACGCTATTTGCAGGCTTGGTTATTCTGATTATTCCGGGGTCTAATCAAATAAACCTGTGTACGCTAGCAACATAGATAGTTGGAAGCAAAGTTTTATTCCCTGAATCAATTTTTATACGTCCTTTTGAAAAAAAAGGTTGTATTGTGTAATCAGTCTGTCTGTCTATTCGTTTTTATGTTTAGCCGTCCATCTGTCTGTCCATCTGTTAACATTTCTGGTTTCCAACCAATTACTCCAGTTTGGAATATTTGATCTGAACCAAAGTTGGTAAGCATATTTCCCAGCTAATAATTAATACAGGCCAAGTTCGAATATTTGTTCAGTCCAATTATTTTTACATGAGTTATGGCCATTTTTATACTTAGAATTTGACCGATTTCATAACATTTCGGTTGAGTTATAGCCGTTTTTTTTACATACAATTTCACTGCATTTTGGCATTTGAAATTAGGGGTATACCGGTATCAGATATTCTTTGTAAGCTCAAATTATTATTTTATTTTGCCGTAGTACAATTTTAAATGGCTATGCTCTTGTTCATTTCTAAACCTGCCACCGGTTAATAAAGCCACCTTATTTGGGGAACGCGTGGCCTAATGGCCTTTTATTATCAAGGAAAATTAGTCTAACCATGTGTGGCTTTAAGTTTTGCTTTAACCCTTTACCCAACAGAAGGGCCCTGTGCCAATGCATTCTCTTATATATGCGAGTCGACCATAGGTCGCCTCGCATATATAAGAGAATGCATTGGCTTAACACATTAAAAATTATAAAATTGTTAAAGAATGTAAGTAAAAATGGTAAAAAGTGTTAAAAAAATATTTTTTTTAGGCCAATGCATTCTCTTATATATGCGAGGCGACCTATGGTCGACTCGCATATATAAGAGAATGCATTGGCACAGGGCATAACTGTAACTATCACAATGTGGTCAAGGAGCCGGTTCCAATGATATCCATATTTGTATGGTTCTATTGAGACAGACCGAAGATATTTTAGGCTGTTGAAGCTTTATTTGGCCGGTTTTGGCCGTTTTGTTGGGTAAAGGGTTAAATCCTTTGAGATCAAACTGTACTTAGTGATCGAATTTCAGATGATTTCAAATTTAAGAGGTTCTCTGACCCATCATGTTAGTATCTTAACAAAATTAATCCCGTTTGTCATTTATGGTCAGACTAGAATACATTATGGTAATTGTTCACATCAAATTTATTGATTTGTGATTAACGCAAGACTCAAATTATGTTCTACTAAATTGTAGGGATCGCGTACATCAGTAGGCTGTTCACTGTGAAATTAAATGAACACTCTTCAATCAAGATTAATTAGAAGGGAGTAGACATCCTAATACTCCGTATATGGTGTACATGGCTTGAAATAGTGTGCCTGTCATTTGCAGAATGAGGTCCCCAGAGGGTGAATTTAGTTATGCTACCCCGCATAGTGGGCTAGCATCACCAAATTCGCCCTCTGGGGACCTCATTCTGCTTACACCTCAGCAGAATGAGGTTCCCAGAGGGTGAATTTGGTGATGCTAGCCCGCTATGCGGGGGTAGCATCACTAAATTCACCCTCTGGGGACCTCATTCTGCAAATGACAGACACCCTATTTCAAGGCTTGTTTATGGTGTACATGGCGTGCTGGTTGTTGTTAAAAATCTGTTGGAAAATATCTAATTTCGCTCTACAATCAGAGCCTTGAAAATATAGGAGGTTAAATTAATACCTATTTCTTCTTGCACTGAAGAGCGAGAGTTTTGACTTAACCCTTTGTCTACTGATTGGATTCCCCTACTTCTAAATTTTTTTAGTTATTTGTATGGATTCTTTGGTAGGAATTATTAGAATAAATGTTTACTCATTCTTAAAGATGCATTCAGGACTCGATCTAGACCTCCAGTTAACCCTTTACCCAACAAACCGGCCAAAAACGCCCAAATAAAGCTTCAACAGCCTAAAATATCTTCGGTCTGTCTCAATAGAACCATACAAATATGGATATCATTGGAACCGGCTCCTTGACCACATTGTGATAGTTACAGTTATGCCCTGTGCCAATGCATTCTCTTATATATGCGAGTCGACCATAGGTCGCCTCGCATATATAAGAGAATGCATTGGCCTAAAAAAATCTTTTTTTAACACTTTTTACCATTTGTTCTTACATTCTTTAACAATTTTATAATTTTAAATGTGTTAAGCCAATGCATACTCTTATATATGCGAGGCGACCTATGGTCGACTCGCATATATAAGAGAATGCATTGGCACAGGGCCGTTCTGTTGGGTAAAGGGTTAAACAACAAAATGTAATCTTAAAAATTGTTTTTTTTTTGTTGAAAAAATGTTGAAAACTAAATATGACATATAACCTAGACATATAAATCTCAAAGATTATCATTTTGTTCTTGAAAAAATAAGTAATTTTTGCTGTCCCTCTAAAACGTCGAAATGATATGAAGTAAATGCATATAACATTAAACATCAAACAAAATATTGTCTTTCATTTAACATTTTTTGTTCCAAACAAGTTATATAAAATAGGTTTCATAAAATGAAGTTTATGAATCCTGAATACACTTTAAGATAAATCATTATTTAGGATAGAAAACAAGTCTGAGTTCAGTGTGCCTGTCATTTGAGGTCCCCATAGGGTGAATTTAGTAACGCTATCCCACATAGTGGGCTAGCATAACCAAATTCATCCTATCGGGACCTAATTCTGCAAGGCTTCATATTATATGGGAGTCATAGACTCAGATTGAAGTTCCCAAATGGTGAGTATTGTGATATACACCCACTGGGAACCTCGAGTATGCAATGTGTCGTCTGCCAATTTGGGAATATATAGAGAAACTAAACTAAAACAGAAATGGAATCTATGTGAAGAAGTTTCTATAGACATTTGATAATAAAAAAAACTTTCCAGATAAGATGATGCCTATGCAGAATGAGGTTCCCCAGAGTGTGAATTTAGTGACGCTATCCCGCATAGTGGGCTAGCATCACGGGATGCGGGATAGCATCACTAAATTCACCCTCTGGGGACCTCATTCTGCAAATGACAGGCACACTAAACTCAGGCTTGATAGAAAAGTACTCTGTTGAGTAGGATATTCGGGGATTCGAGGATGAAAACAGCCGGCTTGCTTGAATCCCCGAACATCCAACGAAACACAGTATGTTTATTTCCATTGTAATTCAATCCATCAACAAATATAAAAACAACTGCATGACAATATTTTACCCTGTGCCAATGCATTCTCTTATATATGCGAGTCGACCATAGGTCGCCTCGCATATATAAGAGAATGCATTGGCCTAACAATTTTTTATATATTTTTTAAAATAAATGTTTCTGACAATTTTTAGGACATAAATAAAAAAACATCCATTACCCTGCAGGGAGCCCCACAAATATATAGAAGCATATAGAAGAGTGTAGTCTGCTCATGTTTGTCTGGGGCTCTGTATGGGTGAAATTATAAAATTGTTAAAGAATACAAGAAAATATTATTAAAATTGTAAAAAATTGTTAGGCCAATGCATTCTCTTATATATGCGAGGCGACCTATGGTCGACTCGCATATATAAGAGAATGCATTGGCACAGGGTAAAATACATGATTCGAAGTGAGATATCCTTTTTTCGGTTATAAAATCTGTGGACCCATTCCATGTGGTATGTTACTCATAATAGCAACAGAACAACTTCCTGTTAACCGCGTCTATGGAAAACAACGTTCCGTTTGACTCGGTTACACGACTCCTGGCAGCGCAGTGATGTATTTTATGCACGTTCTCAATGACACCATGCTCCATTCAAAATATGTGCATCTTTTAGCGACCAGGGTTCGCGCTGCCACTTGCCAAATTTGCCAATGGCAAAAATAATTTACATTTGGCAAAAAATATTTTCATTTGGCAAAAGTTTTGGCAAGTCACTTTTTAAATTCTCAACAAAAAAAAAGGCTATTGGTCACTCGTGAAATTAATTTCAGGAAACCATTGCAATTAGCTGCGGTCTATAAGGTTAGAAAATGTTAACAACTTTATCAAAATTCAGGTAATCTGATAGCATTAGTATAGATGATATTACTATATAATTTATTGTTGTGGTGTTTACATATAGATAATCCTCTTTTCGATTTGCCCTTCTGGTGAAGCAACCCTTCAATAATCGTATTGTTCGGTATGTTGTTCTATGATAAACCACAGTAGAGAGGCGAGAATTAATAATTAACTGCTTTCCTATTGATAACAAAAGTTTTCCAAACAGCGCTTATAGAAATATAAAACTCGATTTTGCAGAAAGTGATAGCATTTGGCAATTTCTAAAAGAATTTGGCAAAAAATATTTTCATTTGGCAAAAGTAAATTTCAGTCCAGCGCGAACCCTGTTAGCGACCGATGCTGGTGAATCAAAAACTAAATAAAAAAGTTGGCAGCTTTCATACAATCAGAATGCCTGTTTCAGCAACAAATATTCGACTTACAATATAGATTATTTCACACAAATACAAAATCAGCTATGGTTCAGTGCTATTACTATTAGTTTTTGAAGCTCAAATGGAAATTGATAAGTACAGTAATGCTCTAAGTAATCGACTTCTTAACCACAGCAGAATTATGGGTAACTTTTCAGGATTTAGTCGGAAATATGGCTTGTTACCATTCATCGGAAAGCTCTCCCCCGAGAGCTTTCCGATGAATGGCAACAAGCCAGGAGCCGGGAGAGTATGAGAGGGGTCGCCCCTCTTATTGGGGCGCTCTGGGGGGCCTCCCCCGGGAAATGTTTTGAAATTGTCACTGTTCCTATACTGTATTGTGTAATTTTGCTTTAATTTTATTGAAATACTAAAGTCTGAAGGCTGAATGGTAACAAACCTGAACTATTTGAAGTTTTCACAGATGAAAGCTAGATAGAACCAAACATACTTTACAGTATGATTCCAACTGTTAAACTTAAATCTTTTTGTAAACTTAAATGTCTTATGTCAATATATATAAATACATAAATGCTGTGTATATTGTTATAATATGAATTGGGACCTGAATTTAAAAAAAAAAAAAATGTCCCCAAACCCGGTATACGGGAGTCGAAAACAGGCTGGGTCAGGCCCTGCCTACTGTCCACATCCCTCATCCAATCGTCACCAAACTTCATATTCGGGATGGCCTCTAGAAGGGAGCCGTCAATTTACAACAATTGTTAAAAAAACATGGCCCTCAGCAGCCATCTTGGATTTTACATTTAAATCCATCGGCTATTGGAGATATGTTTTGAAAATTTACAGGTATGTTTAGGATCACATCTAGATGGGAGCTATTGAATTTAAATGGTTTTCAATGAAAAACATGGCCGCTGGCAGCCATCTTGGATTATACTCTGCATAAGTAAATCCTTCGGCACACCCTACAGGCCACATCTCTTATCCGATTGTCACCAAACTACATATGGATTTTTAGGGTGACCACTATATGGGAACCATCAAATATTTCTGATTTTCATTACAAAACATGACCCCCATGACTAAATCCTTCGGGATCCTCTTCAAGTTGAGCTAAAGTATAATTGTCACTTTCATTTTCTTAAGTTATGAAGTTGGAATTTCCAACTGCACCCCCTCCCTTGTTGGCGTCTACCAATATATTTCTTTTCAGACATTAATCCTCGATATTGGGAAACAACATGAAGGTCTCAATATATAAAACCCCTGTCACACTCCGCTGCGATCAGGCTGGCGATTGCATTGCGCTGAAAAATTATTAAAGCGTCAAGCTAAACGCATTATGGTATCCAAGAACCGATTGGTGACGCAGTTGACACTGGCTAGGACGGGAGAGGGTCCCCATGATTGCCCCTGAGTGCCAGAGCGCCGCACTTGTTTTGTGCATGCACAAAACAAGCGCAGAGGTTCGGCGTTCTGACCAGGTTGCAGTATACTGTCGCTGTGGCAGCGAAAAGCCAGCGATGTGAGCGTCCCGTTGACGTAGCAAGGATGCATGCAAGCTACTCGTGGTCGCAGTAAGAAACCAATCTTGTCCTCTGCGACTGCAGTAAGATTAAAACCCCTGTCACACTCCGCTGCGATCAGGCCGGCACTTGCATTGCGCTGAAAAAGTACCAAAATATTAGTAACACGCAGGAGCGCGGAAAACTATGGCGCTTATCACGTTTTTATTGCGCTCTTATTACGACCCATTGCGTTTCTACTTTGTCAAGTCTCACGATCTCACACGCTCTCACTGTGTTTCCTCTAAGCTATAAACGTCCTTAGTGCGTCCAAGTCACTCTCATTGTGTTGCTAGTACGTACGTTCTCAATAAGTTTGCAAAACGTTCTCTGTGTGGGCGCTGAGAGTATAAATAGCCACCTGCATGCTCCAGTCATAGTCAGTTTTTAGGTTGTGGGAATATACCCAACAATCCACAATAGACTAGTTGTCCATGTTCCAATTATATATGTTCCGGATATATAGTCATAATTTAAATTGAGCATATGTTTCGATTCACTTTTCCACTATAGTATGATAGTGATAACGTGGAATTTCGTCAGGGAACAGCGTGGCTAAATAGATCGGCATAATATATGCCCTTTTTAATTTTTGGATGGCATGACCTATGGAGGTCGACAGCACCCTTCCCATGGTTGTTTATGCCTGTTTACATGTAGCACATGTACGTATATACGGAATACATTGGATTCCATTTAGGTGCCACTTCACGTGCACTATTCTTATTGCGTATTCCATGTTATATATGTGCCACATTCGTGACGGAATACATGTACATCGGATTCCAGTTTAAATTTGCATATTATATGCAAACTCCGATGGTGTGGGTGAGCAGATCGCAATTGAAAGTGGGATCGTACTGTAAACCTGCTGCAAACGTTGGAAGAATGCCATTTGTCATGCTTGGACGTATAACGAGAGCCATATTTGCAGTGGCAACATCGTGTGGACGTTCTATGATTGGGAACCAGTCCATAACACCACGTGGCAGCGCAATAAAAGCGCAACAAGGTCGGGAGAGAGACGAAAGAGATGATTTCATGCTGCGACCACGAGTAGCTTGTATACATCCTTGTTACGTCAATGGGACGCTCACGTCGCTCGCTTTTCATTGCCACGGTGACAGTACTGCGCCTTGGTCAGAACGCCGAACCTCTGCACTGCGTCACCAATCGGTTCTTGGATACCTTAATGTGTTTAGCTTGGCGCTTTGATACCTTTCCAGCGCAATGCAAGCGCCAGCCTGATCGCAGCGGAGTGTGACAGTGGTTTAATCGGACAACTATATAAGTGGACAACTAGTCTATTGTGGATTGCTGGATATATTCCCACAACCTAAAAACTGACTATGACTGGAGCATGCATGAGGCGCTTTTTATACTCTCCGTGCCCACACAGAGAACGTTTTGCAAACTTATTGAGAACGTACTAGCAACACAGTGAAAGCGACTTGGATGCACTAAGGACGTTTATAGCATAGAGGAAGCACAGGGAGCGCGTGATAGCGTGAGACTTGACAAAGTACGAACGCAATGGGTCGTAATAAGAGCGCAATAAAAACGTGGTAAACGGAATAGGAGCATACCTTGTTTTAAAATTTTTGACAGTTTACCGCGCTCCTCCTGCGTGTTACTCATATTTTGGTACCTTTTCAGCGCAATGCAAGTGCCAGACTGATCGCAGCGGACTGTGACAGGGGCTTAACCATAGCAACCATAAATACATCAAGAAGGATATGAAGTTATTATGAACAGTGCAAATGATGATGGCTGGCCAGACAGGTAGCATAGATGGTTATCATGTTCATGAGGGGTCGTCCTGTTCATCCGGCATCTATTGTTTCCGATAGGTGTTGCGGTAGGCGTCATAATCCTCAACATCATAGAGTTGCCTACTATAGTTTTTATCACAATTGTCACTGGGAATTGGTGATGATGTCGAATTTCGCAGGGGATTGGGCGATGATGTCCGATTTTTTTTTTTTAATTGAAATCCACGTACACATATGATATATTTCAACAAATTTATTAAATAGTCAGTATATATAGAACAAATACCATCAAAATAACATAACATATATACATATTAATTATGGATGCTATTAGAAACTGAATCCATATACTCCAGAACGTCTATTTCCCCTGCGCCGAAAACTCTCTTGAAGTGACCGATTGAATTATCAACCTTTCGATACTTCATCTTCCGTGACCCAAGCTTCCCACCTGATCTTAGCTGGATGATGGTTGCTTCCTGGAAGGCTTGCTCTTTCTTTAGGAAATCTATCATCCTGAAGATATTCGGGTGGGAGCAGGATAGCACCATCTGAAGGTTTCGGTGCCAACCTTCGACGTGATTTGTTGTACGTGGACCAATGGTATCATGGTGGTTCCACATTTGGTGGCCATGGCTCTGGCATGATACAAGGCTGTTTTGACGCTGTAGTATGTCGGTATTTTCGCTATTATGCCAGGGTCGGTCTCGTCTGCTCGAAGATTGTTGGAGAAAAACAATTATGGTTAAATGATATACTGGCTTAGTACTCGTTACGACGAATAGATATAAAGAGCGTCGCATTATTATATAATGAGAATGCGAAATAACTTTTTGGTATAGAGTTGTTACTGGCTTAGTACTCGTTATGACGAATAACTGTAAAGAGCGTCGCCTCATGAATGAGAATGCAAAATTTATAACGATTTTACTTTGTACATACTTGCTATTTCTTCTTGGTATAGAGTTGATACTGGCATAGTACTTGTCTTAATGCGCTTTTTCAGATCTGCAATGAAGGAATCTGCTGATAACTTGGTTGAAGTCAGGTTCATGGTTATGGTTGCCACTATGGGATGTCACCATGTCGTTCACGGTGTTGGTGGTTGCACAGCATTCTTTCTTGCAACATCGCCAATGAATTCGCTGATCTCTCCTTGATTTTATGAAAAAAATTTAATCATTGTATACTAGATACTTTCCTCCTCTGTTTTTTGGAATATAATTTACGTTAACTTGAGCACTTGCCATTGTGTTTATGCCAGAACGGCAACGGTAACGGTATATATATTAGCAGTGAACTCTACTTAGAACTCTTATACTAACTCATAGTACCACTTTACAACAAAATACACAAAACGCGTAAAACAAATAAACTTAATATCGTTCATGCTAAACCTTATTCACCACAAACAGCTCATGCTGAGACAACACCTACCGAGTGTGTTTTGATACGGACTATAATCCTCGCCGGCCAGATAATTAATCCGTGCCTGCCGGATTGTAAAGATACAGTGGATTTATAAATTATCAGAGGAGACTAGTAAACTGGAGTGACTTATCTGTCTCCAGCCAAATTAATTCACTTCTCATTTGTCTAAAGACCCATCATATAATACATCAGAACAGGATGTCTGGGAGAATTCTTCAAACAACTGCTAGAAACTCTTCGAAAGGTTAATCCTTTCTGTCCCAAATACTCATTGAAGAGTAGTTATCCCGCAGGAAATGTTCAGATGATAAGTTCAATAAACGTTTGTTAAACTTATTATCTGAACTTTTCCTTCAAATTAATATGATGCCTTCTGCACTTGTATTATCTTTTGTCTGTCTGTTGTCTGCTCATAATTCCTATAAACACCCCTCCAGAAGAATAATAGACCATTCCAATGCATACTTTGATAACTGATGGGCGATTCCAATTAGTAAAAAAAAGGGTAAAATCAACCGATGTTCAGTTATACGGTGACTATGCTTTTTATTTCCCAGCCCTGAGTTATAAATTCTCAATGATATTTGGTATGAATGTTCACCTTCACAAACAAGTGTCACATGAAGATACAGTTGATTTATAAGATATCAGATCGACTGTAGTAAACTGGAGTGACTTATCTGTCTCCAGCCAAATTAATTCACTTTTCCTGGGTCTAAAGACCTATCATATAATATATACTCTACATCAGAACAGAAGGATGTCTGGGAGAATTCTTCAAACAACTGCCAGAAATTCTTCAAAGGATTACTTCGAAAGGTTGAATCAATCAATGTTGAGTTATATCGGCGACTATGCTCTGAGCTATGCTGGACGATTTTTACTTTGAACCATGTTCTTAGAAATCCTTTGGGAATCAGAAAATCATCTCTATAACAGTATGAGTTTGTAGAAAATCAATTCTTTTTGAACTCTTAGAATCATTTTCTCTGTTGCTGGAGTCTTTTGTCCAATGATTTTCCTGTCTCTTTTAACCTACATTTAATTACGTCCTCTGAGAATATGTTTGTGTATAGTCCTGAAAACTCAGATACTCTGCTGCTATGGATTATTTATTGTTCGTTTTGTGTCACAGAATTTTCATTGTCTTATTGCGTGAGAGCAGAAGAGTCATCTGGGGCATTGTTTCGCAACCGATCTAGGAGATGGAAGAAAAGACCACCACGCCAAGGTTGTTCAATTGCATTCTTTCCACCTACAACATAATTACGCTTGCATTAGAATAATTCCAACCAATTGGTGACAAAACAAAGCAAAGAAAATTAGCCCATATGCGTGTAAAATAGCATGTATAGGTTTGGTAGCACCACGCCCAAATGCGTGTGACATATAAACACATTACAAAGAAATACAAATATAAGCCAAATTGCAATCACACAAATTTCGTAAATAAAAATAAATGGAGTAATAATGTTACTGTTAAATGCAGGAAATATATGGAAAATTAATCATCATGAGTTTGTCAAACATTAATTAGATATAAATTACATAAAATAAACAGTATCATGAGATATATAAATGCCTGAAGGATATGACGATGAAATAAATAAAGATGACTATGAACATGAACAATGGAGTAAAATTAGACCTTGCCATCAAATTTATCTGAGGTAATCCAAGATTATCTAAAACATATAATGTATGACTGGGATTGCCAATACGGCCCACAGGCAACAGAGATGAATAATAATAACTTACACATTGGCGGGTAAGTTGAATCATACATCAAATTGTCAAATTAAATGTTCAAATACATCACAAATCAAATGTTCAAATCAAATAAGTCGCATTCCGCCAAAACTCCAGATACACAGTTTCATATAAAAGTTGGCCTCGTTTAGCAGGTACAACAATTGAACATCAATTAGATAATGGCGACCACAAACATATCACTTGTGATACAGGCAACAACTCCATGCAAAACTAGAGGAACAGTACAGTAATGCCCTAAGTAATCGACTCCATAACCCCAGCAGAATTATGGGTAACTTTTCAGGATTTAGTCGGAAATATGGCTTGTTGCCATTCATCGGAAAGCTCTCGGGGAGAGCTTTTCGATGAATGGCAACAATTAAGCCATATTTCCGACTAAATCCTGAAAAGTTACCCATAATTCTGCTGTGGTTAAGAAGTCGATTTATTGATTATAATAATGTGATCCATTGATGGAAAGAGCTCTTTCCATCAATGTATCACATTATTATAATCAATAAATTTGAAAAATGATCAAAGAAATATGGGTTGATACAAAAATCGGACTTGGCACTGAAAAGGTTAAGTGCTGTCTAAAGATAAGTCATGAGCAACCTTCAGTAGATTCTCTTGATATTTGGTGTGTGTGGCTCGATCACCTTTGAAAACACGCAGGTCTTCATTTGGTTGGAAATAAAACATTTGCTAGAATTTGACTTCTTTGTACTTAGACTTAGAAATCCCAATTTTGTGTTGTCTGGCTGATAACTTGAGAAATACTCAACATAATTTCTTGATATATGGTGTGTTAATCACATTTGAAAAGTCGCATGTCAAATTTGTACTTGGGTCATGGTCCGTTGATTTGTGAAGGAGTTATGCCTCTTTTTCGACTTTGAAATAAAAAAATCTTTTGGGTTGTCAGAATGATAACTTGAGCAATTTTCAAATGAATTGCTTGATGGTTTACAGTGTTTAGAAAACACAGGTCAAGTTTGAATTTGGTCATGGCCCAATGATTTTAATGGAGTTATGTACCTTTGTTTGACTTAGAAATCATAATGTTTGTGTTGTCTAAAAGATAACTTGAGAAATCTTGTAAACAATCTCTTGATATTTGGTGTGTGATTCAGCTTTGAGAACATGCAAGTCGTCATCAAGTTGGAATCAATATTTTGTCAGAATTTGAATATTTGTTTTTTTTAAAAGCCAAAGCTCCAGCTTGTGGCGGTAATTTTTTTCTGGACCCCCCCCCCTCCCAAGTCATCACATTATAAACATCAAAATATTCTTCCAGTCAAAAGTCATGTATCTTGCTGTTGACAAAGGGTTAGCGATGCTGATAAGCCTCTTGGATAATAGCCATAGGTTTGACAGAAAAGCACTTTATCCCAGGAAATTGAAGGCATTGGTGGAGGATTCATATTGACCAGCCGTGAGGCGGAGTATCCTGCTTAATTGGAGATTGTAATTACTCACGACATTAGATCGTGTCGTGTTATTGTTGGAAAATCTCTTGTTTCACAACTCGGTATAATAGGGTCCTAACCACAGATCAGACGATGTACATCTCAATGTCTGACACCAATTGATTACTTAATTCCTCATTTTCATTAAAATTCAAGGGACTCAAGGCCTTTGTAGTGGGTGAAAATTATATACACTAATGCCCTAAATAATCAACTCCTTAACCACAGCAGAATTATGGGTAATTTTTCAGGATTTGACTAAAACCTGAAAAATTACCCATAATTCTGCTGTGGCTAAGGAGTCAATTATTTAGGGCATTGCTGTAAGTCTGTATTAAAACAACAATCACCAAAAAGCACATGAACAAATAGATTGAATTTATTCTTATTTTCATTATTAATAACTCTCTAATAATGAGATTTTGCATGTCAAAACCATTGTTATGTAAACATTACTGTTACAGTGGAACTACCGATAAAAGTCCAATAAGATACCAAAGTTTAACCCTTTACCCAACAGAACGGCCCTGTGCCAATGCATTCTCTTATATATGCGAGTCGACCATAGGTCGCCTCGCATATATAAGAGAATGCATTGGCTTAACACATTAAAAATTATAAAATTGTTAAAGAATGTAAGAAAAAATGGTAAAAAGTGTTAAAAAAAGATTTTTTTTTAGGCCAATGCATTCTCTTATATATGCGAGGCGACCTATGGTCGACTCGCATATATAAGATAATGCATTGGCACAAGGCATAACTGTAACTATCACAATGTGGTCAAGGAGCCGGTTCCAATGATATCCATATTTGTATGGTTCTATTGAGACAGACCGAAGATATTTTAGGCTGTTGAAGCTTTATTTGGCCGGTTTTGGCCGGTTTGTTGGGTAAAGGGTTAACCTCTTAGCTGACGTCGTGTGCTGGGTTGTTGACGTTATTGCCATATTCCAGTGGGAAAATATAACAGGAATATCACAAGAACTGATTCAGTTGAAAGGCTATTATCGTAGAGTATCATACACTGTTTGAAATAGTTATTCCGATGCACCAATCTCTGAGTTCCAGATATGTATAATGGCCTACTGCTAGTGTGCTGAAGTAGGTCCGGCAAGCACTTTTACATCCGTAATAGTTACACGGTTGGGAATCACGTGGTTTCGAGGTTGGTGAGTACCACACATTCAAAATTTTCAAACGCACAATAACATAATATATCAGGAACTGACACAAAACATAGCAGTTTGACTGTTACGAGCATTTGCTAGTTTATTTTTGAAACAAGTTGATACCTTATTTGTTCGGAAATACTTAGTGGTTTTCTATAACATTCTGACCAAAGTTGCCAGTCAGAGGTGTGTGGAATACACCAGTCCATTCATCTTGGAGAATCCTTCGACTGACAACTTTGGTCAGAATGTTAGAGCAAACAAATATGAATTTGGACATAAATGAGGTATCAGCCTGTTGAAAAATAGTATAGCATCTGTTCGTAGCTGTCAAAATAATATGTAATATGTCATATCTTAGTTTATTACCTTTTTTCCTCGCGTCTGGTCGCGTTTTAGATCACCTCTGCCATTTTGAATGCATGATACTTATCAACTCGAAACCATGTGATTCCCCAACCATGAGTTACAGACGTCATAGTACTAGTAGTGAAGAGGTTAACCCTTTACCCAACAGAACGGCCCTGTGCCAATGCATTCTCTTATATATGCGAGTCGACCATAGGTCGCCTCGCATATATAAGAGAATGCATTGGCTTAACACATTAAAAATTATAAAATTGTTAAAGAATGTAAGAAAAAATGGTAAAAAGTGTTAAAAAAAGATTTTTTTTAGGCCAATGCATTCTCTTATATATGCGAGGCGACCTATGGTCGACTCGCATATATAAGAGAATGCATTGGCACAGGGCTAACTGTAACTATCACAATGTGGTCAAGGAGCCGGTTCCAATGATATCCATATTTGTATGGTTCTAATGAGACAGACCGAAGATATTTTAGGCTGTTGAAGCTTTATTTGGCCGGTTTGTTGGGTAAAGGGTTAATCAAAACTTGATGCTGAAGGAAATGGTCAAAGCATTGAGCAATTTTCTGAAAATAATATTTAGACTAAAATATCTTAACTTACTTCACGATTAGCAATCTTTGTTAACAAATCATGGTAACAGTTTTGTTTACATAACAATGATTTCAACATGCAGAATTTCGTTATTGGAGAATTATCAATAATGAATATATGAACATAGTTTATCTATTTCTCTGTCTTCTTCTTTGTGGTGATGTTTTTACAGCCGTTTATATTTTTTGCACATTTACTTACTGCGAGTGCCTTGTGTCCCTTTAAAGTCACATGACCTCATTATGCAAATGAGAGACGCACTATTTCAATGCTTGCACAGGTTAAATGTGAAGAGTACCTGAAAAATACCACAATGTCTCTTATGACATTTATACTTAAAGTGATATGAAACACTCAGGTGGGGTGATAAAATAGAAATGGAGCATAATCTGCTCAATGTTATTATCTTTACAAATATTAATCCAAATTGACAACACACATTGCCATTCTTATATATTAATTAAATGCAATGACTCTCGATGGCGAAATCATTTGTGTTAGTTTATCGCCGATAGTTGCGTCCCAAATCGAGATGTAACTATTTACATTTGAGCGTAGTTCAAACAATGTTTGATATGGAGTGGTATGGTCGACTTCTTTGAAATTTTCAGCATTGTTAGTAGAATGCTACATTCCCCAGGTTGGCATAGCGCCTGTGAATACTAACTTATTAGTTTCATGCACTCGAACAAGTCCATAATATGTCCTCAATGAAGCATATTTTGATATCGTTTACACCCTGATAATTTCAAATATAATCATACACTCATTGAACACATTGTTATTCCGAGTTAAGGCTAATTTCAAATTAATGCTTTTGTTGTTATTCAATGGTTTCCAGATGAATTGCTGTAGTATTTAAAGTTAGAAACGTTTCAATCAACATAAAACAAAATTCTTACTACTGAATTAATTTTTATTTAAATGAAATTTATTTCCGATATTTATAAACAATTTATTTATGAAGCCATTGTTTCAAAATGTACTACACAAAAAGAAATTGTCCAAATATTAAGTGTGCCTTTAACTAAGCAATTCCATAATGTCTTATCATATATATACTTAACAAAGCATAGTTTGATATTGTTTACACTATGGTAATCTCATCTATAATCATACACTCTTTGAATCTATTGCCATTATTTATCTTAATGACTGGCTTATCATTAATGAATGTGTGTGTAACAGGCAAGTATATGATTGATCCTGTATAAGTATACGCTGAAGGTATCTGACTCAGAGCTGTTGTGACATCGCTCATTATACAGTGATCATAGCCAGCCAAATCAATGACTCTCAGTATCGCTGATGATTTCTTCATAAAAACCTTCTGGCACCTGATGACATTTAAGTTCTATTCTATATGTCATCTGCAGGTCTGGATATTCCATTACGTTTCTAGGCTGGAATAAAAGGGATTTTTACTCAGAGGTAAGACTTATTTAGAAATAATGCTTGTGTTATTTATATTAAATTTGTTTCTGATAGGTTATAAACAATTTAATTATCAACCCATTGGAACACAAAGTGAAATTATGCTTAATTTTGTGTACCTTTCATGGCTAGAGCTTCCTCAAATTTTGCAGAAACCCATAGGGAGCCTCGCATATATAAGAGAATACCTTGGACCAACAATACAATATTTGCCTTGTCCTTGTAAGCCAATGCATTCTCTTATATATATGCAAGGCTCCCTATTGGAGACTCGCATAAATAAAAGAATGCACTGGCACAGGATCTTTAATGCTGCACCAGCGCAGATCCCATCTGGAAAGGGGTTAACTGAGTAATTCTACAATGTCACAATTATACTTAACTAAGAATAGTTTGATATCGTTTATACTCTGATAATTTCATCTATAATCATACACTCATTGAATGTATTGTTTCTCTTAATGACCGGAGGTTGATTCTGTGTAATGATACGCTGAAGGTATCAGAGCTGTTGTGACATTGCTCATTACACAGTGATCATAGCCAGCCAAATCAATGACTCTCAGTATCGCTGATGATTTCTTCATAAAAACCTTCTGGCACCTGATGACATTTAAGTCCTATTCTATATGTCATCTGCAGGTTGGGATATTCCATTTCGTTTCTAGGCTGGAATAAAAGGCATTTTTACTCAGAGGTAAGACTTATTTAGAAATAATACTTGTGTTATTCACTGGGTTCCAGATCACTTCCTGTAGTATTTAAAGTTGAAAACTTTTCACTCAACCTAACACAAAATTATTTCCACTGAATTGTTTTGTGTTTAAATGAATTTATTTCTCACAATTTATAAATATTTTAATTATGGAGCCATTGTTTCAAGATCTACATCACAGAAAGAACATGTCCAAACATTAAGTGTGCCTTTAACTAAGAAATTCCGCAATGTCTCTTATCACATTTATACAAAACATAACTTGATATTGTTTACACCCTGATAATTTCATCTATAATCATACACTCATTGAATACATTGTTTCTCTTAATTACTGGCTTATCATTAATGAATGTGTGTGTAACATGCGCGGAGATTGATTCTGTATAAGTTTACGCTGAAGGTATCGGACTCAGAGCTGTTGTGACATTGCTTATTACAGTGATCATAGCCGGCCGAATTCAATGACTCTCAGTATCGCTGACGATTTCTTCACAAAAACCTTGTAGCACCTGATGACATTTAAGTTCTATTCTATATGTCATCTGCAGGTCGTGATATTCCATTACGTTTCTGAGCAGGAATAAAAGGGATTTTTACTCAGAGGTAAGACTTATTTAGAAATAATGCTTTTGTTATTCACTGACTTCCAGATAACTTTCTGTAATATTTAAAGTCGAAAACTTTTCACTCAACCTAAAACAAAATTATTTCCACTGAATTGTTTTGTGTTTAAATGAATTTATTTCTCACAATTTATAAAAAATTTAATTATGGAGCCATTGTTTCAAGATCTACATCACAAAAAGAACATGCCCAAACATTAAGTGTGCCTTTAACCCTTTGAGTGCCAGGGGCCGATCTCATCGGCCCTATTAAAACCTACAAAATAAGTCTGTTAAAGAATATAAGAATAAATTATTAAAATTGTAAAAAATTATTAAAAAAAAAAAAAAAAAAAAAAAAAAATAGTTAACCAATGCATTCTCTTATATATGCGAGGCGACCTATGGTCGACTCGCATATATAAGAGAATGCATTGGCACAGGGTATATGGGTTGATACAAAAATCGACCTGGCACTCAAAGGGTTAACTAAGAAATTCCGCAATGTCTCTTATCATATTTATACAAAGCATAATTTGATATCGTTTACACCTGATAATTTCATCTATAATCATACACTCATTGAATGCTTTGTTTCTCTTAATGACTGGCTTATCATTAATGAATGTGTGTGTAACATGCGCGGAGATTGATTCTGTATAAGTATACGCTGAAGGTATGCGAGTCAGAGCTGTTGTGACATTGCTTATTACACAGTGATCATAGCCGGCCGAATCAATGACCCTCAGCATCGTTGACGATTTGTTCATAAAAACCTCGTGGCACCTGATGACATTTAAGTACTATTTTATCTGTCATCTGCAGGTCTGGATATTCCATTACGTCTCTTCGCTGGAATAAAAGGGATTTTTACTCAAGGGTAAGTTATTTCAAATTAATGCTTTTGTTATTTCCTGGTTTCCACACTGGTTTCCAGATGCATTGCTGTAGTATTTAAAGTTGAAAACTTATTTACTCAACATAAAAAAAACTTTGTTCTAGTGAGTTGTCTCAAGTTTGAATGTAATTTCTTTAGTTTCTTGTCAGAGGTCGGCTGTGTCTCTTTGTGGTAATTTTTATCATAGCCAAATTATTCTGAGCGTGTTTCATTCCATCAATAAAATAGACAACTCTGTTATATGACCTTTAGCTAGTGACCATTCAAACCATCTTACCTGCAGTAAACGTCTTGTTTTGTTAAATTAATTTGGTAGAATTCTATGAACCAACCCTGAATAACATAGTGTAAATAGTCCCATCTCTTTAATATTTGTTATTAAATAGCGATGAAGCGTTCTGGAAAATTGATAGGGATTTAGTATTATTTTTAAAATCTTAGTCTATGAAACATTTACTAGATGTTAAATAAACAAAATTAGAAAATCAGCAATTACCAGCTGTAACAAAACCTTAAAGGGACTTAAAGGCCCACTTGATTTTCGAGTCACCGATTATTTTTTTATAGTGACTTGACATACGGTTTTAATAACAATATATGCCATAAAATATGATTAAAATACTATAATTCATCACTATTTGAAACATCTGTGTCTCAGAAGATGCCCAAAGAGAAATAGAAAATTGCTGAAATCATAGAATGACTTCCCCCTCTTGATCCCAGAATGCAACAGAATTCAAACTTTTTCATTGGAAGGGGAAGAACTCTATCTTTAATATATAGAGTTATTCCCCCTGCATTGAAAATAATACTGTTTTTTACTGCAATCTAGATGACAAAATGCTTTGGCAACTCAACAAAAACAACATGTCCTCAGTTTATTACACCGGATAAGTTGATAATACAATGTTTTGGAGCTTCCTCTTTCAAATGGTATATAATATAGCATATATTTTATATAATGTAATCTGGGGGTTCGAAAATTAAGTGGCCTTTAATGCTTTAGAAGTGGGTACAGCGAAATGACATAAATTTTATAAATATTTGTAAAACAACTATCATCAACAAGCACATGTTAAAAATAGATTGACTTTGTTGTTATTTTCGTTATTAATAACTTAAACATATCGAAACCATTATTATGTAAACTGTACCGTTACAGCGTTATTAACCCTTTAGCCAACAAACCGGCCAAAAACGCCCAAATAAAGCTTCAACAGCCTAAAATATCTTCGGTCTGTCTCAATAACACCATACAAATATGGATATCATTGGAACCGGTTCATTGACCACATTGTGATGGTTACAGTTATGCCCTGTGCCAATGCATTCTCTTATATATGCGAGTCGACCATAGGTTGCCTCGCATATATAAGAGAATGCATTGGCCTAAAAATTTCAATTTTTATAATATTTTTATCATTTTTAATATGTGTTAAGCCAATGCATTCTCTTATATATGCGAGGCGACCTATGGTCGACTCGCATATATAAGAGAATGCATTGGCACAGGGCCGTTCTGTTGGGTAAAGGGTTAATGATCAAAGTCCAATTAGTCCAATAAGAGATCAAAATTTAATTTAAACTTGCCGAATAACATTGGATAAGATCAAAGTATTATACAATATTCTGAAAATCTTATTCAGACTAAAATATTTGAACTTACTACGCGATTAACAATGTTTGTTGACAAATCATGTAACAGTTTTGTTTGCGTAGAAGGAAATTATCACTCTCTAATGAAGTTGTTATTTTCTATTTATAAACAATATTTGTTTAACAGTTTTCTAATGCCGACAGTGAAATCTGAAATACACTGTCCTATATAACTCACATTATGATCTGCCAAAATTTATACACAATAATCAATAGATTATTGAGGATGCATTTTCTGCCACTCACAGACTCATACAGAATATTATAGTATTACATACTACAATGCTAGTCTATGGGATATCAACCTCATTAATAATATAAGTTACACAGCTTGTTGTGGGGGGACACGGTGTGGTATGCCCCGGGTGGGCTATCATCTCAGGACATACCACACCATATCCCCCCTCAACAAGCCATGTAACGTATTTAATCCCTCCATAAATTTATCTCCCCTCTATATAGCGCAGATTCTTTTCCGCCTAATATGAAACCAATCAGAGCCAAGAAAAGTAACTCAATACGAAACTTGAACTTGAAATTAAACTTTTCTATCTGGGGGGGGGGGGGGGGGGTGGGTACACTTTAAATTTTTTGTTTACCCATGTAAAATTCTGTTTTCTCTATATAGTGATATAGTGAAGAATTATTTTGCTGGCCAATACGAAACTTAAATTTGCAAAATACATCAGTGTTCTATCCAGGGGGGAGACGCTTTTATTATCCATGTAAAATTCTGATTTCTCTATATAGCGAAGAATTTTTTTCTGGCTAATACAAAACTTGAACTTGTGAAATTCAGTTTTCTATCTGGGGGATATGCTTTTTATTACCCATGTAAAACCTGCTTCCTATCTAATTTATAGCGTAATTTGTTTTCCGTTGGTTATTAACATATTGAATACGAACACCAGGATACGGCGTGGTATGGTCCTGGAGCATCAATGATGCCATTATTAAGGCTTTAAAATTTACAGAGGGGATAAGAATATTTATACCCTCACTCAAAAACAAGCCTTGAAATTGTGTGTCTGTAATTTGCAGAATGAGGTCCCCAGAGAATGAATTTAGTGATGCTAACCCGCACAGCAAATGTGTGCTGTACAGTAATGCCCTAATAATTGACTCCTTAACCACAGCAGAATTATGGGTAATTTTTCAGGATTTAGTCGGAAATATGGCTTGTTGTCATTCATCGGAAATCTCTCACTGAGTGCATATTTCTGACTAAATCCGGAAAAATTACCCATAATTCTGCTGTGGTTAAGGAGTCGATTATTTAGGGCATTACTGTACTAATATACTGTGTCACTGATTAAAAAATTAATGTAAAACACCTGAAACCACGTACAAACTACTATCAAATGGGGATAAAATAATCATATTTTATTTAATAACTAGCTGAAACAGGCCTTTATTCAGCGGGGCCTCCCTGTGTGCGCTTTGCACACATTTTGATTGTTTAACCTTTTACCCAACAAACCGGCCAAAAACGCCCAAATAAAGCTTCAACAGCCTAAAATATCTTCGGTCTGTCTCAATAACACCATACAAATATGGATATCATTGGAACCGGTTCATTGACCACATTGTGATGGTTACAGTTATGCCCTGTGCCAATGCATTCTCTTATATATGCGAGTCGACCATAGGTCGCCTCGCATATATAAGAGAATGCATTGGCCATTTTACCATTTTTTCTTACATTCTTTAACAATTTTATAATTTTTTCTTACATTTTTTAACAAGTTATATAATATTTTCCTACATTCTTTGACAATTTTATCATTTTTAATATGTGTTAAGCCAATGCATTCTCTTATATATGCGAGGCGACCTATGGTCGACTCGCATATATAAGAGAATGCATTGGCACAGGGCCGTTCTGTTGGGTAAAGGATTAAAGATATGGATTGCCTTCGCGATGGGTATTGCTGTTAAAATAGTCACATCCATTAAAACTGCCATAAACAGAAACAATTTTTAAATATAGAGAGATTTTGTTCTTATACCGATCATAAATATCACATAAATAGCATGTTATTGTCAAGATTGAATGCCTTGTTAATAAACAAAAGCCATATTATGACAGAGCACAGTGCGTAAAGAGTGTGCGATATGCAAAACACTTAACACCAGGAAAAACTTTGGTTAAAATTTACACCATATTGTTTACAACATGCCGATTTAGCGAAGGCTAATACTCGCCAATCAAGATTTTGGTGTTGAATGGGTCACCGTAAATCACTCTCCCAAAACAGTTGCCATGGTTTTGAGTGTTTTGCTTATCGCACACTATTTACATGCTGTATGCAGGGACCAGCCTAGACCAGATTTTCAGGGCGAAATGACTTCGCCCCACATATGAAAATAAGGCGAAGTGGCCGTTCTATAGGGCGAAGTGAGTCTACAAAATTTAAATTGATCAGTACTACGACAGGAGTCGCTATAGAACGAAAATAGGAGAGATGAAATATGTCAATTAAACTTATGAAACAATGGTTGAAATATGGAGTCATTATGTTCACTTCATGACCCTAATAACTATTAATAATACCCAAACATAATTGTGAGAGAATGACAGGATTTTATTTTATATTTTTCGGGTTGTTAAAAATGCCAACAATATTTATCAAACAGAAACGAAACGAAATCATGAACACTTTTACTGCGCTCTGTTAGTAATCCCGTTTGAAATTTTAATATGCTTCACAAATGAATTTGTTTTAAAATTTCTTTAACCAAACTCCATAAAGGGAGTGATGAATTGACACATTGTGAGAGGTGTGAGTTGTAATCTTCATTGTAAGGTGTGGTAATCACGGTAATCTAAAAATAACAACAACCAGATTAACACTTGAGGCCCGACGATGTTTTCACAGCTGCCAGTAATCAGACTCCGTTGTCAACATGCTTCCAGATTGGAGCATTACAGGTGTTAATTGTTTTATAACACCATGATACACCCTGATAGTGGAGTATTGTGTGCAATCACAGTTGACAGTTGTAAATTATCATAAATTATTTGGGGCATTTTGCCGAATTTCGTCAGTCAACTTTGGAATTTTTAGGGCGACTTGAACTTCGCCCGACTGCAAAAATGAGGCGAAGCGGACGGCGCTAGGGTGAAGTAGTCGCCCACGTCGCCCTCTCGGCTGGTCCATGGCTGTATGTAAACAAATGACTGGTTCACACAAAGTGTGTTTTATTGGTAATATCGCATTCATTCTATCAGTATATTCTTGAGGAAATTCAATATTTGTAACTTTTATTTATAAATTATAACCTACAACCAAGGCCATCCGTGGCTTTGAAGATTTTGATTTTTAAAAAAACAATTTCAATTTAAAAAATTTGTTAAATTATATTTTTTAAATTGCTTTGGATTGATCTCTTTATTAAAAAAAAAATATGAACTTGTTTTTGTGTTTTTAAATTATATTTTTTGAAAAACTAATGCCGTTACAGCATCCACTGGTGTACCCTTAGTCACCACACCAAATTTGGTTGAAATCGGTCCTGCTATGGGTCTGGGAGAAATATTGACAGGCAGACAGATCTTTAACTCTATTATATATTTAGATTTGATAAAAAATGGCTTGTAAAACATTTGTATCAGTTTGATATTTTAAATATGCTGGTAACTTCATTGCTTCTACTGAGAGGTTGAAAGTGGTCTTGGTTATATACATGTAGCAGGTGAGAGTTGTCATACTAAATACTTAGGGGCGCCACAAACAACTGCACTCCCCAATAGATATATCAGATTTATGGAGGCACAGACTCAGTATGAGTGTTCAATGGACCAACCAAGAGGGAGACTTGGGATAATCTTCTCCCTAAAATGTGTCACTTCTTCCTATTTTTGCAGTGATGTGACATCTCTCTCATATACCAGTATTTATATGTCCCAACAGCATATATACTGATTATAATGGTGTTCTTACTCTCTATTATGGTTTTATTAATGGGCTCTTGTGTTGCATACAGTAATGCCCTAAATAATCGACTCCTTAATAACAGCAGAATTATGGTAATTTTTCAGGATTTAGTCGGAAATATGGCTTGTTGCCATTCATCGGAAAGCTCTCACTGAGAGCTTTCCGATGAATGACAACAAGCCATATTTTGGGTAATTTTTTCAGGATTTAGTCGATTATTTAGGACATCACTGTAGTTTGAATGTGTTTTATTGAGGGCTATATCACTCTGGCCGTTAAAGCACATTTAGCCTGTTTAGTGTGCCTGTCATTTGCAAAATGAGGTCCCCAGAGGGTGAATTTAGTGATGATATCCCACATAGCGGGCTAGCATCACCAAATTCACCCTCAGGGGACCTCATTCTGCATGGCCTCATCTGCTATGGGAGACATTAGGCTCAGATTGAAGTTCACAAATGGCGAATATTGTAATGTACACCCATTGGGAACCTCGATTATGCAATGTGTCGTCAGCCAATTTGGGGATATAGAGAACTAAACTAAATAAGAAATAGAATGTCTAAAGAAATTTTATAAAAAAAAGAAACTTTCCAGAGAAGATGAGGCCTAAGCAGAATGAGGTTTCGAGAGGGTGAATTTGGTAATGCTAGCCCGCTATGCGGGATAGCATCACAAAATTCACCCTCTGGGGACCTCATTATGCAAATGACAGGCACACTAAACTCACGCTTGTTTAGCTGAACCGAATATGTGCCCAACGCCCACAGTGCCATGTAACCCTTCGATAAAACACACTCAAACTACATTCATTTCTTAAGTGCATTTTCCCGTTCATTGATGACAATGATCCAGAAACATCTTATTTGACCCATCTAAGATTCTTACGGATTGTGAACATTGTCATGTCACTGGAAGTAATTTTTCCATTGATTTTGTTTCGTGAGATCCCTGGATCTCATTTCAACATGCCTATAATATATTAAATCAGGCATAGTAGTAACCTGCGTCACTACGTGTCCTCCTAACATTAATGCTGCACATCACTATCCTCACCAGGCCTGAGTTTAGTGTGCCTGTCATTTGCAGAATGAGGTCCCCCAGAGGGTGAATTTAGTGATGCTATCCTGAAAAGTGGGCTAGCATCACCAAATTCACCCTCTGGGGACCTTATTCTGCATGTCCTCATCTGCTATGGGAGACATAGACTCAGATTGGAGATCCCCAGATGGTGAATATTTTGATGTACAGGAATTGGGAACCGCGATTATGCAATGTGTCGTCTGCCAATTTGGGGATATAGAGAAACTAAACTAAAAAAGAAATAGAATCTATGTGAAGAAGTTTCTGTAGAAATTTGATAATGAAGAAACTTTCCAGAGAAGATGTCGCCTAAGCAGAATGAGGTCTCCAGATGGTGAATTTAGTGATGCTAGCCCACTATGCGGGATAGCATCACTACATTCACCCTCTGGGGACCTCATTCTGAAAATGACAGACACACTAAACTCAGACTTGATCCTCACTCAACTAGAAGTGAATTTGCATTTCCATTTTCTATCGAAAATTGGCATGAATTAGTTATGACCCGTCAACAGTTTTCCAACTGATTGAGCCGAATATCATCACAATTTGTTTCCGGGCCTCCCCTTTAGATTAATCACCAATATTAATTCTGCGACACTGGTCATTCAATTAGGCACAGAATAAACAAATAAGATTTTTTCGCTCATTCATTGATTTCCCCATGTTCTGCCAGAGGTGTTTGAATCATGTCTACACATTAATAACAGATGACGCTAACAGCAATATGTGCTTCATAGAGGGCTTTACTCTGGTAATATTGTTTAACTTTAACCATTTCTATACTAAATGGATTCTCCCTGTTAATCCATAGCCTGGAATACAGAGAAACCAAAGTCAATACAATGCTAACACTCCTCATCTCTTATAAAACTATACATGGGAATGGATTAATATTATTCACCATAAGGTGCCTGACCTGTTCATGCCCTCTGGATATTTCGTCCTTTGTTGGAACATCCAGTGTTATATTATGTTTTGCCATCGTTGAGTGTTGCTCTCGATATCTGGGTCTGTATGTGAGACTTAATGTGACATGATAGTAGTGGCAGTTGTGCTTACTGACTAGCTTTTGTGAGCATTTGATATATCCCTAATGTGTTGTTGGATTCTTGTTGTAAGAGTTTAAAAGATTGTTGGGAGGGTTTTTTTTTTTTATATAAATTATAAGTTGAGTGCTTTTGTCAGGTGTTTGAGGCATATATATTTAGGCTTCCCTGCTAAACTGGAATCTTATACATGGGAATGGTCCATTGATCATATATAGGGGTGTTTAGGTAATAAAAGCAGATGACAGACAGAAAACCAGATTATACAAGAGCAGATTCATTCATGTTTATTGATGGAAAATGTTCAGATAATAAGTTCAACAAACAACCTATGGTCATTGAACTTATTATCTGAACATTTCCTGAGGGAACTACTCGAGTACGGTAATGCCCTAAATAATTGACTCATTAACCACCGCAGAATTATGAGTAATTTTTCATGATTTAGTCAGAAATATGGCTTGTGAAAGCTTTCCGATGAATGGCAACAAGCCATATTTCTGAATAAATCCTGAAAAATTACCCATAATTCTGCTGTGGTTAAGGAGTCGATTATTTAGGGCATTACTGTATTTAGTATATAATGGGTTAATCACCAATATTAATTATGCGACACTGGTCATTTAATTACGCCCAGAATAAACCAATAAGGTTTTTTTCCTCATTCATTGATCCCAGAGTTCTGTTACTGCCAGAGGTGTTTGATTCATGTCTTCACATAAATAGCAGATGCCACTAACAGCAATATGTGCTTCATAGAGGGCTTTACTGGTAAAATTGTTTAATGAGCTAATGTGTCTGGACGCCCACTGAATTGGCGGACTCTCTTGATAAACCCACTCCTCAACCTTTTCGGGGGGAAATATACTGAAAGGAAATTTGTGATGAATGATGTCGTTGAGTCAATTAAGTTTGTGTTCAATCATAGAAGGCAATGTGTTGTGGTTCATGTAACAGACTCATAAACACTGGTCAGACTGATGGACTGTCGAACTTCTGGAGGTTTCAAATCGAGAGCAGTCATTTTCACTATTCATTTATGGTATGGTGGACCGGACTGCCAGGGAATGGTAATAAAGGCTGAAATTCAATTATGGTCGTCTAAAAAATCTACATGTATACACGGGGCGTCATGTGCCCCGCGAGAATCGGTTCGCAATCTGCAATATAACACACAATGCATACTCCATAATGATTACTAGTATCGAATCAGTAGCTTTTAAGGAGTATTATGCGATAAGATTTGTTTATTTTACATGTTTACAAAAGTCATTATTTCCAAGTGCATTTTCAATGGAATATTCCACCAATTTCCACGGTGATTAACCGCAATTCTGGAAGCTACGCTTGATTATACTGTTGCTCAATGTTAGATACATACATTTCCTAGCTCCCAAACCACAAGTAAGTTTAGAATTATACTTGTATGCCACAAAAAATGAATCTTAAAATGACCCGAATATGTCACGGTTCCCTTCCGGTCAACTGTTAGCATTTGGGTTCGCATCGGTTTGATCATGCCCCAGTCCGAATCTGCACGTATTTAGTTTTCGCATTATTTGACCAGTATTTTTGTGCTCGTTGGAGACTTATCACGCATATTATATTTCCATATTTACTAGTAATGACTAGCACCACATATAACACTATTTATACGGCGATATCTCGTTAAATGCACCTTGCTAGGCGACTTCGAAGCACGAACTATTATTTTATTTAAAAGGATGTCGTTTTTATGTGTAAACAATAAGTGGGAATACAAATACACACCTTGCATTGATCCGATATGACTCGTGCTGCGTACACGTCGCTAAAATCATAATATGCCTACTGTCTACATTATATAATGTATCGTCTCAAACTTACACAAGTTTGTTTCTGTTATCTGACCCAATAATGATTGTTTATGCCTGTTTGGTGGATTCATATACATGTCCAAGCATACACCATGCATATTGCATAGCAGGATTTAAATTCATTTAACTTGACAAACCTGACACCCAAGTAGTGGTGGACTTTTGGAGATCTTTAAATAGGCCCACATAATCGAGGTCCTAACATTTATTTCAGTTTGTATTCGTGTTTATAGGATATATTTATACAGACACACAATGTAGGACTACGATTTGACAACTATACATGCAGTTAACTTTTTAAATTGAAATTCGTAGACTATTCTGGTTCAAATATAAAAGCATTTTCGTGATAATACAGATGATCACCATTACCGATTTGTATTGAACAAATTTAACACAGACTCCCAATTTAAACGTGAAACTTTATTCTATACGCGCATAATGCCTGATCATCAATATGGAAATGCTGCGTCAGTTCTGTGAAAATATATAGCCTAAGTAGTGATGGGTGTGATTGTATCCATACTTATTTTGAACAAATGAGACATTCTGACTAATTGAACTATGTATTTAGTTGAATTGAGCTATGGTTGTATTACTGTTTAACACATTGATGAGAAAGTTGCGTTTATAAGAGGAGATCACTATACATGAATAAACGGATGTTTATTATAATGCAGATTGCTTTGTTTGTCCTTGCCCACTAAGAAAAACAAGACAACATTCTGACTGAAAAGATAATTGTTCTGGTCTTACATTATACATACCGGTATACCCTGGATTTTATATTATACATTATATAAATGAAGCAACTAAACAGGCATAAACAACCATTATTGGGTCAGATAACAGAAACAAACTTGTGTAAGTTTGAGACGATACATTATATAATGTAGACAGTAGGCCTATTATGATTTAGGCCTATTATGATTTCAGCGACGTGTACGCAACACAAGTCATATCGGATCAATGCCAGGTGTGTATATGTATTCCCACTTATTGTTTACACATAAAAACGACATCCTTTTAAATAAAATAATAGTTCGTGCTTCGAAGTCGCCTAGCAAGGTGCATTTAACAAGATATCGCCGTATAAATAGTGTTATATGTGGTGCTAGTAATTACTAGTAAATATGGAAATAAAATATGCGTGATAAGTCTCCAACGAGCACGAAAATACTGGTCAAATAATGCGAAAACTAAATACGTGCAGATTCGGAACTGGTGCATGATCAAACCGATGCGAACCCAAATGCTAACAGTTGACCGGAAGGGAACCGTGACATTTTCGGGTCATTTTAAGATTCATTTTTTGTGGCATACAAGTATAATACTAAACTTACTTGTGGTTTGGGAGCTAGGAAATGTATGTATCTAACATTGAGCAACAGTATACTCAAGCGTAGCTTCCAGAATTGCTGTTAATCACTCGTGGAAATTGGTGGAATATTCCATTGAAAATGCACTTGGAAATAATGACTTTTGTAAACATGTAAAATAAACAAATCTTATCGCATAATACTCCTTAAAAGCTACTGATTCGATACTAGTAATCATTATGGAGTATGCATTGTGTGTTATATTCTGCATTAACTCACCTTTGTCGCTGTTTAATTCAAGTTTGGAGCCGACCCTGACATTTGTGACCGGAAGGGCGCCGAGACACGTGCGATTTCGCGCTGGGTCGTCTGCAGATTGCGAACCGATTCTCGCGGGGCACATGACGCCCCGTGGTATATATAGATAAAAGAGAAGGATCTGTCTGTCTGTCTGTTTGGACTTTTCTCCCAGACCCCTGGACCGATTTCAAACAAATTTGGTGTGGTGACTCGGGCTACCCTGGTCGGAGGTTATAACAGCGTTAGTTTTTCAAAGTTTTGATTTATATTTAAAAAACAAAACTAAAAATATGTTTTTTTTTGTTAAATTGAGCAAGGAGTTCAATCGAAAAAACAATTATTTGGATTTTTTTTTTTATTTCCTTTTTTTATTTAAATCAAAATGTTTAAAGCGATCAAAATGTGCACACACAGGCCCACAGGCTGCTAATGCGTCCCTTGGCGCAAGGGCCAAAGACCCCCCTCTTGACACTGAATAAAGGCACCTGTAGGGTGTCTGTCATTTGCAGAATGAGGTCCCCAGAGGGTGAAATTAGTGATGCTATTCCCCACTGCAGGATAGGATCACCAAATTCACCCTGTAGGAACCCCATTCTGCTTAGGCCTCAACTGCGATGGGAGACCTAGGATCAGATTGATGTTCCCCAGTTGAAGTTGGTGATGTTCCCCCATTAATCACCTCCATTATGTATTTTATCTTCTGCAAATTAGGACAAAACAATGTTAATTTGAGACTGTAAATACACATGTACTTCCCAGCAGATGAGGCCTATAAACCAGAATGAGGTCCCGAGAGGGTGAATTTAATCATTAAATTCAACCACCTGGGAACCTCATTCTGCAATGACAGACACACTATTTCAAGGCTTGAGTGCACAAGAGATCCGTGATTCATCACATGAGGATTGCAAAGAGGGTATCGCCTGACTATTTAAATTCCACCCTCTCTTGTCTTGTATATCCTTTATTAACTCTCAAACCCTATGGAAGTGACCACATACTTGGCTAGAGGGGTTTTGTTGGGGGAGTGGGGGTGGGGAATGTCATTTTTCCTATTTATTTATATTATGTAGGATTGGACTGCTATCAGAGAAATTAGATTTGGTTGAAGTTCAATTATGGTCTTCAAAACTTATTATACTCTCAAATAAATATTTATGCAGTGCACATGAGTTACATGATTTCATTGATATGGGAAAGCAAAACTGAAGTGGGTATCTCCTGAATTTTCAATTACTCAACAATCCTGCATAATAAATTGAATAAAGAAGTGAAAGCTACCTATTAAAAAAAACTCCCACCAAGTCAGGAAGTAATCTGAAGTCGTGAGATACTTGTCATTTCAAGTTCATGTCTGGACGGCCAGTCGCCTACGGAATCGCCAGTCTATAAGTGTATGTCTCGATGCCCAGTCGCCCACGGAATCGTCAGTGTCTCTTGAGTAATCCACTCCTCAATCTATTTCTGGGGGAAATACTGAAAGGAAATTGTGATGAATGATGTTGTTGAATCGGTTAAGTGTGTGTTCAATCACAGGAGGCAATGTGTTGTGGTTCATTTGCAGAATGAGGTCCCCAGAGGGTGAATTTAGTGACGCTATCCCGCATAGTGGGCTAGCATCACTAAATTCACCCTTTGGGAACCTAATTTTGCATGGCCTCATCTGCTATGGGAGACATAGACTCAGATTGAAGTTCCATAATGGTGAACATTGTGATGTACACCCATTGGGAACCTCGATTATGCAATGTGTCCACCCATTTATCATCAGGTTGCAACAACAACAACATTTCTTCAAAACATGCTTTAGTTATCAGAATCAATTAATTACAACAAAATAATGCTAACCTCTGTCTGCTGTCAACTATGGTATAAAATTTCCCAAAATGTGTTATTTATCAACATCTTTTCAACGTATTATCACTTGAGTATCACAAAATTTGGCCGTAATACCACTTGATTTTATAGTTATCCATCTTCATCTGCAATTTTGTCCGAGACCGTTGGTTTGACGTCTTTTATCTGGGCCATAAAAAAGTACACATTTTGAGAAATAGAAAATTTCTTATCACGCTGAGCTTTGGTGGGTGGGTTCCTTGACTGAAATCAAATTTTTTACCCAGACGCCAAAGAAATAGTAATTTGGGAGCATTAATTCGGATTATGCATCTTTAACCCTTTCAGTGCCAAGTCCGATTTTTGTATCAACCCATATTTCCTTGATCATTTTTCAAATTTATTGATTATAATAATGTGATACATTGATGGAAAGAGCTCTAAGGGTTAACAAAATCTTATTATACTCTTGAACAGATATATTGAGTGCACAGGAGTTGCATGATTTCATCATAATTGGGATGCTAACTAATGCAGACTATTTCAGTTCCATTCTAATATTGTCTGGAATGAGAAAGGGAAATCTATGCAATGCAGACATCTCAGGAGTGTCTATGACATATTTACAGATTCAAGTTGGTTTTATGCCGAATATATCCATTGCAAATATCCCCGATATTTTTATATCACAGTAATTTGGGATAAAACTCTCTAATGACATTGGCTATGGCTAGAGGGTTTTTGTTGAGGGGGGGGGGTGTCAGACTTTGAATTTGAATCTGCACTCCTCCCCCTTCAATCAGACCAAATTTCCAACTGTGGAAAATTTCATTTGCACCCCTTGTTTTAGAAAAAAAATAACTTTATGTCAAATCAGCAACCGATCTATATGCTACAAGCCTGCAAATTGTGTGTCTGTCATTTGCAGAATGAGGTCCTCAGAGGGGAGAGTGGGCTAGCATCACCAAATTCACCATCTATGGACCTCATTCTGCTTAGTCCTCATCTTCTGGGAAGTATCTATATACGGTCTCAAATTAACATTGTTTTAGATACTTTTTCCCTTCTGGGAAGTTTCTATATCCCCTAATTTGCAGAGGATAAAATGTGTAATCAATGTGTCTAATGGGTGAACATCACCAACTTTAACCCTTTACCCAACAGAAGGGCCTTGTGCCAATGCATTCTCTTATATATGCGAGTCGACCATAGGTCGCCTCGCATATATAAGAGAATGCATTGGCTTAACACATTAAAAATTATAAAATTGTTAAAGAATGTAAGAAAAAATGGTAAAAAAAGATTTTTTTTAGGCCAATGCATTCTCTTATATATGCGAGGCGACCTATGGTCGACTCGCATATATAAGAGAATGCATTGGCACAGGGCATAACTGTAACTATCACAATGTGGTCAAGGAGCCGGTTCCAATGATATCCATATTTGTATGGTTTTATTGAGACAGACCGAAGATATTTTAGGCTGTTGAAGCTTTATTTGGCCGGTTTTGGCCGGTTTGTTGGGTAAAGGGTTAACATGGTATTTTGTTGATAAAATGTGTAATCAATGTGTCTAATGGGTGAACATCACCAACTTTAACAGGGGAACTTCAATCTGATCGATCCAAGGTCTCCTATAGCAGTTGAGGCATAAGCAGAACGAGGTTCCCAGAGGGTGAATTTGGTGATGCTAGCTCGCTGTGCGGGACCTCATTCTGCAAATTACAGACACTCTATTTCAGGCTTGTATAGCTATGAGGTAAAGATGTGTTCAAAAGAAAAATTTATTAATTTTAAGAAAATATTTTTTTAATTTTAATAAATGACAGAAAAATACAAACAAAGTAAAGGTATTTTTATATAGGAGCAGGGGCGCCGGAAGCATCCAAGGGCAGGGGGGGGGGCAGAGCCTACAAAAAGGGCACTTTTCCGCAAAAAAGGGCATTTTCTCCGCAAACTCGGGAAAATAACCATAAATTCATTGTGGCAAAAATCCCTAATTTAATGATATTTGTCGGTTTTTATGGCCGTTTTGTGATAAAATTGACAAAAAATTAATATTCATTGTGAAATTGGTGGTATTTGGACCAAAAAAGTCACATTTTGCTATAAAAACACGAGATTAAACACACAAAAAGCATTTTCTGTCTCCAGAAAAATGGCAAGTCCTGCCCCCGCTTGCCCCCCTTGGTCAAGGGCAGGGGGGTCAGCTGCCCCCTCTGCCCCCCTCTTCCGGCGCCCCTGTATAGGAGCACTGATATTGACAATATAAAAAATAATTTGAAATATGTGATTCATAATGAATCAAATTGGCAACAAAACTTTTGAATTAAATCCACTCCCAGTGTATGAGTCTTTTCACAGAATTCTTCAGTACATGTTCCCCTATAACATAAACATAAGGATTGATAGGCGATGTTAGTATGACAAATACCATGAGAAGCAAGAATTATGATATCATAGAGATATATGGTTGTCACAATATTTAGTTACAAAATTAGGGTTGGGGAATGAGCCTAGAGTTTTATAAAATGATATCGGCCCCTACTTAGATTTATGGTAACATCTCAGCTGCATTGGGCGAAATTCCTTTGAAGTTTGGAAGGAGTACAGTTATACTTCTGACTTTGCTTGTTAGGAGTATGACAGTACTTCTTCCCAGCTTCAAACAAATTTCCCTCTGATAATTTCTTGTATTGATTTTCTTATTATCCAATATCCCACACTCAATTTGATTTTGTATACGTTGGTAGTTAAATTTTCGGGATTATTGATAAAATTTCTGATAATCGATAATCCGTGCAGCTGCACAAAGAGTTTGCGATGCTGAGGAGGGCATTACATATGATTAAGCTGATTTGATTAGAGCGTTTGATTTCAGCGCTAATTGTCATTAGATTGTAAGGCCTGCCTTGCCGCCAATTCTATTACACCGAGAAGGTCAGATTACGCATGAAACCAATTTCCTTAATCTGCTTCCGAAAATGTCATTTGTTCAATTTAAAGCCGAACTGATTTGATGACCCACAAACCCAGGTTACAACAACAACAACAACACTTCACTTCATACACTGTTTTAGTTGACCAAGTGAAGTATGCTTATCACACAAATGCATTTCGATTTTGTATGAAAATTATAAAAACCGCCAGGAAATCTTTTCAAAGAAGTTACTGTAAATCATACAATATGTTTGGGTAAAATAAGCATTAAAGATGCATAAACCGATTTGAAATCCCTGAATTACTATTTTTTCGGCTTCAGGGGTAAAAAATATTTTATTTCAGCCAAGGAACCCACCCCTCATCATAGCTCAGAGTTATCAGAGTTGAATTTTTTTAATCTGTTAATTTTATGAACATGCGCTGACATCGTCACTAGAGTTTGAAAGGTGACGGTTCGCAGTGGCTTTTCATGGCAATCGCAATATTTTTTTTAAATATATAGAATGATGACAATTAAGTTATGCCAGCAACATAAATTAAGGTACAGTAATGCTCTAAGTAATCGACTTCTTAACCACAGCAGAATTATGGGTAACTTTTCAGGATTTAGTCGGAAATATGGCTTGTTGCCATTCATCGGAAAGCTCTCGGGGAGAGCTTTTCGATGAATGGCAACAAGCCATATTTCCGACTAAATCCTGAAAAGTTACCCATAATTCTGCTGTGGTTAAGGAGTCGATTAATTAGAGCATTACTGTACAACACTATGCTTGTTACGCAAGGACATATTTGTTTGTTTACATTTGTGATAACACGTGTTGGGGAATTGCACTTTGACTAGGCATCACCATATATGGAAGTTGTAAATCACACTCACTCACCATCCCGCAAACTGCCAAGGAAAAACATTATTATAGGACTCTTTTCAGTAAATCGTGCTTGGTATTTTTATGAGCATTTATTGGTTAACCCTTTACCCAACAAACCGGCCAAAACCGGCCAAATAAAGCTTCAACAGCCTAAAATATCTTCGGTCTGTCTCAATAGAACCATACAAATATGGATATCATTGGAACCGGCTCCTTGACCACATTGTGATAGTTACAGTTATGCCCTGTGCCAATGCATTCTCTTATATATGCGAGTCGACCATAGGTCGCCTCGCATATATAAGAGAATGCATTGGCCTAAAAAAAGTCTTTTTTTAACACTTTTTACCATTTTTTCTTACATTCTTTAACAATTTTATAATTTTTAATGTGTTAAGCCAATGCATTCTCTTATATATGCGAGGCGACCTATGGTCGACTCGCATATATAAGAGAATGCATTGGCACAGGGCCCTTCTGTTGGGTAAAGGGTTAAAACTAATATGGATAACTAAATTGGCTCTTGGTAAAATTCCATTGTAGTTGTAACCGGATGATATTTGGACCATCAAATGGGATTTTGCATCTTTAAATTGAACTACCATGCTATACAGACCTGAAATATCTGTTTCTAGAGTGGTTATCGACTCAATTTACTAGCATTTTATTTGAATCTGGAAACTACACAAATGATAAACAGCAGTTGTATGTACAATTAAATGTCTTTTTTAACCCAGGTCCGATTTTTGTATCAACCCATATACCCTGTGCCAATGCATTCTCTTATATATGCGAGTCGACCATAGGTCGCCTCGCATATATAAGAGAATGCATTGGCCTAACAATTTTTCATCATTTGTTATTATTTTTTACAATTTTTTACAATTTTAATAATTTTTTCTTATATTCTTTAACAGACTTATTTTGTAGGTTTATTGTCAGGGAATCTTACGTTTTTCATGGGCATCAAAATTATTACTATGAATACTTGGTGATAGTTTTTAGTTATAACATGCCCCTAAGGTGTTATCCAGTTTGTTTTTAAATTTGCTATAGCATGCTTAAGCATACCCGAAAAAAATTCAACCCAAAAATAAAAATTCAACCCAAAAAAAAATAAATTATTTCTTTATTTTTTTAGGGCTGATTTTACACACCGTAAATTAGGGCCGATGAGATCGGCCCGTGGCACTCAAAGGGTTAATCACAGCTAGGTCATTTACATAAAGGTCATGTGATGTTCATTATCATGGACACTGATAATTAACATGCCCAAAGGGACCAAGACTGATATCATGCTTTCAGTGTCTGTGGACTTTAAAGATGGATTATCTCTTTAAATAACACATTTGAAATAGTTGCGTGGGTATAAAATAATAAATATGAATTGAAGACCACTGTCCGGAAAGGCTTCTATCAATTAATTTATTTAGAATATTTTATTATGAAGTGAGATTATTAATTGGGACACTTTATTGGTCTATTTTTAGAACAGACCATTCGGGTGATACCATATAGCGATAGAGAGCATTAGGCTGTTCTTATAGCTACATACCGAACGTTAAATGTCTCAGATTGATTGATTGTGTTATTTTATTCCATAGTTATAAGCGATCATGAGTCTAATTAACATTTATTTGTGACAAATTTGACAAATAAAATGTCTGGTCTCTGTTAATAGTAACCACTATTGTTCATTAGCTAAACAACTACACCTTTTTAGAACAGAAAATATTCGAAATAAAATCAATATTAATCAATACAAGCATTTCTGGACAGGAATATTTTATACCCCTGTAACTATATAACACATGTTAATAGTAACCACTATTGTTCATTAGCTAAACAACCACACCCTTTTAGAACAGAAAATATTCGAAATAAAATCAATATTAATCAATACAAGCATTTCTGGACAGGAATATTTTATACCCCTGTAACTATATAACACATGTTAATAGTAACCACTATTGTTCATTAGCTAAACAACCACACCCTTTTAGAACAGAAAATATTCGAAATAAAATCAATATTAATCAATACAAGCATTTCTGGACAGGAATATTTTATACCCCTGTAACTATATAACACATGTTAATAGTAACCACTATTGTTCATTAGCTAAACAACCACACCCTTTTAGAACAGAAAATATTCGAAATAAAATCAATATTAATCAATACAAGCATTTCTGGACAGGAATATTTTATACCCCTGTAACTATATAACACATGTTAATAGTAACCACTATTGTTCATTAGCTAAACAACCACACCCTTTTAGAACAGAAAATATTCGAAATAAAATCAATATTAATCAATACAAGCATTTCTGGACAGGAATATTTTAGACCCCTGTAACTATATAACACATGTTAATAGTAACCACTATTGTTCATTAGCTAAACAACCACACCTTTTTAGAACAGAAAATATTCGAAATAAAATCAATATTAATCAATACAAGCATTTCTGGACAGGAATATTTTAGACCCCTGTAACTATATAACACATGTTTACAAAGAGATAATCCACCTGTAAAAGTAATTTATGGTTATGAAGTTACAGTAATGCTCTAAGTAATCGACTCCTTAACCCTTTACCCAACAGAAGGGCCCTGTGCCAATGCATTCTCTTATATATGCGAGTCGACCATAGGTCGCCTCGCATATATAAGAGAATGCATTGGCTTAACACATTAAAAATTATAAAATTGTTAAAGAATGTAAGAAAAAATGATAAAAAGTGTTAAAAAAAGATTTTTTTAGGCCAATGCATTCTCTTATATATGAGAGAATGCATTGGCACAGGGCATAACTGTAACCATCACAATGTGGTCAATGAGCCGGTTCCAATGATATCCATATTTGTATGGTTCTATTGAGACAGACCGAAGATATTTTAAGGCTGTTGAAGCTTTATTTGGGCGTTTTTGGCCGGTTTGTTGGGTAAAGGGTTAACCACAGCATAATTATGGGTAACTTTTCAGGATTTAGGTGGAAATATGGCTTGTTGTCATTAATCGGAAAGCTCTCGGGGAGATAACTACTCATCAATGATGCTTTAGTATAGAAAGGGTTAAACTTATTATCTGAACATTGCCTATGGGATAACTACTTGTCAATGATGCTTTAGTATATAAAGAGTTAAACTTATTATCTGATCATTGCCTATGGGATAACTACTCACTCATCAATGATGCTTTAGTATATAAAGGGTTAAACTTATTATCTTAATATTTCCTATGGGATAACTACTCATCAATGATGCTTTAGTAAATAAAGGGTTAAACTTATTATCTGATCATTGCCTATGGGATAACTACTCACTCATCAATGATGCTTTAGTATAGAAAGGGTTAAACTTATTATCTGAATATTTCCTATGGGATAACTACTTGTCAATGATGCTTTAGTATATAAAGGGTTAAACTTATTATCTGAACATTTCCTATGGGATAACTACTCACTCATCAATGATGCTTTAGTATATAAAGGGTTAAACTTATTATCTGAATATTTCCTATGGGATAACTACTCATCAATGATGCTTTAGTATAGAAAGGGCTAAACTTATTATCTGAACATTTCCTATGGGATAACTACTCACTCATCAATGATGCTTTAGTATATAAAGGGTTAAACTTATTATCTGAATATTTCCTATGGGATAACTACTCATCAATGATGCTTTAGTATAGAAAGGGCTAAACTTATTATCTGAACATTGCCTATGGGATAACTACTCATCAATGATGCTTTAGTATAGAAAAGGGTTAAACTTATTATCTGAACATTGCCTATGGGATAACTACTTGTCAATGATGCTTTAGTATAGAAAGGGCTAAACTTATTATCTGAACATTGCCTATGGGATAACTACTCATCAATGATGCTTTAGTATATAGAAAGGGTTAAACTTATTATCTGAACATTGCCTATGGGATAACTACTCATCAATGATGCTTTAGTATAGAAAGGGTTAAACTTATTATCTGAACATTTCCTATGGGATAACTACTCATCAATGATGCTTTAGTATAGAAAAGGGTTAAACTTATTATCTGAACATTGCCTATGGGATAACTACTTGTCAATGATGCTTTAGTATAGAAAGGGCTAAACTTATTATCTGAACATTGCCTATGGGATAACTACTCATCAATGATGCTTTAGTATATAGAAAGGGTTAAATTTATTATCTGAACATTGCCTATGGGATAACTACTCATCAATGATGCTTTAGTATAGAAAGGGTTAAACTTATTATCTGAACATTTCCTATGGGATAGCTACTCATCAACGATGCTTTAGTATCGAAAAGGTTAAACATATTATCTGAATATTTCCTATGTGATAAATACTAATCAACGATGCTTTAGTATAGAAAGGGTTAAACTTATTATCTGAACATTTCCTATGGGATAACTACTCATCAATGATGCTCTAGTATAGAAAGGGCTAAACTTATTATCTGAACATTTCCTATGGGATAACTACTCATCAATGATGCTTTAGTATAGAAAGGGCTAAACTTATTATCTGAACATTTCCTATGGGATAACTACTCATCAATGATGCTTTAGTATAGAAAGGGTTAAACTTATTATCTGAACATTTCCTATGGGATAACTACTCATCAATGATGCTTTAGTATAGAAAGGGCTAAACTTATTATCTGAACATTTCCTATGGGATAATTACTCATCAATGATGCTTTAGTATAGAAAGGGCTAAACTTATTATCTGAACATTGCCTATGGGATAACTACTCATCAATGATGCTTTAGTATGGAAAGGGTTAAACTTATTATCTGAACATTGCCTATGGGATAACTACTCATCAATGATGCTTTAGTATATAGAAAGGGTTAAACTTATTATCTGAACATTTCCTATGGGATAACTACTCATCAATGATGCTTTAGTATAGAAAGGGCTAAACGTATTATCTGAACATTGCCTATGGGATAACTACTCATCAATGATGCTTTAGTATGGAAAAGGTTAAACATATTATCTGAATATTTCCTATGTGATAAATACTAATCAACGATGCTTTAGTATAGAAATGGTTAAACTTATTATCTGAACATTGCCTATGGGATAACTACTTGTCAATGATGCTTTAGTATAGAAAGGGCTAAACTTATTATCTGAACATTTCCTATGGGATAATTACTCATCAATGATGCTTTAGTATAGAAAGGGCTAAACTTATTATCTGAACATTGCCTATGGGATAACTACTCATCAATGATGCTTTAGTATGGAAAAGGTTAAACATATTATCTGAATATTTCCTATGTGATAAATACTAATCAACGATGCTTTAGTATAGAAAGGGCTAAACTTATTATCTGAACATTGCCTATGGGATAACTACTCATCAATGATGCTTTAGTATGGAAAGGGTTAACTGCCGGTTTTACCAGACATCGTTTGAGACTTCTAACTGCCACAGGCCTTTTAACCAAAATTTGATTCCAAGAAAACTGAAAGTGCCTGTGTTTATTTTTCTTTTTATACCATTTATATACTCATTGATGAGTAGTTCCTTTGGAAATATTCAGATAATAAGTTCGACAAACGACCATAATTTGAACATTTCCCACCAATGAATATGAATTATTCTGCTCTTCTAAAATTGTCTGTTTATCTGAACAAGCAGAACAACCCTCCAAATGAATAATAGACCATTCTGAGATAGACTTTTATAACTTAATGGGAGAAACCATTTAGTATAGAAAGGGTTAAATAAATTTTATTCATTACTTAAATCAATTGGATACAGCATCCAAGCACAGCCTGTGTTAGTGGGTTCATACAGAAAAATAAAAATTAACCAAAAATGGACACGTACAAAGCTACAAGCCTTGAAATAGGGTGTCTGTCATTTGCAGAATGAGGTCCCCAGAGGGTGAATTTAGTGATGCTACCCCGCATAGCGGGCTAGCATCACCAAATTCACCCTCTGGGAACCTCATTCTGCTGAGGTGTAAGCAAAATGAGGTCCCCAGAGGGTGAATTTGGTGAGGCTAGCCCGCTATGCGGGGTAGCATCACTAAATTCACCCTCTGGGGACCTCATTCTGCAAATGACAGACACCCTATTTCAAGGCTTGCAAAGCTATGGTGAACATGTCATTCCCTGGTAATCATTGTGAAGCATCAGCATCCATTGCATTAAAACTTAAAGTGATGTGAAACACTCCGGCAGGGTGATCAAATAGAAATGGAGAATAATCTTGCACAAAGTAGTTATATTTACAAATATTATATCCAAATTGACAACACACGACGTCATTCTTATATATTAAATAAATGCAGTGAGTCTCGATGGCCAAATAGTTTTCGTTAGTTTATCTCCAATAGTTGCGTCCCGAATCGAGAAGTAAATATTTACAATTGAGCGCAGTTCAGACGATGTTTTCTATGACGTTGTATGATTGATTTGCTTGAGATTTTCGGCAATGTTAGTAGAATCCTGCATTCCTCCAGTTGTCATAGCGTCTGACTACTAACTTATCAGTTTCACGCAACCGAACAAGTCCATAATATGTCTTTAAGTTTGGTAGTACTGAAGATGGTGCTAATGGTTAAGGATAAGCATTTTAAAAGCTTTTAGAGCTTTGTGCACAAACTCCACATAATCAGGATGAGTCATGTAATGTTAAATCTAAGTTTTATGCAGTAATAAATTGTCAAATTAATATAAACATTGCACCACATCCACATTTAACCATTTATAATGAAACTTGAAGAGATCAAGCGTCTATGATACCATTTTCTGGTTTCTTTTTGCACTGCACAATATCAATCATTTATGCCCTGGTGCCTCAGTTGTCATCGCCAGCGAATCTCACCAAAATTAATCAGGCAATCCACATTGTGTGTGATGAAATCATTCAGTCTTTAATGAAGAGACATCAAATGGCTGCCAAACTGTGTTGATTTGTTCGACTGAATGACACCGCAGGATTATTTTCTATGAGATCCGTAGGACTTTTGGGTAATATTCATTGGTCGGGCAGTTTAATTTCCCGTTTATTTAGGGATTTATCGATGTTGATCTATACAATCAATGATACCCATAAATCAGGGCAAAGATTTGGTCGTCTGTAAGGCATCAATCTCCTCATGATATCCGTAACGGTACTCCATAATCTTGAAGAAAACTGAGGTATACTTCATTGATTTCGGCTATTCATATTTACATCTAACTGTTGGTCTGTGAGTACATCATTATTCACAATTTTTCATCCACAATGATTACATTTGCTTCAAATGAAAGTACAGTAATGCTCTAAGTAATCGACCTCTTAACCAAAGCAGAATTATGGGTAACTTTTCAGGATTTAGTCGGAAATATGGCTTGTTGCCATTCATCGGAAAGCTCTCCCCGAGAGCTTTCTGATGAATGCAGCAAGCCATATTTCCGATTACTTAGAGCATTACTGTATATCACTGTACATTCTCATATAATAAGCCAAATTTACTTCTAATACTTAACCCTTTCATGACTGGAGCTTAAAGATACATAATCCGAATTAACGCTCCCAAATTACTATTTCTTTGGCTTCGGGGTTAAAAAATATTTGATTCCAGTCGAGGAATCCACACATCAAAGCTCAGGGTGATCAGATATCGATTTTTGAAATTTGTTATTTCTCGAAATTTATACTTCTTTGTGGCCCAGAAAAAGTTGTCAAACGGACAGTCTTGGACAAAATTGTGGATGAAGATGGATAACTCTAAAATTAAGTGGTAATACAGGCATATTTCGTGATACTCAAGTGATAATATGGCCATATTTTGTTGAACATGTTGATAAATAACACATTTGGGAAATGTTATACCATAGTTGACAGTGGTTAGCATTATTTTGTTGTAATTAATCGATTCTGATAACTAAAGTGTATTTTGAAGAAATGTTGTTGTTGTAACTTAATGATATGGGGACCGTCTGAACAGATCAGAGTACCTTTAAATTTATATATAACTATATAAATCAAATTTGGTTCATGGATTACTCATATGGTAATACAGATCCTGTTTGAATTTAGGTTCGGTCTGCCCATTTTTACCGCAGTTATGAACTTACGGTCCTTGTTGACTTATAATATTTCAACTTAGAATTTTGTTGATTTCGTGCCAATTTGAGGTTATATTTCAACTTTTAAGATTTTTTTCAGATATGGTTATTTGTATGTAGTCAGTTATGAGACAATGCACAAGTATTTTATCAATATAATATATTTCTACAAAGTCAGTGCATTTTTAATTAATATATCAGAATGACGGTGTGTGTTGGCAATTTGGATTAATATTCGTAAAAAGAACAACTTTGAACAAGATTATTCTCCATTTCTATTGAATCACCCTATCGGATTGTTTCACATCACTTTAAGGGAACTACTCATCAATGATTATTTAGAAAGAAAGGGTTAAATTGATTGTCTTATTTCTTGTAATAAAGCATTCTATAATCATCTGAATACAGCTTTAGTTTTAAAATCTTAAGTTATTATCCAGTAGTTATGATGTATCGTCTCACAGCATGAGAGTACAAATTAAAACATTGGAAATGCAAAAAAGAGTCTCTCATTAGTGTAGTATGACAAAATAAATTTTTCAAGTTTCAAGTTTTTATTCAGCAATAACAATGAATTTTGGTTTCTGTTATGACATAAACAAACAGATAACAAAAACAAAAACAATTGTTACATGTATGTTAAAAAGAGTGTTATTCCTTGAATTGATGGTATTAAGGAGTGGGTTATTTCATTCCATGCATAATATTACACAACCTCATATATATGTTAATAGTAGACTTATGTAATTACCATTGACTAAACTTTAACCCTTTACCCAACAAAACGGCCAAAACCGGCCAAATAAAGCTTCAACAGCCTAAAATATCTTCGGTCTGTCTCAATAGAACCATACAAATATGGATATCATTGGAACCGGCTCCTTGACCACATTGTGATAGTTACAGTTAGCCCTGTGCCAATGCATTCTCTTATATATGCGAGTCGACCATAGGTCGCCTCGCATATATAAGAGAATGCATTGGCCTAAAAAAAATCTTTTTTTAACACTTTTTACCATTTTTTCTTACATTCTTTAACAATTTTATAATTTTTAATGTGTTAAGCCAATGCATTCTCTTATATATGCGAGGCGACCTATGGTCGACTCGCATATATAAGAGAATGCATTGGCACAGGACCCTTCTGTTGGGTAAAGGGTTAATGTTATTGATGACTGGTGTTCTGCATCTTAACATGGTATTTTGTTGCGAGCATTTCTCCGCAGACCGTTTCACCATGCCATGTTTAGACGCCTGTAATTGATCCCGCTCTAAGCTTATCTATGTATGAGGTCCCTTGTAATTGCCTGATATCTAGTAAAATGATACTCTTTGTGGCTTAGTACAATCATTGATATCAAAGGAATCGTACAATGTTTGTGCTGGTTCAATCTAGTATCCGATCTCAGTACATCTCTATTAACCCTTCCATCATTGGAGCTTACTGAAATTTTGCGAATTTTTTTTTTTATAGATTTGTTTTTTTGGGTATGCTTAAGCATGCTATAGAGAATTTAAAAACAAACTTGATAAATCCTTAGGGGCATGTTATAACTCAAAACTATCACCAGGTATTCATAGTAATAATTTTGATGCCCATGAAAAACGTAAGATTCCCTGGCACTAAACCTACAAAATAAGCCTGGCACTGAAAGAGTTAAACTTTTAAAGGTACACAATCCGATTTGATGGTCCCCGTATCATCAGATTCCAACAACAACAACATTTATTCAAAAGAAGCTTTAGTTATCAGAATCAATTAATTACCAAAAATAATGCAACCCACTGTCAACTCTAGAATAAAATTTTCCAAAACGTGCTACATGTATATATCAACATTTTGTTCAACGCAATTTGGTCGTCGAATATTTGCCAACTTGATTCAAATATTTTTTACCCCGAAGCCAAAGAAATAGTAATAAAAGGAGCGTTAATTCAGATTATGATCTTTAATATGACAGGCTGAAATGCTTTTGTACATTACCTTTAGTGACAGACAGACCCAAATTTAGTTGATGATCAGTCCCAAACATGCCAGAAGGAAACACTGAAAGCAAAGAATAATCTATGGAATCACTTATAGATCTTCGGTCCCCCTCCCCCTATGCAGAATTTTGGTGGTTATGATATCATTATAGGGCTATATATAACCTTTAAAATTCAGGTTGTTTGCCATCTGGCAATTGTTGCCTTATTTATTTTGCCCTTTGGAACCCAAAGTTTGTCTCTTTAATGTATTTATTTTACGTTCACTCAACTTATGGCTTGCTAATGTCTGAATTTGCCACCTTTTGTTGGTATTTAGCATTCTACTTACAATTTTATTGTCACCATATCACATTACTTAATGATAAGTCTTGAAATTTGTGCGAAAAAGCCATCAAAACTTTAAATTTTAGCCATAAATAAAAGTAAAATTGACTGTTTTACTTCAGATTGTAATGATCTTGGAAACAAAACTATTTTCACTGCCACATTGTAATTATATAATAACAAGTCGTTATACCAACATAATGGCTGGATCGTGCAGCAAAACTGATCTGAAGAGCGATTACTTATTCAATGGGTTATTGTTGTCGTACTTGAACACAACAAAGTTCATGTCACCCATGATCTACAGTAAAATTGTGGACAGTTGTTGAATATATCTTGTATGGTATTAAACATATAGTAATAATAATAACTTAGCCTTGGATTTTTGTAAATAATTATTATACCCCCACTTTCGAAGAAAATGGGGGGTATACTGGAATTGACTGCGTCTGTCCGTCCGTCACACTTTCTCCCTCCGTCAGTCCGTCCGTCCGTCCGTCCGACCTCATAACTCAAACAACTATGAACCGATTTCAATAATTTTTTGTATGCAATCTCCTTAGGACTGCCTCTCCACATGATGCTAATTGCGGTTTGGTCCGACTTTTGTTTTTTAAGTTATGCCTCATTTTCGACTTATTTTGACTTAGAAAATTCTGTCCGACTTAATAACTTTAACAAATATGAACCGATTTCAATAATTTTTGGTATACATGCTTCTCACAATACCCTCACTACATGATGCAGCTAGGGATTGGCTCAGACTGTTTTTCGTAATATTACACTTCATTTTCGACTTAATAACTTTAACAAATATGAACCAATTTGAATAATTTTTTTTGTACAAGCTTCTTGTGACACGATATCGATATTATTAGTCCGAATTTTTCTTTAAAGTTAAAAATCTTTTTTGTTGGGTTTACGGATAATGTGGGTTGAATTTGCCACGGTGGGGGTATGCTAGCACTCGAGTGCACACCTCTTGTTTGAATTTAGAGATAATTTACTGATTAATCACTTGTCCTCATTATTTACTGTTGTATCTTACTCTGGATCATAAATTCATAATTTCACAGAAAATATATCAATTATCTGTTATTCGAGAAATATAGTCAGCTGAAATCTAGTTTTGTGCTTAATTATTTCGAAACAACAGTCCTTCCATCGACATAAAGAACATTTTGTGGGCAACGAATTTGAACAAAATTGGTCCTGGATTGTTCACAAAAATATTGTCCAAATGACCATACTCAACAATGTGGCAGAACAATTGAAATCATTTAACATATAGTCAGGGGTTACCGACTAAAGCATGAAATTGCAGACTGATGTTATGTTGATGAGTTAATGTATGGTTTTTAAATGGGCCAAGGGGTCTCCAAAACACAGAAAGGTCATGTTTCTTATTTGCAAACTGTTTTTTGCGAATGCCTCCTCTGGCGACCATCCTATAAAATATAAATGTTTGCCCCCCTTTGACAGAAGGATATTCCGAAGCCAACATCAATCCTTATCCCACACAGGTCTGATGTGGCTATATATGAATACTGCAAGTGGTCTCCGAAAACGTAGTTAATTAAATCACGTGTAATCGTTGGGCCATCTGGTCTTGTAAATAATCCATATGACTTCATGAAATTAGTCTGCCTCTTCCATTTTCATGCTCCCTTGTGAGAGCCAAGCCTGAGTTTAGTGTGCCTGTCATTTGCAGAATGAGGTCCCCAGAGGATGAATTTAGTGACGCTATCCCGCATAGCGGGCTAGCATCTCTAAATTCACCCTCTTGGGACCTCATTCTGCTTAGGCCTAAAAAAAAATATGTTTGTTTCCGCTAACCCGACCGACCCTATTTTAAACCCCCGACCCTAAACTTTTTATTGCCATTGTGCAAAAAAAAACAATTTGACCAAAACAAAAAACTTCTTTTTTTTTAATTTAAAATGTTTTTTTTTTTTTAATTTAGGTCCCAATTCATATCATAACAAGATGCAAAACATTTATATATTTATATATATATTGACATAAGAAATTTAAGTTTACAAAAAGATTTAAGTTTAACAGTTGGAATCATACTGTAAAGTATGTTTGGCTTTATCTAGCTTTCATCTGTGAAAACTTCAAATAATTTGAGTTCAGGTATGTTATCATTCAGCGTTCAGACTTCAGTATTTCAATCAATTACAGCACAGGAACATTAACAATTTGATCAAATCAACCTGGTTATCAAGTAATGGGATCTCATAATACCAAATGAAAAATTAACATAGAGATTAGTACCATATATAGTCATTAGTACCTTAATACATGTACATTGTTTCTGTACTACACACGTACATGTAGTATTTCTGACTACATGTACATGTAGTATATGATGTACGGTATGTGTCTCACTTGAATTTTATAAAATAGCCTATTTATGAATTAGAGTGATAATGGCAAGTCTCATTTCAATCAGGATAAGCATAATCCATTGAACCAAAAGATATCTGACAATAACTTATAAGCATTTCCAATCCATACATATATAAAAAGTTCCAAAGTTATGCTTGAGAAACTTGATCAAATTGACCTCTCAGTAAAATTCAAAATACTGACTCAAAGAGCCTTAGATTAGCTCAAAATGCAATGGATTTTATAAAAATTTCCAGGGGGAGGACCCCCACCATCATCAGGGGGTCACCCTTCCCAAACATTCCTCCGCTCAGGCCTTCAGGTTATGCCTTCGGCATATCATTGCCCAAAAACAGGTGTCCCCCAAAAATACCTAGATCCTTCACTGAATGAGGAGGAGAAGGTGGTGTTGTGAAGCCATCATTAAGAGATCGGTACAAGACAGTCACTCCAATATGTGAACAGTGCTGTGGTGCTGGACTGACTCCAGTTGTCGCCAGACCATATGGGAAATATTTGGATTATCAAAGACTATATTAGTATATAGACTAGTATATATGTAAATATCAAAGCATATGTAAGATTGAATTGGAATTTCTAGTTCCTCTGTCATCTGGGTTAACCTGATTGGGGCTAAGAAGTGCATAGTTTGGGTTATTGACATTAGTTTAGTATTATACAGTTATTTATAAAGATACTGGAAAAAAAAAAGTTAACAAAAAAAAAAAAGTTAAGCCTACCTACCTACCCTAATTTTTGTTAGCTCGTTAGCGGAAACAAAGGTATTTTTTTTTAGGCCTTAACCTCATCTGCTATACCAACATTTAATATGCAGTTTAGTATAGGATTACACCCATTTAATATGGCAGTGGTATTTCATTTTCCAAGCCATATGTATACTTTGAATATATTTGGTATTTTCGTATTGAATTCATACATTCTTGGCCTCACAATTAAAAATAAGAACAGTATAGACTACAGTATTCTATGCTTAAAGCAGCCATTATCATTAAATATTAAAGGCGCTCAGTTTGAATGAGATATCTCAACAAACCATTCTATCATACTCGTAATAGCATGGGTAAAATGAGAATACAGTAATGCCCTAAGTAATCGACCTCTTAACCAAAGCAGAATTATGGGTAACTTTTCAGGATTTAGTCGGAAATATGGCTTGTTGCCATTCATCGGAAAGCTCTCGCCGAGAGCTTTCCAATGAATGGCAACAAGCCATATTTCCGACTAAATCCTGAAAAGTTACCCATAATTCTGCTTTGGTTAAGAGGTCGATTACTTAGGGCATTATTGTAATTGAGAAATTAATGTGTTGGTTTTATTTATTTTTATTTTTAATAAATGATTTCAAGTGAATTAATGTGATTTGCATTCACCGCCGACCATGTGGAATAATTGCCAATCGGTATATCAAGACCAGTCAGGGTTTTTCCCCACTCATCCATCAAGAGATTTTTCCCAGATGTTCGTAAACCAACAGATGTTAATATATATTATACTAGTATGTACGAAAACAGTTTTTTATAAAAAAAATATGGCTGAATTAGGTGGATATCAGATCGCTGAGTTTAGTAGATGACAAAGTCTGATGTAACCTGAATCCTACACAGCGTAACCTATGCAGCCATATATGCGGTGAATAAATTTTCCATATCTTGAAGATTGAATGATTTGTTGGCTTGTAGACGCAATAATGACCATTAATATAGCTCATCTCTGACAGAAATCGTGTTGTAGATCCAGTCTGCAGACCTACAATACACCGTCATCTGAATTAATGACGTTATTGATCACGAACAAGAATATATTGGCATATTTATAGAGGAAACAGCCAGGCTTCAAATTTGTAGGATCCATCAATTATTCTTGAAAATAAACCATTAGTGAATTCTCTTCTTTCAACCAGCATCTAAAATTTACTATTTTCTATCTCATTATTTGAATATTTTTTTGAATCAAATGATTATTTTTGGGAGTTAGAATTTAAACATGCTGACAAATTAGACCTTGCGGTTTCTAAAGCATTGATTTCTGATCTGGTGACATTTAATCACCTTGCAGCAATTTCATGTTCTGTATTAAATTTCTGTAATTGGTAATTAGGGGGAAACATGAGGGGAGAATAATGACTTGTGCGCCTCTCATGATTTCATAAATCAACGCTAATAACTTCGGCTAGGGTCATGATATGAGTGTAATTGGATGTGTATCAATGTTTTTAATGGGGTACTGTAACCAAATGCTGTTGTTGGTTTCTATAGTCTCTTAGTCGTAGAATAAGGTAATCAGTTTTTCCTTATTTGAAAGTCTGTTGAGTATGAAGTAATTTAAGGATGCAGATTAGCCGGAATGCGAAAATACAAGTACAAGAATAATTTTTGTACATTTTTCAAGCAAATATATCAAATGATATATTATTTGCATACTAGTTCCATATACTCATTTAAGTTATTGCATATTTACTATCAATGAGTGGCTTGAGTTTACACCCTGTATCATCAAAAAAATTTACACGATCATGTTTGTCACGCGTTGCCCAAACCACTATCCGTCAATTCATTTGATTACGTCTTGTACACGGAAATTGGTAATTTAATTTATATCAAATTATTAACTTTGATTTTAAGATAACCTATTAACCTTTATGTTTACAGAATACATCTTCGACTCAAATAAAAAAAAAAAATTCAATATATTATTAATATTAGATCGTTTTTATTACCGGGAATTTATTGAAAATGGCATACAATACCATTTAATGTGAAAACAAAATTAAACAATTTAGAAAAATGTAGTAAATGACTTGTTGGTTGATATCATAAGATTCTTTGAAATGGATTAATTCCAAGATTGATTCCAAGCCTTGAAATAGTGTGTCTGTCATTTGCAGAATGAGGTCCCCAGATGGTGAATTTAGTGATGCTATCCCACACAATTGGCTAGCATCACCAAATTCACACTCTGGGAACCTCATTCTGCTAAGGTCTAAGCAGAATGAGGTCCCCAGAGGGTGAATTTAGTTATGCTAGCCTACTGTGTGGGGTAGCATCACTAAATTCACCTTCTGGGGACCTCATTCTGCAAATGACAGACACACTATTTCAAGGCTTGATTGATTCACTGAAGTGCAAACCAGCACTAAAAACTAGGAACATGAGTATAATATGATATATTCCAATGCATTTTAATATGAAAAAATGTTATATAAATTGAGTTATTACTGGAGTTTTAAAGATTTTAAAAGTTGATTCACTGCATTGGTATACAGTAATGCTCTAAATGATCGACTTCTTAACCACAGCAGAATTATGGGTAATTTTTCAGGATTTAGTCGGAAATATGGCTTGTTGCCATTCATCGGAAATCTCTCACTGAGTGCTTTCTGATGAATGGCAACAAGCCATATTTCCGACTAAATCCTGAAAAGTTACCCATAATTCTGCTGTGGTTAAGGAGTCGATTATTTAGAGCATTACTGTATACTAGTGGCTTCTTGCCCATGAAGCATTCAATTCTAAGTGAACAAATGGAACCTCATGCAGCCAGTTCACTGTTAAGTAGAAATGGTACCTTATGCAACCATTAAGTCACAGATATGTACAGATTGTACATGTATCTCTTGCAGCCAGGACACTGTTATGTACAAACACAGAACCACACCCGCTTGTTCCTGGCCATCAGTTTATGAATGCGATCGCAAGAGTGCCATAAACTCAGGTACCGGTCTAGAGGGCGACTTGGGAGAGGACCAGCCTAGAGGGCGACTTCTCCCTAAAATGTGCCACTTCTCCCTATTTTTGCCCCAGTGAGAAATGACCTCTCTCTCATATACCAGTATGCGTATGTCACAACAACATATTTAACCCTTTCAGTGCCAGGTCCGTTTTTTGTATCAACCCATATACCCTGTGCCAATGCATTCTCTTATATATGCGAGTCGACCATAGGTCGCCTCGCATATATAAGAGAATGCATTGGCCTAACAATTTTTCATCATTTGTTATTATTTTTTACAATTTTTTACAATTTTAATAATTTTTTCTTATATTCTTTAACTTATTTTGTAGGTATAGTGCCAGGGAATCTCACGTTTTCATGGGCATCAAAATTATTACTATGAATACTTGGTGATAGTTTTGAGTTATAACATGCCCCGAAGGTTTTATCCAGTTTGTTTTTAAATTCGCTAGAGCATGCTTAAGCATACCCAAAAAAAATTCAACCAAAAAAAAAACACATTTTTTTTAGGGCCGATTTTACAGACCGTAAATTAGGGCCGATGATATCGGCCCCTGGCACTGAAAGGGTTAAAGTATATTTACTGATTATAATGGTGTTCTTACTCACTATAACGGTTTTATAAATGGGCTCTTGTGTTGCATACTAGTTGCATAGTAATACTTATTGGATCATAGAAGGTGATGTTGATGTGTAAATTTATTTTCAGCCATTGTTTCTTCTCATTGATGACAGTCCACTTCTTCCTAATAACAAAACAGGGAGAAGTGACTTCTCCCAATATGAAGCTGCTAGACTGGTCCCTGCAACAGGTGTGTGGTTCTGTGTTTATTACACACCTGACTAATATCTCCTAATTGATCATTTCTGATGTTTTTCCGAATAATTGTTCCATGCTATTTCTTGCTGTTGTCTTGTGTGATGGTGCTTTTATTTTAAAGTTACTGTTTCATTGTCGAGGCGAACGTCATTTACATCATATGACATCATTGTCATTCCATATATTCCACACACATGTGTGGAATGACATGGAATAGATGATATAAGCTTGGACAAAGAAACGGTGTGTTTTTCAGTAAAAAATGTGTAATAAAATCTAATTCTTCGTACTTTAGACACAAGCCTTGTGCGCTGTGCGGGGTAGCATCACTCTGGAGATCCCATTCTGCAAGTGTCAGACACACTAAATTTAAGGTTTATCGTCAATGAGTATTTAGTATAGAAACATTTAGTATATAAAACACTATATGGATCTCATTCCATTATCCAATCGGCAATGCCTAAAATAGATTGAACTTTGCATTATACAGCTCGTGATTGAGCAATCGGAAGTTCTTGATGATGCATTGGTTCTGTAAACTCATTACCATGGGGCAGCACCACGTCATTATATGGTCATGAAGAAATATTGAGGTGGGTCACACTGGTGGTCGCTTCACAGTCTAGGCCTGCCAACGCTTTAATTTGTAGGTATAACGACATGGGAATTCTACAAGATAGATCAGTTGTAGGGATCTGGAATCAAAACCTCATCAGCAAGGGTACTGGTATGGAAATTAACCAGGCCTGAGAATACGGAGCCAGACATTGGCAGAATGAGGTGCCCAGAGGGTGAATTTAGTGATGCTACCCTGCACAGCAGGCTAGCATCATTAAATTCACCCTCTGGGTACCTCATTCTGCTTAGGCATCACCTTCTGCAAATTATCTTTATTATCAAATTATCTAAGTTTTTTAGTATCTTCAGAAAGATTCTATTTCTTTTTTGTCCCCCGAAAAATATATTTTTGGGGGACTATAGAAACGGGCTCCGTTTGTCCGTTTGTCCGTCCATCCGTTCGTCGTACCATCTGTTCGTCCGTTTTATAATTTTCTGTATGAGGGTACCTTCATGGTGTAATCAACTCCTCCTACAGTTTTGATCGTAGATATTTGAAATTTCAGAGTATTGTTACCCACATATTGGAGATGTGCAACATGTATATAGATAACGGAAAAATAATTTTTTTACGGAGTTATTAACCCTTTTCACCATTTTTTTAAATTTCTTTAACAAAGTGGCATCGACTTGCCGCGTTTTCGGGGGGACACTGTGGTCGGTTGACCTTTTATTTGTTTAGTTTCTCTATATCCCCAAATTTGCAGAGACGCATGGCATAATCGAGGTGCCCAATGGTGCACATCACAATCTTCACCATCTGGGAACTTAAATCTGAGTCTAGGTCTCCCATAGGAGGCGACCATGCAAAATGAGGTCCCACAGGTGATGAATTTGGTGCCCTCTCTGTGCTCTGGGGACCTCATTTTCAAATATCAAGCACCATATTCCAGGCCTGAAATTAAACCTGAATCATTGATTTTAGAATATGTCTTTGTTTCACTATAGCGTGTTGAATTGTCTTCAAAAAGGGCATCAGAGAATCATAAGTTCCCTGAGAGGTCAGTAATACTATTTCATGATGGCATCTCTCAAACTAAGCAACTAATACAACAGTTAAATCTCAAAGAATTTTTTTTGTGGGGAGGGGGGGGGGGGGGGGGGGGCATCGATCAATCGATCAGAAGCATCCAATATCAATCATGGGGCCAGAGATCAGCCTGGTTGGTGATATGGAAGAAGTTGTATGATATTTTTCAACCCTTTCATGATGGGAGCTACACTTTTACCACATTAAAGACCCTGTGCCAGTACATTCTCTTATATATATGCGAGGCTCCCATGGGAGCATCACATATATAACAGAATGTACTGCCTTACAAGGTCAAGGTAAATATTGCTAAGCCAATGTATTCTCTTATATATGTGAGGCTCACTATGGGAGACTCGCATATATAAGAGAATGCATTGGCACAGGGTTTTCGCAAAATTTCAGGTAGTTCCAATCATGGAAGGGTTAATCAAGCAATATTGGGGAAAAAAATCAACGTTTTTACTGGTCTTAAAGATACGGGCAGCGTTGGCGGTGGGTATGCTATTAAAATATTCAGCTCCGTGAAAAACCGCCATAAACAGAAAGAATAGTAAAATATAGACAGACTTTGTTCTTATACCAATAAGAAATATGGCATAAACCGTATGTTATTGTCAATTTTTTCCCCTTTGTTATGTAAACAAAAGCAAAAAACGTTACATTTCCTGGCTTTTGTTTTGATCCGGATATGGTTAACATAAAGAGCGTTATTTGTTACTGTTTTCCTGATATGGAAATAATAAAGAGCGTTTATATCATTATTGTGTGATTATAACCAATAGAATTGCGCTGTTTTATGTAAACAGAAGCACAACTTCTGTAACACTAGCAGTCTCTTGTTTACGTACACCATCGTACGTCTTGACGACAATATACTATTTACACGCTGATTATGTTTGGCATATGAGCGGAACTGTATATATTTTTATGTTCCTTCTGTTGATGGCGATTTGATCAAATATAAATATTTCTGCAACGAACGCCGCCCATGCCTTAAATGCAAGTTAATTATTTTCTTAGTTGTTTGAAAAGTTAAAATTTTACAATTACTTAAAGTGAGTGAATGTTTGATAATGTTAAAAGCCTGTAAAAATATCACCACTATTAAAGGGATCCAAGGCGCTCACAGTGAGTGAATGTTTGCTAATGTTAAAAGTCTGTAAAAACATCACCACTTAAAGGGACCCAAGGCGCTCACAGTGGGTAAATGTTGCAAAATGTTAAAAGTCTGTAAAAACATAACGACTAAAGAGACCCAAGGCGCTCACAGTGGGTAAATGTTGCAAAATGTTAAAAGTCTGTAAAAACATAACGACTAAAGAGACCCAAGGCGCTCACAGTGGGTAAATGTTCTTATGTTAATTATATACAGTAATGCCCTAAATAATCGACTCCTTAACCATAGCAGAATTATGGGTAACTTTTCAGGATTTAGTCGAAAATATGGCTGAGAGCTTTCCGATGAATGGCAACAAGCCATATTTCTGACTAAATCCTGAAAAATTACCCAAAATTCTGCTGTGGTTAAGGAGTCGATTATTTAGGGCATTACTGTATAATAGCTCTCCTATAATGATATTTTCGCATGTTGAAACCATTGTTATGTTAGTCTAAATTTTATTTTCAGTATATTTTTCAATTCTTTGACCTTTTCTCATGTTTACTGTCAAGTTTTGATTAAACTTTGTTATGTTAATTGACTTTGATTGGTAATTCCACTGCAACAGTAATGGCTTTACATATAAATGTATTTTTCAATCTGCAAAATCTCATTATTTAAGAGTTATTAATAATTAAAATCAATCATACTATGGTATGTCTGTGTCTTACATAGTAGAGTAATATAATATTACGAGGGGGTCCCAATCAAAACTGATGGGTGACAAATATGACAGGCAGGTGTGAGGAGTTTGTCCCGAATTTGGCTTTGGTGTTTTATATTGACAGATGCTGCTGAAAACACATTTGCCTTTGGAGAAATGCATTATATAAGGCAAAATATTCATGCCTTGATAACCTTTGGGGAACATTTTATATCTCAGGCCCTCTTTAACTGATCGCCTGCAATTTTGCATGTTGTATTCTAAGATGTGCAACCTGACATGTTAAAAATTTTGAGCACAATCAGGTGTATGTGATAGATATTATAGCGCCGAAAAACAGTTACAGGCAGACACATGCTTACACAGACACATAGATAGACTCGTCAGACAACAATCCTGGTAATATCAGAGAGATATTTTATGCAATCCGTCCATAAAATCTAGTTTTGAGCACTATCCCTTTTACGTCTTACAATAGTGCATTGTTTGTCATTGTCTATGCCAGACTCGAACAATATTTGTTTATGTTTTCTGTTGTTTGTTGTTGACTTGAAACATGCAAGCCAGTAAAGATCTCCAAACACAAAACATCTGATATATGTCCATAATATTCTATTGTCTTCCTTTGATCTTAATTATATCTCACAAAATTGCTCAAGTATCGTGATTACAGCTTGGTTATCATTGGATCAGTCATGTTTCCTGTTCGGTAAATTGTTCCGTTACAGTGTATCAGATTTGGTCAAGATGGGTCTATTTGATATGGTGTTTTGCAGCATGCCTGAGTTTAGTGTGCCTGTCATTTGTAGAATGAGGTCCCCAGAGGGTGAATTTAGTGATGCTATCCCACATAGTGGGCTAGCATCACTAAATTCACCCTCTGGGTACCTAATTCTGTTTAGGCCTCATCTTCTCTGGAAAGTTTCTTTATTATCAAATTTATATATAAACTTCTTCACAAAGATTCTATTTCCATATTAGTTTAGTTTCTCTATATCCCCAAATTGGCAGACGACACATTGCATAATCGAGGTTCCCAATGGGTGTACATCACAATATTCACCATTTAGGGAACTTCAATCTGAGTCTTTGTCTCCCATATCAGATGAGGCCATGCAGAATGAGGTTCCCAGAGGGTGAATTTAGTGATGCTAGCCCGCTATGCGGGATAGCGTCACTAAATTGACCCTCTGGGGACCTCATTCTGCAAATGACAGACTCACTAAACTCAGGCTTGTTTTACAGGATCGGAGATGGGACTTAGATGGTTTGTTGACGGAGGCATGGTAACTGACTGGATGCCCTGAGCTGTTGACTGAGACTTCATGCTCACTCCGTCACATCAGTACAGGATGTCTGCCCGAGTGCATGTGTCTGTAATGTTCCTTCTGATCTTATTCGCCTTCAAAGGTAACTATTGCTATTTCTATTGGTAGTTGCTTAAACCTTTCAGTGCCAAGTCCGATTTTTGTATCAACCCATATTTCCTTGATCATTCTTAGATCTCTTTCCATCAATGTATCACATTATTATAATCAATAAATTTGAAAAATTATCAAGGAAATATGGGTTGATACAAAAATCGGACTTGGCACTGAAAGAGTTAATTTTGATTTATTATTGAAGAATTTGATATAAATAATTTTAGTCAGTCTTTTGCGTTCATCCCGGGATTTGTTATTCACTTTATTAGTAACCATTATCCAGGGACCAACCTAGAGGCCGACTTGGGAGACATCTTCTCCCTAAATGTGCAGATTCTCCCTATTTAGTAAGTTCTCTCATTTACAAGAATGCATGGGTCACAACAGCATATTTAAAGTGTATTGACTGATTACAATGGTGTTTCTACTCACTATAATGGTTCACAAACGGGCTCTTGTGTTGTATAATACAGTGCAACAAGCCATATATCCGACTAAATCCTGAAAAGTTACCCATAATTCGGCTGTGGTTAAGAAGTCGATTACTTAGAGCATTACTGTACTTATTGAATTGTAGAATGGTGATGTCTGGGTCAGTCTGGAGTAAACTACATACCCACATATAAAAAATAGTATCAGTATCAGAGTGTATGTTTACAAAGACTGTGTCTGGGTGTAAATTGAATTTCAACCATTGTTAGTTCTCTCTAATAACAGTCCATTTCTCCCTAATAACAAAACAGGGAGAAGTGACTTCCTCCCCGAATATGAAACCTCTAGGCTAGTCCCTGGCATAATCACGGGTATCCATCAATTTTAGAAGCCCCTGAATCTGAGTTAGGATCAGTCCTTTCTGGATTACTAATTTTGTATATGCCCTTTTTTTAAAACAGGACATATTATGTTATTGGTCTGTCCATTCTTCCATCCGTCAGTGCATCTGTCCATCCGTTCGATTTTGATTTCCAGATGTTAACTTTAGATAGTCTCAACTGAATAGAATGAAATTTGGTATGTGGGTTTTTTGAACAAAATACAGCTCAAGTTCGAACTCGGGTTCTTCCCAATTTTCACCAGAGTTATGGTCCTTTTTGTTGGAATTTGCACTCAATATTCGTTTCCTAATGAAATGTTTAGTAAGTCTAAACTGAATAGAATGTAATTTCGCACATGAGTTTATTGCATCCCAAAATTCAGGTCAAGTTCAAATTTTTGTTCCACAATAGTTATGGGCCTTTGTTTGAATGACCACTCTGGTGTATTTTGCTGCACCCTAGCGATGCTCTTGTTGGTACTTGTACATGTATGCTCAATTCATAAATACAGGGCTAGGGACCTACCTCATAACTAGCTCGAAAATGGTGGCAAAATATTACTACTGGTAATTTCAACATTTGTTTTTTCTGTATTTTCCAAAGATATCTGCAAGCTATTAGATTAACCCTTTACCCAACAGAAGGGCCCTGTGCCAATGCATTCTCTTATATATGCGAGTCGACCATAGGTCGCCTCGCATATATAAGAGAATGCATTGGCTTAACACATTAAAAATTATAAAATTGTTAAAGAATGTAAGAAAAAATGGTAAAAAGTGTTAAAAAACGTTTTTTTTTTAGGCCAATGCATTCTCTTATATATGCGAGGCGACCTATGGTCGACTCGCATATATAAGAGAATGCATTGGCACAGGGCATAACTGTAACCATCACAATGTGGTCAAGGAGCCGGTTCCAATGATATCCATATTTATATGGTTCTATTGAGACAGACCGAAGATATTTTAGGCTTTATTTGGCCGGTTTTGGCCGGTTTGTTGGGTAAAGGGTTAATGAGTTATCTCAACAACTTATCTCGGAAAATTGTGATGAAGTCACTTCTCAACAGTCATATTTATATGAGGACGGGATTCATAGTGAACTAGTAAAAATACATTGTTTATTCGCTATCCTTTTGGTTGAGATATTTATATCAATGAAGAAAACGATGAATAACTCACTTCGATATGAGGCATCTTGCCGTCGTTGTTGAGCAAATTATGACACAGCTTCCCGCCCGTGAAATATTTTAGGGCTTCTGAATGAGACGCAAATCTGAGACAGTCTACTGTTTATCATAGACGTCATGAGAGATACAAACTCCCAATAATATTACCAAATAAAAACACTTCAGCACCAGCCACCAGGCATAACTTATTTATCTATAAAATATTGTCTGCAACCAATGTCACACACCTATTATACTCAGTGAGAGCTTTCTGCTGTGGTTAAGGAGTCGCTTACTTAGGGCATTACTGTATGCCACAAGGATGTCCCCATAGCTGAGGTGGTTGGTCATGTACCAATTTTCAAGCTTGATCTGAGTTGAGGAACATCTCTATGTGCCATTCACATTAGATGGTATGTGTGCATGGGGTTAATATTTTGAGGCAAATCAACTAAATGACACAGAATGGCACCAACTATACAGGTCAGGGGTGTGTCATCCTAAACTTTGCCATGAAATATAAACACGATCTGATAGCAAATATTTGAGTTATCAAATCAGATATCATATGCATGGTCACTTGAAGGGGTTAATATTTCTCAAAATATTAAATTGACTGATCAATACAAAATAGTTTTTAAAAAGCATTTAACTGGTCCAATGCAATAAGTCAATGCCATAGAATACACTGTTTTTACTAAAGAGGCACTGTTTATGATAGCGTCACTAAATTCACCCTCTGGGGACCTCATTCTGCAAATGTCAGACACACTATTTCAAGACTTCCCAGTATGATTCCTCCTTCTATGTTTCACATCTTAAAACTTCCTTTAAAATCTATCACATTCAGGAATTTAATTTTTTTGGCAAATCCTTTCAAATTTGGAACTTAAATTATTAAAATCCTGCATTGTTTTTTAATATGAATGAAATTAATTACAATCTGAGGGTTGACTCAATTTTATGCAATCTGTTCTGGCAGATTGTCGAAAGGTGTGGTTGCCTGAAACTGATGTAATATTTGTTGAAAGCACTAGATGTTGACTTCCTCAACTCAAAGTTGATATTTTTTACATTTGAAGTTGTAGAAATAGTTGTTAGGAGCATGATTGTAAATCCTTCATTTTAGGAGCATAATTGTAAATCCTTCCTTGATTGGAGAATCCTGATATTTTGGGAAACCCTGTGCCAATGCATTCTCTTATATATGCGAGTCTCCCATAGTGATCCTTACATATTTTAAAGAATACTTTGGCCTGACAATATTTACCTTGACCTTGTAAGCCAGTGCATTCTCTTATCTATGTGAAGCTCCCTCTTGGAGACTAATATATAAGAGAATGATGCACTGGGACAGGATCTTTAATGCTGCACCAGTGCAGCTCCCGTCATGAAATGGTTAATAGGCCTTTATTATAGCCATCTATTTCTTGTTCTCAAAAGCTAATCAATAAAATAGCTTACAACGATTGAATTTGAAATTACAAATTATTTCTTTTTTAAAACATGCCTGTTTAGTTATTGGATCCCTTCTCTCTTTACAAATGAAATTTCTGAGATATGAAGAACTATAGTGAGAATGAACTCATATTACTTGTTTTGAGTTATAGCCGTCACATGGCCAATTTTGGAGGCAAATAGATAGTAATTAAAAATTTTTTTAATTAAATATTTTTTAATTTCATCATATCACAATAGTATTATTCAATAGTATATAACTCTTTCCAATATTCTCTGATATATACAGGGTTCGCGCTGCCACTTGCCAAATTTGCCAATGGTATAAATAATTCACATTTGGCAAAAAATATTTTCATTTGGCAAAAGTTTTGGCAAGTCACTTTTTAATTCCTCAATAAATTTGAAAAATATCGGTCAGTCAATACCATTTATTTTAGGAAACTATTACAATAGAATGATATTAGTGGTGTTTTATATGGTTTTGGAAGTTAACACCTCCATTAAGATGCAGTTAATCTGATAACATTATTATCGATGGGTGGACCAGTATTTAGTGTGGTCGTGGTGTTTTATTAATTTTCGAATGATGAGTAGATGGGACCAACTGAAGCATATATTATATAATGATCTTACACAACATTGTGCAAAAGTTTGCAACGTAGTCAGGAGGTTTTTCGAGTGCAGATTGAACATTATATAGATATTATTATATAATGCATATTACGTTACATGACTAAGTGATGTTATTATTATACATGTTATGTGTGTTTATGTACATGTATCACTTGAATATTATATCTATGTATGGCAACCTGTCCCAACCCAGGGACGTATTTTGCTTAATAAATTCTATTCTATTCTATTCTATATATCTAATCCTCTTGTGGTGTTCTCTTCTGGTGAAGCAAATCTTCTAGCATTTTATTGTTCGGTGATTGGTTTATTGTTGTATGATAAACCACAATAGAGATGCGAGTATAATTATTAACTAACTGCTTTCCTATCGATATCAAACGTCGTTCAAACCGCGAGTGTCGAAACATAAAACTCAATCAAGGTTTCAGAAAATGATACTATCAGGAATGACATTTTGGCAAATTCTAATAGAAATTGGCAAAAGCAAATTATTTGGCAAAAGTGAATTTCGGACCAGCGCGGACCCTGGATATATATGAACATACATGTATACATGATTAAATGTCATTTGTAGATACATAAAAACAGAGTAATTTTTAGATAATCAGTTTATTTGCGAAATGTGAATATTTATAATAACTTTATTTCTGAACTGTCGTGGGGAAAGTTCTTAAATCCATATTATGAGCATGCTTGAGTAATAGGTTCACTGAGAATTAAATATTGCCTTGTTTTCAATTGCTAAGAATTGCTTCCAGGGCTTTCCATCGTTCCCCATATTTTTGACTTCTATCATTCAAGGAATATGTGTTTAGAGTTTCAATTCTTTTATAATATTTCAAAAATTCAATAAGTCCATTTACAGTTGGGTTGGAAGCTCTCATTTTACATGAGTATATAAATGTTCTATACAATATTGTACAGATATCCAGAGTATCCTGGGGATGTATATCTCCATGCATACCCAAGACAATATACTCTGGTTTTAGTTCTGATATAATATCACACTCTTCTTTTAACTTATGCTGGAGTTGAAGCAGAACTGATTTGGAATTGGGGCAATCCTAAAAGAGATGTATAATTGTATTGCCGCAAAAAGAGCATAATTCTGTTTCTGACACTTTACATTTGAATAATTTTGAATTTGTATAAAGTATGTCTTGATTAATTTTGAATTGAAAACTTATCAGACCTGTATCATCTGTAATATGATATGGGTTCCCGTATATTTGTTTCCAATCCAAATCACATAAGGCTATTCCAAGTCTATTAGACCATTTTTCTTGTATGTGAGAGGGTGTTTCAGCAAATTGTCTAAGAAAAATTGGGTAAAAAATCTTATAGGGTTTTAAGGCTTTCCTAAGAATTTCTATTTTTTTCTTTTTTGATTGATTCAAGTTTCTCATTATTTCTCAAACATGCTCTCCATTGAGGTGGTATCGCATTCATCAGTCCTTGATAGTGTGTGAAAGGAATTTTTAAATTATATATGCTGCAAATGATGGGTAGTCCAAGAGTCCACTATCATTTTTCATCAAGTCATTCATAAAAAATACACCTTGTTTTATCCATTTAGTTTTTAAGAGCATATGATTGTCTATTTTTATATATTTATTCCAATAAATAGATTGGGATTGGATGTCTTGTGGGGCTGTGCTGATATCTTGGTCTACCAAACTCCAAGCATGTATAACACTAGTAATTAAATATCTAACATGATATTCTTTGTTGTTTCAGATTGTGCTGGACAAAGCCGATCATCGAATGTCAGCCAACAAACTCGTGATAACAGCCACAGTGTTATTGACACAACACCAACAAATGCACAGGGCTATCTACAGTCAACAGTTCAATTGGTTCATCCTGAGCCACTGATTTCTCAACAAATATCCAACGTCACAAGATCAAATGCCAGAATTCTAACAGCAAACATCTCTACTTGGGATTCAAACTCTCTGCGACAATATCAAGTATCTTATACTCAGTTTACACCAACTTCTGCAATTCACCACCGAATGTGGACTTCTGTCGCACAAAGAGGCTCTGATGATGCTCGCCAAACACACAGTTCTGTGTACACAAACCACAGCCTGGCTTCAATCCATCCAACCTCTGTTTATTTGCAAGATTCACGATTTCCTGTTATTGATCAGAATGACAATTCACCTCATCCAGACCAAACAACACATCTCCTACAGACAAGCATTCCAAGGAGGTCACAACCGTCCATAGTTGCATCAAAGACATTCGAAAATTTTCAAACTGTTAACTCCGTAATTGATGATACATTACTGGAACAGCCTCGTTTTCAAACCACAGCATCAACTAGTGATAGTGTCGATATTAGCGTGAAGTTTCGCACTTTACCAATTTCGCCATCAGTCCTGGAACAGTCCCATTTTCAGACTACCACCACAACTAGTGATAGTGTGTATACGGGCGTGCAGTTTCGCACTTTATCAATTTCGACATCAGTCCAGGAACAGCCTCGTGTTCAATCCACCACTACAACAACTATTAATAGTGTGGATATGAGGGTGAAGTTTGCTACTTCACCAATTTCATCTTCATTCTATGTTACTAGTACCTCAATCCCAATTAAAATGTCTTCACCGGTTGATCAGTCAATTGTTAACTCTTCTGTGGTAACTGATACACTGCGGGAACAGTTCCGAAGAACAGCATCAACTAGTGAAAGTATGGACATAAAGTTTTCCACTCTACCAATTTCGCCATCATTCCATGTTACGGGTACCTCGATCCCAGTTAATATGTCTACATTGATCGATCAGTCAACTGGCGTACCACCAAGATCAATTCAGGCATCCAATATGTCATCAACTGGATTGTTCACACCTCCGTCCACAGAAAGTATTGGGAATGTTTCGTCCCCGAATTTCCATGCCCTGGAAACAGTTACCATGGAAACAGCTACAATTAATCAGTACACTACTCAGCCAGTCCAAATGGCTAACGACATGTCAATAAACAGGACAACGGACTTCGGTTCCCTCGTCTCATCCGATCGTACTGCAGTTGTGAACTTATCATCTGTTGAAGTAATTGAGTCTTCTGAATACACTAGAATTTCATCAACTCCACCAACATTTCTACAATCTTTGGATGTCTCAAAACTAAATGCCTCAGTTTCAATGGGAGCTCTAGAATCATCGTCTAGTTTCATTTCAGAAGTGATATCTTCAATTCCAATCATTTCAGAAATTATATCTTCAGTTTCATCTGAAGTTCTACAATTTTCTGGATATGCTGTGTCAGTGAATTCTTCATACCCATCTGAAGAATCGCAGTCTTCAAAATATATAAACATAAGTGGAACAGTTGTAATGACTGGTGCATATTCATCTGTGCATTCTACGACAGTTAACCAGACAGTACATAGTGGGTCTGTCGGTAATTTCACTATGGATATATCATCATCATATGAAGTACCTTCATCTGTGCTAGCTGAAAATAACAGTGCTACGCCATCGCTAGGAGAGACCTACAGAGCTACTCCGTCACTAGGAGTCACTTATAGTGCTACACCATCGCTAGGAGAGACTAACAATGCCTCTCTGTCGCTAGGTGAGAGCTCATCCAAACAACGTGGCTATGAAACGTCAGACTTGTTTGATATTATTACATCAGACACCACTCCTGTTGTCAACATGTCAACAGCTATTGTCAGCAACAGCTCATCACTGTTAGAAAAACAACAATCTGAGGCCTCCCTACCATATCATGTTCCTGCGAACATGACAGAATATGTAACTACTGTCTCTTCACTTGTGTGGCCATCCAGTAGTTCGGAATTACATCCAAATTCAACGCTAATGCCAACTCCATATTTAGCAACAGAATTTACAGTTACAGGAACACTACAACAAACGATTAACCTGCATTTAAATTCATCACCAACAATCTTGTTGACTCTCTATTCTAGTGCTGATTTAACTGTTACAGAAATACAACAACAAACATTGCAAGTGCAGTCTAATTTATCGTCGTTCATTACTTCGACTCCACCTTTGGCTTCTCTTACGGAAACACTAAACCAAAGTGCAGGATTAGAGGTAAATTCATCAGTCTTTCTTCAGCCAACTCTGTATTCTTCAGGAGATGTAATTGCACAGACGTCGCAGCAATCAGTGATTCAGCCATCTCAACAGATCACTTCAAAAATCTCGACTTTTTCTGCTGAGTTAATTCCCTCAGTAATGGAGGGTAATGTTTCATCCACAGATACTAGTGATGATATAAGGGCTACATCTTTTCCCAGCCACATTGATGATCACACAACTACAATAAATGTGACAGGCCTATTGCCATCTATCATCATGTCTACACCACATTTGACGATAGAACCTCCTAGAACAACTTCAACAATAGCAGTAACTTCATCACCAGCTTCGAGTTCTGCTCAGGCAGTATTTACTAGTGATTACATTAAGCCAACTTCGTCATCAGTGTTCACAATGACTTCAACCAGCATTCCAGTTTTCTCAACTTTTTCGGTTAATATTCCATCACCGTCGATGATAAGTTCTCTCCCACAGTTAACAACTTCTGCCATTAGCAGCACAAGTTCATTTACTAGTCATTCAACTTCAGAAATATCGACGACCACTTCGACTGTAAAGCCTCACAGAAATGTTTCTATAACCACAACTTTTCCCAATACCACGACTACAACACAAAAACTTTTCTCTTTAAAATTCCGTATGAAATTCAAAGGTGACTGCCATAATTTAATGAGAAGGTCGGAGTTCATAGCCGAGTTTATAAAAGCATTAATTGTGTCTATTTCTCGGGAATTGCTCATAAAGGAGAACCGAATTGTTGCAAGTGATATCCACTGTGGATCTGTGATTGTTTACGTGACCTTATTAAACCTGACCTCCGAAGATCTTGGACACGATTTGGAGGAGTTGGTTAGATCGGAGCAGCTAGTTATTCCTATAATCGCGGACGATAACATTCTGTTCACATTTCTGGCTACGGAGATTGTCCCAATAACTGCAATGTCGACTAAAGGTCCTGGTCACCCAACTTCCAAGCCAATGGAAGAAATAGATATTGTTGTGATAATAGTTGCTGGGTGTATATGTGGACTTCTTGTTATTATCGCTGTACTTGTTTGCTTGAAGGAATGTTATAGGAGGAAGCATGCACAGTCTTTCAATTTGCTAGAATCGCCAAGCATGAATTTGAAATTAGAGGACTTTACGTTAACTCGCATTCCACGTTCTGGTTCTATTTACGGTGATGATGGTTCGATTATAAACACTTACTCTGATTGCAACTCCAACTGTCAAACACAACAGAATGGACATGCAAAAACAGTAAAAAATGGCGATTGTCCCAGTGAAGCAAGTCTGCATTCATCAACACATTCAGGTAGCCGTTTAATGCACGTGCCAGGTGATTCGGGAAGCCGTTTAATGCACGCGACGTCTGATGATTACCTTGTGTCGACAAAAATGGATGGCATGATATTCGGCCTCACAGGCTCATCTCCGGGTTCAAAGTACAAACATGAGAAAAAAGACGAAAAGAGAAACTCTTTGAACATATCACTGGAAAATCTGATCGTTCGTCAAGGGAGATCACCGGCAGGTGCTATTAATCCAATCTATGATGGCGGTGATGATGATGCAACATCTGAAGACAAACCAACATTGTGATTTGTCAATTAGACACCACTGTGTATATTAACTATCTGCTGTGCTCCCATGGATTGTGTGATAACTTTTAATTTTTTTGGGGTCATGAAGCCAGTTGGAAAACCTAACAAGGTGGTTCATGATAAAGCTAATGGATTTTTAGCTCTTGACAAGTCATGTTTGAGCTATTGCCATGGGTTGGCTTACACTGTCTGTGCATCTATCCATCAACAATTTCCTTTGGCACACCCTACATGCCACGTACATACCTTATTTGATCATCACCAAACGTCATATATATGTTCTGAGTGACCACTAGATGGGTGGATTTTATTCTGCATGACTAAATCCTTCGGCACACTCTACATGCCACATCCCTTATCCGATCATCACCAATCTTCATATGGTTCCTCAGGGTGACCTCTAGATTGGAGGTATAAATTTTTTTTCAAAAATTAATTAAAAACCATGGCCGCCAGCAGCCATCTTGCATTTCACATTTGAATCAATCGCCACAACCTGCAGCCCACATTTATTGAAGAAATGTTTGAAATGAAAAATTTCATCTACACAATGCAATCCCTTTACTGAAAGTTTTCTACATTCCTTCTTCTTGCGTTCATTCTATTGACTACTCTGCATAAAATTAACGCCTCCCCAAGTTGAGCTACATTGTCATTGACACTTTCATTATCCAATGGTTTTGAGTACATTTATGAGGGTACCCAGGTTTGTAGATGTCAATACTATGATACACAGGTAACGATTATTCAAATCATGTCAGCACAACATGAAAAACTAGAATATCAAGTTGAAAAAAAGCATGCTTGAATAGTTGCGCCCTTGACAGTTTTCTCTCAGCAGTGACATTGTGTGTCATTATCATCAGTAATAATAAGTTAACAAATATATGCATCATCAAGATGCTATTTCTTGTTTTAAACCATCTGAACCAAACAACATTACTGTAAAATTTGTGTCAAAAAGATGTGAGTTGACTAACCTGGATATCCTATAGTAATAATTTTTTGCAAACCTACAGCAATGCTCTAAGTAATCAACTCCTTAACCACAGCAGAATTATGGGTAACTTTACAGGATTTAGTCGGAAATATGGCTTGCTGCCATTCATCGGAAAGCTCTCGGGGAGAGCTTTCCGATGAATGGCAACAAGCCATATTTCCGACTAAATCCTGAAAAGTTACCCATAATTCTACTGTGGTTAAGAAGTTGAGTACTTAGAGCATTACTGTATAGCTACATAACCAATTGTTACCAACATGTACATCGATCTTGTTTCAAAACCATGGGATAAGGAACAATTCAGCCATATTATATTTGCTGACTATAATTAACTGACTTTAAGTTGTCCATGCAATGTCATTCGTTATTTATATTTCATCCCATGCAATTTAAGCACAGTTTTTCGCAAATACAAAACCACCAAAATGTCTACCTGTCAAAAGAAGAAAATCATGTTATTTATATGTGTTCTATATATAGTAACAGCACACTTCTACTTCCAGTCAGTTGAGGTCAATTACAGGAGATATGGCCAGTAAAAGCCTGGATTTAGTGTGTCTGTCATTCAAGCCTTGAAATAGTGTGTCTGTCATTTGCAGAATGAGGTCCCCAGAGGGTGAATTTAATGATGCTACCCTGCATAGCGGGCTAGCATCACCAAATTCACCCTCTGGGGACATCATTCTGCTTACACCTCAGCAGAATGAGGTTCCCAGAGGGTGAATTTGGTGATGCTAGCCCGCTATGCGGGGTAGCATCACTAAATTCACCCTCTGGGGGACCTCATTCTGCAAATGAGAGACACACTATTTCAAGGCTTGCTGTCATTTGCAGAATGAGGTCCCCAGGCAGTGAATTTAGTGATGCTATTCCGCACAGTGGGCTAGCATCACCAAATTCACCCTCTGGGAACCTCATTCTGCTTAGGTCTCAACTACTATGGGAGATCTAGGATAAGATTGAAGTTCCCCAGATGAAGTTGATGATGTTCATCCATTAATAGTCACCTCGATTTATATTCTGCAAATTAGGTGATATAGAAACCGAACAGAAGGTAAAATGTAACTAAAAACAATGTTAATTTGAGACTATAGATACTTCCCAGAAGATGAGGCCTAAGCAGAAGGAGGCCCCCAGAGGGTGAATTTGGTGGCGCTAGCATTCGATCTGTGCGTGAAGTGAAATTCACCCCCCCCCCTTCATTGTGTAATCAACTCCTCCCAGAATTTGAAATGTAGAGAATTGAAACTTTAGGATATTGGTACCCATATATTGATAAATGTGAAACATTTATATGGAGGAGAGAAAAATATAATTTTTCACAGAGTTATTCCCCTTCGTTGACTCAGAAAACTTCTTTTTTTTCCTTCATTTTTTTCTTCAAAAAAGCCAACCTCTTGAGAAAACCATCTTTTTTCATGGGACGTGTGGTGACTATTTATTAAAGATTATTAAGATTTATCCTAGCAACTGTTATGGACTGTCATTTATGCCTGTCTGTGGAGTCATCTATTGAATCCATGGTTTGTTTTAGTAGAAATATACTTATTATGCATCCTAGTATATATATTAGTAAGGTCACATGGTCTTGTGTCATAAAATGAGTTTGCCATGTATATATAAATTGACAAATGCAGTTTTATGTGCACTATAGGCTGGATATCATGAACCATTGTTACCTTGGTTGAGTATATGTTATGTTCATATGGAATGTATTAAATGGATTTAAGACCTTCAAAGTGGGTTCATGCGAAATAACATAAATTTGATAAAAGTCTAAAACAATTATCATTAACAAGTTCATGTAAAAATAAATAATTATTTTTTCTTATTTTCATTATTAATAACTCTCTGATAAAGAGATTTTGTATATTTAAACTGTTATTTAGTCAATGCTGCTGACTTAGAAACATTCAAGTCGGCTCTGGGGAAAACAAATAGCGCTCGATCCTCCCACCATCCTGTAAAAGCCAGCTTTGGTTACTAGGTCATAACAACTACAGATACAGTTATATGTAACAGTGTGATGTTTTTACAGACTTTTATATTCTTTCGGACATTTACCCACTGCAAATGCCTTGAATCCCTTTAAATAAAATGCAGATCAACAACATCTTAGATGTAAGAATGTTGGGGGGTGTCACAACTCCCCCCACCTGCCCCCTGGATTTTGAATACCAGAGAGGGGTGAATACCTGAGAGGGGTGAATCATGCATACCAGTTAAGAAAATATGGAATACATACCTAGTAATATCATAGTTTTTACGCATTTTCTGAAGTAGTCTCCATAACTTCAACATATCAAGAGATATTAGACTGAATTACTTCAAAATATTTCATTTGGACTGAAAAATAAATAAAATTTTGGCAATTTTGTGCTATAAAAACTACATACTAATCTTTTTGTTGAATCCCGAATACTGTTTAAATTGGGCATATGAATCCCATTTACCAGTTAACAGAGGGGTATGGATCCCGCGTAAAATGGTCTGAATCCCACTTACCAAAGGAGGGGGGGTGTGACACCCTCATGTTGACTAGACTCCTCATGGAGATTAAGATGCAGTAGGAGCATCAGTCATAAATTACAAAGTATGAAAACCTGGTGCAATGAATATCTATCAATTCTAGCTTCAAGACGATTGATCTAATAATTTATCATGGCTCCTGTTACAATGCCAAGGAAAACCTAAACTATCACTCTAATTTCTAAAGTTATTATTTTCTTCATGACTGTGAAATGTAATTTTTCTGCACATCCATTTAAATCATTTGTCCCAAAAAGCTATTTCAATCTCATTCACTGTAAATTGGTGACATCTCCAATAGGAAATAATTGGAATTTTCCTATCACTTGCTTCAGATTGAAATCAGAGGAAGAAACAATTACTATAGCTGCCACTCACAGCTAAATCTCTATTCCACAAATAAAATTGTCTTCTGAAGCTCTGTTTAAAAAAAATAGAGTGATCCATGCATTACTGCAGCAGCTGATGAAAATTAACGAAAAATTATTGTTAGGCCAAAATAAAATGGATGTATGCATGTTTCCGGTAACCCGCCACACTAATCTCAAATATCACATCCAAAATCATTTTTCTTGATTTTGCCATTTTTCGTTGCTGAAAATTTGTTTTCATCAATAATCATCTGGACATAAAAGTTCTATTTCCATTTGTACTCTCATGTTCTACGTATTAGCTATATTGTATGCATTTCATCGAAATGGATGCATTATTGAATTTCTGAGTTCATTAGGGTTCATTGTGTCAGTTTGCAAGGTATTTTATAAAATAAAATGAAAATTCGCATGACCTCCCAAATTTAATTATGACTGGTTACCAGAAACATGGATTCCATGCCGTGAGTTTAGTGTGTCTGTCATTTGCAGAATGATGTCCCCAGAGGGTGAATTTAGTGATACTACCCTGAACAGCAGACTAGCATTACCAAATTCACCCCTGGGGACCCCATTCTGCTTAGGCCTCATCTTCTGGGAAGTATCTATAGTATCAAATTAACATTGTTTTTAGTTACTTTGTCCATTCTGTTCAGCTCACATGCCCCTGGAGAAAATTACTAGAATACCAATATAGACTATACCAGTGTGAAGGTTCCAATGATCGAATTTGGCTAAATCCACACCTACTATCTAAACCCTACTAAATTCTAGAATTCGATAATTGCAGCCAAAATATTTCTCAGGTGTATCTTTAATATTGGCAATAAAATTCCCTTTCATTTGACATATAACTCTGCGAAATTGGACAAATCGAAGTTGAGATATCCTATCGCAAACTAGCGAAATCTACCGAAGAAATCAGGTCATCAATCTCCCTGTCCACTCAGAGGCCTTTGACCTAGTTATAAAATCAATATTTTCTGGCAATAATTTGCCGCGAACGTGTACTTAAATATATGAGCATTTATATGTTATGTCATCGCGTTTAAGTACACGCTCGCAACAAATTATTGCTCGAAAATATTTATTTTATAACTAGGTCTAAGACCTCTGAGCGGACAGGGAGATTGCCAACTCGATTTCTTAAGTAGATTTCACTAGTTTGCGATAGGATATCTCAACTTCGATTCGGTCAATTTAGCCGAGTAAAATGTCATATGAAAGGAATTTTATTGCCAATAAGACACACCTGAGGAATATTTTGGCTGCAATTATCGATTTCTAAAATTTAGTAGGGTTTTGATAGCTGGTGTGGTTTTATCCATAATCGATCATTGGAACCTTTATACTGGTACATGTATAGTCTATATTGGTATTTTAGTAATTTTCCCCAGGGCCTGTGGTTCAGCTTCCATATTTTCAGAGGGGACCCCGGTGGCTCAATTGTTTAGGGGTACAACTCCAAGACATTTCGCCCTCCAGCGCTGGCGATAAGGGTTCAAATCCACATGTTTCCATCATGGAATTTGTAACTCTAAATCATTATCTGGTGGAGTTTCACTAACTCGCCGATGACCGGTGGTTTTCCGCACACCACCAATAAAACTGCCAATGTTGTGATATGGCCTTAGTTGCTGAAAGCGACATTAAACTCCAATGAATGAATGAATCAATCCATATTTGCAGAAAATAATATGCATAATCTCCCATAGCAGTTTAGGCCTAAGCAGAATGATGTTCGCAGAAGGTGAATTTGGTGATGTTAGCCCGCTGCGTGGAGTAGCATCACTAAATTCACCCCCAGGGGGCCTCATTCTGCAAATGTCAGACATACTATTTCCAGGCTTGTTTAGGGGATTTAGTGGAAGGTCATTTCAGAAACATGTATTAACAGTTGGCTGATCGGCACAGGAGTTGTTGGGCTGACTACTACTACTACCAGTTGCACTACCATATCAAACAATTTACGACTAATTTGATCTGATTCAGCCAATTTCCAATTGAAGGATAATTTTTCTGATAAAAAAAATCATCTGTTGATGGAGTCGTTCATTCCTGTTTTCTTTGCCATCAGCAATGCAACCTATACACCAATTTTATCCTTTGGCTCCTTCAAATAGATGCCATTTTAAGTTAGGTTTCATCTCAACTTTCTAAACAAAATAATCAAGAATACATTGGCTAGATGTAATACTTCAAAATTTTTAATCATTACAAATAGAATACAAATACAGAATACGATTACCACATCCCTGTTGTAGATTAATGTTTGCAGACTTTGACAAATGATCTGTACCAAAGGTGAAATGGTAGGTCTACTGATATAAATAACCTTCCCTTCCCCACATGTATGGGGCGCCGTTCATGTATTTATTACCTATTATCAATAATTCATTTTATGATATCTCTAAATGAAGATATGATATCTCAAAATCAAATTATTGATATCACTATGATAAATGCTTACTATAAAATTGTGATATCATATATTCGATTTTGTGATATCTAAAAATTAATTTGTGATATCGCTTATACGAATTTGTGTTATCATAAAATATTTAATGATATAAAATATTTAGTGATATCATATATTCAATTTTGTGATTTCATATATTCATTTAATCATATCATCAAATGAATTATTGATATCACTTACTAGATAATAAATACAAGAACGGCGACCCATACACATGTAAATTGTATGTGCAAAGTAAAAATCTAGATGACATATTAACTACATATCAAATACTCTACATTAAGAACATGTATCATATTTTATTATATTCATAGTCTATGAAACCATTCTTTGTTATCATTTGTTCATGTTTGTCTGAGTGTAAATAAAATATCATTTTTCAAAGCCATATATATGCTATGTTATTTTGACTGTGAAATTATTGACGTCCATCCTTCGACTCCACGAAACAGACAGACACATCTCGAACCCAAGAACAGCAACTGATGTACCCACCTTGCCTCCTCCAGCCAGACTTATATATAGTACTTGCATGGAGTGGATATGTGCTGGAAAATGGCCGAATCGTGCACTTTATGAGCAAATTGCAAATTTTTTAATATATATGTCCCAGTCAAAAAAGTTGATAAGCAAAAATATGTGTGGTCAAATACATGGAAAAAACTGTTGACAATGCAACCAACCCATACTTTGGTTGAAAGTTCAGGGTTGTTTATAGACACCCTCTTGTTGAAAAATTATTGACAATAACAATGCATTCCATGTTTTTTTTTAAGTAGGGGTGTAAACTCTACCTATAATGTGAAAAAAAATTGTGCTGACTCCTCACAATTTCATTTGTTGCCATGGAAACCAGTGTTTTTTTCTTTTGAAATTCAAGTAATACGTACTATTTAGCTACCATTTTCAGTTTGACCACAAAGTCACAATTTTCTGAGAATGGGTTTTAATTTAGCATCATCTACTAGAATTCCTCATTAAAATGAGTCTGTAGGCAGTAAATTTCTTGGCCATTTAGATGGATAAAAATGTTGCTATAGCAACCAACCCGTAGCACATTTGTTTGATGGCTGGATGTGTTCATTGTGGAGAATCCTTGTGGTTATATTTCTGACAATAGCACAATAATCCAAGTTTTGTTTATTGGAGGTGTTTGTTCTCTATCAATAGTGTGATAAAAAATGGGTTGCTCTTTTTGTTGCTATGGAAACCAGTGTTTTTCATCAAATTTTGAGTAAAATGTATCACGTTTATTTTATTTTTAACGCAAAATCACAATTTTTCCATAATATCTTTTAAATTAGCATTGTATTATCTATTAGTATACCCCAATAATTAAAAACTTGGTGGGCTCACGTATCCATGTCTAGTTCACCTGGGTAAAATGTTGCCATTACATCAATGGAGGAGACGTGTCGTATTTATTGGGAGGACCCCTTGTGTGTATATTTTAGAAATATCCCAAGTTTTGTTTACTGGAGGCATTTGTTATCTATCTACATTGTGACAATACATTTTTACCATGCAGTTTCGTTTATTGCCATTAATTGAAACCAGTTTTTTTCTTCTTCAAATTTCAAGTTAAATATATAGCAGCTATTTAAACAACAAACATTTTTTTTTTAAATAATATGTTTCCATTTAACATCATATTATTACGGTGGCTGGTTTAGGAAATGGTGAAAAAAAAAGAAGCTCTTGCGTTCGAACGTGCGAGCCCTTGCGTTCGAACGTGCGAGCTCTTACGTTCGAACGTGCGAGCTCTTACGTTCGAACGTGCGAATTCTTGCGTTCGAACGTGCGAGCCTTTGCGTTCGAATGTGCGAACCGTTGCCAAATGGACTTATTTCGCAACGTTCGAACGCACGTGACACATGCTTCGTTCGAACGTAAGAGCTCGCACGTTCGAACATATAAGGGCTCGCACGTTCGAACGCAAGGGCTCGCACGTTCGAACGCAAGGGCTCGCACGTTCGAATGCAAGAGCTCGCACGTTCGTTCGAACGCAAGGGCTCGCACGTTCGAACATAAGGGCTCGCACGTTCGAACGTGCGAGCTTTTTTTTACCATGTCCTAAACCAGCCACCGTAACGATCTGTTACATGGATAAAACTGTTGTCATGCATGTCAACCATGCAACCAATACCTTAGTTCAAGACTGAGAGTGTTCTTTAGTGGGACCCCTTGTGGTTATATTTCTGACAATATTTTTCAACAGAGGTGTTCTATCTACAATGTGAGAACACTTTGAACGTTTGCTTGCTCATACAACTTTTGTTTGTTGCCATAAGGACCAGTGTCTTTATTCATAAAATAAACTTTCGATTAAACTATTTAATAGAACGTTTTTATTTGGAATGCAACATCACATTGTTTCGACAATGGGTTTCAATTTAACATCTTATTGTCTACTAACATCCATCATATTATTTACTTACAGCCCATATATATCAACATGGGTTGGTAGGCAAACATATTCATGGCTAGTTACCGTGACAATTTTACCATAGCAACCAACTCGTGATTAATTGAATTGCGTTCATAATAAGGGTTCCTTGCGGATACAGTTTCGAAAATAGTGACATATCTCAAGTTCTAAACAGATTTGCTTATTCCTTAACCTCACACTGTGTTTTTGCTTATACTTTTGCATGTTGCTATGGACACCAAATTGTTTTCCTCCATTGTTATGTAAAATTTGTTTTAGTTTCATTTGAGCACATAATCGTACGTGTTCTATCATTGGTTGTAATTGAATATCTTTTTATCGATACATGTACAGACAATTATAGTAGACAGTTAAAACGTTTCCAGACAATTCGATTGCTTATTCATATCGAAATGCAATTGGCTAAGAGAACTGTGAATGTGACGACATTTCCTTTGCCAGGAGGAAGTAAAGTCCGCGCTGGCCCAAACTTTACTCTTGCCAAATGTTTTGCCAAATGAAAATGTATATCCTTGCCACATTCTATCCTAAGTTGCTAGCATGATATAGAACCGAAACTTAGGGGCTCATAGCATACTATCAACACCTGCTTTTTGACACTGTCTATAAAACCGTATTAAAACGTCAATTTTTGAGACTAATCACTTTTGCATTTTCTCATTCTTGTAATACTTATGCAGAGAGATCGCTCCAAAAGTATTACATTCACGTCCAAATACCACTAAGCATGACAACAAGAACAGTCATGCCATTATATATACAAGCAGTGCTTCGACATTAAAGATATAGAGAGAAGTGGCTCGCTACCAGGAATTTATGGACGACTCTCATTACACAATGGGCCATTGGAATATACTAGCTGTTCTCAAGTTTATCCTCGCCATCCGCACTCTCAGTCTTTGTTGTTATGGGATAGGCTACCCTCTTTGCATGAATCGTCGATCCCCGTTAATCGAGAATGAACCCAGCCAGTACGTGGCTCACAAAGGTGCTCGCATCGTGCGCCTCGTTGGTCAAGTAACCGGTGCAACCTCTCCTTTGGTTCGTTTCTTACTGACTTGTTCACATATAGCTGCATGCATATGTGTTGTATCTTGTCAAAGTTGTGTTGGATGTTGTTACTGGGAGTTACACTGGAGTTCATCGTGCTGGTCTTCGATACGATCGAGTAAGGGGCGATGGGGAAAGCAAATCCATCTACATCTGGAGATCATTTGCATGGCACAGTCATTGTTGTTATCTTAGTGGCTTCGGTGGCTTGCCACTCCATTTCCCCCCATAACGTAGCAAAATTAGTCTTACATTGTAACAATATAACCTAGACTGAACTGTCCAAACTGCTCAAAATATTTCAACATGTGCATGGGATCGATTCAGCGCGAAATAGCAGGAACCTTAATTTACCAAACTTCTCAACCAGCCACAACGACCAGCAATGACCCCCTCCTTGAACCAGTCGAACAGTATGGTACTCGGTTGGAATCGGTAAATCTCCACTGACTAATTTAAGGTTCCGGAGAAAACTGGTTATGCGTATCGTGATGAGTACCAAGTTGTTGTATCGTGTTCCGTCGTTAGTATCGTATCGTGGCATTGTGTATCAATACAGCCAGTTCTGTAACTTTTCAAGGGCGGACCCCCTATTTTCGCCAGATCAAAGAATTTTGGGTGGTGTCCTGGCGCCATTTGTCTCGGGACGCCCGAAGATTCCACACTGAATATTGATAACATGCATGTAAATACAGCAGTTGACAAGTTTTACATTACTCAAACGTATACAGTTATTTTAACTATGGGTTGAAATTACTTCAATTTAGTATTCCATGTAATATGTATACTGTATAGACAAGCAAGGGACGATTCCAACATCCCGAGACGTGGGTGCTGCAGGCCTATTTTTCGCTATGCCGAGCAATCAATTTCTGCGACATTTTGTATCGGAGCGTCGGAAAATATCTCGCCCTGTGCCAGGTTTTGGGCACCCGAAGTTTCAACATTGAATATTACTATAAAAATAAATATAGCAATTCCAACAGTGGTGTTAAAATTTAGACAATTCTATCTTATATATGTAAAGAGCAAGTGTATTATGATAAGAATGAGTCGACTACACTCTATGCTATACAATGTAGTCCGATCATTCGATAGTACGGAGGTTTGGCTCAGACAAAATATCGAGCCACCAGCCATCGAACGCTCGGACTATAACGCACAATATGTGTGTACATGTGTATTAATATGACAGCATTAGGTCACGACAAACACGCATCTGCCATTGCATGCTTAATTAAAAAAAGAGTCGCGAGTCCTTCAAAACATCGGTTTGCATGTGTCGTTGTCATCATTATTCAGTTGATTGACTGAACATATTTATTCATTACCTTACTCGTATTTAAATTCGCGCAGTACTATTTTTCGCGCACCAATGGGTGCGCGAATTTAAAACTAAGCGAAAAATAGTACGATTCCTGAGTTTTATACAAAATCACAGGGGGGGGATTGTTTTGCATGTACTTCTTTGAAGTTCATTTCATTGATGTCCATGTCAGAATGATTATTTTGAGCCCATAACCACCTATCGTCTCAACAACATATTGATGCAGTTACAATTGACTCGATGTTAATTGTCGTCGTGGTGGTCTTTTAATATACACAGGTACCTTCAGGGACGATTAAGAACTGAAATTATCACCAGATACAAGTCTTTTACGAAAATATTTTTGTCAGTTTTGAATTCGCGCAGCACGGTGCGCGAATTCAAAACTGAGCGAAAAATAGTACTGCGCGAATTTAAATACGAGTAAGGTATAACCCAAACATTTACAAAACAGATATTAATCTACATACAATATTTTAATTAGCATTATGGATGCAACCAGAATGTAGATGAACAGGGGATTAGTTCAGTCCGGTGTCAGATATTTTTTGGTGAAAAACTGTGTTTATACTAATAAAACGAGTACATGATCGGAGTATGATCGGACCACCTATTTGGCTTGTATTGATGACTTATGTTGCTGGTGCAGCACGAAGCTGATGGCTATTAAGAGTAAAACTGAAAAATTCAGCATGGGCAATGGAGGCGATTAAGTGGTTGGACAGATGCATTGTATTGACAGCCGAACACCTCTATACTAGTACTGGAAGCCAGGATTTTGCGACTATTCACTCTGAATTAAAAATTATTCTACCATGCACCGGCCCAAACCACAGGCGACCCGGTGATTATGGGGCTCATTCTCATTCCGATGCAACAAAGTCATGATATATGTCTTCCAGATAGTTCACTATTATTTGCAGACTTTCGGAAAATAAGTTCATTGTTCAAAGGAGCTTTGATCTTCCATCACTAACCCTCCATAGTATAAATGTACTGTAATTATACTGAATGTTATTGTTACTCGCTCCATATCGGCCTAATATAAAGCCTCATAAACTGGGCCCAGAACACAGGAAAACGCGTCGTTTTGAATGTAGTATACACAACAATTTCACCGAACCCCCACCTACTCCTCCACTCGTCTCAAAGCGGCTCGGATGATGCTATGCAGCATATATGCCTCATATATACAGCAATACATAGCGCGCTCTTTCAAATTGCTGGATCCGCCAATTCTTTTCAGCATATTTGAAGTCAGAATTATGCTGTAACTTTTTAGATGGGTTCACGTGAATATTACATTATAGAGAGTACGACATTTCAGAACACGAATTACCCCCCCCCCCCCCCCCCCCCCCAATGATACGATCTTAATCCATGTTCATTTACCAACATTAACCATTTTGGTACTTTGGTATAAAATGAGGAATATAATATGTTCAAGCAATGCCTTTACCTTTACCTTCTCTGTCCATCCCTCCTGTATCAGGAGAACCGTCATTATGGGCGGACGTAACCACATCTTCTTGAGCACATAGGTTTGATATGTGTATACATGTATATATTCAGTCTGCAATAAGTATAATTACCTACAAGTAGTGTCGAGTCTAACTTGTGGCTGTCGCTGACTGCCGGGGTCCACAGGCGGAGCTCTTAGACCAGTTTTATTCTTGGACAGGATACGGAGACGAGCATGGTGTAGTTGGTAACACAAACCTCTGGCGATGGATTCAATTTTCAGCATGCAGTACTTTGGGATATCGAATGCTGAGCAGTCAAGTATTAGTTTCAAGAGGTAATGGTTTTGTATATTGGGGTTCAATCCAGCTTGGTTCGGCTAGTTTCTTTTATGGCTGTTATGAAGCGGCTTCTTACAGCATGGAGACTTTCACAGGTTACAATGAAGTGAAGTATGTCCTCAGGTTCTTTGTTGTCATTTTATGTGCTGCCATAGTTGTGGCGAACGGTTCGGATCCGCAAGCTTCCCAGGTTTGGTGTACATGGCCAGGAGTAGTGTGTTGAAGATTCAATTTTTTAGGGTCGATTTATCCATGGCTTCCCGTTTAAGGCTCCACAACCAGTGTTTTTCTATAGCTGTGTCCACCATGTTCTTCCAGAGACGTTTCGGTGGTGGGAAGGCTACCAGATCATGAGTAGAGGACTCGTTTTGTCTACATACCCAAATGAACATGAATTTATATAATTATAGATAAGTCGAGTCGACATCATATTGTACACCATCATTGATAATTTGATATCCGACATTACGTTCTCTTTATTTCACAGTTTATTATTGATCGAGGGCTCAATGGCCAATGTTTAATGGGAATTTCAATTTAAAACTCCTGGTCAAAAGACAAAATTTATGTTATGCAGAAGCGACTCTCCGTCCCAGAAGGAAAATCAATAACTGTTTATTTGCAAACCAAGAAAGATAACTCTATAGCCGCACGCGCAATAAGGGAGGTAACAAGTGTTTACGTTGTCCGAACCTGTTTTCGACGTTGTCAACAAAACTGACAGGTGCGCGTTGTGCAATGCGTGACCCTATTATTGGTAATTATATCACAATTTGATCATACTTGATCATGATTATCACTATTAACGGGATTGTAAGCTGTAAATATAACCACTCGTTTAGATCCAGATGTATGAGAAAGTGAGTGAAGCAGTGGAATTGGAACTTGAGTTTCGAACGGTTAAAAAAATACTAATAATAACAGTAACAGAGTACAGTTCTATTCAAAATAAAGTGCTCCCTTTACACAGCAACACACATTTTGGTCTGGCTGAACCACCCATTGTTTTATAAAAGATGATCGGGCTAACATATACTGATCAGTCTTTCACAGCCAGCATGCATTAATTTTCTTACAAGATAATTAAGGGGGGGGGGGGTGCACCATTGACCTACATGTAAGTAGCAATAGGCAACGATTTTTTTTCAAAACCATTTTCCAGATATTCAGATGCAGTTACAGCAGCTTTAGGGTGTTAGGAATATGAAACAAAGTCAGTAGTAATGGCAGTGTTTGAAAAAAATGACGTTTTTCTCAAATAATTGGACGGGGGTCCGGGGGTAGACAATTCGCTGTTTTTGAGGAATGGCAAAATTCTGACAACACAGCATAATTGCAAACATTTCGGATCCTTATGGTAAACCTATATATTGTTCTCATCGGGAATGATCCATCTACATGTATCAATGCAGAAACAAAACTTTCCTTTCATAGAAATAGAGAATTTTGATAAAAATCCAAGTATACTTTTGAAAAAACCTTTTTTCAAGTATGGTGATAATGGTACTATAAAAACTTTGGCAAGTTTTGGGTATTTCTGTATGTTATTTCTATTATCAGGCTCTATTACATTCATTTTGATGCAAAATTGAGACTTTTCGGTCATATACATGGAAATATTTGATGATAACAAAACTACCCCCAACCAAAAATTAGAAAAAAAATCTATTTATTCAACATTATGGGTCTATCCAGACAAAAAACAACCTAACCATATATTGATTTCATTGTCAGGCATTGGTGTATCGATATGAGAGCAGATAGTTGATTTTGGTTTAATTATTTCTTGGCAAATGGACAAAATATAAGTGCTACCCTTCAAAAATAGATAAATAGGGGGGTGGGGTTGGATTTCACAAAATTGTGATATGTTCTTTTATGATATATTATTAAACCTTTTGACAATTACAACGGGTTTATTCATTAATTATGCCAATGCTTTGTGGACTGGAGTCCACTTGTCATGGACTTGTTCGGATGTGTAAAACTGATAAGTTAGTAGTCAGGCGCTACCCCAACAGGAGGAATGCAGGATTCTACTAACATCGCCTCGGGTGCATGAAATTGATAAGTTAGTTGTCAGGCGCTACACAACAGGAGGAATGCAGGATTCTACTAACATCGCCTCGGTGCATGAAATTGATAAGTTAGTTGTCAGGCGCTACACAACAGGAGGAATGCAGGATTCTACTAACATCACGGAAAATCTCAAGCAAATCAATTGTACATCTTCATAGAAAACATCATCCAAACTATGCTCAATTGTAAATATTTACCTCTTGGTTCGGGATGTAGCTCTCGGAGATAAACTAACGAAAGCTATTTGGTCACTGAGAGTCACTGCATTTAATTAATATATAATAATGATGTTGTGTGTTGTCAATTTTGATATAATACATGTATTTGTAAATATAAGTACTTTGAGCAAGATTATTCTCCATTCCATTTGATCATCCTGCCGGAGTGTTTCACATCACTTTAAGGTATTGAAGTGTGCAGCATGCATGATGACTAATTAAATGTGGTGAATTCAAAACAAACATTTGATGCAAAGGGTTCATTATCACAGTGTGATGACACAACACTTATGGGTGTTAACTACGAGGTGTTTTTACGATGGCAAACTTCTTTAAGAAATGTTCCGACATTTTATTCCAAGAAGAAGAGACCACCTCAGTGCAGCGTTGTGATCCACTACACCTGCCCCATCGACATCTATGACATTGATGCAATATTATCTTTCCTTACATCGTTTAAACTCGTTATTGTTTGAACATTGGTGCATTATCATCACTTCGTACATCGTATAAACTTATTATCGTTTGAACATTGATGCATATGATATTGTTTAATTGTTGATGGTATTATACATGCATATATTGTATGTTATTATACCCCCTTTTTAAACAAAAGAAGGGGGGGTATACTGTTTTGCACCTGTGAGTCCGTCCGTCCGTCCGTCCGTGAGTCCGTACGTCCGTCCGATGTCTGTTCGTGTCATAACTTGAACAGTAGTGCTCGGATCTCAATGAAATTAGGTATGGATGTTCACTATTATGAGGACATTAAATAGAGGGTTCCATCGTTTTGTTTGGATTTTCCATTATAGAGTACTTCATCTTTGTTTATCTGGAAATAGTGGCTTTTTGGTCCATCTGGTGTCTGTTCATGTCGTAACTTCAACAGTTGTGCTGGGATCTCAACCAAATTTGGTGTGGATGTTCACAACTATGAGGACATTAAATAGAGGGTTCCATCGTTTTGTTCGGATTTTCCATTCTAGAGTTATTCATCTTTATTTATCTTGAAATGTTGGAATTTTGGTCCATCTGGTGTCTGTTCATGTCATAACCTGAACAGTAGTGCTCGGATCTCAATGAAATTGTGTATGGATGTTCACTACTATGAGGGCATTCAATAGAGGGTTCCATCGTTTTGTTCGGATTTCCCATTCTAGAGTTATACATCTTTGTTCATCTGGAAATGTTGGCTTTTTGGTTCGTCTGGTGTCTGTTCATGTCGTAACTTCGACAGTTGTACTGGGATCTCAATGGAATTTGGTATAGATGTTCACTGCTATGAGGACATTCAATAGGGGGTTCCATTGTTCTGTTCTGCTTTTCCATTCTAGAGTAATTCATCTTTGTTTATCTGGAAATGTTGGCTAAATTGAAAATGTGAAAATGGCTTGCCATATATATCATGCCATTGATCTCTACTCTTGGCAAAATATATGGGAGGCCAAATTCACTTTTAATAATTATTTGCACTTTAGTGCAAATATTTGTGCTTAAGCACAATTATTTGAATATTTGTTCTTAAGTGCAAATAATATTATTACGCTTAAAGTGATGTGAAACACCCCGGTAGGGTGATCAAATAGAAATGTAGAATAATCTTGCTCAAATTGGTTATTTTTACGACTATAAATCCAAATTTACATCACACACCGTCATTCTTATATATCAATTAAATTCAATGACCCTCGATGGTGAAATCATTTGCCCTTGTTTATTGTCGTTTGTTGCGTCCCGAATCGAGATGTTAATATTTACAATTCGCTTTGTTCAGGCGATGTTTTCTATGCATTGGTGTGGTCGATTTCGTTGTGATTTTCGGCGATATTAGTAGAATCTTACATTCCCACAGTTGGCGCAGCACCTGAGTACTAACTTACAATTTCATACACCCGAAGAAGTCCGTAATATGTCTTTAAGCTCAAATAAGTTATTTATGCTTAAGCACAATTATTTGTGGATATAGGTTTTAAAATAGTCACATCCACTAAAACCGCCATAAACAGAAAGAATATTATATAATAGACAGATGTTCTTATACTTATCATAAATATCGCATAGATTGCATGTTATTGTCATGTTTATACCCTTGGTTTAATATGTAAACAAACATAAAAAAAAGTTACATTATGATTGTTTATAGACAAACACTCAAAACTACCATATCATCCAATAAAAATGTTCCGTTGCGTTGTGGAATGCGTAAATAAAATTATTGGCGCTATCAATAATCGCATTCAAATCGCACCAAATTTTATTTTAATCAACCCATTCTACCCGCTGTCAGTTCAAAATGAAGCTAATCCACGTTACTTCATGATTGAGAAATGATCATGCACAAAACGTGTATATAATATAATTGTTCTCGCAAAGAGAATACATACCAATAAGAAATATTACGATAAGTCATACTGTGAGTTCTAAGTTGTAAGCGCACCAAATTAGGAGCTTTACAACCGATGTAAAATGCAGAATCTAAATAAGGAAATGGCGCAATATCGTGACTCATCTAATAAACAATTCACTACGCTTTTTGTGAGAAACTAAACAACAGTCAGACATGTATTTTCTCGGGCACAAAACATGTTTTGTGAATAATATCACATTCATATCATTATTATGCTATACTATTGGTATATTCTTGAGGAAATTATCATAGTTTGGTAATGTTATTTCTAAATTATAACCTACAATGAAATCCGCCCGTCCCTTTAAGCACAATATTAAATAGTTCAAAACCTGGGAACTTCAAGGTTATAATGTTTTTACAAGGAACTATATAACATTGTAAAAAATATTGCAGGTAATCACATCTGGGTGAACCACCAATCGAGCTTAATTAAACCAATCAGTCTAAAATATAGAGATATGTCTTTCCTTGCTTGCAGGCATCTGGTATAAGGGGAGTCACTCTAAACTTCTATAACCGTCTTTCCTACGATACTGGGAAAAGATTCATTCTGATTGCCTTTGGTGTAAACAATATTTATTTAAAAAAAAATCAAACATATAACACTAACACAATACACATATAGATACAGAGAGATTGAGAAAGAGGATTGGACAACAAGCAAAAGGCTTTTTTAAAGTCCTCTCCTCTTGGAATAAATGTTACCTCATGTGAAGGAAATATCACTTGAGGTATAAAACAGATGGGATATATAGTTCATGTTTGATTGGAATGTTATTAGATATTTGGAATTGAGATATGTGTATAATATTGTAATACAGAGTTAAGGGAGAGGGTGAAGGTGAGAGAGGTTTGACACAACATACATTAGACACAAAACAACAACATCGTTCTGATTCGTTCGGTGAGGAAATCACTAGCACATACATGTGTGTGTCTGATTGCCTTTTAAGGACATTGAATAATTTTATATTGACTATAAACATGTATGTAGTATGTACACATCTTCAAATAAACAATATTACAATATTCAAGAAATTTAGAATTCCCTCTCTTACATCAGTGAGTATTGTGCCAGGAAGACCTATCTGTCTAATCATGACGATCAGCGGTTCACCTACAGTAATGCTCTAAATAATCGACTCCTTAACCACAGCAGAATTATGTCGGAAATATGGCTTGTTGCCATTCATCGAAAAGCTCTCACTGAGAGCTTTCCGATGAATGGCAACAAGCCATATTTCCGACTAAATCCTGAAAAATAATTCTGCTGTGGTTATGGAGTCGATTATTTTGGGCATTACTGTAGACCTGGTAATATTTTACTTAGTTGATACTAGTAACCTGTTCCTTAATAATGTATTTCACAGTATGTGCAGGTCCCAGCTCATGATTGCGTGATTTAGGTGACTTCGTTCTGCATATACGGTTGTACAGCCAGCACGAGTAGAGATTCACGGCATGATATACATTGTAACTACAGCATAGAAATGAGCCATGCCGACCTGTTTTCCCATCCATCTTTCCATACATAACAATTGTTATCGAGAAGACAACTTGAATAATATACGACAGACTTTTATTTGTATCTGTACTCTGTGGAATCCAATTCTGGCATAAATTTGGGTAATTCAAGTGCGCTTTAACCCTTTACCCAACAAAACGGCCAAAACCAGCCAAATAAAGCTTCAACAGCCTAAAATATCTTCGTTCTGTCTCATTAGAACCAAACAAATATGGATATCATTGGAACCGGCTCCTTGACCACATTGTGATAGTTACAGTTATGCCCTGTGCCAATGCATTCTCTTATATATGCGAGTCGATAGGTCGCCTCGCATATATAAGAGAATGCATTGGCCTAAAAAAAATCTTTTTTTAACACTTTTTACCATTTTTTCTTACATTCTTTAACAATTTTATAATTTTTAATGTGTTAAGCCAATGCATTCTCTTATATATGCGAGGCGACCTATGGTCGACTTGCATATATAAGAGAATGCATTGGCACAGGGCCCTTCTGTTGGGTAAAGGGTTAACATTTGATGACACTGACAATGTTTTCACAGCTATCAGCAATCAGACTGGGTGTAATCATGTTTCCAGATTGGATCACTACAGGTGTTAACTCTTTTTATAGTATCTGAACAGTGGATAATTGTGTGCAATCACAGCTGGCACTTGTTAGCCAAGTAAATTAGCTTGAATTTTTGAGTGATATTTTGCTGATTTTTGTCGTCAACTTTGGAATTTTCAGAACGACTTGTACTATGCTTTGTGTGACCCACATTATTAACGAGCCTGAATGGGCAAATAAGTCACTCACATCGTCGTAATTGAAATATTGCTCCAGCTCATTTCAGTTGCCTTCAAATGTTCAAACACTCTGTGTCAATTGTGTGGGTTATTTGGTGTCACAAACTTCTAAACCATCAAATGGATAAAATTGATTTAAATGATACGTATTGGACCTAAATACTTTTAATGTTACAAACTTGGACTAAAAAAAATATTTAACATGATTCCCAGTAGTTAAAGGAATGAAAAGGATCTAGCACCAAGCAAATTAGCATTTTTCTTAAGCATTTTGGCCTTGGTTTTACTATTTACTAATTTTATGCAGATTTAAATCAACCGATGCGCTGGAGATGAGAAGACATGGGTAATGTACAGCAGTATTTAATTGGACCGGTGCTGACGAAGTATCCGAGCACTCCATATAAACCATTACCACAGAGTCGCAAGGCTGCAGCTGGCAAACTCATCTGCAAATTTAGAGCAGTCCCAACACAGTTACGTAAGTTTTAAGTTGAGTAATCCATCACACTGCTAGAGCTGAATAATAAACTTATAAGGTCACAATTAAATATACAGTAATGCTCTAAATAATCGACTCCTTAACCACAGCAGAATTATGGGTAACTTTTCAGGATTTAGTCGGAAATATGGCTTGTTGCCATTCATCGGAAAGCTCTCAGTGAGCAGGCAAAAAATCATGTCTGCTGGCAGCCATCTTGGATTTTACTCTTTTCATGACTAAATCCTTTGGCACAGGCTACAGGTCGTACCTTTGGTCAGATCATTATGAAATTTGTCATGGCTGTTGACATTGAACGATGGGAGCGAGTCATTTTGGGGTAATTCGGCATAAAATACATGTCCGCTGGCAGCCATCTTGGATTTTACTCTTTGCATGACTAAATCATCCGATCATCACCAAACTTCATATTAATCTTTATATTGATCTACTAGATGGAAGTTATCAAATGGCTTTGAATTTCATTGGAAAACATAGCCGTCAGCAATCAACTTGGATTTTACTTTATATATATCTCTTCATGTTGATAATCAAGTATTACTTAGACTTTTCAACTTTCCGCATTCCTAATCGCTCTATTGACTGTAACACATGAAATTATTCCCTTTCCAAGTTGAGCTACAGTGTCATTGATACCTTCATTTCATTTCTGGATTAGTAAGTCTGAACTGAATGAAATGAAATTGGTATGTGAGTTTACTAGCCCAAAATACAGGTCAAGTTCAATTTTGGGTTTCACCCGCCAATTTGTTTTGGGGTCTATAAATCATTCTAACACAACTTTCTAAAAACCACAAAAGTTTGGAAAAAATTTATGTCCACACTGTCCTTGCATTCCATTATGGTTTGATTAGGGCTTTTAATTTAAGTCGATTATATAGATGAATTAGACATGATGAATGCAGTGATAATGTTCATTTGCTGAAGGTGTACATGTTTAAGTGGGATGCGAGGTTGATGAATCGACATATTTCTTTAGGTGTACATGTTTAATTTTAAGTGCGAGGCGAGGTAGATGAATCGACATATTGCTGAAGGTGTACATGTTTCATTTTAAGTGCGAGGCGAGGTAGATTAATCGACATATTGGTGAAGGTGTACATGTTTCATTTTAAGTGAGAGGCGAGGTTGATGAATCGATATATTGCTGAAGGTGTACATGTTTAATTTTAAGTGAGAGGCGAGGTTGATGAATCGACATATTGGTGAAGGTGTACATGTTTAATTTTAAGTGAGAGGCGAGGTTGATGAATCGATATATTGCTGAAGGTGTACATGTTTAATTTTAAGTGAGAGGCGAGGTTGATGAATCGACATATTGGTGGTGTGAAGCGCAGTTTGTTCCATATGATGATCAAACTATCGTGGCTGCTACAACCTTGTACAACCCGCGTCCAAATAGATCATGGATTCCGCTGGACAGGAAGATCTCTGTATCGGGAAATGTTTTCATGTACGACATCACCTCAGAACCAATAAGTGAGTATCATTTTTAAAGACATATTATGGACTTGTTCGGGTGCGTGAAACTGATAAATTAGTACTCACGCGCTAGGACAACTGGGAGAATGTAGCATTCTTCTAACATCGCCCAAAATTTCAAAGAAATTGACCATACAACTCCATAGAAAACATCGTCTGAACTACTCTCAATTGTAAATATATACATCTCGATTCGGGACGAAACAATCGCTGATAAACTAACTCAAATTATTTTGCCATCGATATTCATTGCATCAAATAAATATATAAGACTGACAGTGTGTGTTGTAAATTTGGATTAATATTCATAAAAATAACTACTTTGAGCAAGATTATTTCCATTTCTATTTGATCGCCCAACCGGAGAGTTTTTATTTTTGCATAATCACTGAATAGAAGCAATATATTAAAGATGCATGGTCCGACTTGAGGTCCCCAAAGGGTGAATTTAGTTACGCTATTCCACACAGCGGGCTAGCATCACCAAGTTAACCCTCTGGGGATCTCAATCTGCTTCGGTCTCATATTCTTGGAAGTATCGATACCGTCTCAAATTAACATTGTTTTTAGTTACTTTTTCCCTTCTGTTCAGTGTCTATATCACTTAATTCACAGAAATTAAATTGCATAATCGAGGTAACTGATGTGCGAACATGACCGACTTTAATTGGGGAACACCAATCTGATTCTAGGTCTATCTACAGTAGTGCCTAAGTAATCGACCCCTTAACCACATCAGAATTATGGGTAATTTTTCAGGATTTAGTCGGAAATATGGCTTGTTGCCATTCATCACAAAGCTCTCAGTGAGATCTGAGACCTGACTAAATCCTGAAAAATTACCCATAAAATCTTATGTGGTTAAGGGGTCGATTACTTAGGGCATTACTGTATCTATCCATCTACCTATCTATAGGATACTTTGCCAACTTCATTATGTTGAAGACTATTGCGAAGGGATCGAGTAGATCCACCACACAATTTGTCAACAGGTCTCCCACAGCAGTTAGGCCTAAGCAGAATGAGGTACCCAGGATGGTGAATTCGGTGATGCTAGCCCTCTGTGCGGGATAGCATCACTAAATTCACCCTCTAGGGACATTATTAAGCAAATTGCTGACATCCTATATATCCAGCTTGGAAACCAAAATTTCCTGAGCCAATGTTTTGCTTACCGAAAAAGAAAAATGTCAAATACTTGCAACCAACATCATTCATACAGTAATGCCCTAACGACTCCCTAACCACAGCATGATTATGGGTAGCTTTTCAGGATTTAGTCGGAAATATGGCTTGTTGCCATTCATCGGAAAGCTCTCGGGGAGAGCTTTCCAATGAATGGCAACAAGCCATATTTCCGACTAAATCCTGAAAAGTTACCCATAATTTTGCTGTGGTTAGGGAGTCGATTAATTAGGGCATTACTTTATGACACAAACATCATGAAATTACACACAAGAACCAAACATTTTACTTTGAAAACAAGTGCAAAAGATAATAAATGAGAACGCTCTTTATTATCTACCACAACGGGAGCATGGACACTTTTTAAAAGAGACAGCTATTGGAATTTTTGCTAGGCTGACAAAAATTTAAAACGTGTTAAAATTTCCACTTTTGACAGTCGATGTCTAGTCATCAAAACCTCCTATTAATGGGCTCGTGGGTTCAATATAGTTATTTTCTGGTACATGTATAGACAACGTACAGGAAACTCAACAGTGTAATGAGGAGTGCTGAATCTGAGTGTTGTCACAAATGATACTATGTTAAGCTGAACAGGCCATTGTCGGAGCAGTAATCACAGTACCATGCAGCATGCATGTAGTTTCTATAGGGTTGACAAGATTATCCAATATTGTATATTGTTTAAACTTACTCATGTTATAGTTTACAAAAACCTTGTTAGATTTTTGCAGTTCTTGACTTTTTGCCAGCATTATCAAAATTTTTGATATAAAAAAAAAAACAATGATTTAAATCGGCCAACCCTGATGTAAGGGGTTGAATATGGGGCTCTATCCCAATGGAAAGTAGTCAGGAAGTTTCCCAATGTCTGGCCCTAAAATTCCCATTTCACAGAATATCTCATTTTTTGTGAACAAAAGGACAGGACTTCCCTTCATGTTATGGAGATTTTCAAGTCCTCATGCTCCATTCACATAAAATATGGATAATAATTTAAGAAATGCATTAACCCTTTACCCAACAAACCGGCCAAAACCGGCCAAAACCGGCCAAAACCGGCCAAATAAAGCTTCAACAGCCTAAAATATCTTCGGTCTGTCTCAATAGAACCATACAAATATGGATATCATTGGAACCGGCTCCTTGACCACATTGTGATAGTTACAGTTATGCCCTGTGCCAATGCATTCTCTTATATATGCGAGTCGACCATAGGTCGCCTCGCATATATAAGAGAATGCATTGGCCTAAAAAAAATCTTTTTTTAACACTTTTTACCATTTTTTCTTACATTCTTTAACAATTTTATAATTTTTAATGTGTTAAGCCAATGCATTCTCTTATATATGCGAGGCGACCTATGGTCGACTCGCATATATAAGAGAATGCATTGGCACAGGGCCGTTCTGTTGGGTAAAGGGTTAAGTTTTTTGCTTCCTCTGATTTTCAAAAGATAGCTTGTTCTCATTTTCTTTATAAATCATGGAAATTCCCAATTATAAGCCTTTATGGTGCATATCTTCCCAATGGAAGAGGCACAGGTCCCGTTCCTTAAAATGGCAGGTAAATACCTGGACACATTTCAAACTCCTGTCACAATAAAGTACGAAGGGTAAGCACATATGAACACCATTAAGTTCCGCCTCCAGTAAGAGACAACATGTTTGATTGGCTAGAGAGCCACGTTATAAAGCCCATTTCTTCATCTCGCGCCATCAACAGAAGGGAAATCAAGATGAAAATCCTGTTTCTTATTATACAGGTAGACTTTGCATTGACTCTCATTATTGGCCGAATGATACATCATGTTTATCTGAGATTGATTATATTAGGTCTGATCCAGGAGCTAAATATATACCAAGCTGATTTTTACATTATTTAAGCAATTATAATGCCTGATTAGTGAAATTTAAGTTTAAAATACTCGAATACTCACATAATATATAGCACTAGCCGATGAGCCCGACGTTGTCCGGGCTATTCAAAAACCAAATTTCAAGTCGATAGCTCCACCCGTTTCCGAGATCTCGTCTGCGCATGCGCGAAGCTGGCGTCGCACGGGCTCGGCGACCCGATAAAATTCGTATCCGGGGCAAGATACATTCACATAGCAAATTTCAAGTCGATAGCTCCACCCGTTTCCGAGATCTCGTCTGCGCATGCGCGAAGCGGGCGCCGCACGGGCTCGCCAATATGACAACGTTCACCGCCTGGTCAAACTACACACACGTACCAAGTTTCGTCCCGATCGGTCGAGAATCGTAGATTTGTATAAATGACAGACAGACAGACAAACAAACAAACAAACATACAGACAGAGGTCTTCAAAATATATATGAGATTAAAAAATTGTACTACTTTCACATATGTCATATTGCTGCTGTTTCTTCTTTCATAATTTTCATATGAAATGCACACTTTATTCTTCATTACAGAATGTCATATAGTGAAGGGTCAGATCACTGGAACGTACCCGTCAGTTCAGCTGCATCCGAATGGCAACCACATCTGTATCACACGATCCGACAAAATCGAAGTCAATAGAATATGTGATAACCAAACAGTCTACTCTTGCCCTCAGAGATTTGGCAAAGGATCTGTGAAATTTTGTACCTTCTCTCCTTGTGGATTGTACCTAGCAGTGATATCGCGAGATAGTACACACTTTCTTGTAAGCATTTTTAGGGTCCACACATGTATATCGTTAATTGGTGAGGAGTATTGCCATAAAATCTACCCAGGATTCCTTGGTTCGCGGATGTTTACTGATTATGTTCGATGCAAATTCTCTCTTTGTGGAAAATATCTTATCGTGAGCTCATCGCTCGGGAAACTTTTTGTGATGAGCACTTTCAAAATGGAAAATATTCTATGTTTATTTAAACAAATGTTGGAAGACACACGTTTGAGTACTGTAAGCTCTTATGATATTTATCCTGATCAAGAACAGCATTTTATATGCGTTGGGACAATTCACAATACAATTCATGTGATCGACTTCATGGAAAGAGAACAGCTGTTTGAAGTTGAGGTTGACGATTTAATTGACTATATAAAATACAACCCACAAGGAACTCTGATAACGGTTGCACTGCGGACGTTCAAACTAAATTTTCTTAATTCGGAAACAGGGGTAGTGAACTCTGTGATAGATATGACTGGGAGTGTTCCCCCACATATTACTGCTCTCACAAATCCTCCGGTTTATTCGGTGCAATTGAGTTTCAGTGAAGCAGGGGACGTTCTGTGCATTTCTTGCTGTGATGGTTATATAAGAATTTACCAGGTTAATACTGATGTCAGCTCTCTACAGAGTCTCTGTAAGAAAGCTGTACTGTCTGTTCTTTCTGTGGAAAACATCAAGAAATCTGATCTTCCAAAAAGAATCAACAACTATTTGCTAGAAAAAGTCTGGTGATGTTGAATATTGTGTTATCACATGTGATGTTAGAAATGGTTAGTTAACCCTTCCATGACTGGAGCTTCCTTAAATTTGGCGAAAACCCTGTGCCAATGTATACTCTTATATATGCAAGTTGCCCATAGTGAGCCTCACATATATAAGAAAATGTATTGACTTAACAATATTTACCTTGACCGTGTTAACCAGAGTATTCGCTTGTATATGTGAGGTTCCCTACGGGAGACATGCATATATAAGAGAATGCCCTGGCAGTCTATCTTTAATGCTGCACAAGTGCAGGTCCCGTCATGAAAGGGTTAAGGGTACATGTATAGGACTTTTTCACTGAAAGTGGGATGAAGGGCATACACCATTTAAAGTAGTCTTCAGTTGACTGCGATGTGTTAGTCTGTTGCGTTGGTCCATTGTGAATAAGGTATGCTTTACAGCTTGTGTAGTGTTGAAAATAGAATCTCTTGTGCGCGATAACGTCTTAGTGTTATCAGGTCAGGCACATCCTGAATTCCATGTGTCCTTTATTTGCATCGGGAATAGAAGATGGCGCATACCAATGCACAGCCAAATGTCACTCTTAACAATATCACAGCGAATGAACAGTCTTCCGACAAAATCTTTTGCATCAGCTTTGATATTCAATAATATTTACACACTAAGTGTTGTCATCACTAAATCCAGCATTCTGATTGGTCGGCGCCCACGTGGCTAGTTGCAGTTATTTCTCGGTGAATGCGCAACGCCTAATAACACCAAGCTAATAACACCATCGATACGTCATTAGGTTTGGAAAGACGAACGCGTAGTGCTTTGGGCGCATTTTGACTCGCGCAGGATTGACTTAATACATCATCGGGTTTCAACATGAAGAGAAATTGTTCCTATTAACTTTTGCCAAGGGTGCTATTGGGTATTTTGGGCTGATCTTGTCACGATACACTTTTCGATTTAAATATATTTACAAAAGTGGCTTTTTCGCTAAATGTATATAAATATAAGGATTAACTGTCATGTGGACTATTTTTATGGAGATGTAACGGTGAGGTAAGTGGACATAACTTATATGTAAAACCCTTCGGGTTTTACACAAGTTATGTCCACTTACCTCACCGTTACATCTCCATAAAAACAGTCCACATGACAGTTAATCCTTATATATTACTAATATATGCATTTTAATGACAATAACAGAATGACTCAATTGCTCCTTCATAACAATTAAACCAATTGAATGCTGATTGAGTTGCTTATCGTGTGCCGTCATGATTAATCATTCTCCTGGACAAAATATATGTATTATACCAGATTAGTGCGACACTGATTTTTAATAATTTGTGTGAAATATGATTTTGGATTATCCCTCTTTTATCAAATTCACAAAACGGTAATGGTCATATACCACTATAATGGTGGAATTCAGGATGTGTCTGACCTGGTTATTGTCTGTATTCAAATTTCAATTTCATCTGAACAATCCTTTGGACTCAAGCCTGAGTAAGTGTGCCTGTGATTTGCAGAATGAGGTCCCCAGAGGGTGAATTTAGTGAAGCTATCCCGTGCAGTGGGCTAGCATCACCAAATTCACCATCTTGGGACCTCATATTGCATGGCCTCATCTGACTCAGATTGAAGTTCTCAAATGGTGAATATTGTGATGTACACCCTTTGGGAACCTCGATTATGCAATGTGTAGTCTGCCAATTTGGTAATATAGAGAAACTAAAAAAAAATAGAATCTATGTGAAGAAGTTTCTACAGAAATTTGATAATAAAGAAACTTTCCAGAGAAGATGAGGTCTAAGCAGAATGAGGTCCCCAGAGGGTGAATTTAGTGATGCTAGCCCACTATGCGGGATAGCGTCACTAAATTCACCCTCTGGGAACCTCATTCTGCAAATGACAGCCACACTAAACTCAGGCTTGTTTGGACTTGTTTCTTTCAATTTTATGATCTTTTGATTGTTCTTCTGACTGATATTAAGTATATATCGTTAAAGAAACAAGATATAGAAGGTGCACCAACATGTTATGCGATGTGAAACCTTAATTCATTGAGTTCTGTATTTCAAACTTGAACTAGATAATTAGATAGAGTAGCCATTTCTAAATATAAAGTTTTCACTTTTTCTATTCTACATTGTAATTCAAAGAGTCAAATATTTGTCACTGAAACAGGCATTCTGATTGGCCGAGAGCTGCTAACTTTAGTTTTTGATTCACCAGCATCGGTCGCTGAAATGTGCATAAATTTTGAATGGAGCATGGTGTCATTGACAACATGTGTAAATGTAACCTGTTGAGTTGGATATTGAGCACATATTTGAGCATGAAAACACGTTTGTTCAGCTTGTTCACAATCTGTTTTAATTGGTGTCTGTGGGAACTGTTCAGATAATAAGTTCAACAAACAACCTATGTTTGTTGAATTATTATCTGAACATTTCCTAAGGGAACTACTCACCAATCAGTATTTAGTATAAAAGGATTAATATAAAGATTTTGCACACTATGTGTGCATTCAACCCTTATGATACAGGAAAAAACAAATTTGTCACAAATAATATCATGACAACTACAATTTCAATTTGTAATTTTACAAATAATCATACCTCGTTCTGCAGTTTGATATTAACTAAATGCTTTTTATGTTTGATGATAATTATAAAATATATACTGTTAACTTTTTTTGTAAACTGTTGTGACGTGTTGTCCATTCTATAGTTATTAAATTAATTTCTATTTCCAGACGTTTCTCAATACTCTTTCTCTGGGGGGGGGGGGGGGGGGGGGGGGAGGCGGGGAATAACTAGCTCAGTAGGGCTCACCTTTTATTTTACTTGAGCTCATTCCAATAATTTTTTCAACAATTAAATCTTCCAGAAGTGTAGCTAAATGTTCAATTTTAATTTCACGTTGGGAAGCTAGATCATTCAGCAAGTGTAATAATTCCTTTGCTATCTGGGAAAACAGACTGATGGAGCAAAATCAAGTGAAAAAAAACAACAATTTCTACCAAATTTGAACTAATTCACCATTAAGTGTACTAAGTAGATCAAAATATTAGCTTTCAGTTTGTTTTGTTTTAATATTCCTAAGGATTTAACTAATGTTGGATTTAATTTGATATATATCAGTGTTTTATTTATTGCCTTGGATTGAATAGGCTATCTGTGAATCTCTGGGATGCTTTATGAACAATGCATGGGCATTATTCAAATAAGAAACATGACAGATCGGAATTCCAGACATGGTACCGAACAGGTCCCTTTTTACTTAGAATTTGTGCATTATTTTTGTTTCCAGATGATAATTTTAGCTATAGTTATCTGATTCTTTTTTAATTAAATATATTCAATCGATAGTGTTGGGCCCCACCGATGCAGCCCACCCCTCTATGACCACTATACCATCAGTAGTGTTTTAACTTCCCGAATATTTACATTGACCTTGTAACCAGTGCATTCTCATATAAATGCGAGGGATATATAAGAGAATGCACTGGCACCAAGCCTTGAAATAGTGTGTCTGTCATTTGCAGAATGAGGTCCCCAGAGGGTGATGCGGGGTAGCATCACCAAAGTCACCGACCTCATTCTGCTTACACCTCAGCAGAATGAGGTTCCCAGAGGGTGAATTTGGTGATGCTAGCCCACTATGCGGGGTAGCATCACTAAATTCACCCTCTGGGGACCTCATTCTGCAAATGACAGACACACTATTTCAACGCTTGACTGGCACAGGATGTTTAATGCTGCACTAGCATAGCTCCCATCATGAAAGGGTTTATACTTTTCTGACATCTATTTTGAGTACCTACCAGAATTTCAATGTCTCGCATAAAAATCATATTATAAGTTCAAATTCATGAACTGTTTTTAGAAAAATTATCTCCACGGTAGGTATGGTTTATTTGCTCTGTCAATATAAGTTATGAATACATTATACAAAAATTAAACTAAGGCTTATATTTTCCTAACATTTATCATATATGTATTATGTTGAGTACCTACCAGAATTTTCATAAAATTTGGTCATGCATTAAATTTTTGTGTTCGTGTGATGGAAAGTGTCCACTAATGCGTAGTTTGTTCAAAGTTTCATTAAACTTTTACTCCCCAAAAACCACTGGGGTCAATTGGTTTAAAAGGTAATTCTCATTTGGTGGCCAGTCAATTTTGTAAATTACCTCACAATTTTTCAGGTCAAAGCGTGATAGATACAGAATACTGGTTTACTGAAGCAGAGTTTGTACCATACGACGACACAGTGATCATCGGTGAATCAGTTGTGTACTGGCCCAACAGGAGATATGGCGGACACAGGCCTTATGAAAGGAAGATACATATACCTGCCCCAATGTTTAAGTTTGATATATCATCAGATCCTATAGGTATGATTTATTCAGTATGAACTGCAACTTATTTCATCTGGCCATGATTAATTTGTTATTTTTATACACCTGTATGAAAAAACGGTCATATTATGTAAATGGGTTGTCCGTCCGTCGTCCGTCCGCTTTTGGTTTCCCGGATGATAACTTTAGATTGAATCGAGTGAACTGAACCAAATTTGGTATGTTAGTTTACCACACCAAAATACAGATCGAGTTCAAATATGGGTTTCGTCCGCATGATTTTGACTGAGTTATGTCCCTTTTTCGACTTAGATTTTACCTGATAAGCAGTTTCCAGATGATTTAGATTGAATCGAGTGAACTGAACCAAATTTGGTATACAGATCAAGTTCAAATATGGGATCTGTCTACCTGATTTTCAGGTCAAGTTCGAATTTGAGTCCGATCATATAATTTTTGCCAGAGTTGATCAGAGTTGATAGGATTTTTTTGTCTGAAAATAGCCGAAAATAAATATTTAAAAAACAAAAAATTGGTTTCCATAAGATAACTCTACTCCAGAAACGGGCTCTTGTTAGAATCATACACCGCTTTACAATTTTGGTAGAAAATAATGATTTGATTAATTATTGGCACAAGGCACAATTCCACTGTCGCAATGAGTGTATCTTGTGAAAATTATGATAGGAACATTAACTCTTAGTCCCAAGACAGATGCTTTATTCATATAAAATTATGTAAACAAGATTGATGTTAAAAAGGGGTATGGTACACTAAATCTGGCCATTCATAGGACAAACTCAACATAATATATGCAACAAATGAATGAATTTGAGCCCTGGATTAGTGCAAAATGCACTTGCATGTTTTATGAACAATGCAAACAACATGGTAATGATAATGAAAATGAATTTCTGACTTCAGCCATTTATTCATTTTCATTATAATAACCATGTTGTTTGCATAGTTCGTAGTGAACACAAGTGTATGTTGTTTCACTAATACATAGCTTAAATTCATTCATTTGTCGCATATATTCTGTTGAGTATAAAAGGAGTATATCAAGGCACTGTAAAAAAATAATCGGTGACTCGAAATTAAAAGAGCATTTAAAGGGAATAAAGGCATTCAAAGTGGGTTTATGCTAAATAATACGAAAGTCTGGAAAGTAACTGTCATCATAATAAAATAGATTGACTTTGTTCTTATTTTCATTATTCATAACTCTCCAATAATGAGATTTCACATGTCAAACCATTGTTATGTAAACAGTGGATTTACCAATAAATGTTCAATTAGTCCAAAAAGATACCAAAGTTTAATCAAAACTTGAGGGTAAACATTGGATAAGGTTTATTATTATATTATTATTTATATTGAAAAATATTCTGAAAATCATATTCATGTTTTCACAGACTTTTATATATTTTTCAACATTTACCCACTGTGAGTGCCTTGGGTCCCTTTAATAATAATATTTACAATGGATGGATAAATTATTGGCTACATGATGGCTCCTTCCAGAGCACTTTACATTAAGATTTATAGACCAATCAATCTGTCATGTTTATTATGCATCTGTTATCAAATATATCACAGGGTCAGAGATCATGTGGGTATACTATAAGTTACAGGACTATCTGATAGTCACTATCGAAACTGGTGCATCGTCGCTGATGAATTGGATGGTTCGTATGAACCCTAAGTGTTCTAATTTGGCGATTGTTCACGATTCATCCTGTAATGTATTTATCATGTAACCCACGCTTCACAAAGCAAGGTCGTTTTCTTGAACTTGTTATCTAAACATTTCCCTCAATGAATAGGCCTCCTTGTGCACTTTTATTTATCTGTTATCTGCTTTTATCATGTTAACATCCTTTCAAATGAACAATAGACCATTTCACTGTATACTATTATATAACTGAATGGGAAAATCCATTCAGTATAGAAAGGGTTAAAGGGGTACTGTACGCCAAATGTTGTTGTTGGTTTTTATAGTCTTCGAGTCGGAGAATAAGGTAACAATTCTTTCATTATTTGAAAGTCTGTTGAGTACGAAGTAGTGTTACGGATGACAAATTTACCGGAATGCAAAAATACAAATTGTCGTTGTCGAGTAATTTTTGTACAGTTTTCAACCAAATGAATCAAATAAAAGTTATATTATATGCATACTAGTCCCATATAATCATTTAAGTTATTGTATCGTCGCTAGTCAGTGAGTGGCTTGAGTGTTCTCCCCGTATCATCATAATATTTTAAGCGATCGTGCGTGCGATCGGTTTAACAAGCCAGTATCCCTCAATTACTTTATTTTGATTACGGAAATTCGTAATTTAATTGACGCCATTTTATGGCTCCAGTCATAAATTCAATTTATCTCAAATTATTAACTTTTAAATTATTAAATTTTAAGATAGCCTATTAACCTGAGCGTTTACAGAATACATCTTCGACTCAAATTACTTATGTTTCTATATATTATCGATATTAGATCGTTGTTGTCACCGGAAATTTAATGAAAATGGCGTACAGTACCCCTTTAACTGTACAAGAAGCCTGAATAATATATATCGACACAAAAGCAACAACAGCACTGATCAAACTAGTGCTAAATTAATAGTTAGGTTTAATTTTCGAACCCCCAGATCATATTATTTATAATATATGCCAAGTTATATTCCATTTGAAAAAGGAAGCTCCAAAACATTGTATTATCAACTTATCCGGTGTAATAAACTGTGGACATGTTATTTTTGTTGAGGTACCGATGTGTTTTTGTGCTTAAGTTTCATCTTGTTCGCTCTGCAAAGTCTATGATTTTCAATGGAAGGGGAATAACTCTATATCTTAGTTTGACTTATGTTGCATTATGAGAGCGAGACGGGGGAAATGTTTCTATGATTTCAGCTGTTTTCTATTTCTCTATGGGCACCTTCTGAGACACAGATGTTCCAAATGGTGATAAATTATAGTATTCTAATCATATTTTATGTCATAGATTGTTATTAGCACCGTATATCAAGGCACTATAAAAAAAAATAATCGCGGTGACTCGAAAATTAAATGGGCCTTTAAATCCAACTATGCCACACTTTAGACTTCAGACAACCGCAGACTATAATATGTTAATATATGTTAAAGTGATTAACACTGTCGTTCAGTAGATATTAATAATCTGCTGTAACAATCGTATTTGGATTCTCTGATGGATCTCATTAAAAACTGAGTTTGGCCAAAATATAAATTTCAAAGACCCAGTGTTAGGGCATAAAATCTCTCTCAAATACAGTAATGCTCTAAGTAATCGACTTCTTAACCAGGGTTCGCGCTGCCTATTGCCAATTTAGCAAATTGCTATAAAAAAAATGAAATGGCTCCAAAAAAATACCGATTGGCTACAAAAAGTGGCACCACCAATTGGTGCCCATCGGGCATATAATAAAGCTTGCAGTCAATCGGTCGGAAACAAAACACACATCGATATCCGGTCGCGACATAGCTAATTGGGTTCTAATTGAAAGCGTATAATAGATTCGCGGCTTATGTCAGATCGACTTATTTTATCGCTGTGGTGAAAGGGTTTCGAATTTCTACTCGATAATAACACTAAGTACGGCTATTGACTCCAATTTGACAAACATTAGCCAAACAAAGGTCTTGCGGAAGTGTAGATCGTCAGGAAGCTGTGTATTGATAGTAGGTGTTAGATAAATTATCATAAATATGTCATTCGTAACTCAGCTTTCACAAATTGTGACATACGGCAAATATGAATCGTAAGCGCAAGTTAGATTTCATTTAAAATGCATCAGACACGCAACATCCTTCTAAAATGAAGAAAATCACTGATTTCTTCGGACATTCAGACATTACCGATAGTCCAAATACAGTGGTTGATTTAACATCGACGTGTGCTACAACACCTAAAACGAGCAACATACTAGTGTCCAATGTCACGAGAACGCCACAAAAATATGCAAGTTCGCCAAAACGAAAATTCCGAAATGAGTGGAAAATATCTCGCGAATGGCTATCGTTCGATGGAGACAAAAATGTTATGTTCTGTTCTACATGCGTGCTGCGAATGTTACCAACATGTTCGTATATGGTTGTAGTATCATGCAGAAAGATCTTATTCTGAAACACGAGCTAACCAAAGGTATGTGTACTATGTTTCAAATTAGATTTAAATATCATGCTATGTACAACGGGGAGTAAATAAATAAAAATATACATATAATAGGTAATTTGCTTGTTTGTTGAACCAAATTCAAAAGTGGCACCAACAAATATTGGTCGGAAAAAAGTGGCAGAAAGTATAAAGTGGCTCTAAAAATAATGCAATTGGCAACAGTGTTGGCACCTGGGAATTTTGGGCCAGCGCGAACCCTGTTCTTAACCACAGCAGAATTATGGGTAACTTTTCAGGATTTAGTCGGAAATATGGCTTGTTGCCATTCATTGGAAAGCTCTCCCCGAATCCTGAAAAGTTACCGATAATTCTGCTGTGGTTAAGAAGTCAATTACTTGGAGCATTACTGTATGGCTTTCCATCCATACACATGGTAACATTTCAAAAGAAGAATTATACAGGTGAAGGACGCGACTTCTTTTGTGATTGACTCCATCACTTCATAATGAAGGCACCTGCAGCAATATAGCATGAGAGCCTGAGACAAGCCTGAGATTAGTGTGCCTGTCATTTGCAGAATGAGGTCCCCAGAGGGTGAATTTAGTGACGCTATTCTGCATAGCGGGCTAGAATCACTAAATTCACCCTCTGGGGACCTCATTCCGCTTAGGCCTCATCTTCTCTGGAAAGTTTCTTTATTACCAAATTTCTATAGAAACTTCTTCACATAGATTCTATTTCTTTTTTGTCCCCGTAAAATTTATTTTCAGGGGACTATTGTAATAAGCTCCGTGTGTACGTCTGTCCGTCCGGAGTTATAACTCCAGTAATGATCATCCAATTTGATTGAAACTTGGTATGTAGGTGTCTCAACCAAGCACACAGGTGCTCTGCAATTTTGGGTTTAATCCGATGTTCTTTTATGGAGTTATTTCCCTTTTTTTTTACTTAGAAAATTTCTCACTTTTTCGGTTTCCGGATGATATCTCAAGTTTAGATCATTTAATTGCAAATACCGTTTGTATGTGGATCAGTCATATCAAGATACAGATTGAGTTCGAATTTGAGTTTGATCCGATGATATTTCCTAGAGTTATGGACTTTTTTCGACTTAGAAAATTCAATTTTTCTTCCTTTTTCTTTGGTTTCCGGATGATAACTCAAGTTTGGACTGTTAAATTGAAAATTCCGTTATTTGGTGATTCATTGATATCAAAATACAGGTCAAGTTCGGATTTGAGTTTGATCCGATGTTTTTTCTCAGAGTTATGGGCTTTTCGACTTAGAAAATTCAATTTTTCTTGTTTTTTCTTTGGTTTCCGGATGATAACTCAGGTTTGGATTGTTTAATTGGAAATTCTGTTTTATTGTGGGTCGATCATATCGAAATACAGATCAAGTTCGAATTTGAATTTGATCCAATTATTTTTCCCAGAGGTATGGGCCTTTCGACTTTGATTGTTTTTTTTTTATAATTTTCTGTATGAGGGTACCTTCATGGTGTAATCAACTCCTCCTACAGTTTTGATCATAGATATTTGAAACTTCAGAGTATTGTTACCTACATATTGGAGATGTGCAACATGTAAATAGATGACGGGAAAATTATTAACCCTTTCAACTTAGAACATTTCAACATTTTTTTTAATTTCTTTAACAAAGCGGCATCGACTTGCCACGTTGTCGGGGGACACTGTCGTCGGCCGACCTTTTATTAGTTTAGTTTCTCTATATAATTGGCAGACAACACATTGCATAATCAAGGTTCCCAATGGGTGTACATCACAATATTCACCATTTTGGAACTTCCATCTGAGCCTATGTCTCCCATAGCAGATTTTGTCATGCAGAATATTAGGTTCCCAGAGGGTGAATTTGGTGATGCTATCCCGCTATGCAGGATATAGCATCACTAAATTATCCCTCTGAGGAACTCATTCTGCAAATGACAGGCACACTATACTCAGGCTTGGTCTGAGACACATGTGCGCATCTCAAAAAGTGGTGGGATGAGCTTACTATTTGCCACCTTTTGCATAATGAACTACAACAGATAATTATTAGGAATAGGGTACTATGTCACCAGAATAGGGTACTATGTCACCAGAATAGGGTACTATGTCACCAGAATAGGGTACTATGTCACCAGAATTTGTGTTATTTCTATCAGTCGTCACTTTGCCATATCTGTATACGATATTGAGAAGCCAAGTATTCTTATCAGTGGTAGTTCATTAGGTGAAAGGTGTCAAATGTCGGTCAAATTAACTGGTTTGCAATCGCTTAATTCTTGAAAAATTTAGAATGAAATCTTGGGATTATAACCAATACAAATATGGTCGTTGTTTTCCCGTTATTTTGTTTGCACCCATGACTTATTTTTATACGCCCTTTTGAAAAAAAGGCCGTATTATAGTATTGTTATAGTATTTGGTATGTGGGTTTATTAGCCGAAAAGTAAGTTCAAGTTCGAATTTGGGTTCCGCCCGCCAATTTTCACCGGAGTTATGCCCCTTATTTGACGTTTTTTGACTTAGAAAATCCTTGAAATTTGTTGTCCGGATGATAACTTTAGTATAGTTTATTGGAATGAATCCAAATTTGGTATATTACTTTCTCCCACCAAAACTTGGGTTCTGTCCGACCATTTTTGGCAGAGTTATGCCCCTTTTTCGACTCAGAAAATTCAGTTTTTCTTATGTTTTTTGGTTTCCAGACGATAACTCGATTTTGGAATGTTTATACGCAAAACCCGTTTTTTTGTGGATTACATATATCGAAATACAGCTCAAGTCCGAATTTTGTTTTAATCCAATAATTTTTGCGAGAGTTATGGCCCCTTTTTATACGCCCTTTTGAAAAAAAGGCCGTATTATAGTATTGGTCTGTCCGTCCGGGCGGGCGGGCATCCGTCCATCCGTCCGTTAACCTGTTGTCCGGATGATAACTTTAGTTAGAGTGAACCAAAATTAGTAAAATTTGGTATGTGGGTTTATTAGCCGAAAAGTAAGTTCAAGTTCGAATTTGGGTTCCGCCCGCCTGTCCGACCATTTTTGGCAGAGTTATGCCCCTTTTTCGACTCAGAAAATTCAGTTTTTCTTATGTTTTTTGGTTTCCGGATGATAATTCAATTTTGGAATGTTTATACGCAAAACCCGTTTTTTTGTGGATTACATATAACGAAATACAGCTCAAGTCCGAATTTCGTTTTAATCCGATAATTTTTGCGAGAGTTATGGCCCCTTTTTTGACATAATTTGACTTAGAAAATCCCTGAAATTTGTTGTCCGGATGATAACTTTAGTTAGAGTGAACCGATTTCAATCAAATTTGGTATGTGGGTTTATTAGGAGAAAAGACAGCTCAAGTCCGAATTTGGGTTCCAATTTTCACCGGAGTTATGCCCCTTATTTGACGTAATTTGACTTAGAAAATCCCTGAAATTTGTATAACTTTACTAGAGCTTATCGGATTCAATGATAATTTGGTATATTACTTTCTCCCACCAAAACACAGGTCAAGTTCAAATTTGAATTCCGTCCGCCAATTTTTACCAGAGTTATGCCCCTTTTTTCCCCAGAGAGGGCGTATTTTGCATGCCCAGCGTAGCTCTTGTTGGTATATGGTATTCTAATTTTTGTGCTGCTAGAAGTGGAAAATGGAAATTGAATGTCAAACAAACACATAAGCATAACTTTAAAGGCACTCAATCCGATTCGATGGTCCCCATATAATCGGATTCCAACAACAATATTTTTTGAAATGCTGTTTCAGTTATCAGAATTAAATTAATTGCCCAAAAATAATGCTAACAATAGTCAACTATAGTATAAAATTGCCCACAACTTGTTATTTATCAACATTTTGTTCAATTTGGTCTGAGACCATCTTCTCGTCGACTCTTTACTGGGCACTAAAAATTGTCGGTGGTGAAAAACAATAGATTTCAAAAATCGATATCTGATCACTCTAAGCTTTGATGGGTGGGTTCCTCGACTCGAATCAAATATTTTTTACCCCCCGAATCCAACTAAATAGTAATTTGCGAGTGTTAATTCGGAATATGCATCTTTAATGATTCATTGATATTTTCAGCTCACAGTATTCTACCTGGTGGAAATCAAGGTCCTATTCCATCTCTCCATCCTCACCCTAACGGAAACTATTACTACACTGCTGGAACATCATTGGCTGAAGTCATCAAGCTAGAAAACTGTGAAACAGTTTACCAGTGGCAGTTACCCGAGCTGTTAGCTCAATCAACCCGAAATCTCACAATATCACCAAATGCTAAATTTGTGGCATATATCTACCTCAGAGAGCATAATTGGTATTTACGCCTCTACTCAATCTCCGAACAACTTTATTTTGTCGGTGAAGAGAGACTTGACATGTACTGCATGTCCTTGCTCCGTACGGCTCGTGGAGTTAAGAATATATTCAATCACAAAATTGAATATGTGAAATGCAAATTTTCATCATGCGAATCATTCTTGGCAGTGAGTTCATATCGTGGAGAATTGAGCATTTTTACAACTGTTGAAATGGGGAAACTCTGTTTTGTGTTTGAAGAAATTATACAGGATACGACACTGAGCACTCCGAGTGCATTTGACATTCACCCTGTAATTCCCAAAAATATCATCTGTGTTGGAACTTCTGATGATAAATTATGTTCATTCCAAATTGAAGATCGTGAAATCTTATTTTCGGTTAACGTTTCTGGGAGGATCGATTGCGTACAATATAATCATGAAGGGTCGCTGATAGCCGTGGCATTAAGGACATTTAAAGTTCAGTTCTACGATTCTGTGATTGGAGCACCATCGATGGAAATTGACATGATTCCTGATGTAGCCAGCTGTCTTGATTATGAGTCATCCCATATAATCTACACTGTGAAACTGAGTTTTAGTTGGAACAGTGATGCTCTATGTGTGTCGTGCACAGATGGATCTATTAAGGTATACAATGTACGGGACGATCTTCCTTCACTGAAGCAGATTTGTCGAGAAAAGATACAGATGCTCACTCCAATTAGTGAGATGAACAAACTGACATGTTTACCACAAAATGTGACTGAATATCTAATAAACAGGTAGTATATGTCTTTTGAAAACAAAAGCTGGGCTGTTGCCCATTGCATACCACCACCACAGGGGCCTTTAACGCGCTCCGCTGCCCGCCCCATATGCCGACGCTATTTACGCGCCTGTTTCAAGTTAATAGTACATAGTACTATTAACGTGAAGGAGGCACGTATATACGGTAGCATCGGCATACAGGAGCAGTGCAAAGGGTGGGTAGCAGAGCGAGCACAGGCCCCTGTGCGCCCCTGTGCCACCACGTAGTACACTAGTGTTGCCATACCCAAATAAGAAAAATCACTGAAATGGGGTATTTTTTTACACTTCTATTAAAGTCCTCCTGATGCTCAACATCCATACCAAATTTCATCGAAACGAGTAAACTTTAGCCGAGATATCAGCTGGTTGGAAGATAAAAAAAATCAACATTTCCAGATGAACAAAGAGAAATACAGTAATGCCCTAAGTAATCGACTCCTTACCCACAGCAGAATTATGGGTAACTTTTCAGGATTTAGTCGGAATTATGGCCCCCGAGAGCTTTCCAATGAATGACAACAAGCCATATTTCCGATTAAATCCTGAAAAGTTACCCATAATTCTGCTATGGTTAAGGAGTCGATTACTTAGGGCATTACTGTATCTCAAGAATGGGAAATGTGAGCAACATTATTGGACAAGTCTGAGTTTAGTGTGCCAGTCATTTGCATAATGAGGTCCCTGGAGGGTGAATTTAGTGACGTTATCCCGCATAGCAGGCTAGCATCACCAAATTCACCCTATGGGGACCTCATTCTGCATGGTCTCATCTTCTATGGGAGACATAGACTCAGATTTAAGTTCCCAAATGCCGGCAATGGTGAATACTGTGATGTACACCCATCGGGAACCTCGATTATACAGTGTGTCATTTGCCAATTTCGGGATATAGAGCAACTAAACTAAAAAAGAAATTGAATCTTTGTGAAAAAGTTTCTATAGAAATTTGATAATCAAGAAACTTCCAGAGAAGATGAGGACTGAGCAGAATGAGGTCCACCGGGGGTGAATTTAGTGAAATGGCGGCCATGGTTTTTAACGAATTTCATAAATAATTTATGGCTCCCATCCAAGAGGTCACCCCAAAGATCTGTTTGATGTTATTGTTTGGTGATATTCGGATGAGGGATGTGGCTTGTAGGATGTGCCGAAGGAATTATTCATGCAAAGAGTAAAATTCAAAATGGCTGCTGGCAGCCATGTTTTTCTACGAATTTCGGAAATAATTGAAGGCACCCATCTAGAGGTCACCCTGAAGATCAAAATGAAGTTTGGTGACAATCGGATGAGGGATGTGGCCTGTAGGATGTGCCGAAGGATTTAGTCATGCAAAGAGTAAAATCCAAGATGGCTGCCGACAGCCATGTTTTTCTACGAATATTGGAAAAAATTGATGGCTCCCATCTAGAAGTCACCCTGAAGATCCAAATAAAGGTTGGTGATCATTGAATGAGGGATGTGGCCAGTAAGATGTGCCAAAGTATTTAGTCATGCAAAGAGTAAAATCCAAGATGGCTGCTGGCGGCCATGTTTTTTTTAACGAATTTCAGAAATAATCAATGGCTCCCATCTAGAGGTCACCTGAATGATCCATGTGAAGATTAGTGATGATCGGATGAGGGATGCAGCCTGTAGTGTGAGCCAAATGAATTTGTTGATGGATGGATACCAGCCCACGGCAATAGCTGTAACATTACAAAGTAAAGTTGAGCTAAAAAGGTGACAACAGAAACTATTCAACCAGGTGTTGTAAGATTAGGCCTTAGTACCTAAATGCTATGGTATGAAATGAATGATCTTTATTTGTGGATATTTATCCATGTGGAACTTTCGCAAATATTGATCACAGAAACAGTTTAAAGTTTCTAATAATTATGTTGAAATTTTGTACTGCATTAAGTTTTTTATTAGATCTAATCGAGGTGAGATTTGCTGAAACATTTCTTTTCACCTTGTCTCAGTCCTATTGTGAACACATCTAATAGAGTTTAATTTGAGAAAATACAGACTACGTAAATATGTTGTCAGGTTCCACCCCCCCCCCCCCCCAACACTTTCTTTTAATATAGTTTTCAGTTACATAATGTGATGATTCAGTTATTATGCAAAATAAATACAGCTATATGATCAGGTAGGTATGGGTGGTCTTTGATCAGGTACAGTAATGCCCTAATTAATCAACTTCTTAACCACAGCAGAATTATGGGTAACTTTTCAGGATTTAGTCGGAAATATGGCTTGTTGCCATTCATCAGAAAGCTCTCGGCGAGAGCATTCTGATGAATGGCAACAAGCCATGGTTATGGAGTCGATTAATTATGGCATTACTGTATAGTCCATACAAGCCTGGAAATAGTGTGTCTGTCATTTGCAAAATTAGGTCCACAGAAGGTGAATTTAGTGATGCTATCCCGCCCGGTAGGCTGAGGCTAGCATCACCAAATTTATTCTGCTTAGGCCTCAACTGTTATGGGAGACCTAGGATCAGATAGCAGTTGAAGTTGGTGAATTTTCACCCATTAGTCACTTCGGTTATGCATTTTATCTTCTTCAAATTATGGGATATAGAAACTGAACAGAAGGGAAAAAGTAACTAAAAATAATCTTAATTTGAGACTATAGAAACTTCCCAGAAGATGAGGCATAAGAAGAATGAGGTCCACAGAGGATGAATTTGGTGATGCTAGCCTGCTGTGTGGGATAGCATCACAAAATAACTAGCTCAGTAGGGCTCACCTTTGACTTAAGCTCATTCCAATATCTATTGTCATTGTCATTTTTTCAACAATTAAATCTTCCAGAAATGTAGCTAAATATTAAATTTTAATTTCATGTTGGGAAGCTATATCATTCAGTAAGTGTAATCATTTCTACCAAATTTGAACTAATTCACCATTAAGTGTACTAAGTAGATCAAAATATTAGCTTTCAGTTTGTTCTGTTTTAATATTCCTAAGGATTGAACTAATGTTGGATTTAATTTGATATATATCAGTGTTTTATATTAGGCCAAAAAACCTGTGTTTCTGAACAGAAGGGAAAAAGTAACTAAAACAATGTTCATTTGAGACTATAGATACTTCCCGGAAGATGAGGCCAAAGCAGAATGATGTCTCCAGAGGGTGAATTTGGTGATGCTAGCCCACTGTGTGGGGTAGCATCACTAAATTCACCCTCTGGCAACCTCATTCTGCAAATGACAGACACACTATTTCCAGGATTGTTTAAGGGATTTTGTGGAAGGTATACCAAGCCTACACACTTACTATATCCAGGCTTGATTGGCACGGGTGGAAACATTTCTCAGGTGTGAAGCACCTTAAAGGTGAAAAAACACGATCTGACCAACAATGGGAATATTGTAACAAGAAAAACACCAGTTTCGTCACAAAAAGACTGCAGGTCTCGTGGCTATTTTGAGCCATATTGTTTAATATTTTGATCCATAGGAGAAAAAAAAAAAATTCACCCGTGTCCATATTTTTATTGGTCTAGAAATAGTAAAGGATCTGGCCAAAATTTATTGCCTTGGACTTGGCTTGAATAGGCTATCTATGAATCTCTGGGATGCTTTATGAACAATGCATGGGCATTATTCAAATTGGAAACATGGCAGATCGGAATTCCAGACATGGTACCGAACAGGTCCTTTTTGACTTAGAATTTGCAAATTATTTTGGTTTCCAGATGATAACTTTAGTTATATTTATCTGATTCTTTTTTAATTAAATAGATGGATTATAACATGAAAATACAGGTCAAGTTAGATTTTGGGTTCGGTCCACTCATTTTTATGACCCTTGTTGACTTAGAATTTCCTGATTATTTTGGTTTCCGCATGATGACTTTATAGACTTAGAATTTACTGATTATTCTGGTTTCCGCATGATAACTTTATAGACTTAGAATTTCCTGATTATTTTGGTTTCCGCATGATAACTTTATAGACTTAGAATTTACTGATTATTCTGGTCCCTAATAAAATAAAACTAGATGTGTTAACAACATAGACAGTTGGAAGCAATGTTTCATTAAATTGTTGTTCCCTGAATATAATGTTCATTTATAAAAAAAGCCACTGGTCAAATAAAGCCATCTTATTTGTATAGGTTATAACCCGCTTGGGTATCTTATTTGTATAGGTTATAACCCGCTTGGGTAACCAGTGGTCTATATTTCTTGTACAGATACCCAAGCGGGTTATGACATATTTATAAATCGATTCACACCCAAGGCAACAGAATTGAGCCATATTCTATACGAGGATTACCTATCAATTACCATTCAATCAAAAGTTAATTTAATGGTTTGTGGTGTTACATTTTCCTGTTGAACAATTAGTCAAATGCTCATTGACAATCGGATCACTTACATCAGCATTATTTATCAGCGTTGATAAACCATTTTTGTCTCCGAATTTGAAAACGTTTTTATACTGATGACATGTTTCTGGATAAAACAGATTCTTCATTGTGATAATAAACTGTTTCGGCTGTTAAGGTTATTTTTCGTCTTGCTGTCATAATGGAATTATCGTGCAGAATACAGGAGGCAATAAATGTTCCGGTAGTGTTCGGACTCTGACGTGAAACTATTCCAATTGCATGAAGTGTGTATGATGAAATATCACTGGCATTCATGACAAAAGACTTAACCAAACCTGCATATATTTCCTGCATTTTCGGCGTACATGCATGTATATGTGAACAGTTTGTGGAATGTTCTCAATGGTATCATTCCAAAGCTCATTACGTGATTATTGTGGATTATACATTCCAAACAGGTTTGGATTTCGTTCAGTTTACTTCCAATCACCCCACCCCTCCCGACAAACCAAAATATATTCAATCGATAGTGTTGGGCCCCACCGATGCAGCCCACCCCTCTATGACCACTATACCATCAGTAGTGTTTTAACTTCCCGAATATTTACATTGACCTTGTAACCAGTGCATTCTCATATAAATGCGAGGGATATATAAGAGAATGCACTGGCACCAATCCTTGAAATAGTGTGTCTGTAATTGGCAGAATGAGGTCCCCAGAGGGTGATGCGGGGTAGCATCACCAAAGTCACCCTCTGGGGACCTCATTCTGCTTACACCTCAGCAGAATGAGGTTCCCAGAGGGTGAATTTGGTGATGCTAGCCCACTATGCGGGGTAGCATCACTAAATTCACCCTCTGGGGTCCTCATTCTGCAAATGACAGACACACTATTTCAACGCTTGACTGGCACAGGATGTTTAATGCTGCACTAGCATAGCTCCCATCATGAAAGGGTTTATACTTTTCTGACATCTATTTTGAGTACCTACCAGAATTTCAATGTCTCGCATAAAAATCATATTATAAGTTCAAATTCATGAACTGTTTTTAGAAAAATTATCTCCACGGTAGGTATGGTTTATTTGCTCTGTCAATATAAGTTATGAATACATTATACAAAAATTAAAATAAGGCTTATATTTTCCTAACATTTATCATATATGTATTATGTTGAGTACCTACCAGAATTTTCATAAAATTTGGTCATGCATTAAATTTTTGTGTTCGTGTGATGGAAAGTGTCCACTAATGCGTAGTTTGTTCCAAAGTTTCATTAAACTTTTACTCCCCAAAAACCACTGGGGTCAATTGGTTTAAAAGGTAATTCTCATTTGGTGGCCAGTCAATTTTGTAAATTACCTCACAATTTTTCAGGTCAAAGCGTGATAGATACAGAATACTGGTTTACTGAAGCAGAGTTTGTACCATACGACGACACAGTGATCATCGGTGAATCAGTTGTGTACTGGCCGAACAGGAGATATGGCGGACACAGGCCTTATGAAAGGAAGATACATATACCTGCCCCAATGTTTAAGTTTGATATATCATCAGATCCTATAGGTATGATTTATTCAGTATGAACTGCAACTTATTTCATCTGGCCATGGTTAATTTGTTATTTTTATACACCTGTATGAAAAAACGGTCATATTATGTAAATGGGTTGTCCGTCCGTCGTCCGTCCGCTTTTGGTTTCCCGGATGATAACTTTAGATTGAATCGAGTGAACTGAACCAAATTTGGTATGTTAGTTTACCACACCAAAATACAGATCGAGTTCAAATATGGGTTTCGTCCGCATTATTTTGACTGAGTTATGTCCCTTTTTCGACTTAGATTTTACCTGATAAGCAGTTTCCAGATGATTTAGATTGAATCGAGTGAACTGAACCAAATTTGGTATACAGATCAAGTTCAATTATGGGCTCTGTCTACCTGATTTTCAGGTCAAGTTCGAATTTGAGTCCGATCATATAATTTTTGCCAGAGTTATAGGATTGTTTTGTCTGAAAATAGCCGAAAATAAATATTTAAAAAAAAAAATGGGTTTCCATAAGATAACTATACTCCAGAAACGGGCTCTTGTTAGAATCATACACCGCTTTACAATTTTGGTAGAAAATAATGATTTGATTAATTATTGGCACAAGGCACAATTCCACTGTCACAATGAGTGTATCTTGTGAAAATTATGATAGGAACATTAACTCTTAGTCCCAAGACAGATGCTTTATTCATATAAAATTATGTAAACAAGATTGATGTTAAAAAGGGGTATGGTACACTAAATCTGGCCATTCATAGGACAAACTCAACATAATATATGCAACAAATGAATGAATTTGAGCCCTGGATTAGTGCAAAATGCACTTGCATGTTTTATGAACAATGCAAACAACATGGTAATGATAATGAAAATGAATTTCTGACTTCAGCCATTTATTCATTTTCATTATAATAACCATGTTGTTTGCATAGTTCGTAGTGAACACAAGTGTATGTTGTTTCACTAATACATAGCTTAAATTCATTCATTTGTCGCATATATTCTGTTGAGTATAAAAGGAGTATATCAAGGCACTGTAAAAAAATAATCGGTGACTCGAAATTAAAAGAGCATTTAAAGGGAATAAAGGCATTCAAAGTGGGTTTATGCTAAATAATACGAAAGTCTGGAAAGTAACTGTCATCATAATAAAATAGATTGACTTTGTTCTTATTTTCATTATTCATAACTCTCCAATAATGAGATTTCACATGTCAAACCATTGTTATGTAAACAGTGGATTTACCAATAAATGTTCAATTAGTCCAAAAAGATACCAAAGTTTAATCAAAACTTGAGGGTAAACATTGGATAAGGTTTATTATTATATTATTATTTATATTGAAAAATATTCTGAAAATCATATTCATGTTTTCACAGACTTTTATATTTTTTTCAACATTTACCCACTGTGAGTGCCTTGGGTCCCTTTAATAATAATATTTACAATGGATGGATAAATTATTGACTACATGATGGCTCCTTCCAGAGCACTTTACATTAAGATTTATAGACCAATCAATCTGTCATGTTTATTATGCATCTGTTATCAAATATATCACAGGGTCAGAGATCATGTGGGTATACTATAAGTTACAGGACTATCTGATAGTCACTATCAGTTGCCAATATCGAAAATGGTGCATCGTCGCTGATGAATTGGATGGTTCGTATGAACCCTAAGTGTTCTAATTTGGCGATTGTTCACGATTCATCCTGTAATGTATTTATCATGTAACCCACGCTTCACAAAGCAAGGTCGTTTTCTTGAACTTGTTATCTAAACATTTCCCTCAATGAATAGGCCTCCTTGTGCACTTTTATTTATCTGTTATCTGCTTTTATCATGTTAACATCCTTTCAAATGAACAATAGACCATTTCACTGTATACTATTATATAACTGAATGGGAAAATCCATTCAGTATAGAAAGGGTTAAAGGGGTACTGTACGCCAAATGTTGTTGTTGGTTTTTATAGTCTTCGAGTCGGAGAATAAGGTAACAATTCTTTCATTATTTGAAAGTCTGTTGAGTACGAAGTAGTGTTACGGATGACAAATTTACCGGAATGCAAAAATACAAATTGTCGTTGTCGAGTAATTTTTGTACAGTTTTCAACCAAATGAATCAAATAAAAGTTATATTATATGCATACTAGTCCCATATAATCATTTAAGTTATTGTATCGTCGCTAGTCAGTGAGTGGCTTGAGTGTTCTCCCCGTATCATCATAATATTTTAAGCGATCGTGCGTGCGATCGGTTTAACAAGCCAGTATCCCTCAATTACTTTATTTTGATTACGGAAATTCGTAATTTAATTGACGCCATTTTATGGCTCCAGTCATAAATTCAATTTATATCAAATTATTAACTTTTAAATTATTAAATTTTAAGATAGCCTATTAACCTGAGCGTTTACAGAATACATCTTCGACTCAAATTACTTATGTTTCTATATATTATCGATATTAGATCGTTGTTGTCACCGGAAATTTAATGAAAATGGCGTACAGTACCCCTTTAACTGTACAAGAAGCCTGAATAATATATATCGACACAAAAGCAACAACAGCACTGATCAAACTAGTGCTAAATTAATAGTTAGGTTTAATTTTCGAACCCCCAGATCATATTATTTATAATATATGCCAAGTTATATTCCATTTGAAAAAGGAAGCTCCAAAACATTGTATTATCAACTTATCCGGTGTAATAAACTGTGGACATGTTATTTTTGTTGAGGTACCGATGTGTTTTTGTGCTTAAGTTTCATCTTGTTCGCTCTGCAAAGTCTATGATTTTCAATGGAAGGGGAATAACTCTATATCTTAGTTTGACTTATGTTGCATTATGAGAGCGAGACGGGGGAAATGTTTCTATGATTTCAGCTGTTTTCTATTTCTCTATGGGCACCTTCTGAGACACAGATGTTCCAAATGGTGATAAATTATAGTATTCTAATCATATTTTATGTCATAGATTGTTATTAGCACCGTATATCAAGGCACTATAAAAAAAAATAATCGCGGTGACTCGAAAATTAAATGGGCCTTTAAATCCAACTATGCCACACTTTAGACTTCAGACAACCGCAGAATATAATATGTTAATATATGTTAAAGTGATTAACACTGTCGTTCAGTAGATATTAATAATCTGCTGTAACAATCGTATTTGGATTCTCTGATGGATCTCATTAAAAACTGAGTTTGGCCAAAATATAAATTTCAAAGACCCAGTGTTAGGGCATAAAATCTCTCTCAAATACAGTAATGCTCTAAGTAATCGACTTCTTAACCAGGGTTCGCGCTGCCTATTGCCAATTTAGCAAATTGCTATAAAAAAAATGAAATGGCTCCAAAAAAATACCGATTGGCTACAAAAAGTGGCACCACCAATTGGTGCCCATCGGGCATATAATAAAGCTTGCAGTCAATCGGTCGGAAACAAAACACACATCGATATCCGGTCGCGACATAGCTAATTGGGTTCTAATTGAAAGCGTATAATAGATTCGCGGCTTATGTCAGATCGACTTATTTTATCGCTGTGGTGAAAGGGTTTCGAATTTCTACTCGATAATAACACTAAGTACGGCTATTGACTCCAATTTGACAAACATTAGCCAAACAAAGGTCTTGCGGAAGTGTAGATCGTCAGGAAGCTGTGTATTGATAGTAGGTGTTAGATAAATTATCATAAATATGTCATTCGTAACTCAGCTTTCACAAATTGTGACATACGGCAAATATGAATCGTAAGCGCAAGTTAGATTTCATTTAAAATGCATCAGACACGCAACATCCTTCTAAAATGAAGAAAATCACTGATTTCTTCGGACATTCAGACATTACCGATAGTCCAAATACAGTGGTTGATTTAACATCGACGTGTGCTACAACACCTAAAACGAGCAACATACTAGTGTCCAATGTCACGAGAACGCCACAAAAATATGCAAGTTCGCCAAAACGAAAATTCCGAAATGAGTGGAAAATATCTCGCGAATGGCTATCGTTCGATGGAGACAAAAATGTTATGTTCTGTTCTACATGCGTGCTGCGAATGTTACCAACATGTTCGTATATGGTTGTAGTATCATGCAGAAAGATCTTATTCTGAAACACGAGCTAACCAAAGGTATGTGTACTATGTTTCAAATTAGATTTAAATATCATGCTATGTACAACGGGGAGTAAATAAATAAAAATATACATATAATAGGTAATTTGCTTGTTTGTTGAACCAAATTCAAAAGTGGCACCAACAAATATTGGTCGGAAAAAAGTGGCAGAAAGTATAAAGTGGCTCTAAAAATAATGCAATTGGCAACAGTGTTGGCACCTGGGAATTTTGGGCCAGCGCGAACCCTGTTCTTAACCACAGCAGAATTATGGGTAACTTTTCAGGATTTAGTCGGAAATATGGCTTGTTGCCATTCATTGGAAAGCTCTCCCCGAATCCTGAAAAGTTACCGATAATTCTGCTGTGGTTAAGAAGTCAATTACTTGGAGCATTACTGTATGGCTTTCCATCCATACACATGGTAACATTTCAAAAGAAGAATTATACAGGTGAAGGACGCGACTTCTTTTGTGATTGACTCCATCACTTAATAATGAAGGCACCTGCAGCAATATAGCATGAGAGCCTGAGACAAGCCTGAGATTAGTGTGCCTGTCATTTGCAGAATGAGGTCCCCAGAGGGTGAATTTAGTGACGCTATTCTGCATAGCGGGCTAGAATCACTAAATTCACCCTCTGGGGACCTCATTCCGCTTAGGCCTCATCTTCTCTGGAAAGTTTCTTTATTACCAAATTTCTATAGAAACTTCTTCACATAGATTCTATTTCTTTTTTGTCCCCGTAAAATTTATTTTCAGGGGACTATTGTAATAAGCTCCGTGTGTACGTCTGTCCGTCCGGAGTTATAACTCCAGTAATGATCATCCAATTTGATTGAAACTTGGTATGTAGGTGTCTCAACCAAGCACACAGGTGCTCTGCAATTTTGGGTTTAATCCGATGTTCTTTTATGGAGTTATTTCCCTTTTTTTTCAACTTTTTTTTTACTTAGAAAATTTCTCACTTTTTCGGTTTCCGGATGATATCTCAAGTTTAGATCCTTTAATTGCAAATACCGTTTGTATGTGGATCAGTCATATCAAGATACAGATTGAGTTCGAATTTGAGTTTGATCCGATGATATTTCCTAGAGTTATGGACTTTTTTCGACTTAGAAAATTCAATTTTTCTTCCTTTTTCTTTGGTTTCCGGATGATAACTCAAGTTTGGACTGTTAAATTGAAAATTCCGTTTTTTGGTGATTCATTGATATCAAAATACAGGTCAAGTTCGGATTTGAGTTTGATCCGATGTTTTTTCTCAGAGTTATGGGCTTTTCGACTTAGAAAATTCAATTTTTCTTGTTTTTTCTTTGGTTTCCGGATGATAACTCAGGTTTGGATTGTTTAATTGGAAATTCTGTTTTATTGTGGGTCGATCATATCGAAATACAGATCAAGTTCGAATTTGAATTTGATCCAATTATTTTTCCCAGAGGTATGGGCCTTTCGACTTTGATTGTTTTTTTTTTATAATTTTCTGTATGAGGGTACCTTCATGGTGTAATCAACTCCTCCTACAGTTTTGATCATAGATATTTGAAACATATTGGAGATGTGCAACATGTAAATAGATGACGGGAAAATTATTAACCCTTTCAACTTAGAACATTTCAACATTTTTTTTAATTTCTTTAACAAAGCGGCATCGACTTGCCACGTTGTCGGGGGACACTGTCGTCGGCCGACCTTTTATTAGTTTAGTTTCTCTATATAATTGGCAGACAACACATTGCATAATCAAGGTTCCCAATGGGTGTACATCACAATATTCACCATTTTGGAACTTCCATCTGAGCCTATGTCTCCCATAGCAGATTTTGTCATGCAGAATATTAGGTTCCCAGAGGGTGAATTTGGTGATGCTATCCCACTATGCAGGATATAGCATCACTAAATTATCCCTCTGAGGAACTCATTCTGCAAATGACAGGCACACTATACTCAGGCTTGGTCTGAGACACATGTGCGCATCTCAAAAAGTGGTGGGATGAGCTTACTATTTGCCACCTTTTGCATAATGAACTACAACAGATAATTATTAGGAATAGGGTACTATGTCACCAGAATAGGGTACTATGTCACCAGAATAGGGTACTATGTCACCAGAATAGGGTACTATGTCACCAGAATTTGTGTTATTTCTATCAGTCGTCACTTTGCCATATCTGTATACGATATTGAGAAGCCAAGTATTCTTATCAGTGGTAGTTCATTAGGTGAAAGGTGTCAAATGTCGGTCAAATTAACTGGTTTGCAATCGCTTAATTCTTGAAAAATTTAGAATGAAATCTTGGGATTATAACCAATACAAATATGGTCGTTGTTTTCCCGTTATTTTGTTTGCACCCATGACTTATTTTTATACGCCCTTTTGAAAAAAAGGCCGTATTATAGTATTGTTATAGTATTTGGTATGTGGGTTTATTAGCCGAAAAGTAAGTTCAAGTTCGAATTTGGGTTCCGCCCGCCAATTTTCACCGGAGTTATGCCCCTTATTTGACGTTTTTTGACTTAGAAAATCCTTGAAATTTGTTGTCCGGATGATAACTTTAGTATAGTTTATTGGAATGAATCCAAATTTGGTATATTACTTTCTCCCACCAAAACTTGGGTTCTGTCCGACCATTTTTGGCAGAGTTATGCCCCTTTTTCGACTCAGAAAATTCAGTTTTTCTTATGTTTTTTGGTTTCCAGACGATAACTCGATTTTGGAATGTTTATACGCAAAACCCGTTTTTTTGTGGATTACATATATCGAAATACAGCTCAAGTCCGAATTTTGTTTTAATCCAATAATTTTTGCGAGAGTTATGGCCCCTTTTTATACGCCCTTTTGAAAAAAAGGCCGTATTATAGTATTGGTCTGTCCGTCCGGGCGGGCGGGCATCCGTCCATCCGTCCGTTAACCTGTTGTCCGGATGATAACTTTAGTTAGAGTGAACCAAAATTAGTAAAATTTGGTATGTGGGTTTATTAGCCGAAAAGTAAGTTCAAGTTCGAATTTGGGTTCCGCCCGCCTGTCCGACCATTTTTGGCAGAGTTATGCCCCTTTTTCGACTCAGAAAATTCAGTTTTTCTTATGTTTTTTGGTTTCCGGATGATAATTCAATTTTGGAATGTTTATACGCAAAACCCGTTTTTTTGTGGATTACATATAACGAAATACAGCTCAAGTCCGAATTTCGTTTTAATCCGATAATTTTTGCGAGAGTTATGGCCCCTTTTTTGACATAATTTGACTTAGAAAATCCCTGAAATTTGTTGTCCGGATGATAACTTTAGTTAGAGTGAACCGATTTCAATCAAATTTGGTATGTGGGTTTATTAGGAGAAAAGACAGCTCAAGTCCGAATTTGGGTTCCAATTTTCACCGGAGTTATGCCCCTTATTTGACGTAATTTGACTTAGAAAATCCCTGAAATTTGTATAACTTTACTAGAGCTTATCGGATTCAATGATAATTTGGTATATTACTTTCTCCCACCAAAACACAGGTCAAGTTCAAATTTGAATTCCGTCCGCCAATTTTTACCAGAGTTATGCCCCTTTTTTCCCCAGAGAGGGCGTATTTTGCATGCCCAGCGTAGCTCTTGTTGGTATATGGTATTCTAATTTTTGTGCTGCTAGAAGTGGAAAATGGAAATTGAATGTCAAACAAACACATAAGCATAACTTTAAAGGCACTCAATCCGATTCGATGGTCCCCATATAATCGGATTCCAACAACAATATTTTTTGAAATGCTGTTTCAGTTATCAGAATTAAATTAATTGCCCAAAAATAATGCTAACCATAGTCAACTATAGTATAAAATTGCCCACAACTTGTTATTTATCAACATTTTGTTCAATTTGGTCTGAGACCATCTTCTCGTCGACTCTTTACTGGGCACTAAAAATTGTCGGTGGTGAAAAACAATAGATTTCAAAAATCGATATCTGATCACTCTAAGCTTTGATGGGTGGGTTCCTCGACTCGAATCAAATATTTTTTACCCCCCGAATCCAACTAAATAGTAATTTGCGAGTGTTAATTCGGAATATGCATCTTTAATGATTCATTGATATTTTCAGCTCACAGTATTCTACCTGGTGGAAATCAAGGTCCTATTCCATCTCTCCATCCTCACCCTAACGGAAACTATTACTACACTGCTGGAACATCATTGGCTGAAGTCATCAAGCTAGAAAACTGTGAAACAGTTTACCAGTGGCAGTTACCCGAGCTGTTAGCTCAATCAACCCGAAATCTCACAATATCACCAAATGCTAAATTTGTGGCATATATCTACCTCAGAGAGCATAATTGGTATTTACGCCTCTACTCAATCTCCGAACAACTTTATTTTGTCGGTGAAGAGAGACTTGACATGTACTGCATGTCCTTGCTCCGTACGGCTCGTGGAGTTAAGAATATATTCAATCACAAAATTGAATATGTGAAATGCAAATTTTCATCATGCGAATCATTCTTGGCAGTGAGTTCATATCGTGGAGAATTGAGCATTTTTACAACTGTTGAAATGGGGAAACTCTGTTTTGTGTTTGAAGAAATTATACAGGATACGACACTGAGCACTCCGAGTGCATTTGACATTCACCCTGTAATTCCCAAAAATATCATCTGTGTTGGAACTTCTGATGATAAATTATGTTCATTCCAAATTGAAGATCGTGAAATCTTATTTTCGGTTAACGTTTCTGGGAGGATCGATTGCGTACAATATAATCATGAAGGGTCGCTGATAGCCGTGGCATTAAGGACATTTAAAGTTCAGTTCTACGATTCTGTGATTGGAGCACCATCGATGGAAATTGACATGATTCCTGATGTAGCCAGCTGTCTTGATTATGAGTCATCCCATATAATCTACACTGTGAAACTGAGTTTTAGTTGGAACAGTGATGCTCTATGTGTGTCGTGCACAGATGGATCTATTAAGGTATACAATGTACGGGACGATCTTCCTTCACTGAAGCAGATTTGTCGAGAAAAGATACAGATGCTCACTCCAATTAGCGAGATGAACAAACTGACATGTTTACCACAAAATGTGACTGAATATCTAATAAACAGGTAGTATATGTCTTTTGAAAACAAAAGCTGGGCTGTTGCCCATTGCATACCACCACCACAGGGGCCTTTAACGCGCTCCGCTGCCCGCCCCATATGCCGACGCTATTTACGCGCCTGTTTCAAGTTAATAGTACATAGTACTATTAACGTGAAGGAGGCACGTATATACGGTAGCATCGGCATACAGGAGCAGTGCAAAGGGTGGGTAGCAGAGCGAGCACAGGCCCCTGTGCGCCCCTGTGCCACCACGTAGTACACTAGTGTTGCCATACCCAAATAAGAAAAATCACTGAAATGGGGTATTTTTTTACACTTCTATTAAAGTCCTCCTGATGCTCAACATCCATACCAAATTTCATCGAAACGAGTAAACTTTAGCCGAGATATCAGCTGGTTGGAAGATAAAAAAAATCAACATTTCCAGATGAACAAAGAGAAATACAGTAATGCCCTAAGTAATCGACTCCTTACCCACAGCAGAATTATGGGTAACTTTTCAGGATTTAGTCGGAATTATGGCCCCCGAGAGCTTTCCAATGAATGACAACAAGCCATATTTCCGATTAAATCCTGAAAAGTTACCCATAATTCTGCTATGGTTAAGGAGTCGATTACTTAGGGCATTACTGTATCTCAAGAATGGGAAATGTGAGCAACATTATTGGACAAGTCTGAGTTTAGTGTGCCAGTCATTTGCATAATGAGGTCCCTGGAGGGTGAATTTAGTGACGTTATCCCGCATAGCAGGCTAGCATCACCAAATTCACCCTATGGGGACCTCATTCTGCATGGTCTCATCTTCTATGGGAGACATAGACTCAGATTTAAGTTCCCAAATGCCGGCAATGGTGAATACTGTGATGTACACCCATCGGGAACCTCGATTATACAGTGTGTCATTTGCCAATTTCGGGATATAGAGCAACTAAACTAAAAAAGAAATCGAATCTTTGTGAAAAAGTTTCTATAGAAATTTGATAATCAAGAAACTTCCAGAGAAGATGAGGACTGAGCAGAATGAGGTCCACCGGGGGTGAATTTAGTGAAATGGCGGCCATGGTTTTTAACGAATTTCATAAATAATTTATGGCTCCCATCCAAGAGGTCACCCCAAAGATCTGTTTGATGTTATTGTTTGGTGATATTCGGATGAGGGATGTGGCTTGTAGGATGTGCCGAAGGAATTATTCATGCAAAGAGTAAAATTCAAAATGGCTGCTGGCAGCCATGTTTTTCTACGAATTTCGGAAATAATTGAAGGCACCCATCTAGAGGTCACCCTGAAGATCAAAATGAAGTTTGGTGACAATCGGATGAGGGATGTGGCCTGTAGGATGTGCCGAAGGATTTAGTCATGCAAAGAGTAAAATCCAAGATGGCTGCCGACAGCCATGTTTTTCTACGAATATTGGAAAAAATTGATGGCTCCCATCTAGAAGTCACCCTGAAGATCCAAATAAAGGTTGGTGATCATTGAATGAGGGATGTGGCCAGTAAGATGTGCCAAAGTATTTAGTCATGCAAAGAGTAAAATCCAAGATGGCTGCTGGCGGCCATGTTTTTTTTAACGAATTTCAGAAATAATCAATGGCTCCCATCTAGAGGTCACCTGAATGATCCATGTGAAGATTAGTGATGATCGGATGAGGGATGCAGCCTGTAGTGTGAGCCAAATGAATTTGTTGATGGATGGATACCAGCCCACGGCAATAGCTGTAACATTACAAAGTAAAGTTGAGCTAAAAAGGTGACAACAGAAACTATTCAACCAGGTGTTGTAAGATTAGGCCTTAGTACCTAAATGCTATGGTATGAAATGAATGATCTTTATTTGTGGATATTTATCCATGTGGAACTTTCGCAAATATTGATCACAGAAACAGTTTAAAGTTTCTAATAATTATGTTGAAATTTTGTACTGCATTAAGTTTTTTATTAGATCTAATCGAGGTGAGATTTGCTGAAACATTTCTTTTCACCTTGTCTCAGTCCTATTGTGAACACATCTAATAGAGTTTAATTTGAGAAAATACAGACTACGTAAATATGTTGTCAGGTTCCACCCCCCCCCCCCAACACTTTCTTTTAATATAGTTTTCAGTTACATAATGTGATGATTCAGTTATTATGCAAAATAAATACAGCTATATGATCAGGTAGGTATGGGTGGTCTTTGATCAGGTACAGTAATGCCCTAATTAATCAACTTCTTAACCACAGCAGAATTATGGGTAACTTTTCAGGATTTAGTCGGAAATATGGCTTGTTGCCATTCATCAGAAAGCTCTCGGCGAGAGCATTCTGATGAATGGCAACAAGCCATGGTTATGGAGTCGATTAATTATGGCATTACTGTATAGTCCATACAAGCCTGGAAATAGTGTGTCTGTCATTTGCAAAATTAGGTCCACAGAAGGTGAATTTAGTGATGCTATCCCGCCCGGTAGGCTGAGGCTAGCATCACCAAATTTATTCTGCTTAGGCCTCAACTGTTATGGGAGACCTAGGATCAGATAGCAGTTGAAGTTGGTGAATTTTCACCCATTAGTCACTTCGGTTATGCATTTTATCTTCTTCAAATTATGGGATATAGAAACTGAACAGAAGGGAAAAAGTAACTAAAAATAATCTTAATTTGAGACTATAGAAACTTCCCAGAAGATGAGGCATAAGAAGAATGAGGTCCACAGAGGATGAATTTGGTGATGCTAGCCTGCTGTGTGGGATAGCATCACAAAATTCACCCTCTGCATGATTCTGCAAATGACAGACACACTATTTCCAGACTTGAGTTCATACTTGACTTTACATTCAAAGCGTAAGATTTGTAAGTCAAGACAAACATTTGTGCTATTGTCCTTGCATTGTGACATAGAATTTTTGTAACCCTCCAACAAATGCTATTTTTTAACAACAGAATGTTTGCAATAGTTATACAGGATATGGTATTATGTTTAGTCTGTGCATAACGTGCCCTATTTAATGTCAATTTGATTATCTGCACTTTTATGCCACACATGTGCATAAGCTGCACAATTGAAATACTTAGGCGACAGCAATTTAATAGCTTGGTTTACAAACCCATCCTAAATCTTTTTTCCTGCTCCCATCTAGAGGTGATCCTACAAATTTTCAAAACAATTCTCCAATAAATGCAGGCTGCAGGCTATGCCAACAGTCCCTCCCACAAGGAAAACACAGCGAGAGCATTTATTTGCTCCCGTAATGCAGAAGACGGGTGTAATATGGCACCCATACTATAATTGTAAGTTGGGTTTTTGCTCAACCAAAAAGTCATTGTGATATAGACCTATGTCTAGTTACACTTTAATATGCCAAAGTTGAACTGAGATGGTAAAGGATCTACATAAACCTTAAAATAGTTCAATATTGAACCAACAATTACAGTCTCCATTAGTAGTTTGCGAAGAGGGACAGGTGCGAATTTCAGCAATCACTCCCGTCTCCTGGGAAGGACTGTGCCAATGGATTCAAATTTTAAATCCAAGATGGCTGTTGATAGCCAGGTTTAAAAAAAAAAAAAATTCTGAAAAAATATGATGTTTGATGATGATCGGATTAGAGATGTGACCTGTAGGGTGTGCCAAAGGATTTAGTCATGCAAAGAGTAAAATCCAAAATGGCTGCTGGCGGGCATATTTTTCAATGAAATTCGGAAAACTTTTTTATGGCTCCCATCTAGTGGTCACCAAAAAGATCCATATGAAGTTTGGTGATGATCAGATGAGGGATGTGGTCTGTAGGGTGTGCCGAAGGATTTAGTCATGCAAAGGATAAAATTCAAGATGGCTGATGGTCGCCATATTTTTCAATGAAAATCACTAAAATTTGATGGCTCCATCAAGAGGTGATCCTAAACATGCATGTAAATTTTCAAAACATTTCTCCAATAAATACGGGCTACTGGGTGTGCCAATGGATTCTAATTTTGAAATCCAAAATGGCTGCTGGTTAACTTGACAACTAAAACATATTCTTTCCAAAAAAATTATGAAATTTATGTACATTTTCATTATCTATCTATTGTTGAGGCAGAGATGGATATATTTTTTTATTGTTCTTTTCCCTCCTGCATCGACATTTTACCAGATGTTCGTAAACCAGGCTCTAATTTTGGTGTGGCCTTATGGTAAAAAAAATAGCAAATCGTGTTGGCGTAATTTCAAGTAAAATGAGCTTCATCTTTGGTCATGCGTCAAGCAAGAATCAATTAATGACAAAACTTTTATGGAACAGGACGTTGGAGTCAGGCGAATTTAAGAAATTTTAGAATTTTGATGAAACATAAATTTAAAATTGCCAAGATGCATGTCTGGCTGTTAATTTAAACTTCAACACATTAAGATGCATGAGACTTACTTCAGCTAAGAAATAATCAAAATTTGAAAAATTTGATGCCATAAAACCTGTGTACAGCCTTGTGATTGAATCCTGGATACATGGTAAAATGGGCATATATATGAATCCCAAGTACCAGTTAACAGAGGGTTATGAATCCTACATACCACTTCAAAATCACCCAAATCGTGTGTACCAGAAAGGGGGGGGGGGGGGGGGGTGACAAGTGACCCTCATATATTACAATGGATTTCTGGGGGGGGGGGGTGACAAGTGACCCTCATATATTACAATGGATTTCTGGGGGGGGGGGGGTGACAAGTGACCCTCATATATTACAATTGATTTGGGGGGGGGGCGAGTGTGTGACAAGTGACCCTCATATATTACAATGGATTTCTGGGGGGGGGGGGGTGACCCTCATATATTACAATGGATTTCTGGGGGAGGGGGTGACCCTCATATATTCCAATGGATTTCTGGGGGATGGGTGACCCTCATACATTACAATGGATTTCTGGGGGAGGGGTGACCCTCATATTCCAATGGATTTCGGGGGGGGGGGGGTGACCCTCATATATTCCAATGGATTTCTGGGGGAGGGGTGACCCTCATACATTACAATGTACAATGGATTTCTGGGGGAGGGGGTGACCCTCATATATTCCAATGGATTTCTGGGGGGAGGGGGTGACTCTCATATATTACAATGGATTTCTGGGGGGGGGGGGGGTGACCCTTATATTACAATGGATTTCTGAAATCTGTATAAAAAAAATTCATATTTCTCATTAACCTATTTTAACCGTATCTATACTAAATACTCATTGATGAGTAGTTACCTTATTAACCCCCTATACTAAATACTCATTGATGAGTAGCAACCTTATTAACCCTCTCTATACAAATACTCATTGAGTAGTTACCTTATTAACCACCCCCATACTAAATACTCATTGCTGAGTAGTTACATTATTAACCCTATATACTAAATATTCATTGACGAGTAGTTACCTTATTAACCCTATCTACACTAAATACTCATTGAGGAGTAGTTTCCTAATTAAACCTCTCTATACTAAATACTCATTGATGAGTGGTTACCTTATTAACCACCCCCATACTAAAAACTCATTGCTGAGTAGTTACATTATTAACCCTATATACTAAATACTCATTGATGAGTAGTTACCTTATTAACCCTATCTACACTAAATACTCATTGATGAGTAGTTACCTTATTAACCACCCCCATACTAAATACTCATTGCTGAGTAGTTACATTATTAACCCTATATACTAAATATTCATTGAGTAGTTACCTTATTAACCCTATCTACACTAAATACTCATTGATGAGTAGTTTCCTTATTAAACCTTTCTATACTAAATACTCATTGATGAGTACTAGTAGTTACCTTATTAACCCTCTCTATACTAAATACTCATTGGTAGTTGCCTTAGGAAATGTTCAGATAATACGTTTAACCCTATCTATACTAAATACTAATTGATGAGTAGTTCCCTTATGAATGTTCAGATAATAAGATTAACCCTAACTATACTTTAAAATAATACTCATTGATGAGTAGTTCCCTTAGGAAATGTTCAGCTAATATTAACCCTATCTATACTAAATACTCATTGATGAGTAGTTCCCTTAGGAAGTGTTTAGATAATAAGTTAAACAGGTCATTCGTTGAATTTATTATTTGAACATTTCCCACCAATGAATATGAATCATTCTGCTCTTGTATTATCTGTTTTTTCTGTCTGTCATCTGTTTTTATTACCTAAACACTCCTTTTTGGAACTATATTATACTTTAATTTAAACAATTTTAGTGTTTTGCTGGTTTAAAAAATCTCAATTTGCCCCTCCAAATGAATAATAGACCATTCCAATGTATACTTTTATAACTAAATGGGAGAATCCATTCAGTATAGAAAGGGTTAATCCCTGGAACCAGACCGTTATATGTCAAAAGTAAAAGTATAATTTGAGTCTTCATACCAATAAGTGCCTTTAATCCATTTCATTACTAAATGGATTTTCCCACCCAGTTATAATAGTATACATCAGATTAGTCAATTATTCATTTGGAGGGGTTTTCAGTAAATGTAAGCAGATGACATATCTGAACATATCCTAAGGGAACTACTCAAAATAAATGGCTGCTCGGCCACAGGTGAAATATTCATTAGAAAGATTTCTGAAGGTCTGTCTGAACAAGAGAGTCAATGACTGTTGCGACGTCAGCCTGACTGAAGAGTCTGAGAAAGGTCAGTCAGTTTGGCACCACTGATAAATCAGGGTTAGCATCTTCATTTCACTGGTCGAAGGCTGATTAGAATGTCACAAAATTACAGTAATGCTCTAAGTAATTGACTCCTTAACCACAGCAGAATTTATATGGGTAATTTTTCAGGATTTAGTCGGAAATATGGCTTGTTGCCATTCATCCGAAAGCTCGCGGCGAGTGCTTTCCGAAGAATGGCAACAAGCCATATTTCCGACTAAATCCTGAAAAGTTACCCATAATTCTGCTGTGGTTAAGGAGTCGATTACTTAAGAGCATTACTGTACATTGTGGTGATAATTTCCCCAAGTTTGGTGATGTACAAGCCTTGAAATAGGGTGTCTGTCGTTTGCAGAATGAGGTCCCCAGAGGGTGAATTTAGTGATGCTACCCCGCATAGCGGGCTAGCATCACCAAATTCACCCTCTGGGAACCCCATTCTGCTGAGGTGTAACTTGTAAGCATAGCGGGCTAGTATCACCAAATTCACCCTCTGTGAAGCCCATTCTGCTGAGGTGTAAGCAGAATGAGGTCCAGAGGGTGAATTTGGTGATGCTAGCCCGCTATGTGGGGTAGCATCACTAAATTCACCCTCTGGGGACCTCATTCTGCGAATGACAGACACCCTGTTTCAAGGCTTGGTGATGTATCATTTGGTTCACTCAAATGATTTCAGTGGGTTACATGTATTTCATTTGAAATAATGACATCCATTCATATAATTATAATTATTTATTATGCTATCCATGAGAACTGAACACGATCAAATATTTAACATCACAAACAAATCCACATTAAACTCTGAACAAGGAAATAAGAAAATATGACGTTAAAAATTAAAGCTCTTACATCCCTTCAGTCATACTCATTGGGGTGTGTGGCCACTGGTGCAGTCACCATCTGTAACTCGCTCCTCTACCCCACTGCCATCCATACATACACCTCTGGCAATCATCATTGTACCATAATTGAGAAGCATAATACTAGTGATATTTATGTTCGCAATCAGCCAAAACCTTATTATGTTGGGCACACCTTTTGGTGCTGTTCAAATGGTAAAATTATCATTGGTAACCAACTAATTGCAAAACAAACAAAAAACAAAATTTATACTTTTGCTTTATTAGTGGCTGCTTTTTCTGAACATTTTGTTCTTGGTACGATTTCTTCAAATCAGTGGGCAGGGAAACTATTAAATGCATACATTTAAATCTTTTTGAGTTTTTGGCATTACACAAGTTTTCATTAAAGGTACTCAATTCGATAAAACTCCTCTCAATTACTATTTCAATGGCTTCGGGGGTCAAAAATATTTGATTCGAGTCGAGGAAGTCACCCATCAAAGCTCAGATTTGTTAGATATCGATTTTAGAGATCTATTATTTTTCATTATCGGGAATTCTTTCTGGCCCAGAAGACAGTCAAAATTTCATTATTATTACCACTTGATTATAGAGTTATCCATCCTTGTCTGTTTGAATAGAGTTTTGGCGTAACATCTCGAGCAGGTTACCAAATTGACGGCAGTTATTAGTACTCATCTCGAACAATTAACAAATTTCAAAAAATCAATATCTAATAACTCTGAGCTTTGTTTGATGGGTTCCTCGACTCGAATCAAATATTTTTTACCCCCAAAGCCAAAGAAATAGTAATATAGGACCCTCTGATCGGATTGTTGTTGTTGGAATCTGTTGAGATGGGGACCCTCTTTACGGATTGAGTACCTTTAAAAGGTTAGTCTCAGTTTGATAATCTGAGATTGGTCAAAATTAGTAATATAGTCAGCGAAAACCTCGTTAGAAATAGATCCTGGGTATCCTAATATTAAATCATATATGAAGTTGACAATTCTAAAATCGAACATGTCCTGGTTATGTTTTGAAATTGATTGAATATTTCTGTCAGATAAAAAATAAAATAGCTGGTTTTATAATGCTGATTATTAAAGTCACATTGGTGCAAATTATGAAATACCAAATTTACTCATCATTATAAATAAAAATGAAATGTTCATGATAGTGAATAATCAATTCACTATAATGCCAATGAATATATTTGTTTATGGGAAATCTAATATTACAGTAATGCTCTAAATAATCGACTCCTTAACCACAGCAGAATTATTGGTAAATTTTTCAGGTTTAGTGGTAAATATGGCTTGTTGCCATTCATCGGAAAGCTCTCACAGAGCTTTCCGATGAATGGCAACAAGCCATATTTCCAACTAAATCCTGAAAAATTACCCATAATTCTGCTGTGGTTAAGGAGTCGATTATTTAGGGCATTACTGTAGCTTTCCAACAAAGCATAAAGCTAATTTTGATCGATTTAAGACATTCCAGCTGACACCAAACACTTTTTATCATTTTATCATTCACTATTAAAGACACAAATTTAAAAAGGAAAAAATAATGATGTTTATATGAATCACAATTTGTCCAACTAAGAAAGTTGAATAAGATTATAAAATTCTTTGACAGCACTATCAATGACTTTATATTAACAAATCTATAAAATAGTTTATTTACTTTGTTTCTAATATTATATATATATATACCATTTTACATATGAAAGATTTCAAGTCTTTCTTTTATATATAAAGACAGTGTACTTATATATAAGAAATTGAGTGCTTAATATTTTATAATTCTTTTAAAATAAAGTGACTAATTACAATGAAAGTGGTGACAGTTAAATACTCAACACAGCTTATCTATTAGCATTTTGCATTCTTCTATATCATATTGAAGAATCTTGATTCCATCCATGACTGAGGAACCATGAGGACGGTGAGGTACCACTCCTTCCAAATAAGTATGACAATTTTTAATAGCTTTGAAAGTTATATTATATTTATGCATATAACAGGTAAACAATTTGTCTCTTAGACAGTGCTAAACTCTAACAAAACAGAATAAAACAGAGAAAGTAGCACTTTTAAAATTCTCAAGTTAACAATAAAATGTCTTAAAGTTTTATAATATTAAAAGATAAACAAATTGTGTCTATGACCTTCATAGAATAAAACAGAAAAATAGCACTTTTTGGCATATGTAAAATTTAGCAGAACTCTGGATATAACAAATGCTCTGTTTATACATAATTCTTCATTAAAGCTATGAAATATTAAAGACAAGTCACACTGTGACACAACCCACAGGCAAATACAAGTTTGGAAAGGCATCACAGAAGGATTTTGTACAACAGTTTCCAGAAACATTCTGCCGTCACATGGTAACATTAATTTATCCCCTCAGTCAACAGACCTGTGTGAATTTTTCAAATTGTCCCATTACCAGGTGTCATCCAAATTAGAAATCAAGCTTCATTCACAAATGTATCTGCTCAATCACTCAATCAGCTGGTTTGAGCAATTAGCACATATCCAAGTTCCAAGCATCCCTTCAATGACTAAATTGTTTCATGTCTGGTGCAAGAATAATTTTCACCCAGTTGCCTGTGGGTTGCAAGTCGGTTCTTTCCTACCACTACCACTAGCACTTGTGGGTCAATGGGGTCGTCTACACCTTATCGTTTCCATTGATAGGCCTGGTTTTAAACCCTTCTGTTTCCAAGTACTTCTGAAGGTTTGGTCTGTTGGACATACTGCTGAAGAACTCGGAGAGCAACTTGAACTCTTTGAGACAACCAGGAGATGATACTTCTTGGGTAAGAAGCAGGTCAAAGAAACTGAAGTCGGCGTATGAAATCTTGTCTCCGACTAGAAACTTTCCTCCTAACTTTTCGAGATTTTTCTCGAAGTATTTTAGCTTGTTTGGCAAGTCCTTGACCCATGGTTCCTTGCCCTGCTCGTAGTTTGTGTATATCATCTTGACGTATGCCGTCCTGAGATCCTCAACTCCGTCATTAATCATGTCAATCAATGATTGGTCCTTAGAGTCCGTCCCATACATGTCAAATTTCTTCCCCAAATATCTCATGATTGCGTTGCTTTGAACAAGCATGAAATCGTCGTCAAAAAACGCCGGGCACTGTCCAAAATACATCTGTGGCTTCCATTTCTCGTCCCATGCACCGTCCTGGGTAACGTCAACGAATTCTAAGTCGAGTCCCTGGTCCGCCAACATGAATCGGATGGCCTCAGCGCGGCCTCTAACCGGGAAATACACCAATTTGTAACCCATCTCCTCACTGTGGTAAAACTTCTTCGAAATGTGGGCGTTTGCAACGAAGTGACCTTTCCAATGCAAAGATTGCAGCTTTCCTTAGATGGCGCAGCGCAGTGGTATTGTATGTCAAGTATCCTATTAATTCCCTGTGGCTTAAACCTTGAAATTTTGTCCCATATACAGAGCGCGTGCAAAGCAAATAAATAAACGCTCTGTACTCGAGTCTACAGTAACTGTCTGCAAATATCGACAGACGAACACGTGTTTCTTGTGACGTACCGTTATAAAAGAATTGTATGTGCACGACAGGGACCATTTTATCCAAAGGGGTGGCAGGTCGTCTCTGACGCCAATATACACTTTGTACGATCATAATGCTTCTATTACCGAGCACTGTTATTGAAATAAGTATGTTGGGTCTAAGGTAGAGATAGCTAGTGTTCACTATATACGTATATAAATATCATATAAATAAATACAATTAATGATAAATTTTATTAGATATATCCGATGCCCATGTAGACCATTTTCGCTCAATGAACGTGCCGGACATTTTGGCGGGAAATTTTTTACCAATTATTTACCTCGTCTCTCTCAAGGATATGGCGATTTGTGATCGGTGTATTTCATGCCCCAGTTATGCAATGGAGATCATATTTCAGACTCACAATTAAGATGGAAAAGTATGAGGGTGTCACATACGGTGACATACCCCCCCCCCCCCACCACAACTACAAGCTGCAAAACCGAGTCCAGTCCCTTGCTACGCTATGTCTGACCGCTGCCGGCATATGTATTTTCTTTCTTCATTTTTTATTGAAGCGTTTTTCAGTTAGGGCAACGTTCAGTTTCTCAGAATAATGCAGAATGAATTGTAATCTACAAAAGTCTCAAATAAATAAATGTGACATTTCTTCACATTACGAGTATATATAGGTGCGGGCAGCGGTAGTCCTGCGTATATAGTGGAGCGGACGGAACCGATTTAAGAAAGTTTAGTCCATCGGCACCACACACGGGCTTGTGATACATCATTTTGAAGGTTATGACATTCCGCATCGGATAGGACCCGGTGTGAAATATACAAATGATGCAAAAGATGATTTTTAGCTGATTAAGTGCCAAAATTCAGCAAAAATCCCTGTTTTTGTAAAATTCGGCAAAATGAGAAATAAAAGTATAGAAACGCGAACATTTTGCGCTAAAATATTGTAGTCTACATACCTCTAGATATTTACTATGATAGTGGTACGATTTCTCTGATATAAAGAAGATTTTTTTTAGATTTATTGTAAAAATAGACAAAACTATGGAAGCGTATTGGTGCCACATAAAAATAAAAATTTGGGTCCCAGTATGTCCTAATTAGGAGATAGTAAGTCCTAATTAGGAGATAGTAACTCCTAATTAGGAGATAGCTATGTCCTAATTAGGAGATAGTAAGTCCTAATTAGGAGACAGTAAGTCCTAATTAGGAGATAGTAACTCCTAATTAGGACATAGCTATGTCCTAATTAGGAGATAGTAAGTCCTAATTAGGAGATAGTAAGTCCTAATTAGGAGATAGTAAGTCCTAATTAGGAGATAGTAAGTCCTAATTAGGAGATAGTAAGTCCTAATTAGGATATAGCTATGTCCTAATTAGGACATACTATCTCCTAATTAGGACTTACTATCTCCTAATTAGGACATACTATCTCCTAATTAGGACTTACTATCTCCTAATTAGGACTTACTATCTCCTAATTAGGACTTACTATCTCCTAATTAGGACATACGATCTCCTAATTAGGACTTACTATCTCATAATTAGGACTTACTATCTCCTAATTAGGACTTACTATCTCCTAATTATGACTTACTATCTCCTAATTAGGACATAGCTATCTCCTAATTAGGAGTTACTATCTCCTAATTAGGAGTTACTATCTCCTAATTAGGACTTACTATCTCCTAATTAGGACTTACTATCTCCTAATTAGGACATAGCTATCTCCTAATTAGGACTTACTATCTCCTAATTAGGACATACTGCGACCCAATTTTTATTTTTATGTGGCACCAATACGCTTCCATACAAAACAGCGCAATTTTTCATTTTGTTTGCCCCACTTAATGGGCGATAGATCAATATTGTTTTGACCAAGGATATCGTATATAGTCTAGAAAAGTGCGGATATATATACCGCATACGACAATATGCTGAATATGCCATCAATGCCCATCATATTTAACACGTGATGTGTTATGTAAGATTATTTCAACCCTCACGGGGGGGGGGGGGGGTCAGGAAAAAAATTACGGATACAAGGTGGAAATTTTTTGTTTTTCAGTTTTGGGGACCCACCACCCCGGGAGCGTAGGTTTTTTCCACCCAGGTCTGGGACACCCACCCGGGACCCCCAAAATTGATGAAAATCTTGTAAATTCTACTAAATAATGTGTTGTTGGCATGGTAAGGGTCTCTCATTGTGTCTGCACCGGAACTGAGAGAACGCTGATCAAGTAAACCCACAAAAAATAAACAAACAAAGCACATGGCTGAAAAATATGCCAACAAAACTAGTGACAAAACCTTTAAAACCCCAAATATTTATGGTTACAAAGGTAAAATACCCATTTTAACAGGATAGTTGTGTCCCTTATTAGCAATAGGTTAAATTTGCTTCTAAAAATAGGCACCTGGTGTGTTGTATAGTCCCAAGCATGTTCTAAGGGCCAGCTCGGCTCGGCATGTTTCGGAGGCAATAAATATAACATTGCTACTGTGCTATATCTCCTATATAAATAAACACAGTTCCAGTCCTCTCCATATGGTGAAATCACTAGTGAGCAATGAGGAGCTCCCCTTAAAATCATTCTAGGCGAGTGGCGAGTAGCTCTCCTACAAAATGTCGAGGCGAGTAGTATCCCAGCAGCAGATGCCGAAGGCATCTCCCGAAGGCCTGAGGGGGCGAGTATGGGAGGGGTCAGGGGGCCTCCCCCGGTAAATTTTTATAATTAGATGCTCTGAGATTTAATCTGGAGCCTTTTAATGCTCCAATCAGTGAACAACACGTTATTATGTGACTTAAGTCACTGTAATCATGTATCGAAATCGACTATTTACTTTGACCAGTTTTTCGGCTTTTTGACAGAAAATCAATCTAATGAATGGGTCATACTTTACCGGTATTTATTTAAAAGTACTAGGGTTTCCAGTGGGATTTCAAGGAATGAGGGAACCAAGAACTGCAATATGAATTTCTATATGTTAGTTACTATTTATGTATTTTGTTGTATTGATGGTACATTATTTATGTTGTATGCAGTTGTATACAGTTTTATATGTTATATCTCACTGTGACCACTCATGAGATACTTCCGGTATTCACTCAAAACACGCAAGTATCCTCTGTGTATAATAAGTTTTTTTTTTAAAGCCATGATAAACTATGAGAAAAGATGAGAATTTATTTTTTTTTCATTGCAATTTTTTTCCTCGACCACTGTTTTAGGGAAATTCGGCACAAATGAATACAAAAGCACAGATATTCGGGATATGTTTGTGCTATGATATAGCAGGTTACACACTTATAAATACAAAGTAATGAAATGCCATGATTGCGGTGATAGATGTAAAAAATTCTTAAATTTACGTGGAAAATAGACAAATAATCATTCATTTTCAGTTGTTTCGCCCCTCTTAATTGACGATTATTCAGTATTGCATTGAATGGACATAAAGTATATAATATAGAAACTTGTGGAAATATATACTGCACATGACTGTAAGATAATGATGTCATTCTTTGCCATATATGCTATGTGGTAGATTGTGTCACCCCCACCCCAAAATTCAGGGAAAAAAATCAGTTTTCGAAATTTCGGTATGGCAGAATACAAAAGCACAACTCCGATTATTTTGTGCTATTATATTGAAGTCTACCCACTTCGAGATATACATTCTGATAACGTCATGGTATCATTTACAGATGGCAAATTTCGGAGTTTTCTGATGAAAGTAGACCGAAAATCGTGAAATATAAACTTGTTTTGCCCCTCTACATGGGTGATAATTCAATTCCATGTTGAACAATAATCCAGGACAAACTTCAAAAGTTGACGCGACACATACCGCATATGAATGTTTTCGGATTGTATCATCTTCTGTCGCATTTGTTTGGTTACGTTATATTGCACCCATCGCCCCAACAATACAATACATTGCAAGATGAGACAAGCAAGGAATATTCCTATACACATTTATGCATTATACACATACCTTATCAAGCTGAGGCGTTTGATATATAGTTACTTGAGTTGAAGAAATTACATCATTGTATATAGTGGGGGTGGGGGGGGGGGGGGGGGGGGTGGGGGGGATAATTACAGGAAAACATAAAAATCGTTCACTTTGTGATAGAAGCGTCAAACTTTCAGAATTTGTTAAGTGGTTGGTGAGTATCACTAAACTGGCTGGTTCCAGATTTTGGAGGTCACCTTGACATTCAATTTGACCTTGACCTTTTTGAAAATCTCAGTTTTTGGGTTGGGTGGTTTATGCCATCCTTTTCTTGTGAAAATCGCATCTTCTCACAGTTTACTCAATACAATTATAGTTGGGAGGTGACCATGGTTCATTTGGGCCAAAACATATCTAAATGTTCATAAGATGGCCGCCGGAAGTTGACAATATGACATTTTTTCACAAATATCTTCTAGTTCAATTCATGCTGTTTGGAACTGGTTGAGTAATGAAACTTTATTTTGTGTTTTGTATATTAACTGATCATTGGAGCAATTAAATATGCAATTATTGGGGTCCTAACCACTTCCAATCCCTCAAAACTTCGATTTTACAGAACGCGGTACAAAAAAAAAAAATCACAATTGGGATTCTAGTCATATTTCAACTAGAAATGAAAAGAACATTGTAATGCAAGTGAGGCATATCATTACCTATGAATATTCCAACTCTCTGGAACCAAAAATCTTACCTTGGCTCAAAATGTCTGCCAAAATGGCCGCCAAAATATGGAAAATTGTAAATATTACACCAGGGTGTCATGCAATTGCTTACAAGTTGTGGTTGATGTATAAAATTGGCTAATCTGTATTCTATACATTGAATACTAACATGCCTGATACACCATGTGTCATTGTTACTATTGTCACCACTGACATCACCAGATATATTGGATTTTTCTCTCACAAACTTGACATAAATATCGGCAAAAAATAACTTTTCAGGGTTCGACCATTTTTTCAAATTAAATGCAACTACCTTTGGTATCAAATGTGTTTATTGTTTTGACCTATCTTAAATGTGTCACACTATGGTGTTTATAGACTAAATTGCTCAAGATGGCTTCCAAAATTGCAACCAAATTTGTAAAAAGTATTTTTTTTACACATATCCAGACAATTATTCTCTGCGTTATCAGAAAAGGTAGCAAATTGTGACTCACTTGGTTATTATACCTGTTAGTTAATTAACTGACAACTATGTTCTATTATTTTTATCCTAGTTCCGTATGGGGCATGACAAATTCATTTTAAAGTTGCAGTATGGAATTTGCGGATAAATATGCACCCCACACGTTACCACAAGGACACTCCCTATATACCCACACACTCGATAATGTCCACCCAGCTTACTCCAGATAATCATATTCAATCATGACCGTACATTCATTCCATGTATACATATACACATTACCCGTAACCATAAAATCACACCCTATTTACCAACACACCCATCCATGATCATACAGACAACACATGTACATCCCACCCATGCCCTTACAGTCACTCCATATATACATAATCAACACATATATGACCATGTAGCTATATCCATACACTACACCAATGCCCATACAGGCACACCTGGCGCACCCGTACTGGATATACACAATCATACACTATACTGTCACTCCATGCATACCGATTCACATCACACCTGATCATGGCATCTCCTTGTATACATAGATGCATCTTACAATGGACAACCCACTCATAACCATATAGTCACTCATTGTATACCTATTCACATAAGTCATGACATACAATAACTCACTGTATACCTATTCACTTCACGTATGATCATAGAGTAACTCCCTGGCTACGATATTGGCATCCGCACTGTATTCAGTTGACATTTTCTTAGCATAATGGACCAGAATAGCCAAATATTATGGTCCATCTCAATTCTGTCTCAAAGTTCTGCCCATTTCCTTTCAATAACTAGGGCCAAAATCACAAAAGATGTGCTCGGCAAAATTACATACTTTAAAATGAATTTATTTTGCCCATACGGAAGTGGGACAATCAGAATAGAACATTTAGTTGTCAGTTAATTAACTAACACGTATAATAACCAAGTGAGTCACATTTTGCTACATTTTCGGATAATGCAGAGAATGTTCGGGATATATGTAAAAAATTAACATTTTACAAATTTGGTTGCCATTTTGGAAGCCATCTTGAGCAATTTGGTCTATAAACACCGTAGTGAGACACATTTAAGATAGACCAAAACAATAAACACCTTTCAATCCAAAGATAGTTACATTTTACCTGAAAAAATGGTCCAAACCTGAAAAGTTAATTTTTGCCAATATTTATGTCAAGTTTTTGAGAGAAAAGTCCAATATTTTTGACGATGTCAGTGGTGACAATAGTAACAATTAACCATGGTGCATCAAACATGTTAGTATTCAATGTATAGAATGCAGAATTGCCAATTTTATACAAAAAACCACAACTTGCAAACGATTGCAGCAGACGCTGGTGTAATATTTACCATTTTCCATATTTTGGCCTCCATATTGGCAGCCATTTTGAGCCAAAGTAAGAATTTTGGTTCCAGTGATTTGGAATATTCATAGGTAATGACATGCCTCACTTACATTACAAAGTTATGTTCATTTCTTGTTGAAATATGACTAGAATCCCAATTGTGATTGTTTGTGAACTTTTATACGGCATCCTGTAAAATCGAAGTTTTGAGGGATCGGAAGGGGCTAAGACCACAATAATTGCATATTTAATTGCTCCAATGATCGGTTAATATACAAAACATAAAATAAAGTCGCATTACTCAACCAGTTCCAAACAGCATGAATTGAACTAGAAGATATTTGTGAAAAAATGTCACATTTTCAACTTCCGGCGGCCATATTGGCGGCCATCTTATGAAAATTTAGATATGTTTTGGCCCAAATTAACCGTGGTCGCCTCCCAACTATAATTGTATTGAGAAAACTGTGAGAAGATGCGATTTTCACAAGAAAAGGATGGCATAAACCACCCAACCAAAAAACTGAGATTTTCAAAAAGGTCAAGGTCAAATTGAAGGTCAAGGTGACTTCCAAAATCTGGAACCAGCCAGTTTAGTGATACTCACCAACCACTTAACAAACTCTGAAAGTTTGGCGCTTCTATCACAAAGTGAACAATTTTGCAACTATCCCCCCCCCCCCCCCTACCCCCCCCCCCCCCACCACTAATATGTTTACTTCGCATAATATAGCTTCACATTTGTATAAGATTATTACGTATTGCGAGGTTTAATTATTGTTAATAACCAGGTTCAGCCACAGTACATGTAACTTGTAACGTGTGTTGCCATTACCAACGAAATCATCTGACTCACATGACCATTCCGCTTACATGTACACCATCAAACAACCGTTTAGACGTTTTGTGTCAAATGTGCAGCATTGCGAAATGTGTATCAGAGGGGTGTCCAATCTTTATATCAATCGACGAACATGTGCTTAGTTAACTTTTGTTAAATTCTTCAGCAGCGGTGATCACGCCGTTACTTTTCCCAAATGGGTTGTTGGTACGACTTCCTTTACAAACCGTAGGTCGTCTGCACCCTGTGACCGATGAAAGTCAAAGTTTGTTTGTATCTGGGTGCAGAAATGTTCCACAATGAGGTCGCATAGCATACTCTTCTTCGATACACATAGAGGGTTTTTAGCGACCAATGGGCATGAACTACCCACGAGACGGCACAGCCATTAAGGTGAGCTCGCGATCTCACCACATCTATTCATGGCTCAACCCTGCAAGTTGAGCCAAGGGGTCGTGTTTGGAATGAACATGCAGCCACCCGGGACTTGATGTCCTCCCGTTGATGCCACTTCCCTTTAATCATATAATAGAATATTTGTTTTACATCAACAGTACTGTACAAACAGTATATACACTGTATTTCTGTGGCTCTCATATCTGGGAGTCATCATCCACGACTTTGCCCTATGGGGACCTTCCCACAGTATTTGGGGTTTTAATGCGTCACGATCTTCTTGCACAGCCATCAAATCGAGCCTTGTCATCAACCTTGCGATGTTTTTTAATTCTATCGTCCTTGAATCCCCCTTGGGGTACCATGGCGCCGTTTCTGTGTTGGGCCATATTTCTTGGAATATGATGAGGAACAGATGCCGTAATATCTCCAAGGCCTTGGTCATTACATGTGGAATTTCTCTGACCATGTATGTCTTCCAATGTGTCACGAAGAATATATTTCTCTTGTGCATTTGGTTTCACTTCAGGATAGGGTGGTTTTGGTTCAGCTCTTTGAAACTCATCCCCATTGTGTATGGTAGCAGAAACTACTGTTGTATTGCCATGTGATCATAGAGACCACAATGGGTTCGTTAAGCTTTCTGAGCATTTGTGAATGTCCAGACCTTCCGGGAGTCACATATGACATATTCTGCCAATATCTGTGTTCTCTACGATAGCTGGTGCCTGATCCGTTGTGCTTATCGTGGTATAAGTGGGCTCGTGATCCACAGTGTCAAAAGTTCCAATTCCTTCTGTGGAATTTGTGTTGATGTGTTCTGACAAGTGACGAGGAAATACTATCTCTGGCAGAGTTTCCGATGAGTTAGATGATACAACTCGGTAAGCCTTATTCGTTTCGTTGGACTCAATGATCAGCAGCTCGTGTGCTACATCATTTATGTAACATAATTATGGTGTTTATCTTCCGATAAGTAGTCATACAGTTTCTTTGAGAGTATGGAAACTGTTGTTCCAGTACCAATCAGAAACCTCACTGACTGCCCATAGAGATTGCAATCTAAATATAGCCCCCCCCCCTCTTCAGAAGAGCTATACATGTATCTAACAAACTCGTTGGAGTTACGATGTCCATTTGTGTTCTGCTCGTCTCCCCTACCACGATAGGCATTATGACACATGTCGCGTGGATTGTGAGAAGTTCTGCATCTGGTGCGTTCTTTGTATTCGTTTGTGTTATAATCAGGATTATCATTATAATTATGTCTCCACTGTCTATCGTCACGACAGTCCATCCAGGACTCATTTGTGTTACTCTTTTTCTCCTTGTTTTGGTTCTCCAAGTTTGTCATTCTTTGTTAATCTGCCCTTTACACCTCTTCACATCAGTCAATATTTGTTCTATCTCATTCGTCTCAGAGATGGACTGTGATATATGGGACGGTTGTGAGCTATTTTAAGTTTTCCCATTAGAACCAGTTTGGGGCTTCAGTTCATCTCTTATCTTTTTGAGTTCTTCAAACTCTATATTTTTGCTTTGTGTTGAGTCTGCTTCATTTACTGCCCTAGCATAGTATTTAGCACTATGTTTGTCAGACTTGGCAAAAGCCTCTAATTCAACTGCATGTCTTATATGCTCTCACCAAGAGAGCCCGGTCTTGCTTGTTTTGCCCTGAGCGTATGTCTGGGCCATACAAACCACCAATGAATTGGTCCTTTGTCAAGGTGTCTCTCAATTCATGTGTTGCAGTATGATATAACATATTGGTCAGACGTCGGTAACTTTCCCCCTGCCCTTTGTCGTCGTGCACGCAATTGTACGATCTGGTCAGTCAGGCTTTTGGCAGCAAATCGGCCTTCTATCGCACCAACACGAACTTTGTAGTCTTCTTCTTGTCCTAGGAGTAGGTCACCGAGTATTCCTTGCGCCAATCATCTCATCAATTTCCAATCCATTTATACTGGAACAAATTTCAAAGTGTGCTTGGTGATCTAACCATGATCTTGTGCCATTATAGCTATCTGGTGTCACAAATTGTTTCCGTGTTTCATCGGATTTTCTAGAACAATTTCGGTTCGGGTGGTATTTAGTGCAATGCTTTACAATGCATGAATTACCGTAAATTATCATTTGCTGTTTTGGCACTTGAGAGCTTACGCATAATAACCTATTGCACGCATGAATTGCGCATATGGTGCTACAGGTACATCACTAGAATATGTGTTCTTTCTATCAGTTGTCGATTTTCAATAGTTTCGAGAAACTCAAGTATATGGGCACGCGAGTTTTGCACGCATTCATCTAGTGTACAACTAACAATATTTATCATGTAAACAACATAATTAAATACAAACATAACTATAGCACAATGCTGCGTTGGCAAGAAGATTGAATGCAATGAACGGCACTATTTTCTCCCAAATGGACTCGCAGTCGTCAATTCTGTAAAAATGAGTTTAGACCGTACGAAACACATACGCCTACCATAAGCTATACTTGTAATTCTTATATGTATATTACTACTAATAGTAGTTCGTACCAACAACCCATTTGGGAAAAGTAACGGCGTGGTCACCGCTGCTGAAGAATTTAACAAAAGTTCACTAAGCACAGGTTCGTCGATTGATATAAAAATTGGACACCCCATGCACTGATACACATTTCGCAATGCTGCACATCTGACACAAAACGTCTAAACGGTTGAATGATGGTGTACGTGTAAGTGGAATGGTCATGTGATTTCGTTGGTAATGGCAACACACGTTACAAGTTACATGTACTGTGGCTGAACCTGGTTATTAACAATAACTAAACCTCCCAATACGTATAATCTTATACAACTGTGAAGCTATATTATGCGAAGTAAACATATACAATGATGTAATTTCTTCAACTCAAGTAACTATCAAACGCCCCAACTTGATAAGGTATGTCTATAATGCATAATTAAATGTGTATAGGAATATTCCGTGTTTGTCTCATCTTGCAATGTATTGTATTGTTGGGGCGATGGGTGCAACAACGTAACCAAACAAATGCGACAAAAGATGATACAATCCGAAAACATTCATGTGCATTATGTGTCTCGTCAACGCTTGAGAGTTTGTCCTGGATTATTGTTCAACATGGAATTGAATTATCACCCATGTAGAGGGGCAAACAAGTTTATATTTCACGATTTTCGGTCTACTTTCATCAGAAAACTCCGAAATTTGCCATCTGTAAAATGATACCATGACGTTATCAGAATGTATATCTCGAAGTGGGTAGACTTCAATATAATAGCACAAAATAATCGGAGTTGTGCTTTTGTATTCTGCCATACCGAAATTTCTAAAACTGATTTTGTTTCTTCTGAATTTTGGGGTGGGGGTGACACAATCTGCCACCACATATCATATATGGTAAAGAATGACATCTTTATCCTTCAAGCATATGCAGTATATATTTCCACAAGTTTCTATACTATATACGGGATGTCCATTCAATGCAATACTGAATAATCGCCTATTAAGAGGGGCGAAACAACTGAAAATTAATGATTTTTTGTCTATTTTCCACGTAAATTTAAGAATTTTTTACATCTATCACCGCAATCATTACTTTGTATTTATAAGTGTGTAACCTGCTATATCATAGCACAAACATATCCCGAATATCTGTGCTTTTGTATTCATTTGTGCCAAATTTCCCTAAAACAGTGACCTTTTGCTGAATTTTGGGGTGAGGGTTGAAATAATGTTACATAACACATCACGTGTTAAATATGATGGCATATTCGGCATATTGTCGTATGTGGTATATATATCCGCACTTTTCTAGACTATATACGATATCCTTGGTCAAAACAATATTGATCTATCGCCCATTAAGTGAGGCAAAAAAAAAATGAAAAATTGCGGTTTTGTCTATTTTTACAATAAATCTAAAAAAAATCTTCTTTATATCAGAGAAATCGTACCACTATCATAGTAAATGTCTAGAGGTATATAGACTACAATATTTTAGCGGAAAATGTTCGCTTTTCTATACTTTTATTTCTCATTTTGCCGAATTTTACAAAAACAGGGATTTTCTGAATTTTGGCACTTAATCAGCTAAAAATCATCTTTTGCATCATTTGTATACTCCACATCGGGTCCTATCCGATGCGGAATGTCAATACCTTCAAAATGATGTATCACAAGCCCGTGTGTGGTGCCGATGGACTAAACTCCTACTTCTAGTGAGCTTTTTGAGTTTGTCCGCTCTACTAGTATATAGGGGACTGAACTTTGCATGGGGATGCATCAGGATGCATGAGCATAAACTTCTTTCTACTTTTATTAATAGTAATCTGCCACACTCAGTCGGACCGGTAAGGCTCTTCAATGCATTGTTTTAGTGTATACAGATTTCTTCTCGCCGGATTTCATTGGTCAAGACAAAACTATCCTTCTGGGATAGGATAGGATAGGATAATTTATTTACAATATACATGATTTATACAATGGCAGAAATACATAATAAGGTAAAGCAGTATATTGTCGGGGGTAGCCTAGCCCTATCGGGCTGTCTTCCTGCTACCATAGGATGATCCATAGTCTTGATTGACAGCCGTCTTGTTCCAATACTTGTTCTAAGTATGCTTGGTTGGAGTCAGGTCCGTCCTGGTTAGGTGATCCACGGCTGCCCAGCCGGCAGCTTTTAAAGAATTTTATAAATCTGGTTAAAACAAAAATGGTGGTCAAAATGGACTAAATTATTGTCACAAAGAATAGGCATCGAGTCCTATGGAATGCATAGCCGTGTGGGCAGGGGTGCTGGGAGGGATGCAGCCCACCAAAACGTTTGAACGCTCAAAATTGGGACAATTTTCGGTCAAATTGGATATTTTCGGTCAAATTGAATGGTATTTCAGGGGGAAATTACTGCAAATATTTCACATTTTTGCCCGAACTATACATATTTAATGTTAATTTGAATCTATTTTGTTATATTTATGTGCATATACAAGGTATATTCTACAGAAACTATGAATATATCGTGTAAAAGAATTTGGGCAAAAGGTCTCAGTCCCCCTAAACATTTGGGTGCCCGTACGGCTAGGATGGAATGGGGAAAACGCAAAATCACCACAATTGGTATATTTGCTGGATTTAATTATGTATCATTGAGCTCAATGTTTGATGATGGTTTCAAAGATGGCCATCAAGATGGCGGCTTAAAATCTCGAAAATGGTGATTCCCATAAAGATCATCATTATGGAATATGACGCTACTTTGAAGTTTGTATCCAAATATATATGTACTTAAATAATTCTTCCTTGCGGAATAAATATATGGAGGCACCAAATCGCAGCAAACTCGATTGTAGACACACTGCTCACAAATGAATTTGATTCATATTAAACATACGAGTGTCACTCAAATTGATATACTATGTATATCAAGTACATTGTATCAGCCCCATATGGATATTTCGACATTTCGGTGAAGCAGTTATAGATTCATGATCATGCGGCCCATGGCAGGTTTATGGTAATACATGATACCCTGGTACTCCCATGATACATGATACTCCTGGTACTCGGCTAACAGACAGTTGATTATAGCCAATCTCACATACAGCTTAGCGATGAAAGACGGCCATATTGTCTCACTAACAAATGCGTTTCTTAGTAAACTTATATAGGAATTTACTGTCATTGAATCGTGTTTTTCTGGTTTTGAATTGTTCCTGGGAACAGTGTCCTATCGATAGACGGAATATTCTACACTCTTAAAACGACTGTGTGATAGAACCACACAGTTACCACACAGTTTGTGTAACCACTTGATCGAGCACACCATTGTGTGGTGAACTGTGTGACAAATGACCACACATCTGTTGTGTGGCGGTGGCGCACAAACTGTGTGGATCGACCAAACAACTTGTGTGGGTGCATATTAACAGTTTATGTGTGGTTACTGACCTACACAGTTGTGTAGTTGACACACACAAAGATGTTTGGATCCAGCACATTTAATTGTTCGTTGAATGGACACAAATATGTTTGCACTAAGGAAACAATAATGTTCACCGTCACCACACAAGTTTGTATTGTTCTTGTACACAATGTTGTTGGGCGAGACTACACATATGTGTTAATCACATGCGTACAAATGTGTGTGGTCGACACAAACAATAGTATTAATCGCCACCACACTAGTTTGTATTGTTCTTGTACACAATGCTGTTGGGCAAGACAACACATATGTGTTAATTACATGTGTACACATTTGTGTGGTCGATCCAAACAATAGGCTACTAATCGTGCAAATAACAAATCATATTCAGTGAAGCGAGTGTTAACCGATGTTTATTGGCCAAATATATAGTTCGGCTATCATTGGGCGGTTTTTTCCCGCCATACATACAAGATGTTATATATATATATAGTCTACAGTAACTGATGCTTGACGTGCGGCGTTGGACGTTTTCGAATATTAACTTATCAAACAGCAAACATGCATATCCCGGGGGTCCACGGCCTTCTTTTGTGTACACAGCAGAAATCGTGATTGTCGAATGATATAGTATAGCTATAGTCTTTAAACCCTCAGCGAGAGAAGACAAGAAAACCATAGTCAGAAATGGTTACGCCACCAATATCATATTATTAGCCATAAATATAAATTATAATACAATTATTCTAAAAACTAGCTTTCAAATTTTATGTGGGAAATTTGCATACTTCCATATTTCAAGTTTTCCCGTTTCTCGTGTTATACATTACTTTCTTCAAACTGTCTACTTTATTACACAAGCTGATGGGCCCGACTTCGTCCGGGCTGTTTCCCATCTGATTTCCGGCGAAAAGCGCGATTTGACCTTCAATTGACTATTTCGAAAGTCAAGGTCAGGTCAGGGTCATGATTTGACCCGTCCAAAACACCCCCACCCGGAGAAACGTACCCCTAGGTATCAAATTTCGTCGAAATCCGTCCGTTTTACCCCACTTGACCTTTAATTAACAATTTTTAAGGTCAAGGTAAGGTCGGAGTCATGATTTGACCCGTCCAAAACACTCCCCTGACAAAAGTACCCATAGGTATCAAATTTCGTCGAAATCCATCCGTTTTACCAGATTTGACCTTTGATTGACGACATTGAAGGTCAAGGTCACGCCGAGGTCACGATTTGACCCGTTCAAAACACTCCCCGGATAAAAAGTATCCCTAGGTATAAAATTTCGCCGAAATTTGTCCGTTTTACCCAAATTGACCTTGCATTGACAGTTTTAAAGGTCAAGGTCAGGTCGGGGTCACGATTTGACCCGTCCAAAACACTACCCGGACACAAATACCTATATGTATCAAATTACGTTATAATCTATGGAAAGCCGAAGAGGACATGTTAGTTGCTAATTGCTAGATATACGACGCACGACTTGTCGCGGTATTTTAAAGGTGTTTCAAACTTGGAGATAGAAGTATTCTGCGTTTCAAATGGTGATGAATTATAGTATTTTATTCAAATTTTATGGCATAAATTGTTATTAAAACCGTATATACTATAAACAAATGAATGACTCGAATATTAAGTGGGCCTTTAAACAAAGTCACAATTGCAGTTAGGCTCATCTCATACTCGTCTATTTAGCGATATTCTGCTGCGCAGTTTGTTATAGCCTCCAGTATTTATTGAACGTTATAGCCCCACTGTTATAATTCGCCTTTAGCAGGCGTACTCTTGCCTCAGATTATTGAGATATTAGGTCACACGTAATGACATTAAATCGCACGGAAACATAGCAATTGTGTGGGCTGCTTGGCGTGAATATGTAATGAGAAATAAGGTCATACGTAATGACATTAAACTCAAGAAAACCAGCGAAAACAAAACAAAATCACATTTAATGTTTTAAGTTATTTCCTTCATAGAAAGAATCTTCGTGAGAATGAACCCTCTCAATACTTTAGAATATAGAATTAACCTTAAAGGGGTACTGTACGCCATTTTCATTAAATTTCCGGTGACAACAACGATCTAATATCGATAATATATAGAAACATAAGTAATTTGAGTCGAAGATGTATTCTGTAAACGCTCAGGTTAATAGGCTATCTTAAAATTTAATAATTTAAAATTTAATAATTTGATATAAATTGAATTTATGACTGGAGCCATAAAATGGCGTCAATTAAATTACGAATTACCGTAATCAAAAACAGTAATTGAGGGATACTGGATTGTTAAACCGATCGCACACACGATCGCTTAAAATATTATGATGATACGGGGAGAACACTCAAGCCACTCACTGACTAGCGACGATACAATAACTTAAATGATTATATGGGACTAGTATGCATATAATATAACTTTTATTTGATTCATTTGGTTGGAAGCTTTACAAAAATTACTCGACAACGACAATTTATATTTTTTGCATTCCGGTAAATTTGTCATCCGTAACATGACTTCGTACTCAACAGACTTTCAAATAATGGTAAAATTGTTACCTTATTCTCCGACTCGGAGACTATAGAAACCAACAACAACATTTGGCGTACAGTACCCGTTTAATCACCCAACCCCAATGGTCCGGCCCCCAAAGCCTGCACCATTTAAAGGCCACTCTGCCACTGAAGTCGCCACTCAACTCAACTCAACTGCCCGGGTTATGATTATGGCGAAAGTAGATTGCCGAGAAACTGATTTATTTTCAAATATTTCATGTATTTGGATGATTGTCCCGAATTTAATGCTATAATGCGGCATTCTGTCGTGATAACAAATTCAAGACTGCCAATACATTTAAACATTTATTTGCCATAAACATACAATCAGCCAAATTCCCGAAAATATAACAACTGTCATCTGGAAGCACATTATCTCAATCAGTTGACCAGTGATAGAATTCACATTATCCACAACCGATCAAGAATTATTATAACGTTTATCTGCATGTCCAACAAAAACAACACAAGAAAACCATAGTCAGAAATGGTAACGCGCTCAAGCTCATATATTATATACCCATGCATGGTTGTAATTATAGAATCTTTTTCATTTCTGTTATTTGTAATTGGCATAACTTATCACAAACCAAAAATCAACATTATTGACATAATGTAAACGCCAATAAACGAAATTGAAATTATCAACTACACCTTTTACCGGGCTCGACCTCGGGGTCGCACTACAGCTCGGCCTCGGGGTCGCACTACAACTTTTAATGTGTCCCAATAATTAACATTCTATAAATGGAACCTCCAGCGCTATGGCAGCGCCCAGGCGGAACAAGAATTTGTACATTATAGTATACACGCGGCGCACGTAATAATACATGGTATACACTGGAACGCCCAACCTGTTAATTAAACACCGCCCGCTTGGCCGCTGTTACTACATATCACCTTAAATGGCAAATATATCCATAGAACAGTAGTAAAACAAGAAAACCATAGTCAGAAATGGTAACGCCACCAAGATTATAGTATTACATATAAATAGAAATTATAAAAAATACGTAAAATATTTTGATAACAATTGCGTTTAAACAAGTAATCCTTCAAATTATTACTAACAAAGCAAGTAAACGACTGTGGGGTCACTCAACAGATTATAAAGACTTGGACTTAGTATACTTTAAATACTAAAATTTAAATGAAATAATTAAAAGATAAAATTTAGCAAGTAGTAAAAGTTAATTTTCTCATTTAATTTTTTTTGGTTAAATAAAGCAATAATTTAAATGTAACATTTGGTTTTTAAAAAATGATTGACCGTGGCTCTTCCAATAATTGCGCGACTGACTTGGTCAATTGTTCTTAAGAAGTTGTTTTGAGAATTACTATGGAGGGAAATAGTTATGGCTGTGGCTTCGCAAGTAATTAACTTGGTGACGTGATGTTAACAAATCTGAACTCCAGTAAACCAAGGACGCTCCATACCAAATATAAGGTAAATAAATAATTCTTTAGAAGTTGTTTTAAGATTTACTATGGAGGGAAAGAATTGTGGTGCTGGCTTCGCAACTATTTGACCTCATTGTAACAAATATAAATATTAGTCACTCAGGCAATAGATGTATCTATTATGTATATTAAGTTATTTGGTCTTACGTGTCTTGAGATGTCTAAATAGTTTTCGATGGACAGATCGCACAAGGGACCCACGTCAATCTTCTCTGTTGGGATTCCAATAATTGTTGGCTTATTAAATATGCACATATGCGTAAGATACAGTGGCACGCTCTCGTAAGTCGGGTTTTGGATCCCAGTTAATGAAAATATCATTGAAATAATCGGTTTCCCCCAATAAACATCCATATATTCAATATACATGTTTTGGAGCAGAATTAGGCAGTCCATATTGGACGCCATCATATAATTTATTTTGTTTTGTTTTAATTTTCACACATATTTATTAGTTATGTGGATGTAGTTCTCATTAAACCTCACATCATTATATTGGTTACAGTAATGCCCAAAGTAATTGACCACTTAACCACATCAGAATTATTGGTAATTTTTCAGGATTTAAAATCCTGAAAAATTACCAACGATTCTGCTGTGGTTAAGTGGTCAATTACTTTGAACATTACTGTATGAGGATTGAGTTATCATTAAACCTCAAATCCTTATATTGGTTACAGTAATGCCCAAAGTAATTGACCACTTAAACACAGCAGAATTATGGGTATTTTTTCAGCATTTAAAATCCTGATAAATTACCCATTATTCTGCTGTGCTTAAGTGGTCAATTACTTTGAACATTACTGTATGAGGATTGAGTTATCATTAAATCTCAAATCCTTATATTGGTTACAGTAATGCCCAAAGTAATTGACCACTTAATTATGGGTAATTTTTCAGGATTTAAAATCATGAAAAAATACCCATAATTTTGCTGTGGTTAAAGGTACTCAACCCGATAAAACTCCTCTCAATTACTATTTCAATGGCTTCGGGGGTCAAAAATATTTGATTCGAGTCGAGGAAGTCACCCATCAAAGCTCAGATTTGTTAGATATCAATTTTAGAAATCTATTATTTTTCATTATCGGGAATACTATCTGGCCCAGAACTCAGTCAATATTGCGTTAAAATTACCACTTGATTTTAGAGTTATTCATCCTTGTCTGTTTGAATAGATTTGGAGTACACATCCAGAGCAGATTACGGCAGTTATTGGTACTCATCTCGAGAACATAACAAATTTGAAAAATCAATATCTAATAACTCAGAGCTTTGTTTGATGGGTTCCTCGACTCGAATCAAATATTTTTTTACCCCCCAAGCCAAAGAAATAGTAATATAGGACCCTCTGATCGGATTGTTGTTGTTGGAATCTGTTGAGGTGGGGACCCTCTTTACGGGTTGAGTACCTTTAAGTGATCAATTACTTTGGACATTACTGTATGTAGATGGAGTTAAACCTCACAACAGTGTGTTGGGGATTTGGACCTTGACTTGGGACCTTTGGTTTTTAACGCAACAAATGCGCGTACACCTTATACACAAATTTCTTATGTAACCAGAGTTTTTCTTGGATAAGATGAGTTTGAAGCCTGCTTACATTTCAAAATGTTGTCAGTTTTGTATTCTCTGCAGCGGAACTCGACGCGATTGAAGCAAAAGTTACAAGAGATAAAATGTGTACGTAACGAGACTATAATACAAATGAAAAAATAAATTCAGGGAGGGGTGGGCGATACAGGGAACTAAGGGTTGAACCGATATAAATTTATAGAGCGATAATGACCAATGTTGACATATTATGCATCTCAACTCTACTGAACATTGCAACAAGGCTATAAAATAGGGGGTGTCAGAATCTTAGTCATCTCTATATAGTGCCAGAATAGTCATGTATGGACTTCTATAAGATGTTGGGTTGGTACGTTTATGGACTCCGAGAAAAAGGGGTTCGTACCGATGAACTGACATAAATTAGTGGAGCGATGTTGCCATGTAATGTATCGCGACTGTACTGAAGCAGCAATGACATAAAATGGGGGGGGGGGTATGAAATTATCTCTATCTCTATAGATGGCACCAGGATTATATAGAAAGGAATAGCAATTGATATACGTATACGGTATACTATAGTAATACCATAGACATATAAGTACAAGTATCACGCGATAAAATATTAAGTAACGTGACTATAGCGATGAAAAAATTAAATATAATGGACCAGGCCGGATTAGAGGTTGGGTTGGTTATATGTGGATAATTGGATATGGAATTCATACCGATGAAACGATACAAATTAGTGGAGCGATAAAGACCAATGTTGACACTTAGTCAGGCTACGCGGGAGAAAATAGGGGTTGATACGATAGGCCGAAATAAATTTGTCGGGTGATAATGACCAATGTTGACGTATAAAGTAATGCGACTGTACTCTCGCACAATTATCAGATATAATGGTCAAATATGGACTCTAGTGCCCAATATGGAACAGCTCAGAAAACATTTTCAGGGCCCTAAAATTTATTTAACAAGGCAATTGGCATCTGCCATATGATATATAAAAATCGATTTATTTCGATAAATCTCTTATTTTTCAAAATTTTTAGCTCACACTTGGTGTGTGTGCGTGGGATACTTATATATTCCTAAAATGACAGGGTACAGCACGTAATTATTTTTTAGATCGAAGAATTTTTTTTTTTTCGATGATAAAATTTAACACAGGATTTCCCATTCAAATCGATTTATGTCTATAAAACTGTCATTTTTCAAAATTTTGAGCTGAAATTTGGTGTGTATGTGTGTAATACTTATATATTCTTAAAATGACAGAGTTCAGCGCGTAATGATGTTTTAGGTGGAAGAAATTGAATTTGTTTTCGATAATAAATTTACACTACAGCGTGGACCGTGGACGGGTCATCGAGTAAGACGCATTTTGTCAATTGCCATTTTGGTCAAACTAAACCCTTTTCGACCGGGACAGCAGATCCGAATAGTAGCTAAGATGTATTTAGATAGAATTATCAAAATAATTTGACCGATTCGGGTGCAGTTTAAGAGAATCGAGTGGAGAAATCTTGGTGATAATTCCAGAAAATAAAGATGGCGGAGAATCACAATGAAACTACCCACAATTCACTTCACTACACCAGGGGTTCGCAATGGGTTACACATTATTTTCAGTCTATCAAATTATTTATATTTTCAACAACAAGTGACTTTAAGTTTACAATTTCAGCCTGTCCTGACTCTATCGATACGATTTATCACATTTTCAAAAACATATTATACACCGGTGACGTTAACTTTACAATTTAAGCAGCTACGTGATTCTATCGGTACGATTGAGTAAGGTACAAATAAAAATATCCAAGAATACACCAGGGGCTCCCAATGGGTGATATATTATTTTCAGGCTATCAGATTATTTATATTTTCAACAACATATTATTACACCGGTGACTTAAAGTTTACAATTTCAGCCTGTCCTGACCCTATGGATACGATTTATCATATTTTCAAAAACATATTATACACCGGTGCCGTTAACTTTACAATTTCAGCATATACGTGATTCTATTGGTACGATTGAGTAAGGTACAACAAATCTCCAAGAATACATTCGTCCTGTCCACCACACAATATCAAAATCACCGAAACTAGATACACCACCATGTGGCGTAATGAATCACGATTCTAATGGACGAACTGTTTTAATTGCCTTTTTACGAATTCCAGAAGATATCTGCCTCACTTACTTTCCAGAGAATGAAAATATATCCAAAAGAGCGCAACAAAAGTGTATAAATTTGTATACACAAGGTTAAATACACGATATAACAACATAAGATGTTAATACCACAGAAAATGTTACCGATCTATGGTCAAATCACAACCACCACATCAATGAAATAAGTCGATCGGGGTTGTACATGTAGTAATTAATCAACAACCCCTCTTTTTTCGAACAATATCACCCTCAGGCATTAGGATAAAAATGTGGCAAAATAAATAAAACGATATACATATCAGTTTCCCGTAACTCGACTGAGCCACAATAAAGGTATTGAAAAATTTACAACCGGATGCAAAGGTTTATCAAATAGTGGTATTTTTAATTACGTATACTGTCTTAACTTGGCTGTCAAAGCACATGAAAGAAAAACGGCAATTATGGAGTCAGTAATTAACTTGTTGTCATATAGTAGCAAGTATGACACAAAGTGAACTAATTCGGTGAAGGTTGCATGTTAACACCACGAAGCACGTGCAATGTGCGCAATTCATGCCATTCTCTTGTAAAACATTTGCGGCTTCCCATTTACATTGTCGCAACAGTGTGCTGCATAATAATACAAATTTGTGGTAAGCAAACTTCCGTTTGGTTTGGAGGAAGCTTTTAGATTTTCAAATGGATTAAGTGAAACATTGGCAGAAGATCCTAAAGGTTAGCGTGGCATCGCTAAGCTGTATGTGAGATATAGCGGCGCAGTGATTGGCTATAATCAACTGTCTGTTAGCCGAGTTCCAGAAGTATCATGTATCATGGGAGTACCAGGGTATCATGTATTATCATAAACCTATCACAGGCTGCATGATCATGAATCTATAACAACTGCTTCACCGAACTTGTGAGATATCCATATGGGGCTGAGACAATGTACTTGATACACATAGGATATCAATTTGAGTGACACTCGTGTGTTTAATATGAATCAAATTCATTTGTGAGCAGTGTGTCTACAATCGAGTTTGCTGCGATTTGATGCCTCCATATATTTATTACGCAAGGAAGAATGATTTAAGTACATATATATTCGGATACAAACTTCAAAGTAGCGTCATACATAATTCCACAATGATGGTCTTTATGGGAATCACCATTTTCGAGATTTTAAGCCGCCATCTCGATGGCCATCTTTGAAACCATCATCAAACATTGAGCTCAATGATACCTATTTAAATCCAGCAAATATACCAATTGTGGTGATTTTGTGTTTTATGTTTTCCCCATTCCATCCTAGCCGTACGGGCACCCAAATGTTTAGGCGGACTGAGACCTTTTGCCCAAATTCTTTTACATGATATATTCATAGTTGTATATAACACAGTTTCTGTAGAATATACCTTGTATATGCACAGAAATATGACAAAATAGATTCAAATTAACATTAAATATGTATATATAGTTCGGGCAAAAATGTGAAAAATTTGCAGTAATTTCCCCCTGAAATACCATTCAATTTGACCGAAAATATCCAATTTGACCGAAAATTGTCCCAATTTTGAGCGTTCAAACGTTTTGGGGGTGGCTGCAGCCCTCCCAGCACCCCTGCCCACACGGCTATGCATTCCATAGGACTCGGTGCCTATTCTTTGTGACAATAATTTAGGCCATTTTGACCACCATCTTTGTTTTAACCAGATTTATCAAATTCTTGAAAGCTGCCGGCTGGGCAGCCGTGGATCATTCAGAAGGATAGTTTTGTCTTGACCAATGGAAACTAATACACTAAAACATACATTGATGAGCCTTACCCTCCGACTAAGTTTGGCAGATTACTATTAATGAAAGTAGAAAGAAGTTTATGTCCATCCCACATTTTAACCGGCAGACGGTATTCACCGCCTCTGTTAACTGGTATTCAGGTGGGGGGTCAAGCTCCATGCATAGTTCAGTCCCCGCACCTACTCGTAATGTGATGAAATGTCACATTTATTTATTTGAGACTTTTGCAGATTACAATTCATTCTGCATTATTCTGAGAAACTGAACTGTCCATGTTCATTTGAAAATTGTGTTGACCAAGCCAGAATGAATTGTAACTGAAAAACGCTTCAATAAAAAATGAAGAAAGAAAATACACATGCCGGCAGCGGTCAGACATAGCGTAGCGAGGGACTGGACTCGGTTTTGCAGCTTGTGGTTGGGGGGGGGGGGGGGGGGGGTATGTGACACCATCATAATTTTCCATCTTAATTGTGAGTCTGAAATATGATCTCCATTGCATAACTGGTGGCATGAAATACACCGATCAAAATCGCCATAGATCTCGAGGTAAACAATTGGTCAAAATTTTCCCGCCAAAATAACCGGCACGTTCATTGAGCGAAAATGGTCTACATGGGCATCGGATCTATCTAATAAATTTATCATTAATTTATTTATTTATATGGTATTTATATACGTATATAGTGAACTCTAGCTATCTCTACCTTAGACGCAACATAATTACTTCAATAAAAGTGCTCGGTAATAGAAGCATTAACTTGCAAGTAGTCAGTTCTTTCCTACTACTACCAACATGGATCATCAGCAATTGTCGTGGGTCAAGGGGTCATCTACACCTTCTTGTTTACACTGATAGGCCTGTTTTTGAACCCTTCTGTTTCCAAGTACTTCTGAATGTTTGGTCTGTTGGACATACTGCTGACGAACACAGAGAGCAACTTGAACTCTTTGAGACAACCAGGAGATGATGCTTCTTGGGCAAGAAGCAGCTCAAACAAATTGAAGTCGGCGTATGAAATCTTGTCTCCAACTACAAACTTTTCGAGATTTTTCTCAAAGTATGTTAGCCTGTTAGGCAAGTCCTTGACCCAGGCTTCCTTGCCCTTCTCGTAGTTTGTGTATATCATCATGACGTATGGCACCCTGATATCCTCAACTCCGTCATTGATCATGTCAATCAATGATTGGTCCTTAAAGTCCGTCCCATACATGTTAAACTTCTTCCCCAAATATCTCAGAATTGCGTTGCTTTGAACAAGCATGAAACCGTCATCAAAAAACGCCGGACACTGTCCAAAATACATCTGTGGCTTCCATTTCTCGTCCCATGCACCGTCCTGGGTAACATCAACGAATTCTAAGTCGAGTCCCTGGTCTACCAACATGAATCGGATGGCCTCAGCGCGGCCTCTAACCGGGAAATACACCAATTTGTAACCGGTCTCCTCACTGTGGTAAAACTTCTTCGAAATGTGGGCGTTTGCAACGAAGGTACCTTTCCGATGCAAAGATTGCAGCTTTTCCTTCGATAGCGCAGCGCAGTGGTATAGTATCTTACGTATCATATTAATTCCCGGTGGCTTAAACCTTTAAATTGTGTCCCATATGCACAGCGCGTGCAACGCAAATAAATCAACTGCATGCGTAAGAATTGCATGTTCATGACATTATATCCAAAGGGGTGACAGCTAGGTAGTCTCTGACGCGATCATAATTTTTCTATTACCGAGCACTTTTATTGAAAAAACTCCGTTGCGTCTAAGGTAGAGATATAGCTAGAGTTCAATATAAACATATATATTGATATCATATAAATAATACATTTATTAGTTAGATGCGATGCATGCCCATGCAGACCACTTTTAGCTCAATGAAAGTGCACGATATTTTGGCGGGAAAATTTTAACCAATCATGTCCCTCGATCGTCTCTCCCATTGTCCCACAAGGATATGGCCATTTGGGCAGTGTATTTCGTTCCACCAATGCGTATAGTTATGCAATTTATATCACATTTCAGACTCACAATTAAGGCTCATCGTTGGAGAAGTACGAGGGTGTCACATGCATACCGATCCCCATCCCTGAATACCAGTTAACAGCTAGAGGGGAGAATATACTGACTGCCGGTTAAAATGTGGGATAAACATAAATTCCACACTTCAACCTCTACTTTCATCAATAGTAATCTGCCAGACTCAGTCGGACCGGTAAGGCTCTTCAATGCATGTTTTAATGTATAAAGGTTTCTTCTCAGTGGATTCCATTGGTCAATGCAAGACTATGATTCCTTCTGATTCACGATCATAAGTGTGATCTATCATAGTGATCTATTGTCAATTATTTGAAGTTGGTTTCCCATTGTATTGATCAAAACAAGCCTTCTACCTCAATTCACAATTCAGACACAGTGGATAAAAGCTCAAGTGTTGTGACAACATAGTGATAGCCAGTCAACAGTCTTACACTTTGAAGTTTGGAAAAAACCATTTGAAGAAACAATTGGATGAATCATGAAAGAGAACTTTGAGAAGAAACATGGACCTATGATTTTGAAGTAATTGAAATTAGACTAATTACAATTACATCCTAACCAATTACAATTACATGTAATTGAGAATAAACTCAATTACCAATTACATGCAATTACTTGAAAAAATGTAATTAATTACAGTCAATTACAATTACAAATTACAATTACCCCATCCCTGCTTCTGAGTGATCCACCAAACTGCCAAGCCAGCTTTCAAGAATTTGATAAATCTGGTTAAAACAAAGATGGTGGTCAAAATAGCCTAAATTATTGTCACCAAGAAAATGTATACAGCCCAATGGAATTCATAGCCATACGGACCAGGGGGCTGGGAAGGCTGCAGCCCACCCCAAAAAACGTTTTGAAAGCTCAAAATTGGGATTGTCCGGGAAAATTTGAGATATTTTCGGTGAATTTTCAGGCAAATTGAATAGTATTTCAGGGGGAACTTACTGCAAATTACAGTATTTTTCACATTTCTGCCAGAATTATATATGTTTAAGGTATATTTCTCTGTATATACAAGGTATATTCTACAAAAACTGTGTTACAACCATGAATATATCATGTAAAAATATTCGGTCTCATTCCCTCGAGAAATGTGGGCGCTCGTATGGCTATGGTGGAATGGGGAAAACATAAACACAAAATCACTTGGTATATTTGCTGGATTTAAATATGTATCATTGAGCTCAATGTTTGATGATGGTTTCAAAGATGGCCATCAAGATGGCGGCTTAAAATCCCGAAAATGGTGATTGCTATAAAGACCATCATTATGGAATATGACGCTACTTTGAAGTTTGTATCCAATTATATATGTACTTAAATAATTCTTCCTTGCGGAATAAATATATGGAGGCACCAAATCGCAGCAAACACGATTGTAGACACACAGCTCACAAAACTACTCTCCTTCACCCCATTGGTTATCTTCAATTCCCAAATCTTACCCCACTCCAGTCCTTATATTAGCTCTTGCTATCTGTTATATATATGTGATATATATTAAAATCACCACTATGTTATCTAAAGTACAAACCAGCAAAAATTCCTGCCTGACTCGCCCGAACGGCCTTATGTAGTTTGGGAAATTTGAGCGATCTGGGAGAGGACTTACAAAAAAGCCACAATAGGCTTGTTGTCTCATCCCATTCCAATCTTACATAATCATCCATTAGCATTTTTGTTGAAATATTCATCTTGTTTTGTATTGGGAATAAATATTGTTTACACCAGCTCACAAATGAATTTGATTCATATTAAACACACGAGTGTCACTCAAATTGATATCCTGTGTATTACAAGTTCATTGTTTCAAAGATGGCGGCTTAAAATCTCGAAAATGGTGATTCCCATAAAGACCATCATTTTGGAATTATGTATGACGCTACTTTGAAGTTTGTATCCGAATATATATGTACTTAAATCATTCTTCATTGCGGAATAAATATATGGAGGCACCAAATCGCAGCAAACTCGATTGTAGACACACTGCTCACAAATGAATTTGATTCATATTAAACACACGAGTGTCACTCAAATTGATATCCCATGTATATCAAGTTCATTGTCTCACCCCCATATGGATATCTCAACATTTCATTGTCTCACCCCCATATGGATATCTCAACATTTCATTGTCTCACCCCCATATGAATATCTCAACATTTCATTGTCTCACCCCCATATGGATATCTCAACATTTCATTGTCTCACACCCATATGGATATCTCAACATTTCATTGTCTCACCCCCATATGGATATCTCAACATTTCATTATCTCACCCCCATATGGATATCTCAACATTTCATTCTCACCCCCATATGGATATCTCAACATTTCATTGTCTCACCCCCATATGGATATCTCAACATTTCATTGTCTCACCCCCATATGGATATCTCAACATTTCATTGTCTCACCCCCATATGGATATCTCAACATTTCATTGTCTCACCCCCATAAGGATATCTCAACATTTCATTGTCTCACCCCCATATGGATATCTCAACATTTCATTGTCTCACCCCCCATATGGATATCTCAACATTTCATTGTCTCATCCCCCATATGGATATCTCAACATTTCATTGTCTCGCCCCCATATGGATATCTCAACATTTCATTGTCTCGCCCCCATATGGATATCTCAACATTTCATTGTCTCACCCCCATATGGATATCTCAACATTTCATTGTCTCACCCCCATATGGATATCTCAACATTTCATGTGTCTCACTCCCATATGGATATCTCAACATTTCATTGTCTCACCCCCATATGGATATCTCAACATTTCATTGTCTCACCCCCATATGGATATCTCAACATTTCATGTGTCTCACTCCCATATGGATATCTCAACATTTCATTATCTCACCCCCATATGGATATCTCAACATTTCATTATCTCACCCCCATATGGATATCTCAACATTTCATTCTCACCCCCATATGGATATCTCAACATTTCATTGTCTCACCCCCATATGGATATCTCAACATTTCATTGTCTCACCCCCATATGGATATCTCAACATTTCATTGTCTCACCCCCATATGGATATCTCAACATTTCATTGTCTCACCCCCATATGGATATCTCAACATTTCATTGTCTCACCCCCATATGGATATCTCAACATTTCATTGTCTCACCCCCATATGGATATCTCAACATTTCATTATCTCACCCCCATATGGATATCTCAACATATCATTGTCTCACCCCCATATGGATATCTCAACATTTCATTATCTCACCCCCATATGGATATCTCAACATATCACCCCCATATGGATATCTCAACATTTCACCCCCATATGGATATCTCAACATATCATTGTCTCACCCCCATATGGATATCTCAACATATCATTGTCTCACCCCCATATGGATATCTCAACATATCATTGTCTCAACCCATATGGATATCTCAACATTTCGGCGAGACAGTTGTTATAGATTCGTGATCATGCGGCCCATGGCAGGTTTATGGTAATACATGATACCCTGGTACTCCCACATTGGCTAACAGACAGTTGATTATAGCCAATCACTGCGCTGCTTTATCTCACATGTATATGGCGTCTATAAAAGAATACACTGGTTAACAAGGTCAAAGTAAATTTTGTTATGCCAATACATTCTCTTATATATGCAAGGCTCCCTATGGGAGACTCGCATATATAAGAGAATACATTGGCACAGGGATTTCACAAATTTTCAGGAAGCGCCTGTCATGGAAGGGTAACTTGAGTGCAAATTGACTTTTCTGAAGAATATAAACTATCAACTGGTTTGCGCTTTTTGCAATAAAATTATTATGAAAAGGGATATATCAACAGTTTGGACTCAGTTAGAGGGGTCATCCAGTTTGTCTGGGAGCAATGTGACTTACGATTAATGCAGAATAATAATATCCACCAACATATGGGGGGGGGGGGGGGTAAAAATTTCTTGTGGATTTTTCACCGTTCCTGGATATAAAGTTGTAGTAATTTCGATGTGAACTTGTTGCCGATACATTCAGCTTCCATAATTTCATCGTAAATTCTATGAATTATATCGAGGAATGACGTGAAACATTATTAATCCCACGCACTCGCACCAAATAATAAGAGAGGGTAACTACCAGAAGTTTTATTAAACTTATAACATGGTTTCAATAACAAGTCTTTAATATCCCATCATACATAGCAAGCAGTCAAACAGGTAATCATCTGCACAATGGAAAATATGACTGTATTGTGGACAGGTTTCAGTAAGAGATCAAGACACAATTCAGAGACAAGGTTTCATGTTAGAATAGTTCATGGTACCGTAATGCCCTAAGTAATCGACTCCTTAACCACAGCAGAATTATGGGTAACTTTTCAGGATTTAGTCGGAAATATGCCATATTTCCGACTAAATCCTGAAAAGTTACCCATAATTCTGCTGTGGGTAAGGAGTTAATTACTTAGGGCATTACTGTAAGTCTGATATAGAACAATTGATAGATTTACATCACCCTATTTTCAGTCCCCCCCCCCCCCTCATTTTTTTTTATTTGGAAAATAATGATGTTAACTTTTTTCTCATGCCGTAACCGTTAATTTAAGTTTCAAAGACCCATAACTCAGTCTATTTTGATAAAATTGGACAACCTAAATTACCTTGTATTATATATTAGATAGGTACTACTTTAATATCTAGAATTTCTAGAACTGACCATGCCCAATTGTAATAGGAAGAATAAAATAAAAAAAAATTCGACATCTATCGATTTATTTAACACTTCCATGAATGGAGCTTCCTGAAATTTTGCAAAAACCCTGTGATAATGCATTCTCTTATATACGTGACTCTCCCATTGGGAGCCTCGCATATATAAGATAACACATTGGCCTAACAATAGTTTTTCCTTGACCTTGTAAGCCAGTGCATTCTCTTATATACAATGTATGCGAAGCTCCCTATGGGAGACTCGCTTATATAACAAAATGCACTGGCACAGGATCTTTAATGCTGCACCAATGCAGCTCCTGTTATGAAAGGGGTAATATCTAGAAGTGACCATGACCAATTGTATTAGGAAGAATAAAATATAAAAAATATAAAATTTGCTCCATTGCCCCCATTTTTCTGAAAAAGTTCGATGTAAATCTAGCAATTTATTTATATTGGCCCTGAACAAATGTGGTGAATTAACCCTTTCTTTACTCACCCTTTCATGGGGTTCATGATGGGAGCTGAGCTGGTGGAGCATTAAAGACCCTGTGCCAGTGCATTCTCTTATATATGCGAGTCTCCCACAGGGAGCCTCACATACATAAGATAATGCACTGGCTTGCAAGGTCAATGTAAATATTGTTAGGCCAATGTACATTGGCACAAAGTTTTCGCAATATTTCAGGAAGCTCCAGTCATGGAAGAGTTAAGTAAGAAATGATTGTCTCAGTTTGTTCGTCCATCGAGAACTAACCGCAAATGCTGGCTGTTATGAAAAAGGAATGTCAGCAGAAATTGCGGTTAGTTGTAAATGAACTAAGAAATTTAATATTTATCCTTATAATTCCATTTCTAGTATCCTTCACACATCAGTAATTTATCCGTTCTTGGATGCATCAGTAATTTGGAAACGCAAATAAACAAAAGAGCACTAGAAAAGGCATACAGACCACAGGGGCTTGTCGCTATTAAATAAACCAAGCAAAAAAAAATAAAAAAAAAAAATAAAAAAAATATGAACAGACTTGTCACTTTAACAAACGCATTTCTATTGACTTAATGCTATACAAGGGGGACAACAAAATAGGCGTTCATGAATTATTGCCATTAGATTTGAGGATGTATTGTTGTCCCCCTTGTATAGCATAATGTCAATAAATCAAAGTTGCATTTGTTAGTGACGTTCCATTAATGTGTTTTGCTCGGTTTACTAACGACAAGCCCCAGTGATATAGACTAAGAGAAGTGAAGAATTACCATTAATATATTCATCTTCTATAAGATTCAAATGAGCATGACGAGGGTCGGGCTGCAATGATTCATCATGACTCGGACACATCACAATTTTTGGATAAATGAGCTGCAAATGATAAAGCTGAATTTTTGGTCAATCAATAGCACCTTGATAACAAATGCTTGGCACCAAATCTTAAAATAGTGTGTCTGTCATTTGCAAAATGAGATCCCCAGAGGGTGACTTTAGTGATGAGCATCACCAAGTTCACCCTCTGTGAACCTCATGCTTCTGAGACCTCAACTGCTGTGGGAGACCTTGGATCAGATTAAAGTTCCCCAGTTGGTTGGTGATGTTCACCCATTAGTCACCTCGATTATGCATTTTATCATCTGCCAATTAGAGGATATAGAAAATGAACATAAGGGGAAAAGCAACTAAAAACAGTGTTAATTTGAGACTCTTAGATACTTCCCAGAAAATGAGGCATAAGTAGAATGAGGTCCCCAGAGGGTGAATTTAGTGATGCTAGTCTGAAATAGGTTTCATAAAAAATAGCCTGGAACCCTGAATACAACTTTAAACATGGAATAATCAATATATATTTACAGAACTCTGATTAAATCCCATTTATGATTGGTTCACATCACATCAATGCTGAATTATTTCTTTCGGTTGGATATAGAGGATCTCCAACGAGTCATGTTTGGATATAAGATTTTATGAAACGAGTTTGATAAATTTAATTCACGAGTCGTAGACAAATTGTGAATAAAATTTATGAAACGAGTTTCATAAAATCTTATATCCCAACATAACTACATGTAATTGAAGATCTTGTATTTCACATGAAAACAAACTGAGCTTTATGCCTTTTAAATAAATCAAAATCCTTAAAAGAAGCTGCAAAATGCATACATTTACAGTGTCGGCTGAGTATATGTATACAACAGTATTGCATGCTCTGGGGCTGGCAATGGATAATGTAGTCCCCCAATTTGCCTCTGTTTTTGTGCCTATTTTCATTAGTGCAACGAAGTTGGACAAGAATTTAACCTTAATGAACAAAGCAATCATTTTGCATTATCTGGTGTTGGTGTCATGCGCAGCTTTTCAAAATAGTATTAATCCGCCTGAATCAATGTAAAGATGCAGTCATTTTGTTGGGGCGGTGTCAAGTGATATGTAACTAGTGAGAGATAAGGAAATATGTTATGGGTTTTTTATTGATATAATGGGGGTTTCATGTGATATAAGTAAAGCTTATTGGCACGCTGAACCAAACCAAATTCTCAACTACATGAAATTTCATTTGTCCCCCTCCCCTTTGGGTTGGAATTTCCAACAGGTACCTAAAGAGTTTCCAACTTGACACCCCTAAGGTTACTGATGGTTGTTATTTCAGTTTAAAATTTTAGAAAGTAGGAAAATATGTGATTGTTGGGTCTAAAAACATTAAATTTCCTGCTGAATGCTGGTTGGAAAATCAAACTAAAAGAACAATTTCAAAATATTTTTGGTGTGAAATTTCCAACTGTTTTGTGAGGCATGAAATTTCCAACCGCACATTGCCACCCCCCCACCACCAACCGACCCCCCCCCCCCCACTTGAATGAAATTCATGAATCTGGCATTGCAACTACATTATTTTAGGGCCAATCTATAAAGGAATAAAGGAGTCAATATCTGACAACTTTTTAGGTATGCATATTAATTTATAAGATATTTATCAGTCTTTGTAAACATGCACTCAGATTCATAAGGATACTGAGTCTATTGTATTCCCGCCAAAGTTTCATTTCTGGGTGAAAACTCTACGAAAGGTCATCAGACCCACTATTTTCAATGTGGGTATGTAGTTTCCTACAGACTGGGTATTTATGTACCATGCACTCCAAATTCTATTTGACCGCATGCAAATACTAACTCCAATTTAATTTAATGGACTTAACCCTTTACCCAACAAACCGGCCAAATAAAGCTTCAACAGCCTAAAATATCTTCGGTCTGTCTCAATAGAACCATACAAATATGGATATCATTGGAACCGGCTCCTTGACCACATTGTGATAGTTACAGTTATGCCCTGTGCCAATGCATTCTCTTATATATGCGAGTCGACCATAGGTCGCCTCGCATATATAAGAGAATGCATTGGCCTAAAAAAAAATCTTTTTTTAACACTTTTTAACATTTTTTCTTATATTCTTTAAAATTTTTATAATTTTTAATGTGTTAAACCAATGCATTCTCTTATATATGCGAGGCGACCTATGGTCGACTCGCATATATAAGAGAATGCATTGGCACAGGGCCCTTCTGTTGGGTAAAGGGTTAAATAATAAAATCACTCTAAAATGAGCCATGTTCTACTAAAATCCCTTCTTGAAATAAACTTTTCATGATAATTGTAACATTTGAAAATGATACCCAGTACAACACACACAGATAACACACATTTGCCAGATACCAAGGAAAGGAATTAATGTGTCAATGACACTGTAGCGCAACTTGGAGAGGGGATAATTACATTAGTCAATGGAGCAATAAGGCCTGCGGAAAGTATTCAGTGATGCAAAGATGCTGCCATGTTTTTAATTTGAATATCGTTGAAATTAGATAACTCCCATCTAAAAGTGATCCTGAACATGGCAGTAAATTTTAAAAACAGTTCTCCAATAATGCAAAGAGTAAAATCCAAGATGGCCACTGGTGGCCATGTTATTCAACAAATTTCTGGTTAAATTGGTGGCTCCCATATAGAGGTCATATAGAGGTCACACTGAGATGTGACCTGTAGGGTGTGCTAGAGGAAATTGTTGGACAGATGGCCCTATGCATGCAGATGCACGGACGACAACCCATGGCAATAGCTCAAAATTGACTTGTCAAGTTGAGCTAATAATAGATTTAACCCTTTACCCAACAAACCGGCCAAGTAAAGCTTCAACAGCCTAAAATATCTTCGGTCTGTTTCAATAGAACCATACAAATATGGATATCATTGGAACCGGTTCGTTGACCACATTGTGATAGTTACAGTTAGCCCTGTGCCAATGCATTCTCTTATATATGCGAGTCGACCATAGGTCGCCTCGCATATATAAGAGAATGCATTGGCCTAAAAAAAAACTTTTTTTTAACACTTTTTACCATTTTTTCTTACATTCTTTAACAATTTTATAATTTTTAATGTGTTAAGCCAATGCATTCTCTTATATATGCGAGGCGACCTATGGTCGACTCGCATATATAAGAGAATGCATTGGCACAGGGCCCTTCTGTTGGGTAAAGGGTTAAAGTGATAAACCACACTATAGGAAGTAATAAAGAATGTGTACCGCAATAAGCTAAACTTATCTCCAAACTTAATATAAGTCCTCGCAAGCCTTGAAATAGTGTCTGTCATTTGCAGAATGAGGTCCCCAGAAGGTGAATTTAGTGATGCTACCCCACACAGCAGGCTATCATCACCAAATTCACCCACTGGGGACCTCATTCTGCTAAGGCCTCATCTTCTGAGAAATATCTAGTCTCAAATTAACATTGTTTTCAGTTACTTTTTCCTTTCTGTTCAGTTTCTATATCCCCTAATTGGCAGAAGATAAAATGCATATAATCGAAATGACTAATGGGTGAACATCACCAACTTCAACTGGGCAACTTCAATCTCCCATAACAGTTAAGGCCTAAGCAGAATGAGGTTCTCAGAGGGTGAATTTGGTGACGGTAGTCTGCTATGTGGCAAAGCGTCACTAATTTCACCCTCTGCGGACCTCATTCTGCAAATGACAGATACAGTATTTCAAGGCTTGGCCCTCGGGCTTGTTGTTTAACCCTTTCAGTGCCAAGTCCGATCTTTGTATCAACCCATATTTCCTTGATCATTTTTCAAATTTATTGATTATAATAATGTGATACATTGATGGAAAGAGCTAAGAGCTCATTCCATCAATGTATCACATTATTTTAATCAATAAATTTGAAAAATTATCAAGGAAATATGGGTTGATACAAAAATCGGACTTGGCACTGAAAGGGTTAATCCCCGTTTACCAACATTTCATTTATGTATATTCTATTGTTGTTGGTATGAAATAAAAGATGTTTTCTTGTGTACACAAATTATTTCATACTAATTTGTTTTTTTTTCTGACAACTTTAATGAGAGTAAAGATTACCGTAGTGCACCACAGTAAAGACACAACCTAATTATTATGAATTATGATTCCTGAAGGAAGCCCAGTAATTCTTTTGAAATGTAAATGATGATTATGACGATGATGATGATATGACAATGAATATGATGTAGTATTAATTAATCCTCCAGATAATGTTTGAGTCCCTGACTATTTCTATAAAGAGCCATTAAGCCTGAATTTAGTGAGCCTGTCATTTGCAGAATGAGGTCCCAAGAGGGTGAATTTAGTGATGCTACCCCGCAGTGGGCTAGCATCATTAAATTCACCCTCTGGGGACCTCATTCTGCTTGGGCCTCATCTTCTCTGGAAAGTTTCTTTGTTATCAAATTTCTATAGAAACTTCTTGACATAAATTCTATTTCTTTTTTAGTTTAGTTTCTCTATATCCCCAAATTGGCAGATGACACATTGCATAATCGAGGTTCCCAATTAGTGTACATCACAATATTCACCATTTGGGAACTTCAATCTGAGTCTTATGTCTCCCATAGCAGATGAGGCCATGCAGAATGAGGTCCCCAGAGGGTGAATTTGGTATACTAGCCCGCTATGCGGGATAGCATCACTAAATTCACCCTCTGGGGACCTCATTCAGCAAATGACAGGCACACTAAACTCAGACTTGCATTAAAGATGCCGTGTCCAATTTAAAGATGGCCTATCTATTCCTAATACAAGTTTTATATAGTTTCCTGTGTATAAAATAATAAACATGAATCGAAGACCCCTGTCCAGAAATGATTCTACAATTAATATTGAAAACCCACCTGGACAATTCCAATGTATACTATTATAACCAGGTGGGAGAATCGATTTAGCATAGAAAGGGGTTAACCCTTTATCCAACAAACCGGCCAAAACCGGCCAAATAAAGCTTCAACAGCCTAAAATATCTTCGGTCTGTCTCAATAGAACCATACAAATATGGATATCATTGGAACCGTCTCCTTGACCACATTGTGATAGTTACAGTTATGCCCTGTGCCAATGCATTCTCTTATATATGCGAGTCGACCATAGGTCGCCTCGCATATATAAGAGAATGCATTGGCCTAACAAAAATCTTTTTTTAACACTTTTTACCATTTTTTCTTACATTCTTTAACAATTTTATAATTTTTAATGTGTTAAGCCAATGCATTCTCTTATATATGCGAGGCGACCTATGGTCGACTCGCATATATAAGAGAATGCATTGGCACAGGGCCCTTCTGTTGGGTAAAGGGTTAAAAGAGGTACCAAACCATTCATAACAAACATTGGGACTTCAAATATAAGATATTATACTGAAATGTTTCACCCCGATAACTTTGATTATGTTTGAGAGCTACATCTCCCCAATAATATCTATAATATAGAAAATGATATTACAACATGTGATTCGGGGATTCAAACATTATGTGGGTCATTAACATGTTCACTGCTGGCTCCCATTCAATTACATGCAAAAAGTATGAGATAACTCACAGTCGGCAGTCAACGTGTTAAAGGTACTCAACCCGTAAAGAGGGTCCCCATCTCAACAGATTCCAACAACAACAATCCGATCAGAGGGTCCTATATTACTATTTCTTTGGCTTTGGGGGTAAAAAATATTTGATTCGAGTCGAGGAACCCATCAAACAAAGCTCAGAGTCATTAGATATTGATTTTTGAAAATTCTTATGTTCTCGAGATGAGTACTTATAACTGCCGTCAATTTGGTAACATGCTCGAGATTTTACGCCAAAATTCTATTCAAACAGACAAGGATGGATAACTCTATAATCAAGTGGGTAATAATAACGAATTTTTTACTATCTTCTGGGCCAGAAAGAATTCCCGATAATGAAAAATAATAGATTTCTAAAATCGATATCTAACAAATCTGAGCTTTGATGGGTGACTTCCTCGACTCGAATCAAATATTTTTGACCCCCGAAGCCATTGAAATAGTAATTGAGAGGAGTTTTATCGGGTTGAGTACCTTTAACCAGTCTCGTAATACATGACATTTTTCAAAATGTGAAATACAAATTACATGTTTTTTTCCCATACATCAGCCCTTGTTTACAACAGTTTTGACTTAGACAATGAAGAAGTCAAGCCTTGAAATAGGGTGTCTGTCATTTGCAGAATGAGGTCCCCAGAGGGTGAATTTAGTGATGCTACCCCCGCATAGCGGGCTAGCATCACAAAATTCACCCTCTGGGGACCTCATTCTGCTTACACCTCAGCAGAATGAGGTTCCCAGAGGGTGAATTTGGTGATGCTAGCCCGCTATGCGGGGTAGCGTCACTAAATTCACCCTCTGGGGACCTCATTCTGCAAATGACAGACACCCTATTTCAAGGCTTGGAAGAAGTATAAGCTACAGGAATCTAACATTCTCGACACTTCTGGCAGTTAAAGTTGAGAACCAGAATCATGTCTGAGTTTAGTGTGCTTGTCATTTGCAGAATGAGGTCCCCCTTTGGGGACCTCATTATGCATGTCCTCATCTGCTATGGACGACATAGACTCAGATTGAAGTTCTCAAATGGTGAATATTGTGATGTACACCCATTGGGAACCTCAATTATGCAATGACCTGCCATTTTTGGGATATAGAGAAACTAAATTGAAAAAGAAATAGAAGCTGTGTGAAGAACTTTCTATAGAAATTTTATAATAAAGAAACTTTCCAAAGAAGAAGAGGCCTAAGCAGAATGAGGTCCCCAGAGGGTGAATTTAGTGATGCTAACAGCGGCCCACTATGCAGGATAGCATCATTAAATTCACCCTCTGTGGACATCATTCTGCAATTGGCAGGCACACTAAACTCAGGCTTGACCAGAATATATCTATCTCACTGACTGGGTTGCCTGAACACAAATAGGACCAAGTCTTCTCGGTCCACAACAGCTTGGGACATCAGATGGGGTGATGATGTTTTAACCCTTTACCCATAAGAACGGCCCTGTGCCAATGCATTCTCTTATATATGCGAGTCGACCATAGGTCGCCTCGCATATATAAGAGAATGCATTGGCTTAACACATTAAAAATTATAAAATTGTTAAAGAATGTAAGAAAAAATGGTAAAAAGTGTTAAAAAAAGATTTTTTTTAGGCCAATGCATTCTCTTATATATGCGAGGCGACCTATGGTCGACTCGCATATATAAGAGAATGCATTGGCACAGGGCATAACTGTAACTATCACAATGTGGTCAAGGAGCCGGTTCCAATGATATCCATATTTGTATGGTTCTATTGAGACAGACCGAAGATATTTTAGGCTGTTGAAGCTTTATTTGGCCGGTTTTGGCCGGTTTGTTGGGTAAAGGGTTAACAGAGTCCTTGCCCGTTACTCTTCTATAATGGACTTTACGCCCAGAATCATCGGCGGGAGTTATCTTGCTTGTTTGTCTTCTGATTAGACCAAATGGACTCTGTGTGCAGATGAACATAGGGGGTAGATTTACTAAGCATGATGCTATCAAACATGTGTATAGTCCAAACTGTTGAGGACCGAGAAGACTTGTTTAAACACAAATATAAAAACCAAAACTCAAATTCAAGCCAATGCTGAAACTGGATTATGAACAGCCTGTCGCTGACAGGCACACATGCATTAATGACAAACTCAAGCTATTTAGACCTATCACACTAAAAGGCACAATTATTCAAACTAGAAAAATGGGGGGAAATTCAAATCATTTATTCAAATAAGACATAGAATTAAGGTAAATAGTTAGACCAGATTTCCTTGAAAGATACCTGTATGAATGCCACAGTTTTTATGTATTTATATATGCCCTGTCCAATTTAACATCCATAAATTACTATTTATTCGTCTTCAGGGGTGAAATATTTGATGTGTGTCGAGGAAACCCATCCTCCAAAGCTCATAGCTATTAGATTTTGATTTTTGAAATCTATTTATCTTCTCCGGCTTGAATTCCATATATGGCGATTCCTGGTTAGAACTGGAATTCCCAAGCATGTCTCATAACTAGATAACTAATGTAAAAAAACATCTTCTTTCACATGTGATCGACATGATAATTACAAATTGTTTATTTTAACCCTTTACCCAACAAAACGGCCAAAAACGCCCAAATAAAGCTTCAACAGCCTAAAATATCTCCGGTCTGTCTCAATAACACCATACAAATATGGATATCATTGGAACCGGTTCGTTGATGGTTACAGTTATGCCCTGTGCCAATGCATTCTCTTATATATGCGAGTCGACCATAGGTCGCCTCGCATAATAAGAGAATGCATTGGCCTAAAAAATTTTTTTAAACAATTTTATAATATTTTTCTACATTCTTTGACAAATTTATCATTTTTAATATGTGTTAAGCCAATGCATTCTCTTATATATGCGAGGCGACCTATGGTCGACTCGCATATATAAGAGAATGCATTGGCACAGGGCCGTTCTGTTGGGTAAAGGGTTAATGAATAAAACATGATCGTAATTTATTCTGAAAATCGTTTCCGATCACCAAAGCAATTCGAGGCAGAGAAAATAAATAGATTTCAAAAATAAAAATCTAACAGCTCTGAGCGTTTGGTTCCTCGACTCAAATCAAATATTTATCACTCCTGAAGTAAAGAAATCGTAATTTACGGGTGTTAAATCGGGTATTTATAAAATCAGAATTGGAGTTGTTAAACCAGACTCATCATCTTTAATTTGAGTTTCAAAGTAAGCCAGAATAATACTGCAGGTGAGAATATTTGTATTGTTTTTATCTATAAATTTACTGTCCAAAAACTCAATGCAGCATCAGCTTAGGCCAAATAAATAAATATTCTCTGTTCTCAGGCAAATCATTAATAAATAAATATCCTCCGTTGTCAGGCAAATCATTAATAAATAAATATTCTCCGTTGTCAGGCACATCATTAATAAATAAATATTCTCCGTTGTCAGTCAGATCCTTCATAATTGGAAGAGGGCCAGTGTTTTAATATATAAAATTAATCCAGAATTTCCAAGAGTTCAAAATTCTGTCTCCAATCCACAATTACAAATTTAGGTAGGATTCTGTTGAAGATGTAATGGCTGAAATACATTGAAGGATAGATTCTATTGACAACTTGGAAAATTGAAAATTTATTTGAATTTATCCATTAAAATTATCCATACATTCAGAACTTTTTAGAATTCTTAGAAAAAATGAAAATAATTTGCTTATTTAATTTTCTATAAATAATTGCCTGAGAACACAGGTATTTATTTTTAACCCTTTCAGTGCCAAGTCCGATTTTTGTATCAACCCATATTTCCTTGATCATTTTTCAAATTTATTGATTATAATGTGATACATTGATGGAAAGAGGTCTTAGAGCAAAAATCAGACTTGGCACTGAAAGGGTTAAGATATAATGGGCCAATGACCTCTCAGGCACTGTCCGCACAAGCTGACTGCGACAGTTAAATCAGCGTGGGTGTGCCAACCAAATATGGGTTGATACAAAAATCGGACTTGGCACTGAAAGGGTTAAAGGCCTCATTCCAAGTAATACTTTATTGGCATTTTTGATTGTTTTTAATAATATCACTGATCTACTCTACCAGTGAATACCAACACACTCAATGGAATATCTCAGGAAAGAAACCAATGACAAATAAAATGAAACAACTTCAAATTGTCACAGCCTTGCATTGTGTTAAATTTGCTCAATAAATCAGTTTTAAGCACAAATTTGCTTCACAGAACTTAGTTTTGAATAGGAATTGATATTGAGCTTAATCTGGTTATACTAATTAAATTTCTTGCTGTAAAGTAGCATCCAGCATACTTCAGATCATAACATATCTGGATGTATGAATGATCATTGTGAATGCTACCAAAAATAGCCAATCCATTATTAAATGTTTGGTGAGTAACTTAACCCTTTCAGTGCCAGGTCAGATTTTTGTATCAACCCATATACCCTGTGCCAATGCATTCTCTTATATATGCGAGTCGACCATAGGTCGCCTCGCATATATAAGAGAATGCATTGGCCTAACAATTTTTCATCATTTGTTATTATTTTTTACAATTTTAATAATTTTTTCTTATATTCTTTAACAGACTTATTTTGTAGGTTTAGTGCCAGGGAATCTTACGTTTTTCATGGGCATCAAAATTATTACTATGAATACTTGATGATAGTTTTGAGTTATAACATGTCCCTAAGGTTTTAACCAGTTTGTTTTTAAATTCGCTATAGCATGCTTAAGCATACCCAAACAAAATTCAACCCCTGGCACTGAAAGGGTTAAAGTAAATGTGGAAGTGAAATGGTACGAAAAGCCTCAGTTCATTCATACCATTTATATGCCTTGAAGTAGTGTATCTGTCATTTGCAGAATGAGGTCCCCAGAGGGTGAATTTAGTGATGCTACCCCGCACAGCATCACCAAATTCTGGGGACCTCTTTCTGCTGAGGCCTGAACTGCTATGGGAAATCTAGGATTAGATTGAAGTTCCCCAGTTGAAGTTGGGAGATGTTCACCCATTAGTCACCTCAATTATGCATTCTTCTGTAAATTAGGGGATATAGAAACTGAACAGAAGGGAAAAAGTAACTAAAACAATGTTAATTTGAGACTTTCCAGAAGATGAAGCAATAAGCAGAATGAGGTCCAAAGAGGGTGAACTTAGTGATGCTAACACACTCTGCGGGTAGCATCACTAAATTCACCCTCTGGGGACCTCATTCTGTAAATGACAGACACACTATTACAAGGCTTGATCATTTGGATTTCTATACTTTAATGATTTGCAGAGTGCTATAACAGATGTGAAAAGTGAGACAGCCCGTTTCTACATTTATTAGGCTTCTATTGCACATTTTTTTTATTACACACCCTGATGGGTGTATTGTTGTTATTACACTTTAATTAAAGGCCCATTTAATTGTTGAATGCCCTGATAACATTATACACAACATATTACATATTATCTACCATTTGGAATATATATATTCCACCAGAACAGCTGTGGCCTTTGAGTGTCCACCAAGTGATAGAGATTCTCAGATTCATTCAAAAACTTCCCCCGTTGTCAACCCAGAATGCATCAGAATTCACTAAGAGATATAGTTATTCCCTTTCATTGAGAATAACTAACTTTACAGTACAGTCCGGATCAAAATAAAGCACAGAACAAACCTCCGTACCTCGACAAAAATAACATGTTCCCAGTTTATTCGACCGGATCAGTTGATAATACAATGTTTTGGAGCTTCCTCTTTCAAATGGTTTATAATATGAATACGTTGATATGTGATCTGGTAAATTGAAAATTAAGTGGGCCTCAAGCCTTGAAATAGTGTCTGTCATTTGCAGAATGAGGTCCACAGAGAGTGAATTTAGTGATGCTACCCCGCATAGTGGGCTAGCATCACCAAATTCACCCTCTGGCCAGGCTCTGGGGACCTCATTCTGCTTACACCTCAGCAGAATGAGGTTCCCAGAGGGTGAATTTGGTGATGCTAGCCCGCTATGCGTGGTAGCATCACTAAATTCACCCTCTGGGGACCTCATTCTGCAAATGACAGGCACACTATTTCAAGGCTTGCGTGATAAATTTTCCATTCTAATTTGAATAATTTGGTAACGGTGAGGTAATAGTATTAAATACATATTTCTTACATTCATCTGTGAGAATTTGTCTATGTTGAATGCACTCTGTGTGTGTATGTTATTTCTGTTATACAATATGGGGGCAAATAAAATAAGTTAAAATTATATTAAGGTAGTCAAAGAAAAAAATATATAGACAGGTCTCATTCCGTAATTATATTAAGGTAGTCAAGGAAAAAAATATATAGACTGGTCTCATTCCATAAGGATAGCACCACACTAGACCAAGTCTTCTCGGTCCACAACAGCTTGGGATATGAGTTGGGTTGATACTGTTTTTGACCCGAGTCCCATCCCATAGTCTGCTCTAACAGACTTTGCGCCCAGAATCGTGGGCTTGAGTTATCTTGCTTGTCGGTCTTTGGATTAGGTAAAATGGACAGAGGGCAGCTTTCTCAAAAATGCATATATCAGAGATCCATTAAATGTCAAAGTTTTAAAACAAAGCCTTGTTTTCCAGTCCAGAGATTTTCAATTTGTCGCGCTAACAGAACATGCCTGTAAACAATACATTAAACGATCATATCACCACTATACCTTTTTCTATCACGGTAAATGATATATCATTTTGAAGAGATTAAACGTGGACATGTCAGTTGATTAACCACATTCAGGGGTTTACTCCATGTGAATGAAAGTCAGTTATAGAAGAGCAACGGGGCGGGACTCAGTCAAAAACAGCATCAACCAAACCAAGGTCCACTCTGGACTGAAATTTACTTTTACCAAAAAATTTGCCCAAAGAAAATATTGTTTGCCAAATTCAATTAGAATTTGCCAAATGTTATCCCTGATAGTATCATTTTCTACAACATTGATTGAGTTTTATGTTTCGACAGTCCTTCGATTTTGAGGCGCGCAATTGCGAGTTATTAAATGCGCACGCCGAAAATTTCAAATGCGCACCTCAGAATTTGCAACCAGTGAACGAGATTTTAACAAACAACACACCACTGGTCAAACGCCGATAAGACTATCCACCATGTATCTTTCTCAGCAGTGATGACGCTGATTACGAACCTGGTAACTACTAGTAGTAACATACATTGTGATCGCATTATTACTCGATGAATGAAAACAAACGGCCACCTTCTTGACAATGCGTCATTCAATCTGGGAACCTAATGATATTGACCAATGGGACAGTCGGAACACTGAAGAGGAATCAAGCGTCATCATTAAAAATAGGCAGCTAATAATATCGACCAATGAGGACTCGTGTTGCGTCACGTAATCGCCACAGTTAATAATATCGGCCAACGAATGAGCAGTATCACGAAATCGGAAACTTATTTATAATAACACGTGATCAGCAGATTCTCCCAGATTAAAAATAGAATTGGAAAATCCTCAGAATTCTGCATGCAAACAACTCATTCAGGCGACTTTGTTTCAAATTATTATCTGCGCATTTTTAAATCTAGTTTTTGCAAGGGACATGCAGTTTTTTTTGTGTGGAAAATTAATAAACGAAGCGGTCCCTAATAATCTCGTACAGGGGGGATTTTTAGCTGAAAATAAATAATCGTACCCGTACGCTTATTTGGATCGGAGACTGGTGACGAAACCACGATACTATCAAAGCGAAAGAGGGTTGACTCGTCGGATTCCGGTGAAACTGATTGCGGTAACGATTAGGATTCCACTTCCGAGTTTGAAACTTTAAGCGAGTCTGATGGGCATGCGCTCTCAGACGCGGAAGTCGACTAATTACCGTGATCAGATTCATCGGGATTGCCGGATTGTTGATGCTATTATCATGTGGACTATTGTACAATATAAACATATGTTTTTTATTTCTGTTTCTGTTGCCACACTTAGAATAATACGTGTGTATCATTATACTTGTGTTTGTCTTTATTCAGTAATCATTTCATCGATGTTAATTTGAATTGTGCTCCCTCAAAAAGGCGCGCGCAAATCCCAAAAGCTCCGAGCGATATACCGCGCACCTACGTTTTCCAAATTCGAAGGACTGGTTTCGACCACTCACGGTTTGAATGACGTTTGATATCGATAGGAAAGCAGTTAGTTAATAATTATGCTCGCATGCATCTCTATTGCGGTTTATCATAAAACAGTAAACCAATCACCGAACAATAAAATGGTAGACGAGTTGCTTCATCAGAAGTGAACATCACAAGAGGATTAGCTATGTAAACACCACCATCACACTAAATACTGGTAATACCTCCATCCACTTATAACAATGTTACCAGATTAACTGCATCCTATTGGTGGTGTTAACTTTTCCGAAACCATATAAAACACCACCAATATAATTCTAGTGTAATAGTTTCCTAAAATGAATGGTATTGATTGACTTGCCAAAACTTTTGCCAAATGAAAATATATTTTGCCAAATGTGAATTATTTTTGCCATTGGCAAATTTGGCAAGTGGCAGCGCGAACCCTGATCCCAACCGATATCCCAAGCTGTTGTAGATCGAGACTTGGTCTAGCACCACACCAGTGTACATTCAAATCAACGTTTTGGTAAATGAGATACAATACAAAATGTTTTTAATGACAGGAAATGTCCCTTCTTTGTTAAAGATATATTTTAACATTCGGATAATTAACCCTTCCATGGCTGGAGCTTCCTGAAATTTTGCGAGATCCCTGTGCCAATGCATTCACTTATATATGCGAGTCTCCCATAGGGAGTTTTGCATATATAAGAGAATACATTGGCCTAACAAAATTTACCATGACCTTGTAAGCCAGTGCACTGGCACAGTATCTTTAATGCTGCACCAGCGCTGCTCCCGTCATGGACACCTTCATAAAAGGGTTAACATTCCCTCTCCAAGTCACATATTAAAGATACACTGTCTGATTTAACACCCCCTAATTTACTATTTCTTCGGCTTCGGAGGGTAAAACATATCTTATTTGAGTCAAGGAAACAACCCTTCAAAGCTCAGAGTTATGAGATTTTGATTTTTGAAATTTATATATTTTTTTCCACCTCGAATATTTGTCAACCTAGCAAATTTCTATGGGAAATATATACAGATATGAGTGGATGCCGTAACAAGAGTTTGGGAGATCATGGTTCACAGTGGTTTGTCCAATCGAAAATGATTTTTGGAATAAAAGACGATGAAAGTTATCACCAGAAACAAAATTGACAGTCTCTTGTGATAGTTGTCATGCGGATACATAGGTATACTTGTCCCCGATTCAATAATCATGTGTTATTCATGAAAATAGTTATAATACCATGCCAATCACAGGTGAAAAAAGATGTTTGTTTACATATGTGAGGACACATGCTGGGGAATTCCTGTTAGAATAAGGCATCACCATATATGGAATTTGAGGTGGAGAAAATAAGTAGCTGTTAAAATCAAAATCTATTAACGATGTGCATTAAAGGTGGGTTCCTAGACTCAAAATAAAATATTTTTCACCCCTGAAGCTGGAGAAATAGTATTTTAGGGAGTGTTAAATCAGACAGAGCATCTTTAAGAGAAGGCATGAGGAGATTCGGACTAACATTGTATGGAGGATGAAGTCATTAAAATTGGAAGATGTTAATCATTCCACCATCAGTTAGCACTCAGGAATGAAGAAATATACACGAATGTTATCAATAAAATCTCATATCAAGATAACTTATCATTGTTATCGCTGATTTGACAGTAACTTCCAAGTCACCAACATTTGGCATTTGTTTTTGGTGAGTTAAAACACTCAACGTCACAAGGTTTTGAGCAATGATCTAACTTGTACCATCCTCAACTTGGGTGACGATTTGTTCCTTTTAACCATTCCACGAATTCATCAAGTATCACAGGCCCTGAAAATTGGAGGAGCAAGTTATAAAAAGAAAACCATAGTCAGAAATGGTAACGCACTCAAGATCATATATTATATACCCATAATTGTAATTATAGAATCTTTTTCATTTTCTGTTATTTGTAATTAGCATAGCTTATCACAAACCAAAAATCAACATTATTGACATAATGAAAACGTCAATAAACAAAATTGAATTTCTCAACTACACCTTTTACCGGGCTCGGCCTTGGGGTCGCACTACAGCTCGGCCTCGGGGTTGCACTACAACTTTTAATGTGTCCAAATAATTAACATTCTATAAATAGAACCCCCAAGCGCTATGGCAGCGCCCAGGCGAAACAAGAATTTGTACATTAGTATACACGCGGCGCATGTAATAATGAGCTCACACAGGCCCCAAAATATGGTGTTGGGACATTTGCAGAATGAGGTCCCCAGAGGGTGAATTTAGTGACGCTATCCCGCTATTCAACCTCTGGGGACCTCATTCTGCTTTGGCCTCATCTTCTCTGGAAAGTTTCTTTATTATCAAATTTCTATAGAAACTTCTTCGCATAGATTCTATTTCTGTTAAGTTTAGTTTCTCTATATCCAGAAATTGGCAGACGACACATTACATAATCGAGGTTCCTGATGGGTGTACATCACAATATTCAACATTTGGGAACTTCAATCTGAGTCTAGCAGATGAGGCCATGCAGAATGAGGTCCCCAGAGGGTGAATTTAGTGATGCTAGCCCACTATGCAGGATAGCGTCAATAAATTCACCCTCTGGGGGCCTCATTCTGCAAATGATAGGCACACTAAACTCAGACTTGCACACTCTCTGTATTGTTTCAGGTTTGTACTATGATGAAGCCTGGACGGAGAAGACTGGTGCATAGTTGAGAACTCTGGCTCAGCATGAAGGCTGCATTGGTATCGGAGAATGTGGTCTCGATTACGCTCATGATACACCCACCAAAGAATTTCAAAAGGAAATATTTATTAAACAGGTTTGAATGCTAAGGGGCCTAAAATAGCCCGATCACAGGTCTCCAGAGAGTAACTTTAATGTCGCTACCCTGCATAGCAGGTTACCATCACCAAATTCATCCCCTGGAGACCTCAATTTGATAGATAGATAGATCTTTATTTGCACAATAATATTAATATACAATACATTAACAAAATAGTAAACAAAAGTATATTATTGCACAGGAGCAGCATGACCTAACTGGCCGTCTACCTGTTGCCCCTGAATGATAAGTGCAATATGAACATATGATGACGTATTTACAATTTCTCACAGACTATTTGGTATTTGAATGGTATTTGGATGGCCGGTTGGTGCCTACTTTAATATTTTATGTATTCATTTTAATCAAGACTGGGTTGAATTTTGAACAATGCTGTACTATAATAGAGATTTTTGACAAGTTTAAAAGATTATAACAAAACTATTGAGGTTGTTGCGACAGTCCTGTGTCACATTCGCGGACAACACCATGCATGTGACACATGGCTATCTAGGATGTTCAGGGGTGCATAATAATATGAGTTAAAAAGTTAACCTTGGCAGATTATTGAGTCAAGTGGATTTTTGCCGACTGCAAATGTAGCATAATTTGTTTGCACAGATAACCATTTGAGAATATTTACCTATTAGTTCCATAGACAATAACTTTTTGAATGTGTAATTAAATTTACATTTTTTTATTTCGGAATTTATCGAGTTCCACACTTTAGGAAATGAATGCTTTGATTGGCCCCATCTGCTATGGAAGACCTAAACACAGATTTAAGTTCCCAGATAGTGAAGACGGTGGGTGATCTTAATTTGATAATAAAGATACTTTCCGGAAAAGATGAGGCCTAAGCAGAATGAGGTCCCCAAAGGGTGAATTTAGTGATGCTAACCTGATGTCTGGGGTAGTGTCACTAAATTCACCCTCAGGGGACCTGTTCACATTGAAGTTGGCCAGTTAATTTTTTTTACATATATCCTGATTTTTTCAGTCATAACTACATAACCTTAATCGAAACAGGACTTTCGTAAATAATTTTGACTTTAAGACAGAAGCTTCTACTACTAGAAAATAAATTTTCTTGTAATTTTTATCAAGACAATACTAAGAATGTGGGAGAACACAAATTATTTTTCAATCATTGTTAATACGTTCTATACTAAATGGTTCTCCCACTCAGTCAGAGAAGTATTCATTGGAATGGTCCATTATTCATATGGAGGGGTTTTCAGAAAAAATAAGCAGATGACAGATAATACAAGTACAAAGGGAGTCCTATTTAATTTATTGGAGGGGAATGTTCAGATAATAAATTCAACAAACGACCTCATGTCTGAACATTTCCTAAGAGTATGTGTGTGATACCCTGTGTTCCTAACAAATTATGTTGTCAACATGAGTTTAATAAAAGCTAAATTTCTGTCATTTTTCAGAAATAAAATTTGGAAATATAATAGTCTTAACCCTTCCATGACTGGCGCTTCCTAAAATGTTGCGAAAACCCTGTGCCAATGCATCTCCTCACCTATATAAGAGAATGCACTAGCCTAACAAATTTTATATTATTTTTTATAAATGTTAAAAAATGTAAGAAAAAATTGATAGGTCTATGCATTCTCTGATATATGCGAGGCTCCTTATATGTAAGAGAACACATTGGCCAACCAATATTTACCTTGACCTAGTAAGAGTCTTTAATGCTGCACCAACACAGCTCCCGTCATGAAAGGGTTAATCATTTATCATTTGTCATGAAAATATCTGAAAATTATTGTGATTCAATTTCCACCTTTCTTAACTCAAGCCTTTTTCGTATTTTTGACAAGATGTAGTCAAAAAGTATACATACAAGCACCATCTTCATCATAGTTGGACAGGTCTGGTCGTATTGTTCGACTGAACTCCAGTATATTACACCATTGGTCTTTGTTTACAACTTTGTATTTGGATTGCTGAAAAGTAGAGGAAAAAAAGACATAGTTATTTATTTGACCCTTTCATGATGGGAGCTGTGCTGACGCAACATTAATGACCCTGTGCCAATGCATTATCTTATAGATGTGAGTCGACCATAGGTCGCCCAGCCCTCATAATTGGCTACGGCAATCAGCAATGCTGAAGCCATTGAAGTAAACTGGGTCATGGCAAAGGATTGCCGATGCCAAACAATCTGAATTAAAAGGGCTGATCGCCTCGCATATATATTAGAATGCATTGGCCTAACAATTGTTTATAAATTTTTGTTACATTCTTCTAAAATTTTTAGAATTTTTTTCTTACATTCTATACAAATTTTAGAGCTAATAATGCAACTGTCTTTGCCTATCGCTCAAGCACAACTGCTGGCTGGGTAGTTAAATTTGGGTACAAATTACTCTTTCAATCTGCCAATTTTGACTGTAAATACAAGAGATGGACTGTCATCGGTTGCATACCCCTTTGTGGCATACCGCCTAGTGTGGGCATATCTATAACCTTTGACTGATATATTCAGACAGATGGACCCAAAAATCAGCATTGTCATATAAACAAAGATGAATAACTATAAAACGAAAAACCAAAACAAAACGGTTGAACATGCCATTAAATGATCTCATAGTGGTGAACATCCATACCTAATTTCATTGAGATCCCAGCACAACTGTTGAAGTTATGACATGAACAGTCATCAGACGGACCAAAAAGCCAACATTTCTATATAAACAAAGATGAATAACTCTAGAATGGAAAATCCGAACAAAACTATGGGACACTCTATTTAATGTCCTAATAGTAGTGAACATGCATATCAAATTTCATTATGACATGAACAGACATTGGATGGAAGTACAGATGGCTCGATGCACTGATGGACAGACGCATGGATGGTCGGACGGATAGGTGAAAAACAGTATACCCCCTCTTAAAAAAAAAAAAAAAAAAAATAAGAAAAGGGGATTTAATAAGAAAGATGCTGATTTTGTTGTATTCCATTCTAGTTGGCCTGACAATTTATTAACTTGAATCCATACGCTATGGAATGCAAATATCTTAAAAGGATAGTCTTTTCTAGGTGGCATATCTCAGTTCAAACATGATATTTTACACGCTAGAAGCTAAATGAAACCCAAAAAGAATTAAAATTGGAACATTGAATAATAAATCTGAAGAGTTGTTGTTCATTTATTATCATGTTAAAGGGACTCAGTGCCTTCGAAGTGGGTTCATGTGAAATAAAAGTCTGTAAAACAACTATCATCAACAAGTACATGATAAAATAGATTGACTTTGTTCTTATTTTCATTATTAATAACTCTACAATATTGACATTTTTATGTCAAAACATTTGTTATGTAAACAGTGGAATTACTGATAAAAGTCCAATAAGTTTAACTAAAACTTGATGACAAACATTAAAAAAATATTCTGAAAATCATATTCAGACTAAATAAAAGGTCAGCAGACCACAGTGTCCCCCGAAAAATGTGGGAAGTCGATGCCGCTTTGTTGAAGTAAGTCGAAAAGGGTTAATAACTCCGTCAAAAAATAATTTTTCCGTCATCTATATACATGTTGCAAATCTTCAATATATGGGCAACAATATTCTGAAGTTTCAAATCTCTGGGATGAAATCTGTAGGAGATGATTACACCATGAAGGTACTCAAAAGTGTGATGGACGAATGGACGGACAGACGGACGGACGAACGGTACGACGGACGGACGTTATGCTAATATAAACATGTTGACATGATAACTACTGCCCATCAAATGTTTACTGGGATGCCTAATGTTATTCTAGACAAATTACTGTACAATAGTGTTGTACATGTACCATCATTGCTTATTTACCTCAAGGAATTGATGGAAAGACCCATATAATGACCAATGTTTCCCAAGTAAAAGGGTTAACATTGCTTTGGCAGTATCTATATCCATGCTTCTTTGATCTTTGTCCTACAAAATGAGAGATAATACAAATTATTATACCGGTATTTTCATTAACGTGTTACGTCAAAATATAAATCGTATCCACATTCTCAGATACCCAAACATGTTATTCCACTCTCAGAACTTCATGATGGTGGCATTTGTTTTCGTTGCTTGGTATCCTTGCACTTTTTAACAGTTGACGCCCCATAGGTGACCCTGAGCACCTTGCAGTATTTCCCCGGTGGCATCATAGTTTGTCTGCAGTGATGCCAGAGAGCGAATTGCCTCACAAGTGTCCCAGGGCACCCCGTTGTAACCCAGAAGGTACTAATAAATTAACCCATGTGTTCCGGGTGTCTATAATTGAGAATGCGCCAAGTATTTAGACGCATTATTTGTCTATCTAGTAATAAGTGGCAGCATTAGTATCGCGTTCGGCACTTTCTGTGTTTGTTTTTGGGGGGTATATTTCGGGCCATATCTTCAATTGAATCATTTCTAAATCTTTGTGATTAAAACATGGCACGATATTATCAAAACAGCAAACAATCAATATCATACTGAGAGATATAGATAGCTACTTCAGTGGGGAGTGAGACAGCTAGAGCTGATTGCCATAGTTAAAACCTCAAAATTGCGGAAAACATCCCATTTCTCCCACATGTGCAGATGCACTATTGGTCACTTCAACATAAGCAACACTGCACAAAATTTAAACGAAATGTCTGTAACATCAAAAGTAAATTCATATTCATCATCTTTCAGTACTAATCAGCAGCACTAATTGAAACTAATTCATTTTCACACCCTTCGTAGCCATGCCAGCAGATTTAATAACACGACTTATACTTGGATTACGTAAGCAGAGCACAATAGACAATGTCTGTGCAGAGTGCAAATATAATATAATAAAAGGGAGAAAACTCTACATTTTTAATAGAAGTTAGGAAGTTACCTTGACCATTGTATGCCAGCGATTTCACTTTTGTATCTCACTCACAGTAGCTATATAAAACTGTTTTCATTACTCTTTTATTTAGGTATGTACATTTATCAAATAAAAAAATTTTAACTCATAAAATTATGTAATCTTCCTCATAAAAATTTTAAATAAAAAGATAGAATTTAGAATTTTTTTTTTGGAACATGAGCATATTTGGGCATGGGTCTATCTTCTATCGCAGGACAATGATACATGTTTCAATGAATTTCAAGACATAACTTTCATTTTCTGACAACTTTACATTTTATAGATTTTTTAAAATGATGTGAATGATCCAGACGAATAATAGCAATAATTTATAGATATCTAATTGACAGTTTAAATGCTAGAGTGAATTATAAGTAACATGATACTTACACGAGCAAAGTCGAAAGCATATCGATATATATTTTTAAAAGTGGCAGGGTCGTCTAACAGACTTTTGAGGTAGTCTAACTTTTGCTGGACCTTCTCCACAGTGTCACACCTGTAAGGAATATGGATATCAGTGAATGCTGGACGTTTCGGCATCTGGACGTTTATCGGCACCTGGACTAAATCTGCCAACTTTTAGAATTTTGACAATAGATATTGCAGTAAAACAAAGAATATAAATTGATCCAACAAATTTGCTATTGTAAAGAATAATATGCCCTCACAGATGTCTTCCTGAAGAACTTGTTTCACTCGAACAAAAAAATTATTTATAGAATAACAACTACGAATTCAAAGGTATATCATATTTATATAATTTGAATCTATAGACAACTTGGTCAGTGCATCTTCAGTAACATTACTATATATTAGCAAAGCCGGATCTCACATATTCAAATTTTATAACATAATTGTATAATATAAAAGATAATTTATTACTCCATGTATATTAATAATTTCCAAATTATAGTCACAGCGATTTACAGGTATTTCTCACTGTTTATTATTACTGTAAACAAACATGTATTTTGAAATACTACATATCATTGTCAATGGGGTAGTTGGGGGATTAGTACATTTCTAACTTGTCTTGAAGCTGAACATAGACAGAAATTGGTCAATCATGAAACAAAATATTTCTGATTACATCCTCCTTACAGGCCAATCTACCTGAACTTGTTGCCTTATCACACTTCCACTATGCTTCATTGTACACTATTTTAACATGTATTTGAACACTCGATTAACTCTCTACCTGAACTTGATTGCCTTATCACACTTCCACTATGCTTCATTGTACATTATTTTAACATGTATTTGGACACTCTATTAAAACCCTTTTAGTGCCAGGGGCCGATTTTCATCGGCCCTAAGTTATGGTCTGTAGAGTGCCCTAAAAAAAATAAAAAATGAATTTTTGTTTTGAATTTTATGTTTTTGGGTTAGGCCAATGCATTCTCTTATATATGCGAGGCGACCTATGGTCGACTCACATATATAAGAGAATGCATTGGCACAGGGTATATTGGTCGATACAAAAATTGGACCTGGCACTCAAAGGGTTAACTCTCTACCTGCAAATATGAATTCTCAATTGTGCTTCAGTAAATATATTTATTCTTGAAGACGCTTTGAGCCAAGAATAAGAAAGTAGTTGTGTTTATTATGAACTCACTGTAGTTCCGTCATGCCTGCCATCCACTCCTCCTTCGTAAAGAATCCCATGTTAAAGGCAGTCAATTTATAAGCTAAGCATAACATAACAATCTGAAATCAAAGAATCCCATGTTAAAGGCAGTCAATTTATAAGCTAAACATAACATAACAATATGAAATCAAATAATCCCATGTTAAAGGCAGTCAATTTATAAGCTAAGCATAACAATATGAAATCAAATAATCCCATGTTAAAGGCAGTCAATTTATAAGCTAAGCATAACATAACAATCTGAAATCAAACAATCCCATGTTAAAGGCAGTCAATTTATAAGCTAAACATAACATAACAATCTGAAATCAAACAATCCCATGTTAAAGGCAGTCAATTTATAAGCTAAGCATAACATAACAATCTGAAACACAAGTTGACAAATATATTGCTTCATGGTTACATGTGTTGTTAACTCTATGGCAAAATAAGGCACACAATGGCGTAAACCACAACTATCAAAGCTTCAACCTTTCATACTTCAGAGCAATTTCAGGATCACATGAAGATAATATCCAAGACACTGAATTTCTACACGAAATAATTTGGAAAATATAAATGACAACTTTGATAGCATTCCTATTTAACCCTTTACCCAACAAACCGACCAAAACCGGCCAAATAAAGCCTAAAATATCTTCGGTCTGTCTCAATAGAACCATACAAATATGGATATCATTGGAACCGGCTCCTTGACCACATTGTGATAGTTACAGTTATGCCCTGTGCCAATGCATTCTCTTATATATGCGAGTCGACCATAGGTCGCCTCGCATATATAAGAGAATGCATTGGCCTAAAAAAAATCTTTTTTTAACACTTTTTACCATTTTTTCTTACATTCTTTAACAATTTTATAATTTTTAATGTGTTAAGCCAATGCATTCTCTTATATATGCGAGGCGACCTATGGTCGACTCGCATATATAAGAGAATGCATTGGCACAGGGCCCTTCTGTTGGGTAAAGGGTTAAGATATGGACGTTGATTTGCTTACGTTCATTGAGTATGAATGCAAGTTGGCATCAGGGTTGGTGCTAGACAAATAATTTCTCTTGCCAAATGAAATTTTTTTTGCCATTGGAATTGGCAAGCGGCACATGGGAATGTCAGTAAAATGAGTAAAAAATATAAAATAAATAATTTTAAACTGATCGCGCCACTTTAAAAATCATATCGCTATAGATATTATAAGTACAAGGGAGTTCACAGAATACCTCCTCACTTCTAACGGACATAATTCAAAAACGCCTGATCGATTCTTAAAATGCCGACACCAATCGATTGAGTAAAAGCTATATTTTCCAATTATGGTACACAATTCTAGGATAAACTGTTCCAACACTTCAAAAACAGATGCTTAACAAAATATTCATGGACAGCACCTGCAGCAGGGTACCCCTTTTCTACAGGCAAGCCTTGAAATAGCGTGTCTGTCATTTGCAGAATGAGGTTCCCAGAGGGTGAATTTGGTGATGCTAGCCCGCTATGCGGGGTAGCATCACTAAATTCACCCTCTGGGGACCTCATTCTGCAAATGGCAGACACGCTACTTCAAGGCTTGTCTACAGGAGAAAATATACTGATTTCCAACTCAATATTTATCGATAAAAAACCTCCCTTTTGTACAAAACTTCTCCATGTATCGACAGATCAAAATGTTATTCTGCACAAATCAATCGCATATTTGAATCCAAGTTGCCACTCATTTCCAATAATCAAGAAATATTTACAAACTAATTTTCTCGCTAAACTAGCCATGACACAAACCAGGGAGACTTACATTCTCAGGTTCTACTCCTATATCTTCACAGAACTGTTCCATTCCACCAGGCCCCAAGCAGTCTTCATCCATACCTGATAATTAAAGAAAAGAACTTAGGAAAATATAGCAACTTTAATTTGATATTGTCCTTTAACATAACAATCTGAAACACAAGTTGACAAATACATTGCTTCACGGTTACATGTGTTAACTCTACTGGCAAAATAAGGCAAACAAAGCCGTAAACTACAACTCTCAAAGCTTCAAACTCTCACACAATTTCAGTAAGATCATAGACCAGCATTCCTATCTAAGATATGAATGTTGATTTGCTTGTGTTTTATTGAGTATGACTGGAGCTTCCTGACATTTTGCGAAAACCCTGTGCCAATGCATTCTCTTATATTATGTGAGTCTCCCATATGGAGCATCGCGTATATAAAAGAATACATTGGCCTAAAAATATTTACCTTGACATTGTAAGCCAGTGCATTCTCTTACATATAATAACAAATAATATTTATATAGCGCTTTATCTCAGATAGGCCAGTGCCATCAGCAATAGATTCAATTGAGAACAAGCTTTTGTTATTACAGCCTTGAGGGTGCATTCTGCCATACAATATCTTACAGGCATACTTCTGATAGAAAGCTCTACATCGCTTGCCGCTGTGAATATAACATATCGACATACTCCTGATAAAGGCCCTACATTGTTTGCCATGGTAACTATATGTATCAACATAATCCTGATAGAAGGCCCTACATCGTTTGCCACTGTAACTATATCTTACTGACATACTCCTGATAGAAGGCCCTACATCGTTTGCCACTGTAACTATATCTTACTGACATACTCCTGATAGAAGGACCTACATCGTTTGCTGCTGTAACTATATCTTATTGACATACTCCTGATAGAAGGACCTACATCGTTTGCCACTGTAACTATATCTTATTGACATACTCCTGATAGAAGGACCTACATCGTTTGCTGCTGTAACTATATCTTACTGACATACTCCTGATAGAAGGCCCTACATCGTTTGCCACTGTAACTATATCTTACTGACATACTCCTGATAGAAGGACCTACATCGTTTGCCACTGTAACTATATCTTATTGACATACTCCTGATAGAAGGACCTACATCGTTTGCCGCTGTAACTATATCTTACTGACATACTCCTGATAGAAGGACCTACATCGTTTGCCACTGTAACTATATCTTATTGACATACTCCTGATAGAAGGCCCTACATCGTTTGCTGCTGTAACTATATCTTACTGACATACTCCTGATAGAAGGCTCTACATTGTTTGCCACTGTAACTATATCTTATTGACATACTCCTGATAGAAGGCCCTACATCGTTTGCTGCTTTAACTATATCTTACTGACATACTCCTGATAGAAGGCTCTACATTGTTTGCCACTGTAACTATATCTTATTGACATACTCCTGATAGAAGGACCTACATCGTTTGCCACTGTAACTATATCTTATTGACATACTCCTGATAGAAGGACCTACATCGTTTGCTGCTGTAACTATATCTTACTGACATACTCCTGATAGAAGGTCCTACATCGCTTGCCACTGTAACTATATCTTACTGACATACTCCTGATAGAAGGCCCTACATCGTTTGCCACTGTAACTATATCTTACTGACATACTCCTGATAGAAGGCCCTACATCGTTTGCCACTGTAACTATATCTTACTGACATACTCCTGATAGAAGGCCCTACATCGCTTGCTGCTGTAACTATATCTTACTGACATACTCCTGATAGAAGGCCATACATCGTTTGCCACTGTAACTATATCTTACTGACATACTCCTGATAGAAGGCCCTACATTGTTTGCCACTGTAACTATATCTTACTGACATACTCCTGATAGAAGGTCCTACATTGTTTGCCACTGTAACTATATCTTACTGACATACTCCTGATAGAAGGTCCTACATTGTTTGCCACTGTAACTATATCTTACTGACATACTCCTGATAGAAGGTCCTACATTGTTTGCTGCTTTAACTATATCTTACTGACATACTCCTGATAGAAGGCCCTACATTGTTTGCCACTGTAACTATATCTTACCGACATACTCCTGATAGAAGGCCCTACATCGCTTGCTGCTGTAACTATATCTTACTGACATACTCCTGATAGAAGGCCCTACATTGTTTGCCACTGTAACTATATCTTACCGACATACTCCTGATAGAAGGCCCTACATCGCTTGCTGCTGTAACTATATCTTACTGACATACTCCTGATAGAAGGCCCTACATTGTTTGCCACTGTAACTATATCTTACCGACATACTCCTGATAGAAGGCCCTACATCGCTTGCTGCTGTAACTATATCTTACTGACATACTCCTGATAGAAGGCCCTACATCGTTTGCCACTGTAACTATATTTTACTGACATACTCCTGATAGAAGGCCCTACATCGCTTGCTGCTGTAACTATATCTTACTGACATACTCTTGATATGTGGCCCTACATCGCTTGCCGCTGTAACTATATTTTACTGACATACTCCTGATAGAAGGCCCTACATCGTTTGCCACTGTAACTATATCTTACTGACATACTCCTGATAGAAGGCCCTACATCGTTTGCCGCTGTAACTATATCTTACTGACATACTCCTGATAGAAGGCCCTACATAGTTTGCCACTGTAACTATATCTTACCGACATACTCCTGATAGAAGGTCCTACATGTACATCGCTTGCCGCTGTAACTATATCTTACCGACATACTCCTGATAGAAGGCCCTACATCGCTTGCTGCTGTAACTATATCTTACTGACATACTCCTGATAGAAGGCCCTACATCGTTTGCCACTGTAACTATATTTTACTGACATACTCCTGATAGAAGGCCCTACATTGTTTGCCACTGTAACTATATCTTACTGACATACTCCTGATAGAAGGACCTACATCGTTTGCCACTGTAACTATATCTTATTGACATACTCCTGATAGAAGGTCCTACATGTACATCGTTTGCCACTGTAACTATATCTTACTGACATACTCCTGATAGAAGGCCCTACATCGCTTGCTGCTGTAACTATATCTTACTGACATACTCCTGATAGAAGGTCCTACATAGTTTGCCACTGTAACTATATCTTACTGACATACTCCTGATAGAAGGCCCTACATCGCTTGCCACTGTAACTATATTTTACTGACATACTCCTGATAGAAGGTCCTACATCGCTTGCTGCTGTAACTATATTTTACTGACATACTCCTGATAGAAGGCCCTACATCGCTTGCCACTGTAACTATATTTTACTGACATACTCCTGATAGAAGGTCCTACATCGCTTGCCACTGTAACTATATTTTACTGACATACTCCTGATAGAAGGCCCTACATCGCTTGCCACTGTAACTATATTTTACTGACATACTCCTGATAGAAGGTCCTACATCGCTTGCCACTGTAACTATATTTTACTGACATACTCCTGATAGAAGGCCCTACATCGCTTGCCACTGTAACTATATTTTACTGACATACTCCTGATAGAAGGTCCTACATCGCTTGCTGCTGTAACTATATTTTACTGACATACTCCTGATAGAAGGCCCTACATCGCTTGCCACTGTAACTATATTTTACTGACATACTCCTGATAGAAGGCCCTACATTGTTTGCCACTGTAACTATATCTTACTGACATACTCCTGATAGAAGGCCCTACATCGCTTGCTGCTGTAACTATATCTTACTGACATACTCCTGATAGAAGGCCCTACATCGCTTGCCACTGTAACTATATTTTACTGACATACTACTGATAGAAGGCCCTACATTGTTTGCCACTGTAACTATATCTTACTGACATACTCCTGATAGAAGGCCCTACATCGTTTGCCACTGTAACTATATCTTACTGACATACTCCTGATAGAAGGCCCTACATCGCTTGCCGCTGTAACTATATCTTACTGACATACTACTGATAGAAGGCCCTAAATTGTTTGCTGCTTTAACTATATCTTACTGACATACTCCTGATAGAAGGCCCTACATCGTTTGCCACTGTAACTATATCTTACTGACATACTCCTGATAGAAGGCCCTACATCGCTTGCCGCTGTAACTATATCTTACTGACATACTACTGATAGAAGGCCCTAAATTGTTTGCTGCTTTAACTATATCTTACTGACATACTCCTGATAGAAGGCCCTACATCGTTTGCTGCTGTAACTATATCTTACTGACATACTCCTGATAGAAGGCCCTACATCGTTTGCCACTGTAACTATATCTTACTGACATACTCCTGATAGAAGATCCTACATCGTTTGCTGCTGTAACTATATCTTACTGACATACTCCTGATAGAAGGCCCTACATCGTTTGCCACTGTAACTATATCTTACCGACATACTCCTGATAGAAGGCCCTACATCGTTTGCCACTGTAACTATATCTTACTGACATACTCCTGATAGAAGGTCCTACATCGTTTGCTGCTTTAACTATATCTTACCGACATACTCCTGATAGAAGGCCCTACATTGTTTGCTGCTTTAACTATATCTTACTGACATACTCCTGATAGAAGGCCCTACATCGCTTGCCGCTGTAACTATATCTTACTGACATACTCCTGATAGAAGGCCCTACATCGCTTGCCGCTGTAACTATATCTTACTGACATACTCCTGATAGAAGGCCCTACATCGCTTGCCGCTGTAACTATATCTTACTGACATACTACTGATAGAAGGCCCTACATTGTTTGCTGCTTTAACTATATCTTACTGATATACTCCTGATAGAAGGCCCTACATCGTTTGCTGCTGTAACTATATCTTACTGACATACTCCTGATAGAAGGCCCTACATCGTTTGCTGCTGTAACTATATCTTACTGACATACTCCTGATAGAAGGCCCTACATTGTTTGCCGCTGTAACTATACCTTACTGACATACTCTTGATAGAAGGCCCTACATTGTTTGCTGCTTTAACTATACCTTACTGACATACTCTTGATAGAAGGCCCTACATTGTTTGCTGCTTTAACTATATCTTACTGACATACTCCTGATAGAAGGCCCTACATCGTTTGCCGCTGTAACTATACCTTACTGACATACTCCTGATAGAAGGTCCTACATTGTTTGCTGCTTTAACTATACCTTACTGACATACTCCTGATAGAAGGCCCTACATCGCTTGCTGCTTTAACTATACCTTACTGACATACTCTTGATAGAAGGCCCTACATTGTTTGCTGCTTTAACTATACCTTACTGACATACTCCTGATAGAAGGCCCTACATTGTTTGCTGCTTTAACTATACCTTACTGACATACTCCTGATAGAAGGCCCTACATCGTTTGCTGCTTTAACTATATCTTACTGACATACTCCTGATAGAAGGCCCTACATCGTTTGCTGCTTTAACTATATCTTACTGACATACTCCTGATAGAAGGCCCTACATCGTTTGCTGCTTTAACTATATCTTACTGACATACTCCTGATAGAAGGTCCTACATTGTTTGCTGCTGTAACTATATCTTACTGACATACTCCTGATAGAAGGTCCTACATTGTTTGCTGCTGTAACTATATCTTACTGACATACTCCTGATAGAAGGCCCTACATTGTTTGCTGCTGTAACTATATCTTACCGACATACTCCTGATAGAAGGTCCTACATTGTTTGCTGCTGTAACTATATCTTACCGACATACTCCTGATAGAAGGCCCTACATCGTTTGCTGCTTTAACTATATCTTACTGACATACTCCTGATAGAAGGCTCTACATCGTTTGCCACTGTAACTATATCTTACTGACATACTCCTGATAGAAGGTCCTACATTGTTTGCTGCTGTAACTATATCTTACTGACATACTCCTGATAGAAGGCCCTACATCGTTTGCTGCTTTAACTATATCTTACTGACATACTCCTGATAGAAGGTCCTACATTGTTTGCTGCTGTAACTATATCTTACTGACATACTCCTGATAGAAGGCCCTACATTGTTTGCTGCTGTAACTATATCTTACTGACATACTCCTGATAGAAGGCCCTACATTGTTTGCTGCTGTAACTATATCTTACCGACATACTCCTGATAGAAGGCCCTACATCGTTTGCTGCTTTAACTATATCTTACTGACATACTCCTGATAGAAGGCTCTACATCGTTTGCCACTGTAACTATATCTTACTGACATACTCCTGATAGAAGGTCCTACATTGTTTGCTGCTTTAACTATATCTTACTGACATACTCCTGATAGAAGGCCCTACATCGTTTGCTGCTTTAACTATATCTTACTGACATACTCCTGATAGAAGGTCCTACATTGTTTGCTGCTGTAACTATATCTTACTGACATACTCCTGATAGAAGGTCCTACATTGTTTGCTGCTGTAACTATATCTTACTGACATACTCCTGATAGAAGGCCCTACATCGTTTGCTGCTTTAACTATATCTTACTGACATACTCCTGATAGAAGGCTCTACATCGTTTGCCACTGTAACTATATCTTACTGACATACTCCTGATAGAAGGTCCTACATTGTTTGCTGCTGTAACTATATCTTACTGACATACTCCTGATAGAAGGCCCTACATTGTTTGCCACTGTAACTATATCTTACTGACATACTCCTGATAGAAGGCCCTACATCGCTTGCTGCTTTAACTATATCTTACCGACATACTCCTGATAGAAGGCTCTACATCATTTGCCACTGTAACTATATCTTACTGACATACTCCTGATAGAAGGTCCTACATTGTTTGCTGCTGTAACTATATCTTACTGACATACTCCTGATAGAAGGTCCTACATTGTTTGCCGCTGTAACTATATCTTACTGACATACTCCTGATAGAAGGTCCTACATTGTTTGCTGCTGTAACTATATCTTACTGACATACTCCTGATAGAAGGCCCTACATCGTTTGCTGCTTTAACTATATCTTACCGACATACTCCTGATAGAAGGCCCTACATTGTTTGCTGCTGTAACTATATTTTACTGACATACTACTGATAGAAGGCCCTACATCGCTTGCCGCTGTAACTATATCTTACTGACATACTCCTGATAGAAGGCCCTACATCATTTGCCGCTGTAACTATATCTTACCGACATACTCCTGATAGAAGGCCCTACATCGCTTGCTGCTTTAACTATATCTTACTGACATACTCCTGATAGAAGGCCCTACATCGCTTGCTGCTGTAACTATATCTTACTGACATACTCCTGATAGAAGGCCCTACATTGTTTGCTGCTTTAACTATATCTTACCGACATACTCCTGATAGAAGGTCCTACATCGTTTGCTGCTTTAACTATATCTTACTGACATACTCCTGATAGAAGGTCCTACATCGTTTGCTGCTTTAACTATATCTTACTGACATACTCCTGATAGAAGGTCCTACATCGCTTGCTGCTGTAACTATATCTTACTGACATACTCCTGATAGAAGGCCCTACATCGTTTGCCACTGTAACTATATCTTACTGACATACTCCTGATAGAAGGCCCTACATTGTTTGCTGCTTTAACTATATCTTACTGACATACTCCTGATAGAAGGTCCTAAATTGTTTGCCGCTGTAACTATATCTTACTGACATACTCCTGATAGAAGGCCCTACATTGTTTGCCACTGTAACTATATTTTACTGACATACTCCTGATAGAAGGTCCTACATTGTTTGCCGCTGTAACTATATCTTACTGACATACTCCTGATAGAAGGTCCTACATTGTTTGCTGCTTTAACTATATCTTACTGACATACTCCTGATAGAAGGCCCTACATCGTTTGCTGCTTTAACTATATCTTACTGACATACTCCTGATAGAAGGCCCTACATCGTTTGCTGCTTTAACTATATCTTACTGACATACTCCTGATAGAAGGCCCTACATCGTTTGCTGCTTTAACTATATCTTACTGACATACTCCTGATAGAAGGCCCTACATTGTTTGCCACTGTAACTATATTTTACTGACATACTCCTGATAGAAGGTCCTACATTGTTTGCCGCTGTAACTATATCTTACTGACATACTCCTGATAGAAGGTCCTACATTGTTTGCTGCTTTAACTATATCTTACTGACATACTCCTGATAGAAGGTCCTACATTGTTTGCTGCTTTAACTATATCTTACTGACATACTCCTGATAGAAGGTCCTACATTGTTTGCCGCTGTAACTATATCTTACTGACATACTCCTGATAGAAGGACCTACATCGTTTGCTGCTTTAACTATATCTTACTGACATACTCCTGATAGAAGGCCCTACATTGTTTGCTGCTTTAACTATATCTTACTGACATACTCCTGATAGAAGGACCTACATCGTTTGCTGCTTTAACTATATCTTACTGACATACTCCTGATAGAAGGTCCTACATTGTTTGCTGCTGTAACTATATCTTACTGACATACTACTGATAGAAGGTCCTACATTGTTTGCCACTGTAACTATATCTTACTGACATACTCCTGATAGAAGGTCCTACATTGTTTGCCGCTGTAACTATATCTTACTGACATACTACTGATAGAAGGTCCTACATTGTTTGCCACTGTAACTATATCTTACTGACATACTCCTGATAGAAGGTCCTACATTGTTTGCCGCTGTAACTATACCTTACTGACATACTCCTGATAGAAGGTCCTACATCGTTTGCCGCTTTAACTATATCTTACCGACATACTCCTGATAGAAGGTCCTACATTGTTTGCCATTGTAACTATATCTTACTGACATACTCCTGATAGAAGGTCCTACATTGTTTGCTGCTGTAACTATATTTTACTGACATACTCCTGATAGAAGGCCCTACATCGTTTGCTGCTTTAACTATATCTTACCGACATACTCTTGATAGAAGGTCCTACATTGTTTGCCACTGTAACTATATCTTACTGACATACTCCTGATAGAAGGCCCTACATTGTTTGCCACTAACTATATCTTACTGACATACTCCTGATAGAAGGCCCTACATTGTTTGCCACTGTAACTATATCTTGCTGACATACTCCTGATAGAAGGCCCTACATCGTTTGCTGCTTTAACTATATCTTACTGACATACTCCTGATAGAAGGCCCTACATTGTTTGCTGCTGTAACTATATCTTACCGACATACTCCTGATAGAAGGTCCTACATTGTTTGCTGCTTTAACTATATCTTACTGACATACTCCTGATAGAAGGTCCTACATCGCTTGCCGCTGTAACTATATCTTACTGACATACTCCTGATAGAAGGCCCTACATCGTTTGCTGCTTTAACTATATCTTACTGACATACTCCTGATAGAAGGCCCTACATTGTTTGCCACTGTAACTATATCTTGCTGACATACTCCTGATAGAAGGCCCTACATCGTTTGCTGCTTTAACTATATCTTACTGACATACTCCTGATAGAAGGCCCTACATTGTTTGCTGCTGTAACTATATCTTACCGACATACTCCTGATAGAAGGCCCTACATCGTTTGCTGCTTTAACTATATCTTACTGACATACTCCTGATAGAAGGCCCTACATTGTTTGCCACTGTAACTATATCTTACTGACATACTCCTGATAGAAGGCCCTACATCGTTTGCTGCTTTAACTATATCTTACTGACATACTCCTGATAGAAGGTCCTACATTGTTTGCTGCTGTAACTATATCTTACTGACATACTCCTGATAGAAGGTCCTACATTGTTTGCTGCTGTAACTATATCTTACTGACATACTCCTGATAGAAGGTCCTACATCGTTTGCTGCTTTAACTATATCTTACCGACATACTCCTGATAGAAGGCCCTACATCGCTTGCTGCTGTAACTATATTTTACTGACATACTCTTGATATGTGGCCCTACATAGTTTGCCACTGTAACTATATCTTACCGACATACTCCTGATAGAAGGCCCTACATCGTTTGCTGCTTTAACTATATCTTACTGACATACTCCTGATAGAAGGCCCTACATTGTTTGCCACTGTAACTATATCTTACTGACATACTCCTGATAGAAGGTCCTACATTGTTTGCTGCTGTAACTATATCTTACTGACATACTCCTGATAGAAGGTCCTACATTGTTTGCTGCTGTAACTATATCTTACTGACATACTCCTGATAGAAGGCCCTACATCGTTTGCTGCTGTAACTATATCTTACTGACATACTCCTGATAGAAGGTCCTACATCGTTTGCTGCTTTAACTATATCTTACCGACATACTCCTGATAGAAGGCCCTACATCGCTTGCTGCTGTAACTATATTTTACTGACATACTCTTGATATGTGGCCCTACATAGTTTGCCACTGTAACTATATCTTACTGACATACTCCTGATAGAAGGTCCTACATTGTTTGCTGCTGTAACTATATCTTACTGACATACTCCTGATAGAAGGCCCTACATTGTTTGCCACTGTAACTATATCTTACCGACATACTCCTGATAGAAGGTCCTACATCGTTTGCCACTGTAACTATATCTTACTGACATACTCCTGATAGAAGGTCCTACATTGTTTGCTGCTGTAACTATATCTTACGGACATACTCCTGATAGAAGGCCCTACATTGTTTGCCACTGTAACTATATCTTACCGACATACTCCTGATAGAAGGTCCTACATCGTTTGCCACTGTAACTATATCTTACTGACATACTCCTGATAGAAGGCCCTACATTGCTTGCTGCTGTAACTATATTTTACTGACATACTCTTGATATGTGGCCCTACATAGTTTGCCACTGTAACTATATCTTACTGACATACTCCTGATAGAAGGTCCTACATTGTTTGCCACTGTAACTATATCTTACTGACATACTCCTGATAGAAGGCCCTACATTGTTTGCCACTGTAACTATATCTTACTGACATACTCCTGATAGAAGGCCCTACATTGCTTGCTGCTGTAACTATATTTTACTGACATACTCTTGATATGTGGCCCTACATAGTTTGCCACTGTAACTATATCTTACTGACATACTCCTGATAGAAGGCCCTACATCGCTTGCCGCTGTAACTATATCTTACTGACATACTCCTGATAGAAGGTCCTACATTGTTTGCCACTGTAACTACATCTTACCGACATACTCCTGATAGAAGGCCCTACATCGTTTGCCGCTTTAACTATATCTTACTGACATACTCCTGATAGAAGGCCCTACATTGTTTGCCACTGTAACTACATCTTACCGACATACTCCTGATAGAAGGCCCTACATTGTTTGCTGCTGTAACTATATCTTACTGACATACTCCTGATAGAAGGCCCTACATCGTTTGCTGCTTTAACTATATCTTACTGACATACTCCTGATAGAAGGCCCTACATTGTTTGCCACTGTAACTACATCTTACCGACATACTCCTGATAGAAGGCCCTACATTGTTTGCTGCTGTAACTATATCTTACTGACATACTCCTGATAGAAGGCCCTACATCGTTTGCTGCTTTAACTATATCTTACCGACATACTCCTGATAGAAGGCCCTACATTGTTTGCCACTGTAACTACATCTTACCGACATACTCCTGATAGAAGGCCCTACATTGTTTGCTGCTGTAACTATATCTTACTGACATACTCCTGATAGAAGGCCCTACATCGTTTGCTGCTTTAACTATATCTTACTGACATACTCCTGATAGAAGGCCCTACATTGTTTGCTGCTGTAACTATATCTTACTGACATACTCCTGATAGAAGGACCTACATCGTTTGCTGCTTTAACTATATCTTACTGACATACTCCTGATAGAAGGCCCTACATTGTTTGCCACTGTAACTACATCTTACCGACATACTCCTGATAGAAGGCCCTACATCGTTTGCCGCTGTAACTATATCTTACCGACATACTCCTGATAGAAGGCCCTAAATTGTTTGCTGCTTTAACTATATCTTACCGACATACTCCTGATAGAAGGTCCTACATCGTTTGCTGCTTTAACTATATCTTACTGACATACTCCTGATAGAAGGCCCTACATTGTTTGCTGCTTTAACTATATCTTACCGACATACTCCTGATAGAAGGCCCTACATCGTTTGCTGCTTTAACTATATCTTACCGACATACTCCTGATAGAAGACCCTACATCGTTTGCCGCTGTAACTATATTTTACTGACATACTACTGATAGAAGCCCCTAAATTGTTTGCTGCTTTAACTATATCTTACTGACATACTCCTGATAGAAGGCCCTACATCGTTTGCCGCTGTAACTATATCTTACCGACATACTCCTGATAGAAGGCCCTAAATTGTTTGCTGCTTTAACTATATCTTACCGACATACTCCTGATAGAAGGCCCTACATCGTTTGCTGCTTTAACTATATCTTACTGACATACTCCTGATAGAAGGTCCTACATTGTTTGCTGCTTTAACTATATCTTACCGACATACTCCTGATAGAAGACCCTACATCGTTTGCCGCTGTAACTATATTTTACCGACATACTCCTGATAGAAGGCCCTACATCGTTTGCTGCTTTAACTATATCTTACCGACATACTCCTGATAGAAGGCCCTACATCGTTTGCTGCTTTAACTATATCTTACTGACATACTCCTGATAGAAGGCCCTACATTGTTTGCTGCTTTAACTATATCTTACCGACATACTCCTGATAGAAGCCCCTAAATTGTTTGCTGCTTTAACTATATCTTACTGACATACTACTGATAGAAGGTCCTACATCGTTTGCTGCTTTAACTATATCTTACTGACATACTCCTGATAGAAGGTCCTACATTGTTTGCTGCTTTAACTATATCTTACCGACATACTCCTGATAGAAGCCCCTAAATCGTTTGCCGCTGTAACTATATCTTACTGACATACTACTGATAGAAGCCCCTAAATTGTTTGCTGCTTTAACTATATCTTACTGACATACTCCTGATAGAAGGCCCTACATCGTTTGCTGCTTTAACTATATCTTACTGACATACTCCTGATAGAAGGCCCTACATCGTTTGCCACTGTAACTATATCTTACCGACATACTCCTGATAGAAGGTCCTACATCGTTTGCTGCTTTAACTATATCTTACTGACATACTCCTGATAGAAGGTCCTACATCGTTTGCTGCTTTAACTATATCTTACTGACATACTCCTGATAGAAGGCCCTACATCGTTTGCCACTGTAACTATATCTTACCGACATACTCCTGATAGAAGGCCCTACATCGCTTGCTGCTGTAACTATATCTTACTGACATACTCCTGATAGAAGGTCCTACATTGTTTGCTGCTTTAACTATATCTTACTGACATACTCCTGATAGAAGGCCCTACATTGTTTGCTGCTTTAACTATATCTTACTGACATACTCCTGATAGAAGGCCCTACATCGTTTGCCACTGTAACTATATCTTACTGACATACTCCTGATAGAAGGCCCTACATCGTTTGCTGCTGTTACTATATCTTACTGACATACTCCTGATAGAAGGCTCTACATTGTTTGCCACTGTAACTATATCTTACCGACATACTCCTGATAGAAGGCTCTACATTGTTTGCCGCTGTAACTATATCTTACCGACATACTCCTGATAGAAGGCCCTACATCGTTTGCTGCTGTAACTATATCTTACTGACATACTCCTGATAGAAGGTCCTACATCGTTTGCTGCTGTAACTATATCTTACTGACATACTCCTGATAGAAGGCCCTACATCGTTTGCTGCTGTAACTATATCTTACCGACATACTCCTGATAGAAGGCCCTACATTGTTTGCTGCTGTAACTATATCTTACCGACATACTCCTGATAGAAGGCCCTACATTGTTTGCTGCTGTAACTATATCTTACCGACATACTCCTGATAGAAGGCCCTACATTGTTTGCTGCTGTAACTATATCTTACCGACATACTCCTGATAGAAGGTCCTACATCGTTTGCTGCTGTAACTATATCTTACTGACATACTCCTGATAGAAGGTCCTACATCGTTTGCTGCTGTAACTATATCTTACTGACATACTCCTGATAGAAGGCCCTACATCGTTTGCTGCTGTAACTATATCTTACCGACATACTCCTGATAGAAGGCCCTACATTGTTTGCTGCTGTAACTATATCTTACCGACATACTCCTGATAGAAGGTCCTACATTGTTTGCTGCTTTAACTATATCTTACCGACATACTCCTGATAGAAGGTCCTACATTGTTTGCTGCTTTAACTATATCTTACCGACATACTCCTGATAGAAGGTCCTACATGTACATCGCTTGCCGCTGTAACTATATCTTACTGACATACTCCTGATAGAAGGTCCTACATCGTTTGCTGCTGTAACTATATCTTACTGACATACTCCTGATAGAAGGTCCTACATCGTTTGCTGCTTTAACTATATCTTACTGACATACTCCTGATAGAAGGCCCTACATCGTTTGCTGCTTTAACTATATCTTACCGACATACTCCTGATAGAAGCCCCTAAATCGTTTGCCGCTGTAACTATATCTTACTGACATACTACTGATAGAAGCCCCTAAATTGTTTGCTGCTTTAACTATATCTTACCGACATACTCCTGATAGAAGCCCCTAAATTGTTTGCTGCTTTAACTATATCTTACTGACATACTCCTGATAGAAGGCCCTAAATTGTTTGCTGCTTTAACTATATCTTACCGACATACTCCTGATAGAAGGCCCTAAATTGTTTGCTGCTTTAACTATATCTTACTGACATACTCCTGATAGAAGGCCCTACATCGTTTGCTGCTTTAACTATACCTTACTGACATACTCCTGATAGAAGGCCCTACATCGTTTGCTGCTGTAACTATATCTTACTGACATACTCCTGATAGAAGGCCCTACATCGCTTGCCACTGTAACTATATCTTACTGACATACTCCTGATAGAAGGCCCTACATCGTTTGCTGCTTTAACTATATCTTACCGACATACTCCTGATAGAAGGTCCTACATTGTTTGCTGCTTTAACTATATCTTACTGACATACTCCTGATAGAAGGCTCTACATCGTTTGCCACTGTAACTATATCTTACTGACATACTCCTGATAGAAGACCCTACATTGTTTGCTGCTTTAACTATATCTTACCGACATACTCCTGATAGAAGGCCCTACATCGTTTGCTGCTTTAACTATATCTTACCGACATACTCCTGATAGAAGGCCCTACATCGTTTGCCACTGTAACTATATCTTACTGACATACTCCTGATAGAAGGCCCTACATTGTTTGCCACTGTAACTATATCTTACTGACATACTACTGATAGAAGGCCCTAAATTGTTTGCTGCTTTAACTATATCTTACCGACATACTCCTGATAGAAGGCCCTACATCGCTTGCCGCTGTAACTATATCTTACTGACATACTCTTGATAGAAGGCCCTACATTGTTTGCCACTGTAACTATATCTTACTGACATACTCCTGATAGAAGGCCCTACATCGTTTGCTGCTTTAACTATATCTTACCGACATACTCCTGATAGAAGGCCCTACATCGTTTGCCACTGTAACTATATCTTACTGACATACTCCTGATAGAAGGCCCTACATTGTTTGCCACTGTAACTATATCTTACTGACATACTACTGATAGAAGGCCCTAAATTGTTTGCTGCTTTAACTATATCTTACCGACATACTCCTGATAGAAGGCCCTACATCGCTTGCCGCTGTAACTATATCTTACTGACATACTCTTGATAGAAGGCCCTACATTGTTTGCCACTGTAACTATACCTTACTGACATACTACTGATAGAAGGCCCTAAATTGTTTGCTGCTTTAACTATATCTTACTGACATACTCCTGATAGAAGGTCCTACATTGTTTGCTGCTTTAACTATATCTTACTGACATACTCCTGATAGAAGGCCCTACATCGTTTGCTACTTTAACTATATCTTACCGACATACTCCTGATAGAAGGCCCTACATCGTTTGCCGCTGTATCTATATCTTACCGACATACTCCTGATAGAAGGCCCTACATCGCTTGCCGCTGTAACTATATCTTACCGACATACTCCTGATAGAAGGCCCTACATTGTTTGCTGCTTTAACTATATCTTACCAACATACTCCTGATAGAAGGCCCTAAATTGTTTGCCACTTTAACTATATCTTACCGACATACTCCTGATAGAAGGCCCTACATCGTTTGCTGCTTTAACTATATCTTACCGACATACTCCTGATAGAAGGCCCTACATTGTTTGCTGCTTTAACTATATCTTACTGACATACTCCTGATAGAAGGCCCTACATCGTTTGCCGCTGTAACTATATCTTACCGACATACTCCTGATAGAAGGCCCTAAATTGTTTGCTGCTTTAACTATATCTTACCGACATACTCCTGATAGAAGGCCCTACATCGTTTGCTGCTTTAACTATATCTTACTGACATACTCCTGATAGAAGGTCCTACATTGTTTGCTGCTTTAACTATATCTTACCGACATACTCCTGATAGAAGACCCTACATCGTTTGCCGCTGTAACTATATTTTACCGACATACTCCTGATAGAAGGCCCTACATCGTTTGCTGCTTTAACTATATCTTACCGACATACTCCTGATAGAAGGCCCTACATCGTTTGCTGCTTTAACTATATCTTACTGACATACTCCTGATAGAAGGCCCTACATTGTTTGCTGCTTTAACTATATCTTACCGACATACTCCTGATAGAAGGTCCTACATCGTTTGCTGCTTTAACTATATCTTACTGACATACTCCTGATAGAAGGCCCTACATTGTTTGCTGCTTTAACTATATCTTACCGACATACTCCTGATAGAAGCCCCTAAATCGTTTGCCGCTGTAACTATATCTTACTGACATACTACTGATAGAAGCCCCTAAATTGTTTGCTGCTTTAACTATATCTTACTGACATACTCCTGATAGAAGGTCCTACATCGTTTGCTGCTTTAACTATATCTTACTGACATACTCCTGATAGAAGGTCCTACATCGTTTGCTGCTTTAACTATATCTTACTGACATACTCCTGATAGAAGGTCCTACATCGTTTGCTGCTTTAACTATATCTTACTGACATACTCCTGATAGAAGGCCCTACATCGTTTGCTGCTTTAACTATACCTTACTGACATACTCCTGATAGAAGGTCCTACATTGTTTGCTGCTTTAACTATATCTTACCGACATACTCCTGATAGAAGCCCCTAAATCGTTTGCCGCTGTAACTATATCTTACTGACATACTACTGATAGAAGCCCCTAAATTGTTTGCTGCTTTAACTATATCTTACTGACATACTCCTGATAGAAGGCCCTACATCGTTTGCTGCTTTAACTATATCTTACTGACATACTCCTGATAGAAGGTCCTACATCGTTTGCTGCTTTAACTATATCTTACTGACATACTCCTGATAGAAGGTCCTACATTGTTTGCCACTGTAACTATATCTTACTGTCCTACATCGTTTGCCACTGTAACTATATCTTACTGACATACTCCTGATAGAAGGTCCTACATTGTTTGCCACTGTAACTATATCTTACTGACATACTCCTGATAGAAGGACCTACATTGTTTGCCACTGTAACTATATCTTACTGACATACTCCTGATAGAAGGACCTACATTGTTTGCCACTGTAACTATATCTTACTGACATACTCCTGATAGAAGGTCCTACATTGTTTGCTGCTTTAACTATATCTTACTGACATACTCCTGATAGAAGGCCCTACATTGTTTGCTGCTGTAACTATATCTTACTGACATACTCCTGATAGAAGGTCCTACATTGTTTGCCACTGTAACTATATCTTACTGACATACTCCTGATAGAAGGCCCTACATTGTTTGCCGCTGTAACTGTATCTTACTGACATACTCCTGATAGAAGGCCCTACATTGTTTGCTGCTTTAACTATATCTTACTGACATACTCCTGATAGAAGATCCTACATTTGTTTGCTGCTTTAACTATATTTTACTGACATACTCCTGATAGAAGGCCCTACATCGCTTGCTGCTGTAACTATAACTTACTGACATACTCCTGATAGAAGGCCCTACATTGTTTGCTGCTTTAACTATATCTTACTGACATACTCCTGAGAGAAGGCCCTACATTTGTTTGCTGCTTTAACTATATTTTACTGACATACTCCTGATAGAAGATCCTACATTGTTTGCTGCTTTAACTATATCTTACTGACATACTCCTGATAGAAGGCCCTACATTTGTTTGCTGCTTTAACTATATTTTACTGACATACTCCTGATAGAAGGCCCTACATCGCTTGCTGCTGTAACTATAACTTACTGACATACTCCTGATAGAAGGCCCTACATTGTTTGCTGCTTTAACTATATCTTACTGACATACTCCTGAGAGAAGGCCCTACATTTGTTTGCTGCTTTAACTATATTTTACTGACATACTCCTGATAGAAGATCCTACATTGTTTGCTGCTTTAACTATATCTTACTGACATACTCCTGATAGAAGGCCCTACATTTGTTTGCTGCTTTAACTATATTTTACTGACATACTCCTGATAGAAGATCCTACATTGTTTGCTGCTTTAACTATATCTTACTGACATACTCCTGATAGAAGGCCCTACATTGTTTGCTGCTTTAACTATATCTTACTGACATACTCCTGATAGAAGGTCCTACATTGTTTGCTGCTGTAACTATATCTTACTGACATACTCCTGATAGAAGGCCCTACATCGCTTGCTGCTTTAACTATATCTTACTGACATACTCCTGATAGAAGGTCCTACATTGCTTGCTGCTGTAACTATATCTTACTGACATACTCCTGATAGAAGGCCCTACATCGCTTGCTGCTTTAACTATATCTTACTGACATACTCCTGATAGAAGATCCTACATTGTTTGCTGCTTTAACTATATCTTACTGACATACTCCTGATAGAAGGCCCTACATTTGTTTGCTGCTTTAACTATATTTTACTGACATACTCCTGATAGAAGATCCTACATTGTTTGCTGCTTTAACTATATCTTACTGACATACTCCTGATAGAAGGCCCTACATTGTTTGCTGCTTTAACTATATCTTACTGACATACTCCTGATAGAAGGTCCTACATTGTTTGCTGCTGTAACTATATCTTACTGACATACTCCTGATAGAAGGCCCTACATCGCTTGCTGCTTTAACTATATCTTACTGACATACTCCTGATAGAAGGTCCTACATTGCTTGCTGCTGTAACTATATCTTACTGACATACTCCTGATAGAAGGCCCTACATCGCTTGCTGCTTTAACTATATCTTACTGACATACTCCTGATAGAAGGCCCTACATCGCTTGCTGCTTTAACTATATCTTACTGACATACTCCTGATAGAAGGTCCTACATTGCTTGCTGCTGTAACTATATTTTACCGACATACTCCTGATAGAAGATCCTACATTGTTTGCTGCTTTAACTATATCTTACTGACATACTCCTGAGAGAAGGCCCTACATTTGTTTGCTGCTTTAACTATATTTTACTGACATACTACTGATAGAAGATCCTACATTGTTTGCTGCTTTAACTATATCTTACTGACATACTCCTGATAGAAGGCCCTACATTGTTTGCTGCTTTAACTATATCTTACTGACATACTCCTGATAGAAGGCCCTACATTTGTTTGCTGCTTTAACTATATTTTACTGACATACTCCTGATAGAAGATCCTACATTGTTTGCTGCTTTAACTATATCTTACTGACATACTCCTGAGAGAAGGCCCTACATTTGTTTGCTGCTTTAACTATATCTTACTGACATACTCCTGATAGAAGATCCTACATTTGTTTGCTGCTTTAACTATATTTTACTGACATACTCCTGATAGAAGGCCCTACATTGTTTGCTGCTTTAACTATATCTTACCGACATACTCCTGATAGAAGGTCCTACATCGTTTGCCGCTGTAACTATATCTTACCGACATACTCCTGATAGAAGGCCCTACATTGTTTGCTGCTTTAACTATATTTTACTGACATACTCCTGATAGAAGGCCCTACATTGTTTGCTGCTTTAACTATATTTTACTGACATACTCCTGATAGAAGGCCCTACATTGTTTGCTGCTTTAACTATATCTTACTGACATACTCCTGATAGAAGGCCCTACATCGTTTGCTGCTGTAACTATATCTTACTGACATACTCCTGATAGAAGGCCCTACATCGTTTGCTGCTGTAACTATATCTTACTGACATACTCCTGATAGAAGGCCCTACATTGTTTGCTGCTGTAACTATATCTTACTGACATACTCCTGATAGAAGGCCCTACATTGTTTGCTGCTTTAACTATATCTTACTGACATACTCCTGATAGAAGGCCCTACATTGTTTGCCACTGTAACTATATCTTACTGACATACTCCTGATAGAAGATCCTACATTGTTTGCTGCTTTAACTATATCTTACTGACATACTCCTGATAGAAGGCCCTACATTGTTTGCTGCTTTAACTATATTTTACTGACATACTCCTGATAGAAGGCCCTACATTGTTTGCTGCTTTAACTATATCTTACCGACATACTCCTGATAGAAGGCCCTACATTGTTTGCCACTGTAACTATATCTTACTGACATACTACTGATAGAAGGCCCTACATCGCTTGCCACTGTAACTATATCTTACTGACATACTACTGATAGAAGGCCCTACATCGCTTGCCACTGTAACTATATCTTACTGACATACTCCTGATAGAAGGCCCTACATTGTTTGCTGCTTTAACTATATCTTACTGACATACTCCTGATAGAAGGTCCTACATTGTTTGCTGCTTTAACTATATCTTACCGACATACTCCTGATAGAAGACCCTACATCGTTTGCCGCTGTAACTATATTTTACCGACATACTCCTGATAGAAGGCCCTACATCGTTTGCTGCTTTAACTATATCTTACCGACATACTCCTGATAGAAGGCCCTACATCGTTTGCTGCTTTAACTATATCTTACTGACATACTCCTGATAGAAGGCCCTACATTGTTTGCTGCTTTAACTATATCTTACCGACATACTCCTGATAGAAGGTCCTACATCGTTTGCTGCTTTAACTATATCTTACTGACATACTCCTGATAGAAGGCCCTACATTGTTTGCTGCTTTAACTATATCTTACCGACATACTCCTGATAGAAGCCCCTAAATCGTTTGCCGCTGTAACTATATCTTACTGACATACTACTGATAGAAGCCCCTAAATTGTTTGCTGCTTTAACTATATCTTACTGACATACTCCTGATAGAAGGCCCTACATCGTTTGCTGCTTTAACTATATCTTACTGACATACTCCTGATAGAAGGTCCTACATCGTTTGCTGCTTTAACTATATCTTACTGACATACTCCTGATAGAAGGTCCTACATTGTTTGCCACTGTAACTATATCTTACCGACATACTCCTGATAGAAGGTCCTACATCGTTTGCTGCTTTAACTATATCTTACTGACATACTCCTGATAGAAGGCCCTACATCGTTTGCTGCTTTAACTATACCTTACTGACATACTCCTGATAGAAGGTCCTACATTGTTTGCTGCTTTAACTATATCTTACCGACATACTCCTGATAGAAGCCCCTAAATCGTTTGCCGCTGTAACTATATCTTACTGACATACTACTGATAGAAGCCCCTAAATTGTTTGCTGCTTTAACTATATCTTACTGACATACTCCTGATAGAAGGCCCTACATCGTTTGCTGCTTTAACTATATCTTACTGACATACTCCTGATAGAAGGTCCTACATCGTTTGCTGCTTTAACTATATCTTACTGACATACTCCTGATAGAAGGTCCTACATTGTTTGCCACTGTAACTATATCTTACTGTCCTACATCGTTTGCCACTGTAACTATATCTTACTGACATACTCCTGATAGAAGGTCCTACATTGTTTGCCACTGTAACTATATCTTACTGACATACTCCTGATAGAAGGACCTACATTGTTTGCCACTGTAACTATATCTTACTGACATACTCCTGATAGAAGGACCTACATTGTTTGCCACTGTAACTATATCTTACTGACATACTCCTGATAGAAGGTCCTACATTGTTTGCTGCTTTAACTATATCTTACTGACATACTCCTGATAGAAGGCCCTACATTGTTTGCTGCTGTAACTATATCTTACTGACATACTCCTGATAGAAGGTCCTACATTGTTTGCCACTGTAACTATATCTTACTGACATACTCCTGATAGAAGGCCCTACATTGTTTGCCGCTGTAACTATATCTTACTGACATACTCCTGATAGAAGGCCCTACATTGTTTGCTGCTTTAACTATATCTTACTGACATACTCCTGATAGAAGATCCTACATTTGTTTGCTGCTTTAACTATATTTTACTGACATACTCCTGATAGAAGGCCCTACATCGCTTGCTGCTGTAACTATAACTTACTGACATACTCCTGATAGAAGGCCCTACATTGTTTGCTGCTTTAACTATATCTTACTGACATACTCCTGATAGAAGGCCCTACATTTGTTTGCTGCTTTAACTATATTTTACTGACATACTCCTGATAGAAGGCCCTACATCGCTTGCTGCTGTAACTATAACTTACTGACATACTCCTGATAGAAGGCCCTACATTGTTTGCTGCTTTAACTATATCTTACTGACATACTCCTGAGAGAAGGCCCTACATTTGTTTGCTGCTTTAACTATATTTTACTGACATACTCCTGATAGAAGATCCTACATTGTTTGCTGCTTTAACTATATCTTACTGACATACTCCTGATAGAAGGCCCTACATTTGTTTGCTGCTTTAACTATATTTTACTGACATACTCCTGATAGAAGATCCTACATTGTTTGCTGCTTTAACTATATCTTACTGACATACTCCTGATAGAAGGCCCTACATTGTTTGCTGCTTTAACTATATCTTACTGACATACTCCTGATAGAAGGTCCTACATTGTTTGCTGCTGTAACTATATCTTACTGACATACTCCTGATAGAAGGCCCTACATCGCTTGCTGCTTTAACTATATCTTACTGACATACTCCTGATAGAAGGTCCTACATTGCTTGCTGCTGTAACTATATCTTACTGACATACTCCTGATAGAAGGCCCTACATTGTTTGCTGCTTTAACTATATCTTACTGACATACTCCTGATAGAAGGTCCTACATTGTTTGCTGCTGTAACTATATCTTACTGACATACTCCTGATAGAAGGCCCTACATTGTTTGCTGCTTTAACTATATCTTACTGACATACTCCTGATAGAAGGTCCTACATTGTTTGCTGCTGTAACTATATCTTACTGACATACTCCTGATAGAAGGCCCTACATCGCTTGCTGCTTTAACTATATCTTACTGACATACTCCTGATAGAAGGTCCTACATTGCTTGCTGCTGTAACTATATCTTACTGACATACTCCTGATAGAAGATCCTACATTGTTTGCTGCTTTAACTATATCTTACTGACATACTCCTGAGAGAAGGCCCTACATTTGTTTGCTGCTTTAACTATATTTTACTGACATACTACTGATAGAAGATCCTACATTGTTTGCTGCTTTAACTATATCTTACTGACATACTCCTGATAGAAGGCCCTACATTGTTTGCTGCTTTAACTATATCTTACTGACATACTCCTGATAGAAGGCCCTACATTTGTTTGCTGCTTTAACTATATTTTACTGACATACTCCTGATAGAAGATCCTACATTGTTTGCTGCTTTAACTATATCTTACTGACATACTCCTGAGAGAAGGCCCTACATTTGTTTGCTGCTTTAACTATATCTTACTGACATACTCCTGATAGAAGATCCTACATTTGTTTGCTGCTTTAACTATATTTTACTGACATACTCCTGATAGAAGGCCCTACATTGTTTGCTGCTTTAACTATATCTTACCGACATACTCCTGATAGAAGGTCCTACATCGTTTGCCGCTGTAACTATATCTTACCGACATACTCCTGATAGAAGGCCCTACATTGTTTGCTGCTTTAACTATATTTTACTGACATACTCCTGATAGAAGGCCCTACATTGTTTGCTGCTTTAACTATATTTTACTGACATACTCCTGATAGAAGGCCCTACATTGTTTGCTGCTTTAACTATATCTTACTGACATACTCCTGATAGAAGGCCCTACATCGTTTGCTGCTGTAACTATATCTTACTGACATACTCCTGATAGAAGGCCCTACATCGTTTGCTGCTGTAACTATATCTTACTGACATACTCCTGATAGAAGGCCCTACATTGTTTGCTGCTGTAACTATATCTTACTGACATACTCCTGATAGAAGGCCCTACATTGTTTGCTGCTTTAACTATATCTTACTGACATACTCCTGATAGAAGGCCCTACATTGTTTGCCACTGTAACTATATCTTACTGACATACTCCTGATAGAAGATCCTACATTGTTTGCTGCTTTAACTATATCTTACTGACATACTCCTGATAGAAGGCCCTACATTGTTTGCTGCTTTAACTATATTTTACTGACATACTCCTGATAGAAGGCCCTACATTGTTTGCTGCTTTAACTATATCTTACCGACATACTCCTGATAGAAGGCCCTACATTGTTTGCCACTGTAACTATATCTTACTGACATACTACTGATAGAAGGCCCTACATCGCTTGCCACTGTAACTATATCTTACTGACATACTACTGATAGAAGGCCCTACATCGCTTGCCACTGTAACTATATCTTACTGACATACTCCTGATAGAAGGCCCTACATTGTTTGCTGCTTTAACTATATCTTACTGACATACTCCTGATAGAAGGCCCTACATTGTTTGCCACTGTAACTATACCTTACTGACATACTCCTGATAGAAGGTCCTACATTGTTTGCTGCTTTAACTATATCTTACTGACATACTCCTGATAGAAGGTCCTACATGTACATCGCTTGCCGCTGTAACTATACCTTACTGACATACTCCTGATAGAAGGTCCTACATTGTTTGCTGCTTTAACTATATCTTACTGACATACTCCTGATAGAAGGCCCTACATCGTTTGCCATGGTAACTATAAGCTATCGACATACTCCTGATAGAAGGTCCTACATGTACATCGCTTGCCGCTGTAACTATACCTTACTGACATACTCCTGATAGAAGGTCCTACATGTACATCGCTTGCCGCTGTAACTATACCTTACTGACATACTCTTGATAGAAGGTCCTACATTGTTTGCCGCTGTAACTATATCTTACTGACATACTCTTGATAGAAGGTCCTACATCGCTTGCCGCTGTAACTATACCTTACTGACATACTCCTGATAGAAGGCCCTACATTGTTTGCTGCTTTAACTATATCTTACTGACATACTCCTGATAGAAGGTCCTACATGTACATCGCTTGCCGCTGTAACTATACCTTACTGACATACTCTTGATAGAAGGTCCTACATTGTTTGCCGCTGTAACTATATCTTACTGACATACTCTTGATAGAAGGTCCTACATCGCTTGCCGCTGTAACTATACCTTACTGACATACTCCTGATAGAAGGCCCTACATTGTTTGCTGCTTTAACTATATCTTACTGACATACTCCTGATAGAAGGTCCTACATGTACATCGCTTGCCGCTGTAACTATACCTTACTGACATACTCTTGATAGAAGGTCCTACATTGTTTGCCGCTGTAACTATATCTTACTGACATACTCTTGATAGAAGGTCCTACATCGCTTGCCGCTGTAACTATACCTTACTGACATACTCCTGATAGAAGGCCCTACATTGTTTGCTGCTTTAACTATATCTTACTGACATACTCCTGATAGAAGGTCCTACATGTACATCGCTTGCCGCTGTAACTATACCTTACTGACATACTCTTGATAGAAGGTCCTACATGTACATCGCTTGCCGCTGTAACTATACCTTACTGACATACTCCTGATAGAAGGTCCTACATGTACATCGCTTGCCGCTGTAACTATACCTTACTGACATACTCTTGATAGAAGGTCCTACATGTACATCGCTTGCCGCTGTAACTATACCTTACTGACATACTCTTGATAGAAGGTCCTACATGTACATCGCTTGCCGCTGTAACTATACCTTACTGACATACTCCTGATAGAAGGTCCTACATTGTTTGCTGCTTTAACTATATCTTACTGACATACTCCTGATAGAAGGCCCTACATTGTTTGCCACTGTAACTATATCTTACTGACATACTCCTGATAGAAGGCCCTACATCGTTTGCCACTGTAACTATATCTTACTGACATACTCCTGATAGAAGGTCCTACATTGTTTGCCACTGTAACTATATCTTACTGACATACTCCTGATAGAAGGCCCTACATAGTTTGCCACTGTAACTATATCTTACCGACATACTCCTGATAGAAGGCCCTACATCGTTTGCCGCTGAACATATACTCGGGCTCCTTACTATCTTTTTTGGACCTGAAATGATAATACAAAGAAAGTTCAGTGGCAAGTGGATTGGGGTCAACATACATGTATCATACCTTAATCTACACCTGTTGATGTGAGAAACATGTATTCAATGGAATCTCAGTCATTGAAAACATATTGTTGTATATCACAAGTGGAATACAAGCCAGAACTACTTCAAGTTGACGTTGTTACCAAGCGCAATGACGTCATAATGTCGACAATCCGCTCTGGGTGATGCACAGACAATTACCAGTTTTTTCAGACTTAAATCAAACAAGAAGTTGTGGGATACCCCCATGGTGAAAAAACATGTGATGAACGAACAAATTACTTGACAATTCTAATGAATGACAGATGGAAATCCAACATTTTCAGTTAAAGAAAGAGGGATAACACTTAAATGGAAAATGTGAACAACGTCAATGAACCCTCTTTTGAAAGCCCTCCTGATGCCAAACCCGCATACTAAAATTTCATAGATTCGATCCTCCATTGTTGAGATATATGAGGATGGTCAGACAGATGGACGAATGTAATCTTTTGGGATAGGGGTACATGTATAAGTAAAGGTAATTGTAGTATCAATGATAGTCACTGTCATGGATTACCCATAAGATAAAATTGATAAAAAATAAGAAAGTAAAAACAGTTGACCAACCAAAACTTACACCAGGGCAGCGAGGCATGAAGATGCTGCAGCCACCCCCCCCCCCCCCCCCCATGACAGACATCAACACAGGGGATTGACAAGTTTAAATTTATTCCATATAAGCTTTCCAATAGATACACAGAACAATACATGCATCTTAAACCATCCACATGATGCCCAATATTGAAACACTAGTACACCAGAAGTATAAAAGTAATAATGATTAAATTTAATTGAGTATTATGGCCCTATAATAAGGATTAAATTTAATCGAGTATTATGGTATCATGGTCTGTATATGATAGTGAGTAAGAGGGGAAATGTCCGGGTGGGGAAATGTCCGCTTTGCTTATTTTAGAGTGGGTGGGGAAATGTCCGGTTATTTTATTACAATACTACTTCCATTAACTACTACAGTAACTTGCTAATTGTCTTATTTAAATTATATTTATATACACAAAATTTCCAAAAATGCCAAATTTATAATAACAATTAATTTCTTTAGAAAAATAAAACATTTTTTATTTTTAAATAAAAGTTATAAATTGAAGAAATACAATGTCAGATTATCTACATGTACAAGCCTTGAAATAGTGTGTCTGTCATTTGCAGAATGAGGTCCCCAGAGGGTGAATTTAGTGATGCTACCCCACATAGTGGGCTAGCATCACCAAATTCACCCTCTGGGGACCTCATTCTGCTTACACCTCAGCAGAATGAGGTTCCCAGAGGGTGAATTTGGTGATGCTAACCCGGAGCGGGGTAGCATCACTAAATTCACCCTCTGGGGACCTCATTCTGCAAATGACAGACACCCTATTTCAAGGCATGTACATGTACCGGTATCTAAACTATACTTTTGCTGTATTTTATTCGTGCTAAACATGTTTTATCTTGTTATTTTATCTTTTTATTGATGATTTAAATAAAGCAATATTTAAAAATTAATAAGTGTAAATTATCCCTATTTTGGACTGAAGTCTCCCTAAAATCTCCAAAGGGAGAAGTCAACCCTAGCTTGGGCCCTGTATGGTGTGAATAATTTATTATGTTTCATTGTGTCAGCTTGCCTGTGTACAGTAGGTCTAAACACCATAATAAAAAGATTTCCCCACTGAAGGACTTGGAAGTATTGGAAAATTCTATTTCTCATACCCCACTGGACAAAACAAGTGTCCATTGGCACCGCGATGTGTTTGCCGTTCGGCCGCGGTGTCAGAGTTTGTAACTGCAGTTGAGCACTGCGGCCGAACGGCAAGTACTCCGCGGCCGAACGGCAAGTACACTGCGACCGAAAGGCAACTACACAGCGGCTGAACGGCATGGCATGTACACCGTGGTTAGATTTCTGTTTTGTATCGTCTTTTTCAGTTTAATGAACATACACCGCGGCAACTACACCATGGCTGATCGGCAAGTACACCGCGGCCCAACTGTAGTTTGCCGGTGGAGCCGCGGTGTAGTTGCATTTCAGCCGCGGTGGCAATGCTAACCGCACCGCGGTTAAGTGGACACTTGTTTTGTCCAGCAGGGTAGGTGTTATAGCCTGTATGGGGTTTTATGGGTGCCTTGTAGTACATGGTAGGTTCACAAACAAGCCATAGAAATAACCAAACAGCTGAAAGTAATTTACTAAAGAGTTATAATATGACACCGATATATGCACTATACATACCGTAGGTGGCCCAAAGCAAGTGCTAACATATGAAACAAGAACAAAAAAAAAGTCACACAACTAGCAGATATAGTGTTCATAGTAACTTCATACATACATATAACCCAGAATGCCTCTGATCATCTATGGTGACAGGGCCAATCAGAAATGAAGATCACTTTGAATCCAAGGCCACTAGGAATCACCTATGAGTATCTCTAATAAACACAACACTGATACACAAGCAGTGTTTTAATGCAGGGGGAATGTAGGTTACTGCCACAGTAGCATTCTTTATTATTAGAAGCACACCTGTGTACTACTCACAGACTCCTGATTGCTTCTCTGGGTACTGGGTGTACCTGTGGTCTCACTGACAGCAGACACTTACCCCCACTGTGAAGTATGAAAGTACTCCCTACATTAACCCTTTATTTACTGAATGGATTCTTCCATTAACCCCTTCATGATGGGAGCTGCACTGGTGCAGCATTGATTCAAACATATTTTATTCCAATCCTAATTAACCCTTTCGGTGCCAAGTCCGATTTTTGTATCAACACATATTTCCTTGATCATTTTTCAAATTTATTGATTATAATAATGTGATACATTGATGGAAAGAGCTCTAAGAATTGGACTTGGCACTGAAAGGGTTAATACATGTAACATATATGAATATTTAACTTAAGTTTTGACAATATAGTATAGATAGGTGAATTGGAAAGGTGATTAACAAGCCCAGGAGGTTTTATTAACCCTTTACCCAACAAACCGGCCAAAACCGGCCAAATAAAGCTTCAACAGCCTAAAATATCTTCGGTCTGTCTCAATAGAACCATACAAATATGGATATCATTGGAACCGGCTCATTGACCACATTGTGATGGTTATAGTTATGCCCTGTGCCAATGCATTCTCTTATATATGCGAGTCGACCATAGGTCGCCTCGCATATATAAGAGAATGCATTGGCCTAAAAAAAAACCTTTTTTTAACACTTTTTACCATTTTTTCTTACATTCTTTAACAATTTTATAATTTTTAATGTGTTAAGCCAATGCATTCTCTTATATATGCGAGGCGACCTATGGTCGACTCGCATATATAAGAGAATGCATTGGCACAGGGCCCTTCTGTTGGGTAAAGGGTTAAGGTTGCTGTGCAAGCAGCTGGTGCAGCATTAAAGATCCTGTGCCAGTGCATTCTCTTATATATGCAAGTTTCCCATAGGGAGCCTCGCATATATAAGAGAATGAGCTGGCTTACAAGGACAAGTTAATATTGTTAGGCCAATGCATTCTATGGGCCCTTTGCATGATTCACATATACATGTATAACAGAATGCATTGGCTCAGGGTTTTCACAAAATTTCAGGAAGCTCGAGTACTTAAGTTATATAGGTATAAGTATATATTGGAAGGGTCTGTTCATCTGGAGGGGTGTTCAGGAAAACTGAGCAGACAGCTGATACAAAAAGATGATACAAGTGCAGAATGATTCCTATTCATTTGAGGGAAATGTTCCGATAATAAGTTCAGCAAATGGACCATTGGCAGGACACTTAGAAAATATTCTACATGACACAAATGCCCCATAAACACCCCCTAAGCAATATGTCACTATTAACCCTTTACCCAACAGAAGGGCCCTGTGCCAATGCATTCTCTTATATATGCGAGTCGACCATAGGTCGCCTCACATATATAAGAGAATGCATTGGCTTAACACATTAAAAATGATAAAATTGTTAAAGAATGTAAGAAAAAATGGTAAAAAGTGTTAAAAAAAGATTTTTTTTAGGCCAATGCATTCTCTTATATATGCGAGGCGACCTATGGTCGACTCGCATATATAAGAGAATGCATTGGCACAGGGCTAACTGTAACTATCACAATGTGGTCAAGGAGCCGGTTCCAATGATATCCATATTTGTATGGTTCTATTGAGACAGACCGAAGATATTTTATGCTGTTGAAGCTTTATTTGGCCGGTTTTGGCCGGTTTGTTGGGTAAAGGGTTAAGACAAAGTTTGGGACTCTTATCAGAAAGATTTCCGTTGGAATTTGACTTTGAACTCAACCACTAATTGGTTTTGGGACAGTTTTACTGTTTTAGCTTTATTTTGTGTGCAACATGTGGTTTCTGAGATATAATCCATATGTAAACGTCAATATGTTTATAAAGTTCGATGTTGTTGTAACCTTCGTCCTTGGACTTTAGAACCACAATGTCATCTATAAACTGCAATCATATTGCAGCTGTTTAAAGTGCAGATAATTTTCTTGGTCTTGTTTATTCACATGTGCCAGTCACATAAACTGTTCTACACACTCTGGTACATTGGATACCTCAGTGGCAAACAAATATTGATGTATATGCTGTTATCTGATGATGTACAGGTTACTACAGTTGTGACCAAACTAGTACATGAAGTAATAATAATGAAGGCTCTCTGATCATACTTAACCCTTTACCCAACAGAAGGGCCCTGTGCCAATGCATTCTCTTATATATGCGAGTCGACCATAGGTCGCCTCGCATATATAAGAGAATGCATTGGCTTAACACATTAAAAATGAAAGTGTCAATGACACTGTAGCTCAACTTGGAAAGGGAATAATTTAATGTATTACAGTCAATGGAGCGATTAGGAATGTGGTAAGTTGAATGTCTAATACTAGTTTATAGACATTGAAGAGAAAAGTAAAATCCAAGATGGCTGCTGACAGCCATGTCTTCGGCCGAATGACCCCAAAATGATTATATCCCATCCACATGTCATCGTTAACATCCATGACAAATTTTATGACGATCAGACTAAAGGTACGACCTGTAGCCCATGCTAATGGATTGAATTTAGTCATACAAAGAGTAAAATCCAAGATGGCTGCTGGCGGCCATGTTTTTTGGACAAATGACCCCAAAATGACTCGTTCCCATCAACATGTCATTGTTAACATCCAGGACAAATTTTATGATGATCAGACTAAAAGTATGACCTGTAGCCCGTGCTAAATGATTTAGTCATACAAAGAGTAAAATCCAAGATGGCTGCTGGCGGCCATGTTTTTTGGCCGAATGACCTCAAAATGACTCGTTCCAATCTACATGTCATTGCTAACATCCATGACAAAGTTTATGATGATCAGACTAAAGGTACAACCTGTAGCCTGTGCTAATGGATTGAATTTTGAAATCAAAGATGGCCACTGGCGGCCATGTTTTTTGGACGAATGACCCCAAAATGACTCGTTCCCATCTACATGTCATTGTTAACATCCAGGACAAATTTTATGATGATCAGACTAAAGGTACGACCTGTAGCCCGTGCTAAAGGATTTAGTCATACAAAGAGTAAAATCCAAGATGGCTGCTGGTGGCCATGTTTTTTGTCCGAATGACCCCAAAATTAATCGTTCCCATCTACATGTCAATATTAACATCCATGATAAATTTTATGATGATCAGACGAACAGTACGACCTGTAGCCTGTGCTAATGAATTGAATTTTGAAATCAAAGATGGCCGCTGGCGGCCATGTTTTTCATCCAAATGACCCCAAAATGACTCGTTCCCATCTACATTCCAATTTCAAAAGCCACGAAAAATTTCATGACGATCAGACTCAAGGTACGACCTGTAGTCCGTGCTAAAGGATTTAGTCATACAAAGAGTAAAATCCAAGATGGCTTCTGGTGGCCATGTTTTTTGGCCGAATGACCCCAAAATGACTCGTTCCCATCTACATGTCATTATTAACATTCATGACAAATTTTATGATGATCAGACTAAAAGTACGACCTGTAGCCCGTGCTAAATGATTTAGTCATACAAAGAGTAAAATCCAAGATGGCTGCTGGCGGCCATGTTTTTTGGCCGAATGACCTCAAAATGACTTGTTCCCATCTACATGTCATTGTTAACATCCATGACAAATTTTATGATGATCAGACTAAAGGTACGACCTGTAGCCTGTGCTAAAGGATCTAGTCATACAAAGAGTAAAATCCAAGATGGCTGCTGGCGGCCATGTTTTTTGGCCAAATGACCCCAAAATTAATCGTTCCCATCTACATGTCAATATTAACATCCATGACAAATTTCATGATGATCAGACGAACAGTACGACCTGTAACCCGTGCTAATGGATTGAATTTTGAAATCAAAGATGGCCACTGGCAGCCATGTTTTTCATCCGAATGACCCCAAAATGACTCGTTTCCCATCTACATTACAATTTCAACAGCCATAAAATTTTTTATGATGATCAGACTAAAAGTACGACCTGTAGCCCGTGCTAAATGATTTAGTCATACAAAAATTAACTGGTTCCTACGACGTAACACTACAGATACAGATACAGATACAAAGAGTAAAATCCAAGATGGCTTCTGGTGGCCATGTTTTTTGGCCGAATGACCCCAAAATGACTCGTTCCCATCTACATGTCATTTATATTAACATTCATGACAAATTTTATGATGATCAGACTAAAAGTACGACCTGTAGCCCGTGCTAAATGATTTAGTAATACAAAGAGTAAAATCCAAGATGGCTGCTGGCGGCCATGTTTTTCGGCCGAATGACCCCGAAATGACTCGTTCCCATCTACATGTCATTGTTAATATCCATGACAAATTTTATGATGATCAGACTAAAGGTACGACCTGTAGCCTGTGCTAAAGAATTTAGTCATACAAAGAGTAAAATCCAAGATGGCTGCTGGCGGCCATGATTTTTGGCCGAATGACCCCAAAATTACTCGTTCCCATCTACATGTCAATATTAACATCCATGACAAATTTCATGATGATCAGACGAACAGTACGACCTGTGGCCCGTGCTAATGGATTAAATTTTGAAAACAAAGATGGCTGCTGGTGGCCATGTTTTTTGTCCGAATGACCCCAAAATGACTCGTTCCCATCTACATTCTAATTTCAACAGCCATTACAAATTTCATGATGATCAGAATAAAGGTACGACCTGTAGCCCGTGCTAAAGGATTTAGTCATACAAAGAGTAAAATCCAAGATGGCTGCTGGTGGCCATGTTTTTTGCCCGAATGACCCAAAAAAGACTCGTTCCCATCTACATGTCATTGTTAACATCCATGACAAATTTTATGATGATCTGACCAAAGGTACGACCTGTAGCCCGTGTCAAAGGATTTAGTCATGCAAAGAGTAAAATCTAAGATGGCTGCCGGCGGCCATGTTTTTTGGCCAAATGACCCCAAAATTACTCGTTCCCATTTACATGTCAATATTAACATCCATGACAAATTTCATGACAATAAGACAAACGGTACGGCCTGTAGCCCGTGCTAATGGATTGAATTTTGAAATCCAAGATGGCCACTGGCGGCCATGTTTTTTTTTCGAATGACCCCAAAATGACTCGTTCCCATCTACATGTCAATGTCAACATCCATGACAAATTTCATAATAATCGGACCAAAGGTACGAACTGTAGCCCGTGCTAAAGGAAATTGTTGACGCATCACGCACACACACACGGACGACGGATACCAAGCCATGGCAATAGCCCAAACTTTACAAAGTAAAGTTGAGCTAAAAATGGTAAAAAGTGTTAAAAAAAGATTTTTATTTTAGGCCAATGCATTCTCTTATATATGCGAGGCGACCTATGGTCGACTCGCATATATAAAAGAATGCATTGGCACAGGGCATAACTGTAACTATCACAATGTGGTCAAGGAGCCGGTTCCAATGATATCCATATTTGTATGGTTCTATTGAGACAGACCGAAGATATTTTAGGCTGTTGAAGCTTTATTTGGCCGGTTTTGGCCGGTTTGTTGGGTAAAGGGTTAACCCTTTGAACCTGAGAGACCGGAATACTGGTCCAATACTTACAGTAATTCCCTAAGTAATCGACTCCTTAACCACATCAGAATTATGGGTAATTTTTCAGGATTTAGTCGGAAATATGGCTTGTTGCCATTCATCGGAAAGCTCTCCCCATAAAATTAGGAAAAATAAGCAGACAACAGATAACACAAGTACAAAAAGGGTCTTATTTATAGGAGAGAAATGTTAAGATCAACATTTCTTAACCCTTTACCCAACAGAAGGGCCCTGTGCCAATGCATTCTCTTATATATGCGAGTCGACCATAGGTCGCCTCGCATATATAAGAGAATGCATTGGCTTAACACATTAAAAATTATAAAATTGTTAAAGAATGTAAGAAAAAATGGTAAAAAGTGTTAAAAAAAGATTTTTATTTTAGGCCAATGCATTCTCTTATATATGCGAGGTGACCTATGGTCGACTCGCATATATAAGAGAATGCATTGGCACAGGACATAACTGTAACTATCACAATGTGGTCAAGGAGCCGATTCCAATGATATCCATATTTGTATGGTTCTATTGAGACAGACCGAAGATATTTTAGGCTGTTGAAGCTTTATTTGGCCGGTTTTGGCCGGTTTGTTGGGTAAAGGGTTAAGGGATAACTAATCATCAATGAGTATTTAGTACAGAAAGGGTTAATACCATGGTTCTGCCGAGTCAGCTTATAGATAATGACCGATCACATTCATTTCCCCCAGCACCCAATTCAAAATGTTATATTTACCCATACCACAGCCTGATCAGAAGTCAAGGCCATCATGGGTAATCAAATATTGGATAACAACTGGCTGTACAACTCCCTCACTAAAGCATGTGGTGAAATTCTGTTTATGGTAACTATTATACCCCCCCAGACAATGCTCTGTCGGCAAATGACTAACCAATCTGATTAGTTCGTACAGAGAAAAAAATATCATCAATCAACTTGTGATATCAGGTTCCCTGTGCGAAGGTTATATGCTAATTCCATCTACAGAATCCTATTCTATGAGGTGACATTGTACCAGAGAATGAAATTCAGCTATATGTTTTAGGCCAAAATAAAAAACCTCTTCGTTTCCGATACTCTGCCTGGCTGAGATTTTCTTGCCTGCCTCAATTTATTTTTTAAATTTTCTGTTAGACGTGTTAGAGTGTCAATTGATGTGAATATTTATCATTTTCAAAATCTCAAAAGCAACGAGAGCATCACTAGGGCATGGCAAAATACGCCCTTTAGCCATTTCGAATTGTACTAACGCAAAATAAAATAATAATTTGAGCTTACAAAGAATGTCTGATGTACCCCTACATGTATTTTCATGAAATCCAAGATGGCTGCTGGTGGCCATGTTTGTTTTAAAAAAAAAATTGGGAAAAAATAGAGGCTCCCATCTAGGGGTCACCTCGAAGATCCATATGAAGTTTGGTGACGACTTGATGAGAAATGTGACCTGTGGTGTGCTAAAGGATTTGATCACACAAAGAGTAAAATCCAAGATGGCTGCTGGCAGCCATGTTTTTACATAATTCGGGGAAAAATAGTAGGCACCCATCGAGAGGTCACACCGAAGATCCATATGAAGTTAGGTGATAATCGGATGAGGGTGCGTTAAAGGATTTAGTGATGCAAAGAGTAAAATACAAGATGGCTGCCAGCAGCCATATTTTTCATCAAAAATCATTCAAATTTGACAGCTCCCATCTAGAGGTGATCCTAGACCCATATGGCGAATATCGTTGAAATCAGTCAAAGTTTGTTTTAACACCTTTGTTTTATTTTATTATGGTTTTTTGAATAGTCTATTTTTATTTGAAGAGTTCAGTGAAGAGTTTACATTTATTTGAAATTGTGTTATGTTTTCATTTATACCAGGTTGAATAAATGATTTTTAATAGAACTATTTAAATCTGAGCCTTTTCATGTCAATGTGCATTGATAGATCCTTGATGAAAACATTTAGCAAGCTGACCTTTTTATTACACATTGGTGTCATCCCTCATTATTAACTGATGGTGAACTCAAACCCCATACCAAGAGTTAAGTGCATACCTACATGTATTACATAATAGAAGCATTCTTAAAACCTTTTGTCCCATTATTTTGAAGAAAAATGACTCTAGGAAAAAAGTTAAAGGGCCAGGAAAAAATGTGTAAGCCAGGTTGCTGAACCACCCACCCACCCCACCAAGTGTTCGGAAACAATTTGCAATTTTTCTATCCACAGGTCCCTTGGTGCGACAACACTACCATGAGTATAAACCTTAATACATACTTGAATTAAGATATATACTCATGGTGGTGTTGTCACACATTGGGGACCTGGGTTTCGATCTCGTTGGGTCGTGAGCAATGAATTAAAACCTAACCCCAAAGGGCTGTCTTTGAAGCTCATTCATGCCAGAGTAGCTCACCTGAAGACTCCAAGCTGTTTATTGTATTCTGCTCCCAACTTCTAAAACAATGTTTTCAGTATGGTCTTATCTTAGTAAAGGTTTTCGAAATTAAGTTAAACACAGTTTCCTCCCTGTTATCAAGTCACGGTGATGATAAAACTTAATAGAACGATTTTATAGAGATATTGCAATTTATTGAAACCTGTGATTTATCACAGGTTCCCTTCCACATGAAACACTATTACCAAATAAAGAGCATTTACTTATTATTTAATAACAGTTGTGTATACAGTTGCAGGTAACCGACATTCTAATTCCCTCTAATTCATTTGGACTTTTTATTATACTCCAATGACATTCCCAAGTAATATATTTATTTTTATTGATGGAAAGAAAATCAGACCGGAAAAGCTTTTACCACTATGTGGAGAAACCCGCATGCATGGGGCCCTCGTCAACTTTGTCCTCTGACAGTACAGCCAGAGCATGCGTATACCTTGTCACTTATGTTAATTGTAGGGGGGTCTCCTGATTGTACAATCAGAAGATTAGTAAGATTTTTCTATAGTCCTTGTATATCTTTGATCGAGTCCAGACCCCAACAATGTAATCAGGATACTAATTGATTGTGTATTGGCACACTTTCTCATTTAATCAATGGCATACTCTGTATTCAATTCACATGCTGTACATTTGGCTCATCATCATTGAAGCTGATATTATGGCTGGAGAAACGGACATTAATGCAAACCCTCATTGTGGCATTGACATCAGGACATAATATTCAAATGAATTTCTAAGAAATGAGGTTGAAGACCAAAGCACCATTAATCAACCACAAAAAACTTATTGATTGTTGGTAACTATGTGATGATAATGTCCTACTGCTATCCTCAAAGTAATTGACCTGAAGAACGGAGTGATACCCCGGTAATGACCAAAGTATTAGCAGCAGTATATGGTATCCACCACGGTATTAAGACGGTCACTACGGTACCGTGCAGTTTTGATACGCAGTCTATTAGCGGTCATCAAGACCAAAAGTTGAAAAAATTATACGACCACAAGGATCTCGTTAAAACTTAAAAGTTCCACAGATGCATGTATAAAATTAATCACTAAATTTTATTTTCATGCCTGCTTGTGTAATGCCAATCATCACGACTGGATGGGTGGAGTTTATAAATTGACAGCCGAAACAATATCGGCAAATTCAAAATTTCATTGCGTGCTATATTAAACCCCATTTATACAAATTTTCTATTAAGTATTCTCATGTCCTATACTTGGAATTCTATGAACCAATGTATTATCTACCACACACATGGCACAGGCCTTGACACAGATAAATAACACAAATCTTGCTTAGTATATTGTCCATATAAATAAACCCGGTATTGTGAATGGTGACTGCAAGCATTGTGGTGTGACCGCGGTATGCGCAGTGTTGAAGCAGTAATAAGCAGTAACCTTACCGCAGTATTGGAGGTTACCGCTGTATAATACCGCGGTATTACCGGGGTGAGATCACATTGGAGGTGATCAATTACTTTAAGTATAGCTGTAGTTCTAAATCCCTGTGAAACTGTAAGAAGAGTTGATTATACAAATACAGTAGGGCGCAGTGTATATGGATTTACAGACTAGATGACAAACCAAGTAAAAAAGAATATCATTGAGTGACTTCATTGCCGATAATCAGAAATTTCAGAATGAAAATGTCGAGATTGATCTTATGATTTTCAAACCAATATTATTGTGAACATCTGTGCACTTAAATATGCACCAAGAGTTCATAATTTTTATGAAAAATAGACTTCCAGTAGAGAAATATAGGCCTACGGCTATGACAAAGTGAGTAGGCCTAATAATACGGTACCAGTAGTAAACCTGAAGTAAAACAGTCGGGAATGGAGAGTGCCAGAGTGGACAGAGATCAAGTCTGACTTTAGTGGGCTTGTCATTTACAGAATGAGGTCCCCAGAGGGTGAATTTAGTGATGCTAGCAGCTATGCGGGCTAGCATTACTAAATTCACCCTCTGGGGACCTCAATAGCAGATGAGGCCATAAAGAACGAGATCCCCAGAGGGTGAATTTGTAGGTTTTAACCCTTTCTTTACTAAATGGATTCTCCAATGTATACATTGGAATGGTCTATTATTCAGCAGGAGGGGTGCTCATCAAAGATAAGCAGACAACAGATAATACAAGTGTAGAAGGATTCCTATTCATTGGTGGCAAATACTTAACAATGAGAATTTATTATAGAAAGGGTTATTTCAAACATTTTGGTTGAAAATCTGTGTTGTAATAATAATAATAATAATTGTTAATGCTTTTACATTTCACAATTATTTGATAGGAATTTCAATATGTTTCGTTTCAACCAGAACTTATTACGAAGACATTGAGAGGCTTTAAGTATCACTTAACAAGTATAACAAGAATTATTTTCCTCTTATTTTCTTGTCTATCAGAAATTAATTTGCCAAGGCATAAGGCATGCAACTATGCAATGCTGTACATCTACAATAGATCTACATGGTAGCAAAACAGAGAGCAGAGGTGGGGGGGGAATTGAATTGGCAAAGTTTTTATCAATCGTGATGTTCTAACACACCATAATTTAGCTACTGAATTCTTATCAGTGTGAATTAATGTGAGGGATAAATACTATACCAAGGTTGAGGTTGAGGTTGTAGGTCCATTGATGTGGGGACAAAATCATTTTCTCTGGTGACATCATGTGATACATGTACATGTAGATTCAATACCTGGATGTCGATTTTGAACCCCGGAGTGGAGACAACTTATACAGGTAAAAAAAATAGTCAGTTACCAACTGATCTATGCAGACCATAGACCAACAAGTAACTAGAAGTGAGACTGGACTGTCCCAATGGGACTAAGGATACACCCCACTTTCCAAAAAAAAAACAAGGAATACAAGCTGACAAAATTATGCAAGTTGCAAAAAATTTATGAGTTGAAAAAGGGAGAAAACTCCATTTAAACTAGAAGTGACCCTGAAGATCCTTATGTAGTTTGGTGATGATCGGATGAGGGATGTGACCAGTAGGTTGTGCCGAAGGATTTAGTCATGCAAAGATTAAAATCCAGGATGGTCGCTTGGCAGCATTCTTTTTTTACAAATTTTGGAAAACATTGTTGGCTCCCATCTAGAGGTCACCCCGAAGATCCTTATGAAGTGTGGTAATGATCAGATGAAGGATGTGGCCTGCAGGTTGTGCCAAAGAATTTAGTCATGCAAAGAGTAAAATCCAAGATGGCCACTGGCACCTATGTTTTTCAACAAATTTCGGAAAAAATTAATGGCTCCCATCCAGAGGTCACCCTGAAGATGCATATAAAGTTTGGTGATGATCGGACGAGGATGTGGTCTGCAGGGTGTGTCAAAGGATTTAGTCATGTAAAGAGTAAAATACAAGATGGCTGCCGGCGGCCATGTTTTTAATAAAAAATCAGTCAAATTCAATAGCTTTCATCTGGAGGTGATCATAATCATGCCTGTAAATTTACAAAATATATGTGGGCTGTATGGTGTGCTGATGGATTCAAATCTGAAATCCAAGGCCATGTTTTCCAACGAATTTAAGAAATAATAAATGGCTCCCATGTAAAGGTCACCCTGAAGATCCGTATGAAGTTTGATGCCGTTCGGATGAGGGATGTGGCCTGTAGGGTTGCCAAAGGATTTAGTCATGCAAAGAGAAAAATCCAAGATGGCTGCTGGCAGCAGTGTTTTGTAACAAATCCGAAATAATCGATGGATCCCATCTAGAGGTCACCCATATGAAGTTCGGTAGCGATTAGATGAGGGATGTGGACTGTCGGGTGTGCCAAAGGATTCAGTCATGCAAAGAGTAAAATTCAAGATGTTTAACATCGAAAATCGCTAAAATTCGATAGCTCCCATCTTGAGGTGATCCTAAACATGCCTGTAAATTTTCAAAACATTTCTCCTATAAATGCGGGCTGCAGGGTGTGGCGATGGATTCAAATTTGAAATCCAAAATGGCTGCTGATGGCCATGTTTTTTAATGAATAAATTGATGGCTCAAATCTAGAGGTCCCCCTGAAGATCCATATGAAGTTTGGTGATGATCAGATGAGGGATGCGGCCTGTAGGGGTGAGCCAAAGGAAATTGTGGGATCAGATTGAATTCCCCAGTTGAAGTTAGTCATTAGTCACCTTGATTATTCATTTTATTTTCTGCAAATTAGGGAATATAGAAACTGAACAGAAGGAAAATGTGAATAAAACAATTTTAGACTATATATACTTCTCAGAAGATGAGGGCTAAGCAGAATGTGAATTTGGTGATGCTAGCATAGGGTAGCATCACTAAATTCACCCTCTGGGGACCTCATACTGTACTGTAAATGTCTGACACACTATTGCCAGACTTGGTGTTAAATGTGTATAACCGAGAAAATGTATATTTCATGCACACCAACGTCCCTAATTTCCAAATCGTACTGTGATCAATCAGTGCTGACATTAGTCATGAGTAGATCACATGGTTGTGCCTTAACCCTTTACCCAACAAACCGGCCAAAACCGGCCAAATAAAGCTTCAACAGCCTAAAATATCTTCGGTCTGTCTCAATAGAACCATACAAATATGGATATCATTGGAACCGGCTCCTTGACCACATTGTGATAGTTACAGTTATGCCCTGTGTCAATGCATTCTCTTATATATGCGAGTCGACCATAGGTCGCCTCGCATATATAAGAGAATGCATTGGCCTTTTTTTCTTACATTCTTTAACAATTTTATAATTTTTAATGTGTTAAGCCAATGCATTCTCTTATATATGCGAGGCGACCTATGGTCGACTCGCATATATAAGAGAATGCATTGGCACAGGGCCGTTCTGTTGGGTAAAGGGTTAATGCTTGTTTGACTGAATATACTGAAAATTTAATATATTAAATACTATATCCAGTTTGCCAAAGCATAATGTTAACTGTCTGGTTGACACCTTGAATTGTTCTGACCTGTACTTTATAAATAAATTTCAAATAATGCTGGAGAATGATACCAGTAGAATAAATGCATTTACATCTGGGTTAATTGAATGTTTTTGAACATATTCAAACCAAATTCGACTTGAAAATTGGGACTGAATCGAAAAATGAATTCAACATCAAATATATGCATGACCCTACCATTGAAACACATGAAGATAGAATATCAAAACTATTCCTAACAATTAGGGCAGCAACGATTCATCGTGTATTCAAAGCATCGCAATTTTTTTCTATGCATCACATCGGGAATGTCTAAAATGATGCATCGCGATTTATGAAAATACTTTTGAATGAAATACTTTGAAGTACTTGAATCATACTTTTGAACTAAAAACTCATTAAAGCTAGCTGAGAACAATAACGTGTTGAGTTTTTTGTCGACATTTATTTCCTACAGGGATTGAATGAAGAAGATACAGTAGAATAATTTACACTTCCTAATAAACATTGTGATGCGCATTGCATCGTGAATTTCTGCATTGTTGCAGTCCTACTAACAATACCACGCTTGTCAATCATATGTGTATATTTTATTGATGCATACATGTACAAGTAAAATATATGAGCTTTGTAGACTTCACAGTATACCAGTAAGTTCATTTAATTTTGCCAAACATTCATTTGAAGGTAAAATGTTTTACTACCCCAAACAAATATTTAATTTTCTTGGAATCAATGCTCTCTATGATGGCACATGTATAAAATGGCATATATTTTTTAAACCTTTTTTTTAGATACTGACAAATATAAAAAAATATAACTGATTCATTGCTGACATACATTCAGATGGAAACTGTTGCCCTTGTCTTGATATAAGGATGAGATAAAGGATTCTCTGCTCAGACCGTATTTTCTACCCTAGACCTATGGCAATTTTTATTTATTATTATACGCACCAATAGGTGTAAAGCTGAAATTTACAAAATAGGGCTTATATGCACAACACCACAGGCAATTATAATATGAATACTTAAAATCATTTGAAGCTTGACTTACCATGATAGGAGTCGCTGTTTCTTGGATTTAGTTTCTTCCATACACTGCCCCCGTTTTCGCCTTGGAGGCATGCCGATGTCGTTCAAGGAAGCACTATTGCTGTTTTTTGTAGAAGTCCCATCAAATGAACTGCCTATATTCTGAAAGCAATAGAAAAGAAATAGTTAATTAAGCATGGAAATAGGATATGATGAGAAATGAGTACAACGCCAAGCCTGGATAAAGTGTGTCTGTCATTTGCAGAATGAGGTCCCCACAGGGCAAAATTTAGTGATGCTATCCCAGAGTGTGGGCTAGAATCACCAAATTCGCCTTCTGGGAACCTCATTATGCTGAGGCCTCAACTGCTATGGGAGACCTAGGATCAGATTGAAGTTCCCCAGCTGAAATTGGTGATGTTCACATTCACGGAAACGTAACTTAGAAATATGCCCTTTAGCCATTTTGAATTGTACTACCGCAAAATAAAACAAGAGGTACGCTGTCGCGTGGCATTTGCCCCCGAACGTAGCAATTTGGATTAAGCATGGACGAAACTGCGGATATCCGAGGAGGTCTATATGACCATTCCAAAAGAAGTTCGTACAGAAATGTTGACTAAAAACCACAAAACAAGCGATCCGAAAACCCAAAAACAAGCGAAAATTCAAATTTTCTAAGTTGAAAAAAGGGCCATTACTCTGGCAAAAATCATCAGATCATACCCAAATTCGCACTTGACATATATTTTCATATAACTGATCCACAAAAATACGAGATTTGCAATCGTACCAATCGTTTCACGCTATCATCTGGAAACCAAAACAACAAGAGAAAAATTGAATTTTTTAAGTAAAAAAAGGGCCATAACTCTGGTAAAAATGGGTGGACGAAACCCGCGCTATGTAGCTGTTCCCCCATGCTGCTCTAACACCATACCAAAAATGAGCTAAATCTGCCCAGCGGTTGCTGAACAATAATGCAAAATGTTTGTACGGACGGACGGACGTACGGAGACGTCGACTATATACCCGCCGACTTCAAGTCGTGGGCATAATAATAATACGAGCTTACAAAGAATATCTCATATACCCCTAATTTCAATACCAAAATGCGGGCAAATTCTAAGTAAATAAAATCCGTAACTCATGTAAAAATAATTGGATGGAAGCCATATTCGAACTTGGCGTGTATCTTTAGCTGGGAAATACACATTCAACTTTGGTTCAGATCAAATATTTCAAACTGAAGTTATCGATCGGAAACCAAAAATGTTAACAGGCAGACTGATTACATAATACAACCTTTTTTCAAATGGGCATACAAAAACAATGTAAATTTAAGACTACATGTGTATAGATACTTCCCAGAGGATGAGATCTAAGCAGAATGAGGTCCCAAGAGGGTGAATTAGTGATGCTAGCCCGATGTGTGGGGTAGCATCACTAAATTCGCCCTCTGGGGACCTCATTTTGCAAATGACAACACACTATTTGAAGGCTTGTGTAACAACACAGTGTGCCATATACCCCAGTGACATGCTCCCGATTTGTTTTCAGCTAGCGGAAACCCTGAGTGCAGCCCTTAAAATTGGCATTTTTCTTCGAATGCAATTCTTTTGAACTGCATGAAATCAAGCCTTGAAATAGTGTCTGTCATTTGCAGAATGAGGTCCCCAGAGGGTGAATTTAGTGATGCTACCCCGGGCAGACTGATTACATAATACAACCTTTTTTCAAAAGGGCATACAAAAACAATGTAAATTTAAGACTACATGTGTATAGATACTTCCCAGAGGATGAGACCTAAGCAGAATGAGGTCCCAAGAGGGTGAATTAGTGATGCTAGCCCAATGTGTGGGGTAGCATCACCAAATTCACCCTCTGGGAACCTCATTCTGCTTATACCTCAGCAGAAAGAGGTTCCCAGAGGGTGAAATTGGTGATGCTAGCCCGCTATGCGGGGTAGCATTCACTAAATTCACCCTCTGGGAACCTCAATCTGCAAATGACAGACACACTATCTCAAGGCTTGGAACTGCATGAAATTCTATATTGGCTTCTACAGCTTTTTCTATGACATTGCCTTTTGTCGTAGCTACCGGTAATTTTGAGGGCTGCTGAGTGTACTACTCAGTGAAAATTGGAGCTTCAAGCCCTTGACGACAAAACCAGATTCTAAAATAAAACTATACTAGACCCAGATACGATTACTGGTCTACCTACAGAGGCAAATTCATACCTTGAATCAATTCTTATAATGTACTTTATTATGATATGGTATCAGTGAAATATAAAAGGCAGACAAATGATATAACTAATACTTACAAGTTTCGTTAGCTTGTAACTGATCGACTTTTCTCTAAAAGGTTCCAGTCTTATGTCTGAAATAGAAAAGTCAATGGAATTGAGTGAACAGAAGTGACACAATTCAATATACATAGCATAGTCTGGCATATAAAAGCAAAGGTGTGTTTCCCCTATTAAACCTGAACAACCCCATACGATCACTTGCCATCACTGTTATTATTTTCAGCATAAATCCCCATCCAATCCATCACTATTATTAGGCCATCATGATAATTAGGCACCTGAGAGTATCGGTTTAGGTTTCTGATATGAAACCAAAACCAACCCGGTAAACAGCATAGCACTAATACCAGGGTACATTGGGGTACAGATTAGAAAACATATTGCCAGTGTGTTAGGACAAACTATATTTTCCGTTTATCTTCCCTAGTTTAATAGTTTATTTCCCCCTGCCTTAATCATCTTCCCAGCCACCCCCGCCTGAGTTTTTCTTACCTTATCATGTACTCTCGGGTTCCAAATAAACAAACAGGCCATTACAGGGCGGAATAAAGGCAGTTTTCCCTCAAATTTTAATAATAGAACCGATCGGAATAAACATACAGGGCGAAAATTTCCCCAAAACTAGTGAAATAAAATTTCAGCGTGAAAATAACCCATTTAATAAACATTTATAATCCACCCTATTCTGCCCTATTAATGTATTTGTTTATGCTTCACATACAAAATAAGAAAAGTTTCAGCATAATAAGGATCTATATAGTTTTTAAAAAAACCTAAATACCTAAATGTACCTGGAATTTGTTGGCTTTGTAATATGAAACAAACAAGTTTTTTTTAGCCTATAATGCCAATGTGATTGACAAATGTCAAGTCAAATGATTGACAAGTCCCAGATCATTGTATAAATTTGCAAGAGAGCTATAACTTAACTATAAGTGGGTCACACATTGACATTTTTCCATTTGATTTGAGATATTATTCACGTTATTTTTTTTATTTTATTCAAAATAAATAAACACATAAAGGTATGAATGATATTTGACATTGAATTGTCCTGTGATTACATAAATAATAAAGGACCATCGACTGTCGGTTATTTGTAAATTGTAAAGAATTCGGAGACAGTAAGCCACATGTCCTGTCATTGTGAAAATTTTACAGGCACCCTTCTGAAATGACCCGCTCCATCCATTTGGTGCCATTCATTTTGACAGGCAGTAAATTTTTTTTTTATTTTGAGCCTTGAATCTCAATCTCGGGAATAATTCTGTTCTGTTCTGAGAGTCGCACGGCCAGGTGAAAATGCGATGTCAACATGATGGCACGGAAGTTGTCTAGACTATTGCTAGCAACGCCGAAGTATCAATGTTGTCATGTACAGTATTGCGCAACATTGTGTCATGGTGCCATGAGCCACGGGATATAGCATTTTCGTGTCCCTTCTTGGAACTCAGATTAATCCGAACTTTCTGATGCATATTATGGATATGGGTGAAAATCTCAAAATTACCATTTTTTGGAGCCACAATAGTGAAAAAATAAATTGTCTTCTAAATCAAGTCCATTTACTTTTTTCAAAAGTATAGGCACTATGGACGTTCGGACAATACCTAGCAGAGCACCAATTCCATTATCGTTGCCATGGCAACAGTCCAAGTAATTATAGTGCTGGATTTTATGTCAGTCCTGTTACCAACCTTCAGAGGGCAAAATGTGGTGAACAAAATCCACATCAAGTGAAAAAAATATTGTTATTGATTAACTGCAGTCCTACAAAAGGATATGTAACAGGTTTCTAAAAAAATCAAGCCTCATATTCAGTATAATGAACCTTCCAATGCCAATTGGACTGACCATTGTCCAAATTCTCTTATTCAGAATATTGTAGAGACAAAAATATGATTGAAGTTGTGCATAATTTCTGTGTAAACACTTTCTTATTGCGGTGTGAATAGCCAGTAATGACCTCAGTTAGATCTATGCTGCACATAAATGAAACATCATTATTATTGGTGGTAACAGGACTGACACAATGTCAGTCCTGTTACCGCTGTCCAGGAAAACTTCATGACATGAACATAGAGTTACATGATATGTCATGTGCAGACTGTCTGCATGTGTATGTGTCTGTCTGACTGTTGGGTGTAGACTACAGGATGGTTTGACCAATTGAGCTGAAAGTTTCAAATTTCGGGTGCAGAGGGGGGGGGGGGGGGAGGGGGGGGGGGGGGGGTGTGTTCAGTCCAACGAATTTTATTAGCGAATTGGTGTGCACATGTGTTGTGACCTATTGACCTTTAAATATGAGGCCTCAAGCCTCATAATGGCTTGCATTATGGAACAATCATTCAAGAATTTCAATTACTTCGTTGTATTTTGCCTTATCTTAAATTAATTTTGAAGTGTCAGTTTTGGAATTCACCAAGAATTGTTGCTCAACTGGATGCTGTTGAGCAACAATTATTGGTGAATTCCAAAACTGACATTTGGGTGGCTCAAACGTTAGTGTTCTATTCCAAGCCTTCTAATTTTCCTGTCCTTACTCCTGGGGTCTAATTCCTGGTGATATGATGGTATCAGATGTTATTATATGGTGTTGATCTGAGTATTTGTCTTCAATGGTGTCCCGGGCTGCGACTATCGGGTGGAAAGGGGTTTCAGTTGGCATTACCAAATCATCAAGTTGATATACCGGTTTGTCCCATATGGCAACATCTTGAAATGGTTTAGGTAGCAGAGATTTCATGTAAACACAGCCAACCAATCATCTCTATGTGAATCTCATGACTCTACATAACCCTTGAAATTTCTGTGTATGTATACAGGCTCACACATTTATTTTATCAGTAAAAATGTCACTCAACCCAGATACCCCTATGTCAGTCCTGTTACTTTCTACCCCTATTGGTAACAGGACTGACAGTAAAAGTAACAGGACTGACAGTAACAGGACTGACATTTTCGGTGGTTTCATGACTCTAATGACAGAAGTGAAGGAAATCCAGATATAGAACATACAATTCTTTGCACGTTTCTACGTATGTTTTCAAACTATAATGGAGTTATAGAATATCTGTCAGTTTTTCCTTGAGAGAATGTGGTAACAGGACTGACACACAATTAACATACTCGCCAAAAATAAATGTTCTGTCAACTCAACCTTGAAAATCTTGAGAAACCAGCAGATATAACACTTTCAGAGGCAATGACCTCCACTGCTACTGTTTTCTTGTAGTAACGAGAAAGTATAGTGTTGTTCCATATTGATTGTACTTCTCTTCAAAGTACTTGGTAACAGGACTGACATAAAACTCATTACACCAAAACACATAGTAGATATGGGAGAAATAACAATTCTTAATTTCAGAAACTAGAGCTCACGGGATAGTTGTGGTTGAAACGTTATGGTAGGAAGCAGATAAGAATGAACAATTCCATTAACCTAAAGAGTTCATGGTTGTATTCAAGAGAACCCAGGTTCATTACATTGGGTTTTTGGGGATAACACTGATAACAAGATTAAAACCAAGTTCATTTTCATGTTTAATTTAGTTATGAGTTTCTTACGTATGTGGTGTTTCCCTAACCTTTTCATTGAAACAGTTTGTTTTATGGCATACAACATCTCGGGGTGTATAAATCATAGATATAGAGCCATTACAAAAAAAATGGTAATTTTGAGATTTTCACCCATATATTGTCAGATATAAACTAGTTTTCTGTCAGAAACTGGATACAAAGTTATTGAGAATACCAACTTTTATCTTGTTTTTAGAATATGGTATGTACATCATTTTTTAAATGACAGCCCGTTTCCCAGAATTGATACCCATATCTGTGTGCTCTACTTTTGAATTGGGGAAAACATCTTTGGAACTAAACAGTACAAATTACCCATATTATTTTATGAAAAGACAACATCTTTGGAACAAAACAGTACAAATTACCCATATTATTTTATAACAAGACAGTCAATGACTGTGGAGACACCACCAGACTGTAAAGACTAGGAAGACTGGGACTCTGAAGACCATAAGAGTTAGTACTTGTCAAATTCACTGAAAAACAAGTAGTCCTAAAGAGGGACATAGCCTAGAGGGTCTCCGTTGAGCAGTGGGGTGTCCACCTTGAAATATGGTCCAGATCCCCCACCCCACAGGTCCATAGTCTGCGCCCTCTCAACTGAAGCAAACACACTCCCAAGTTCGTATAATTCCTTTGCACATGTTGGAATTTTACAACTGATACTTCAAGCTTTCCTAACTGCGGCAAAGTTACAACCTGACATGCTCCCCTTTTTTAATGGTGGACCCCATTCAAACAAATTTTGATCCCAACTCTCCATAGGCCATTTACACCAAATGCCATTTCTTGATTGGTTGAACCCATTTAAACAAATCTGTAACCCAGTCCCAATTAACACAAGGACCCTCCATACTGGTTACTACATATAGGCTAAATAGGACTGATGGCTCTTAAGAATTACTTTGGGGGAAGAGTTATTTTCCTGGTCGCACCCCTATTTGACCTGGTGAACCCATTTCAACAAATCTGAACCCAGTCACCCAAGGAGTCTCTATACCAAAATGTATACCAAATATGCCAAATGGTTCTTGAGAAGCAGACTTTATTTTTAGAAAATGTAGGCGCGCAGCGTCCCACTCGCTGGGTTTTGGCCAGGCGCGCGGTTTCTATCAAGATAAAATAAACAGCGGAAATACATTCATAAATGCCGCGTAAATTGAATTAGTTTACTCACGATCGATGTCCAGTGAATCTCTTTGATGGTTTAACACTGCTTAATCTACTATCCATTAGCACAAGTGAATGTTACACACTATGTTTTATATTGTACATGCTCCTATATTAATTGTAATTCATAATTATTAATAAGGAATCAATTTAATACTCCGATTCCATGCTGACAGAATAAATATCAACATCTCCCGGCCATGTGGTCTCGCTTTGATTTTCCAGGAATTTATGTGAAGTCATAAGCCATACATAGAAATGTATTTTTAGCTTCGAATCATTCAGTCTCAGACAGATAGTGCATTCGACACGTCACACCGTTTGACCTCAAATAACTTAAACTGCCAATCATCGTGGCACGAGGGACTCACCTTTTGATGTATGCCGACAATGAATGTTGGTTTCGGAGAATTCATTTGATATTTTGCTACAACATTCAAGCTCGCGACACATCATACAGGCATTCTCGCAACGCGGTAATAAAACGGAAAATGGGACACATTATTAACCAATCTCGCATGGGTAGACACTGAAAATAGCGTTATCAGGTTCGCTCTCTGTATTTGGCCTAGGTGCGCAATCGATCGCTCGCTGGTTTTCAATTTTAGCCGCGCGATGGTGCGCAAGAGCGATCGTGCGCCTCAAAAATGAAATTCTGGAGAAGATGTTTTAAAAATAACTGATGAGGGAAAGAATTATGTCATTGGCTCTGACCAATTCTGAATCAAATCTGAATCCTAGTCACCCATACCAAATATAAGCTGAATAGGCCTGATGGTTCTTGATAGGAAGACATTTTAAGAATTACAATAGATGGACAAGTTACATCCCTGGCTCCGCCCTTATTTGACCAGATGACCTCATTTTAACACATCTGTATCCATGTCACCCAAAAACCTTCCATACCAATTATAAGCTAAATAGCCCCGATGATTCTTGAGAAGATGTTTTAAGAATTACTATGGATGGAAAGAGTTAGGTCCCTAGCTATGCCACTTTTTTGACCATGTGACCCCCATTTGAACAGAACTGAATCCCAGCCACCTAGGGACCATCCACACAAAATATGTCTCAATTCTTCATCTCAGGTAAGCTATGAAAAATGCCTCCTTCTTTCTCATCCAGTTTCCCATATGTAATCGCCTGAGAAAACAGGTATTTAGTTTTACTGGCCTAACTGTCAGATTCATCATTCACACTTGGCCTTGGGAGTGGAGTTTGTTATCATAAGCAGGGTCATTTATATACAAACTCTCTAACAGGCTGAGAAATTTAGGCTATTAATCAAAGCTGTCATTCTAAACAGATTTTGTTAACACTGCCATTTCATTTATTACTTTATAATCAAAGTGACTTCTATATGGTGTTAAGTAAACATTCTGCGATTGCTGGCACCTTCCTCATCTCATAGAGCTCTGAGTTTCTGCTGTTTGCATGATCTTGATTTTAGACTGATTTAAACCAAATTTGGTTGAGTCACCCTGGTGGATGTTATAATGGTGTTATTATTTTTTTTAAATTGGGCAAGAAATTAATCTCAATTAAAATAAAAAATTTAATTTGTTTTGTTTTTGCTTTGTTAAATTGAACAAGGAGTTCAGTTTAAATTTTTTTTTTTAGTTCAATCTAAAACGATTTTTTTTTTTTTAAGAGTTGTGTCCCTGGCCCCGCCCACATTTGACCCAGTTACCTCATTTGAACAAATCTGAACCCCAGTCACCCAAGGATCCTTCATACCAAATATGAACCCATTTGGCCTGATGGTATTTGAGAAGAAGATGTTTAAAAGAATTACTATGGAGGGAAAGAGTTATGGCCCTGGCTTCGCAACTATTTGACCCAGTGACCTCATTTGAACAAATCTGAATGTGAGTCACCTAGGGAACATCCACACCAAATATGAACTCATTCGGTCCATTGGTTCCAGAGGAGAAGATGTTCAAAGAATTGTTGACGGACGGATGGACAGACAGACGATGGACGACGGACGAGGAGTGATGACTATAGCTCCACCGGAGACTTCGTCTCAGGTGAGCTAAAAAGACACACAGATTCAAGTTAATTCAACAGAGTTTTTTGAAAAAATTATTAAACGTACAGACCAAAATCAAGACCGTACAGGGCGGATTATTTCTTGAAAATTAATAAGCCTACAGGTATGCTTACTTATTAGGAACCCGACAGTAATGGCCATTTAGTCTCATTTTATAAAAAAATTATCATGCAATATGACTATGTGACTCAGAAAAACCATCATGGTGAAAAGGAAGCATATATTTTCTGTTGCAGAGGCAAGCCGCATTATAGTTCAGAAAAGCAAAATTTCAAACAGAAATGTCACAATTACATCACTATTGATGAAAACATGTTACAAAAAATCACATGCACTTTTTGTGAATGCGACATGATTGGTCATGTGAATCATTGTGATCTTCCAGCTGAGTGCCCCAAAATGTACAGGTAGCATGCCTTGAACTTTACGCAACTTTGAAGTTGCCGACATTGTTTCGGCATTCAATTTATAAAATCTACATATCGCCTGGTGTCAGGCTGCATTGATTGGCATTACACATGCTGGCATGAAAAAAAAATGCAGTGATTCATAATCTTATATCTGTGGAACTTTTAATGAGATCATCAATTGAAGTTGTAATTTAATTTTTTTAACTATTGGTGTGATGACCTCAATTAAATAGACCGCTGTATCATAATCACATGGTCACACTGGAGTGACCGTCTCGATACCATGGTGGATAGTATACTGTCGGTAATACCGCGATCATTACCGCCGGGGTATCTGTATCACCCGTTTAGCAGATTAATTACTCTTGAGGATGGATCCGGGCCAGCTCGTCCCAGGGCCCACTCGGTCCAGATTGTTTTTGTGACGAGCTGGCCCAGCTTTTGGGGCAGAGTTGGCCCCGGGAATTAAGTTTGTGGATATGAAAATCTTAAGTTGATATTATGATATATTTCAGGGTCTTGTCCATCAATTTTGACATTATGATTACTTTAGGCATGTTTGCCAAGTTTACAAACTAAGCTACATAGGCAGTGGTCACATTAGCTGGTTTGAACGAGAAACTGGCGAATTCATGAATAAACAACATTGTACTGTTTTCACATTCTGAATAAATTTCTCTGATTCTCTATGAGTTCATCTCCAGGGAGCAAATTTCTTTTGAAATTTTGATTTATAGCAAATAATCTCACATTGACATGATTAAATAGCATTGTTCAAAAATCATAAAAAATTCATACCAAATTTCATAGCGAGGCCATCCTTAAAAGATTTTGTGTTTGCCCTCTCCCTACCCAACATTTTCAGGGTGGGTAGGTAGGTAGGCAAAATCTTTTCTTTTTTTTCTTCAAAAAACTTAATATTTTTGGATCGTTTGAAGAATATCGAAGAATGTTCAATGAAAGATAAAATTTTATTATAAATTTAATAATTGAAAAATTCAACAAACAATGCAACAACTAAAAAAGTAAACAAACATCCTTGAAAGGATTATATTTCCACTGCTTAGTATTGACCTTCTCTGTGAAATCAATATGATCTCAGAAATCTACTGGTATGCACTGAGTTGACTTCATTACGAGTGATGTTGCTAAGTGTGAACTGACAAGTGTAAACCAAACTGAGTTTTGCATTTTCGTACTTCAGAAGACAACAGAGTTGTCATGCAAAATGTGTATTTATATAATGCCTTTATTTGAATACTAATTCAAGATACAGTCCTTCCCAGGAGACACCCGTATGCACTTGTAATTAGAGGTGCCACGATTATTGCTTTTGATAATCGATAATCGGTTGTCAATAATCGACTATAATCGATTAATCGTACCTAATAACTTCAGTGGAAGATTTCCGTAATATGGCCTATTGGCTGGGGGCTGGTTAAATGCACTATCGCTGATTGTGGCATCGGCTGATGTAATTTTTTACATTAATAAAGTGCATCATAAACCACTGTTAATGACCAATGAACACAATGTATTGAATACCACCACAGTTCTCGGCGATGTTATGATTATAATATTTGTGAGTTCATTTGAACGAACGTTGCGATTGATTTCAGTTATGAATAGCCAAACATACAAACAATATAAAAGTAGGAAAGTTAGAAACTATAAGTTTCATCAAACATCCAGTGCGTGGTTAACAATCACAAACGTGTGCCCCCACCCGCAAATTACAGGACTTACAACAAGTTAAGTATGATACACGATAACCTGGATTAGTAACATCTAAGGTGACAGTCGGCACATTTCAAAGCCATAGTGCCACCTGTCAAGTTTAAATTTATATACAACGACGTCGCCATATGTTCAAAGCTGCGGGTGCCACCGATTTGTAGAATATACAATGGGCCGAAGAGTAACCATGTCGCCTCATCAAATGAACTGCCGAGTGTTTGCAACATAAGTTAGTAGTACTCATGTTGTCGGAATCTCTTTGATTAAATTGATGTTGTTAACCCTTCGGTTGTAGATTAAACTGTGTAAAAGAAACACCGTATTCAATAATACCCGGCATTTTCCGACGTCTGAAATAAATAACGCAGATTAATCGACTATGGCAATGGTAATCGATTATCGGCTTTATCAACGGTTCATCGATTATACGATTAATCGTGGCACCCCTACTTGTAATTTTTAATTCACGGGCGCTAAACTTTGCACTCGTCCCTCTTGTCAAAATGTTCATGGTCACTAATCGTTGATTCAATATTAAACTCTTTGATGGTAAATTTAAAACCTTTCCCATCTCAGTTAAATTATGGGAATGTGAAATAGCAACTGGACGTATCTAGGTCTATCCCACAGTGACATTTTATTTGAGAAAAACCCAATAACGATTATATTACGGGCGCAATTACATCTGTCTTCTGAATTGCGAGAGCAAATTTAGAAGTGTTTTCCTCATGGGAAGGACTGAAGATAACAATATTTAGTATTGAACCTTTCAATTAATTTGAATTGTGAAGCTTTCTAGATTGAATTGACAATGAATGACCCAATGGAATTCAGAATAAAAAAAAAAATTCTACCTACATACTCTTGGGCTCCAAATAAACATGCATGCCCGTTTATTATTTTCTTGGGAAATTCCCCCTGCACAGTGCTTATTTGGGTCTGCATGTTTATTAATTTTGAGGCTATGAAAATTTAAATCAGCACAAACTCAAGATTTCTATTTGACTCTGATACCAAAATAATGAGTTTATATCTTTATGCATGTACATACTAGTATTCAAATATATGACACACATGTGAACATTTAAATACTGAATAAAACACCACATGACACATACCGTACTATGTTGATTCCTATACTTGACCTACCGGTACACGAACTGTAAAAATAATATGTTTAACAGTTGATGTTTTGCTCAGAGTTTCCCCTGCACTATTATTTGGGTCTGCACTTTTATTAACTTTCAATGGAATTCCCCCCCTGCACTATTATTGGGGCCTGCACTTTTATTTGGAGCCCGAGAGTACCCTAATTATTTTAGACCATTTAACCCTAAACACAGGTATTATTTTTTTTTGGCCTTAGCTTTGTTGGGCCGGTTCCTTGACTCGAATCAAATATGATTTACCCCGAAGCAAAAGAAATACTAGTAGTTATTTGGGAGATTTAGGAGCGTTAATTCGGATTATGTATCTTTAGCAATATCACTCCTCTTTGATCTGTTGGTTCCTCAAATCAAATATTTTTTACACCCGAAGCCAAGGAAATAGTAATTTTGGAGCATTAATTCAAATTCTGTATCTTTACTAGTAATCCCGTTAATTTTTTATTAAAGCTATTAATTAAATATCTATACTAGTAGAGCACAGATCTCCATTTATATTATTAAATATAATAATAATGTAATTTGTGATGGCTGGTTAAGTAAACTGACTCAACTAAAGCCTTGTTTTGTTGATGCAGTGAATCCCAGTCATGGCTGAGAATAAGTGGCCGGACACGGACAAAGTCCGGCGCAAAATTGTCAATGTCCGGTTTTGTTCTAAAATCGCCAGACATTTTGTCCGGTACGAAAATTGCATTGGCTGAGCACTGTATATTGGCATTATTATATCCCAATGCAATTCTGAATACGTTGGTCGTGATGCTCGTCTGATATATTTGAACAGTTTCTATATGTGGTTGTTTGAGTTGCCTTCATTGGCGCGTTGGGCGACTTCTTTTTGCAAGAATACCGGCACTAATCAAAATTATTTTTCTGTGTGGGCGCTGGGTTTCCCCAGCGATAAAAATAATATCTGGAAAAAATCAGAGTTGTTCTGAAAACTAGCACCGGAATATGGCGGAACGTAATATATATTTTTCGATCGGGAAAAGGAAGTTACCATTAAGTATGTGTATGTGTCGTGGTATTGTTTGAAAATCTTATCAAATGAATTTTGTTGTGTAAAACTTGTGTTTATCAGCCATAGGTGTAGTATTTTTCTCCATTCCTCACAGTGGATCGCGAGACTAATAACAGGCAGTGTCATACTTCCGCATTTCGTTTCGGTTTCGGTTGTACGATGTAGATTTTGGAAATTCCGGTAATGTTGTCAGCACGTAAAGTTTGGGCAATAGCATACAGAGAAATAATATGTCAGGTGCCATTTTCAAATGTCAGGCACCACTCATCTGGTTAAGATTGGGAGGAGGTTATTGCTAGGGAACGTCGGATGAAGTGTGAACCAAAGACAAATATATTCCTAGTTACAAACGCAAGCATGTTGTCACCGAAAATTAGAAAATTCGCGGACTCATTCTGGTCTGTACGGACTATGTCTGGCGGCGATAACAATAACAAAAAACATTTTTTACAATCACCGATAAAATAATTCAGGTCGGCGGAAAAACGAGGGTCGGTCGGGCGAGGACAAACAAACATATTATTAAGGATGGCCCTATTATCCAAATTGGGGTAGCATATTGCTATGCGATACCAGTTAATTTGCTCCCTGTTCATCTCACTATCCCTGGGTTAATTTGAGAAAACCGTTAGAAGCCATTATTGTCCCCACTAATATCAAAACAATATAAGCGGAATGTTTGCACAGTAACCAGTCACACCTCCCACTTCCGAGGGTAAGATGGCATCAGAACGTGTGATAGATAATCACTTTCAGATGCCGACCACATGCGGTATATATAAGTGGTGCAAAACCGTGCAATAGTAAAAAATATATATTAATTTCATTTGTAGACTTGTATTTCATATTTATCTCAAATAGTGTATGAATATGTACGGTTTTATTGAGATTAAACAAATTTTTAAATTCAATCATAACCACAAAGATGTTCCGTTGTGTCAAGTGCCTTTATGAAGTGAGACCACTGCAGCATGTGCTTCGGTGTGATGACTACCTCTGGAGAGAAATCCCTTGCAGAAAGCCAGCCCGGGGCAAGCTGGCTCGGGACGAGCTGGCCCAGGTCGATTAGACCAAGTAGGCCCTGGGACGAGCTGGCCCGTTTCCATGAGCCATGATGAGGATAGCGGTACGGTACCATGTCAGATTTGGACCCTTGACTGTTTCGATGGTGTAGCTCAGAGGTCGGCCCATAAACAAACTGAACTATCTGCTCCCTGAATGGCCTGATTATTTGTGATGCCCATGGTACCGTATACTGGTAATGCCGATGCGTGAGAGTGAGATTGAGAATGTGATTGTGATAATTTTATATTATGGCGACACTGACCAAGTCCGACGATACTATGTCGGATTCGAACGTAATGCAGAGGTTGGCGCACAAACCAAATGTGATAGCCACTCACCAATTTACAAACGAATGGGGATTCGAAAACACACTTCCACTCACTCTCCATCCCATTTTCTCCTTTCTCTATCTCACCAGACTGATCGGATTCATTGCTCACGATTCTGAATTTCTGTGCTCAATCACTCAGTTCGCATTGATTTGCAAGTTTTATAACCACATTTTCAGCCCTTTCAAATTAATTAAACAGTGGAACATTAGGTACCTTAAAAAGTGGATAAAAAATTAAGAGTGAAGCCACGAAAGTATGGTCACATCAGCTGCATCTTTTTGCGTTTTAGACACCGTAATTTACTCAAATGAACTGTCAGGACAACGTCTTCATGAAAGGAAATTACATTTGCGCATGACAAAATGTTGCCAACCGCTTCTAAAACAACTCTTTTCATTGGTCAGAATCTAATTGGCGAATCATATGCAGCGTACCAAGTTGTTGTAGCACCAGACACATTCCAAGAGAAATGTCAATTTTTGCTTGATGTTTAACGAAATTTCTAGTGAATTGGCGACTAAATATTCAGGTACAAGGCAGAACAACTAGTGAAAGACAAGTTATTTTTTTTTTTAATAAAATAGAATCGATTTAATTCGCATTGTTTGGTTTCCTGACTGCTTGTACCCGTAAATTGACGTAATTTTGACGGAACATTATGATTATCTTGTAAATTTTCCAAATTCAATTTGTATCTGTAAATGTAATGTAGATATTGCAATGCAGGAAACTTTCGGTTATAGACTCACTGGTCCAGGAGCTACCACGGCCGAGTAACTTTATAAGCCTGTGGACAGTGTGGTAACTCAAGTAGCGTTCTTTAACGTGCACACACTGAGGAGTACTCGCAATCGGACAGCATACTAGCTGCACCCATGACAACACGGTTGAACACCTGGAAAAATGGTGTACATAATGGGGGTAATGGGGGGGGGGGGGGAGTTGGCATTTTGCCTTTGGATCTTTTATTCAGTGATCTCAAATGAGACTTTTCAGCCTGACAAACTTGGTATCTGACCGAGTTTTGATTTTTATTATATGACTCTCAATATTTTCACTAAATACCACCATTGTAACGATTGTTTGGTGATGGTTTTCCGATTAATCGGATCATGATAGTATCGTGATCCGATTCCATACCATGCGTGTCTGAGTCAGAACGAGGCTCCTGAACTATTTTCATTTGAGACACTTCTTAAAATTGTTGTTGATTAAATTGTTGCTATTCGTTCATTAAATTTGAATTCAACTTGTCACCTTTTTCGCAATAAAATAAACATATTATTACTACAGTGAAATGATGCGAGTCTCCACATCACGTCTTGTTGAGAAGGTGAGATCACGGATCAGACTCACAGCCTGCGGCAGCTCGTCTGAACCGTGATCTCAGATCTCACCTTCTCAACTCGGCGTGATATGGAGACTCAGATCACTTCACTGTAGTGATAATCTCTATTTATCAGAATACACTGACCATGTTCAATGATGTTGCGATCCCCGGTCCGCTAGCACGAGAGACCAGTACTGGCAGTAGGCTACCGACTTTCAAATTTCATTTAGCCTAATCGCTATTCAATCAATTGAGACTGAATCAAACAGGGATGATATAAATTTAGTGAAGTATCATTTTAGATAGTACACTAGCAGATTAGCCCATCACTGGCGGCTTTGTCAGAAACATGACTATATGAGCGTATATGAGCATGGACACAGGCGCATGCAAAATTGGACCCGATTTGACCTTGAATTCACCATTTTGAAGGTCAAGGTCAGGTCCTGGTCACGATTTGACCCGTCCAATACACTCCCCGGACAAAAGTACACCTGGCGTGGTTCGTCCCATGGCTTTGTTTGAAAAAGCAATTGCAACAGCTTCCGAGACATGTGTGTTGCACCTAGGTATCAAATTTTGTCGAAAATCCACCATTTTTACCCGATTTGACCTTGAATTGACAATTTTGAAGGTCAAGGTCATGTCATGGTCAAGATTTGACCCGTCCAAAACACCCCCCCCCCCCCCCCCCCCCCCCCCCCCCCGGACAAAAGTACCCCTAGGTATAAAATTTCGTCGAAATCCGCCAGTTTTACCTGATTTGACACACACATATATATCATTTGTGGGTAGCCGTTTCAAAGTCAAGGTCACCTCGCACGGAAAAACTGACCCGATGAAAATCTCCCCCGTTCCTTGGAACCCCTAAGTACGAAATTAAGTACGAAATTTCGTCTCGAGACGGTCGATTGAGCCGTATTTATAAATACTCGTCGTGTATATAAACGCTCTTTGTCAACGACACTGCGGATACGAACGCTCTTTAACTATCACACCGATTAACCCCACAATTCCAAGGACAGCGGCAGTGGGAATGGAGAGGAATGGAGAAGGAGTGCTCGGACATTCTCAGAAGCGGTCCGACGACACTGTCCTTGGGTTTTTACCATTAGATAGGGAGTTTGGGCTCAATTGGTCCAGCCGTTTTCGAGTCTAAAGCATCTATATATACATATATATATACGGAAGTCTCAAAATATATAGTAGACTAGCCGATGAGCCCGACGTTGTCCGGGCTATTCAAAAACCAAATTTCAAGTCGATAGCTCTACCCGTTTCCGAGATCTGGTCTGCGCATGCGCGAAGCTGGCGTCGCACGGGCTCGGCGACCTGATAAAATTCGTATCTGGGGCAAGATACATTCACATACCAAATTTCAAGTCGATAGCTCCACCTGTTTCCGAGATCTCGTCTGCGCATGCGTGAAGCTGGTGTCGCACGGGCTCGGTGACCCGATAAAATTCGTATCCGGGGCAAGATACATTCACATACCAAATTTCAAGTCGATAGCTCCACCCGTTTCCGAGATCTCGTCTGCGCATGCGCGAAGCTGGCGTCGCACGGGCTCGGCGACCCGATAAAATTCGTATCCGGGGCAAGATACATTCACATAGCAAATTTCAAGTCGATAGCTCCACCCATTTCCGAGATCTCGTCTGCGCATGCGCGAAGCGGACGCCGCACAGGCTCGCCAATATGACAACGACGACAGCCTGGTCAAACTACACACACGTACCAAGTTTCGTCCCGATCGGTCGAGAATCGTAGATTTGTATAAATGACATACATACAGACATACAGACAGACAGAGGTCTTCAAAATATATAGGAGATGTATCATTCAAATTTCTAGCTTTTGACAATTTTATATTTGGTACTGTATGTTGTAACTAATATTGATCATCAAATTTAAGCTCAGGCCAGGCATAGTCGAGAAACAAATATCCTTAGCCTTACGACTCAGCGTTGTCCAATTAGGCTAAATCACTTAACATGGAATGAGTTAGTTGATTGCCATGTGTATTAATCTAGCATTTCCAAAATGTGGAGCCTGCAGAGAGCCGTTCGGGTTTTTAAATATAAAATTAAATCCTGCACATTCGGTCAAATATTTGGATTGAAATTGCAACCGGTTGGAAACTCCCAAACCAAAGGTGGTGTCCTTCCCCCGCCGCGTCAGATTGGAAAGTTCCAATATTTGGGAAGTTCATGGTGCCGGTTGGAACATCCCAACCCACGATGGGGCGGTGCAAATGGAATTTCATGGACTTGGACGTGACTGACCGGTTTCTATAGAAACGTCTCTGAACATCTTTAGAACGCACCTTGCAATTTGGCTTCTGTTCCTGTTTCCGAATCCGCGTTCTAGTGTTATTGAGAATTTTAGACCAATAATTGATCAGCGCTGCGCTTGACGACGTGACCGCCGAAAACAGACACGGATAAATTTGAGGGCAACATATTACTCTGACACCTTCATTGGCTTCAATTTACTGAAGATTATGCGGATGTCCAAGTGCTACCACGGCCGAGTAACTTTATAACCCTGTGGTGACTCCAGTATCGTTCTTTAATGTGCACATACTCAGCCATTAATGTCCATGTTTGATTGGACAGCATACTGTACCCACGACAACTGTCAGAGTCGTATACCTACACAAATTTTGTAATGGGGGGGGGGGGGAGTTGGCATTTTGCATTCAGATCTTTATTCAGTGCACTCAAATGAAACTTTTCAGCCTGACAAACTTGGTATCTGACCGAGTTCTGATTTTTGTCAGAATACCCTGACCAGGTTGCGATCGGATCCCCAGTCCGCTAGCACGAGAGACCAGTATGCTACCAACTTACCTAAATCACTTGAGTTTCCATGAATGGCATGATGATGATCTTTTAAGACGGACTCAGTGAATGCTGCTGAACCTGAGTAAATTCACAGTAATTAATGCCTGATATGTGGTCATAACATTTTATACTGAGAACTGAAAAGATTTGAAATCAATCATAAAAAAAAAATATTGAAAAACAAGACAAATATCATATTATGAGTCGGTAGCAAAAACATGGGTCGGTGGGGAGAGGGAGAAACAAATAGTCTTTTAATTAATCTTTTAATTGGAATACAATCATTTCAGATTTTGAAGTAGTTGTTTATCCTGGTATCTGTCGAACATTTCAATCTCTTAAACACTATATTGGGTATTGATTATAATCAAGGTAGAGACATATGCTATTTGATTATAATTTTCAATTAGAAAATGTCAATTAGATAAAATTGTAGATTACTAGATACACTATAAAACCATGTAGTATGTTTTAAACATGTTCTAAATACCCATATTAAATAAATTTAGTGAAACTGTTTATTTTATTTGTAAAGCTTGTATATCTAAGGAGAAATTTTACTCACAGATGTGGTAGAAGAAAAACACACAATATGTCGAGTGGTGGTGATTCAAGAAAGGATTTCCTGCTGACAACAGTCGCTAATTACTTTTCCATATCAGCCACGGAAGGAAGTATCTCAGCACTTCAACAATCGACACCATTGAACAACTTTCTTGATGATGGAAATGTTACTGTACTTGCTGGAAGAAAATCAAATCGGAGCATTGAGCTATCCAATAAGGTATGAATGGCATAAGATTTATATATTAGGCCAAAACAAAATATACGTTTCTTTGTTTCTGGTGACATGCAAGAAAAAAATAGAGGCGGGTGGGTGGCTTTTCATTTTATTTTATTTTTTCATTTTATTTTCAACTTTGCTCAAAATAAATATGAATGCCCCCAGACTGCTTTTCCTTGTTTTTAATGTACTATAAAATAATAAAACTAAGTACATAATATTAGAATATTTTAATTTATTGTTTTATTGAATTAAACATGAAAATGAAAAAATAAATTTGATTTGGCTGTGAACTAATTGAAGTTTGGTATAATTTCCGGTTTAACAGTACACGCGATGTGTCCATTTTACACGGAAATGAATCAGTTTACATGGAAAATCAAATCTGATGCGTACTAAATTTTGCAAAATCAATAAAATGAAAACGGTCGGGGGCGCCAGAATAGGGGCGGGCGGGTCACCAGAAACACAGGTCTTTTTTATTTTGGCCTTAGTCAGAATTGTTTCTATCAAAAGAATCACAATTAAAGCGTGAGAAACTACTTCGATTTTTGCCAATTTTCATTCTGTTACATAAATGGCTCTATATGGTTGTTTTTATTCTCACAAACTGCAAATATTCATTCTTGTTCAATGTCGAGTTGCAACAAACTCGACATATGGTTTGTTGAATAATTGTGGACATCTGGACGGAATAATTCCGTAAATCCATGTTGATGCATAAGTCTAGTAATCTTATGATTCAAGCTATTTAACATGTACAGATCAAAGAAATCACATGAAAGCCAGTGTCTCTAATAATTTACATTGGATAACCCATGTCAGATGTGAAAATAGTGTCCTGCTCATTCAACTCACTTTAGTCTGTTGTATATAACACTAAAACATTATGCCACTGGCAGTATACACCATTCTGTAGCCCAACTCATCTTCATTTATACATATGCATGCAAGTTCTCTACTGTTATTAGCTCAACTTACTTTGTAAGTTTGAGCTATTGCCATGGTTTGGCGTCCGTCATCTGTGTGTGTCCGTGTGTCCGTCAACAATTTCCTTTGGCACGGGCTACAGGTCGTACCTTTGTTCTGATCTTTATAAAATTTGTCATGAATGTTGACATTGACATGTAGATGGGAACGAGTCATTTTGGTGTCATTCGGCCCAAAAAATATGGCCGCTGGCAGCCGTCTTGGATTTCAAAATTCAATCCATTGGCGCGGGCTACAGGTCTTACTGTTCGTCTGATCATCATGAAATTTGTCATCGATGTTAATATTGACATGTAGATGGGAACGAGTGATTTTGGGGTCGTTCGGCCAAAAAACATGGCCGCCAGCAGCCATCTTGGATTTTACTCTTTGCATGACTAAATCCTTTGGTGCGGGCTACAGGTTGTAGCTTTGGTTGGAACTTCATGAAATTTTTCATGGATGTTAACAATGACATGTAGATGGGAACGAGTCATTTTGGTGTCGTTTGGCCGAAAAACATGGCCGTCAGCAGCCATCTTGGATTTTACTCTTTACATGACTAAATCCTTTGGCGCGGGCTACAGGTCGTACCTTTTGTCTGATGTTTATGAAATTTGTCATGAACGTTGCCATTGACATGTAGATGGGAAAGAGTCATATTGGGGTCATTCGGCCAAAAAACATGGCCGCCAGCAGCCATCTTGGATTTTACTCTTTGCATGACTAAATCCTTTGGCACAGGTCAGACATTGCAATTAGCACCTTTCCTTTCCTATATACTGTCAACCATTAAATTATTCCCCTACCTAAGTTGAGCTACAGTGTCATTGACACTTTCATTTCAATGTTTTTCAGGTTGAGACAGGAAGCGAGAAGAATGAGAAGAATGAGACAGTGGTCTTCTTCAAAATCCGTCCAGACGTTATCACTCCTGATAATGTTCATAGTAATATCATTGTTTCATCAATGATTGATTCACCTGTAAGCACACTCTACCATGCTGTACAGAAAGTATATGCTCCACTTCTGCTGGAAGATGGCAAGTGGGGCAAGGGTCTTGATCCAAAATTACAGAGTTTGTTGAGTGAACTGGAGGCTGGACTTGGCAGTGCTATGCGAAAACAAGATCCTACTTTTCGAGGGAAGATGACTGATGGTGATGAAAATCTGGGAAGTATGTTTTATCCTATCTTTAAAGTACCACTGCTATATATATTTTTTTTCTTATTGGACATATCAGGTGATAATGATCATTGTGTTGGAAGTTACATCAAACTCCATTTTTCATTCTTGAAAAATCATCAAAATTGGCTACGTCAATAAGCAATGCCGTGGGAAATTCCATGGCAACATGTGGAATTTATAACTGCTGTATAATGCCACAGCAATAAATTTTCCATGGGACATTTTTATATGCCCGTTTGAAAAAACGGTCTGTATTATGTAATCAATCCATCCGTCTGTCCGTTCGTCAACATTTTGTGTTCTGAACTTCTGGATGATAACTTGAGTTGACAACTAAACTTTGTATGTGGCTCAGTTATTCCAAAATACAGGTCAAGTTCGAATTTGGGTTTGGTTCCATGATTTTTTTCCGGAGTTGTGAGCCTTTTCGAATTGGAAATTTTGCATATTCTTGCTTTCCAGATTATATTTTGCGTTATTCTATTGGACTCACATTTTGTATGTTAGTTTATTACTTCACAATACAGGTCAAAAATTGGATTGTGGTTAGGTACCTGATAGCCAATTTTCTTTTATAGTAATTGAAAGATGACAACTATTTACTTTGCAAATGGGCACATTAAGCCAGGTCTGGCATTGCTCTTGTTCCTAACTTCAAGGGCTGAACAAATTCATACCCTAATGTTAAATACCTGAGTTCGGAAAAAGATCAACATGTCATTGGGGATAATCAGGTCTGATTAATTAATTTAAGTTGTTAAAGTGTAAGCAATAATAATAAAATCTTAGGTTTAGGCCAAAAAAAAAAGAAGCTTTTGGTTCTCAGGCCCCGCCGCATTGAATAAAAAGGGCCGCATTAGGCCTTTTTATTGCAATGCCTGATGTTATGACACAAAAACTTACGAGAATTTTTTTTTTTATAATTTTTTTATTTATTTATTTATTTTATTTTTTTTTATTTTATAAACATGTTCGTAGTAGATATGTGTTGAATAATAGTGTGCATTGAGCTCTAACATGTAATGTGTTAAAAAGTGACTTGCAGGCTTACAACATGAAGTAGATGACTACAATTCAGAAAATGATAAGCTGACCCTCATGCTCTTCCTATAATTAGCCATTGTGAACTAACTTACACTAATTGTAACTTTATACAATTGAAAGGCACAGAACTAAATTCAGGATCACATATTAGAATGGGGAGGTATCAGTTTTTAGACAACAATAACAGTAGTTAATGTCAGGAGCATTATATAATGTTAGGTAATTCCAGTCATACACTGGTAGTACAATGTAATTTTTATATAAGATTAAATGAGTTTATATGCATAACATTTCCTTCTACATTTCTGGTTATTAGTAGACAGAGGAAGGTATCTTTGTCCATGCTTACTATGCGCAGAAAAAAATTAAAATAAAACCCTCCCTCCCTCATTGATTTGAAAAAAAAATTGCCCGAGAACCAAAACTCTTTTTTTTTTTGGCCTTATCCGTGTGGAATTTTCAGACAGTTTCCTTTAATTACGGGACCAGAATTGAATTTGATTCTTGTTTTGATATTCAAGCTACATGAATAATATGAACTTAGCTACCAGTAATGAAGTATCATAAATATTTAATCAAGCATCCGATATTTTTGCAGGCATTCTATCTCCAATGGATGAGTTTCAGTATTGGTCAGATGTGTCTAGATCTGGAATGAAAACAGATATCAAAGATAGAGCTAGCAATTTTATCGAGCTTTTCAAACCTATATCTAAGGACTTTGGAGGGTTAGAAGCTATGTCCCTGTCTGATGTCATGGAGCTGGTGGAGATTACACAGGACACATTGGATGATGTCTGGAAACAGAGTGAACATGACCCACCATACCCAGAAGCTAGAATGCGTCATCTCATGGATGTTATAGGTATGACACCTGTTGTGTGCCTAGAAATTTAAGTTTTCTATATAGTTACCATTTATTCAATTTCTTTTGCCAAGTGAACATTTTTTTCCAATTTTTAGTCGAGTTTTAAAAAAACTTGACTTATGGTTTGACGAGGGACGGTTGGCGGCGGGCGGCGGACCCAAAGAATGCCTTATAACTTTGACATTTGTGAACGGATTCAAAAAATTTTTGTATGTCAGTTGCTCCCAATGACTATTTACTGCCTGTAGAAAATGGGTCACGTCCGAACTTTTTTACAAGAGTTATCCATCTTAGATGTTTTTTAGTTAAGTTTTTCACCGTTAGCGCGATAACTCACGCAAATATTAACCAATTTCAACAATATTTGGTATATGAGACCCTTTCAACAATATCTCGGACGAGTTCGAAAACCAGGTTTGTCAGAATTTTTTTTCCGGAGTTATGGGTCTTAGTTTGTCTATTTTTTAGCAATTTTATCACTGTTAGCGCGATAACTTGATGAAATATTAACCGATTTCAACAATATTTGATATATGAGTCTCCTGCAACAATATCTCGGACGAGTTCGAAAACCAGGTTTGTCCGAATTTTTTTCGCGGAGTCATGGGTCTTAGTTTGTCTATTTTTAGCAATTTTATCACCGTTAGTGCGATAACTCGATGAAATATTAACCGATTTCAGCAATATTTGGTATATGAGTCTCCTGCAACAATATCTCGGACGAGTTCGAAAACCAGGTTTGTCCGATTTTTTTCCGCAGAGTTATGGGTCTTAGTTTGTCTATTTTTAGCAATTTTATCACCGTTAGCGTGATAACTCGATGAGATATTAACCGATTTCAACAATATTTGGTATATGAGTCTCCTGCAACAATATCTCGGACGAGTTCGAAAACCAGGTTTGTCCGAATTTTTTTTCGCAGAGTTATGGGTCTTAGTTTGTCTATTTTTAGCAATGTTATCACCGTTAGCGCGATAACTCAATGAAATATTAACCGATTTAAACAATATATGGTATATGAGACTATTGCAACAATATCTCGGACGAGTTCGAAAACCTGGTTTGTCCGAATTTTTTTTCCGGAGTTATGGGTCTTAGTTTGTCTATTTTAATCACAATTTTATCACTGTTAGTGCGATAACTCAATGAAATATTAACGGATTCAATTGATATTTGGTATATAGGTCTATTGCAATAATATACCACCGTCCAACTTTTTTTCCCGGAGTTGTGCACCTTATTGGCAGAAGTTTGGTTCGACTGCCAAAAAACTTGACAAAAGCAGCTTAAATGCGTACCCCTTGTTTTGTTTAGATTAAAAAAAAAAAATTCTAGCTTTCTACAGGCATAAACTTTTTCATGACTGGAGCTTCCTGAAATTTTGCGAAAACTCTGTGTCAATGCATTCTCTTATATATGCCTCGCAGATATCTCTTATATATGCCTCGCAGATATAAGAGAATTGATTGATTAACAATATTAACTTGACTTTATAAGCCAGTGCATTCTGTTAATGCCGCTATCCTCAAAGTAATTGACTTGAAAAACGAGGTGATACCCTGATAATGACCTTGGTATTACCGGCCATATATGGTATCCGCCGCGGTATCGAGGCGGTCACTGGTGGAGCTACTGTACCTTGTGGTTATGATACAGCAGTCTGTTAGCGGTCATCACACCGAAAGCTGAAAAATAATAAGACCACAAGGATCTCGTTAAAAGTTCCACAGATGCATGTATAGATGAAGCACTAAATTTTATTTTATTGCCAATCAATGCAGCCTGACACCAAGTGATGGGTGGAGTTTATAAATTGACAGCCAAAACAATGTCAGCAACTTCAAAGTTGCATAAAGTTTGTCGTGCTACATTTAACCCCCTATTTACAAATTTTCTGTCAAGCGTTCTCATGTCCTATACAGTAATTCCCAAAGTAATTGACCACTTAACCACAGCAGAATTATGGGTAATTTTTCAGGATTTAGTCGGAAATATGGCTTGTTGCCATTCATTGGAAAGCTCTCGGCGAGAGACCACATTAGAGGTGGTAAATTACTTTAACCCTTTACCCAACAAACCGGCCAAAACCGGCCAAATAAAGCTTCAACAGCCTAAAATATCTTCGGTCTGTCTCAATAAAACCATACAAATATGGATATCATTGGAACCGGCTCCTTGACCACATTGTGATGGTTACAGTTATACCCTGTGCCAATGCATTCTCTTATATATGCGAGTCGACCATAGGTCGCCTCGCATATATAAGAGAATGCATTGGCCTAAAAAAAGTTATCGCTCTGTAATGTTCAACGCTGAAGAAAAGTTAGGACAAGACATTTTGCTCTTTTAAATACACTTTGACCCTATGGGTGGCGGGATGGGGTGGTGGGTTGGGAACGTTATACTGATTATTATATGTGGGCAGTAGCCTGTAAATGTATATGTGGGCAGTAGCCTGTAAATGGGCGCCTGCGGCGCATATGATACTATGGTTGGCGGGATGGGGTGGTGGTTGGGAACGTTATACTGATTATTATATGTGGGCAGTAGCCTGTAAATGGCGCCTGTGGCGCATAAGATACTATGGGTGGCGGGATGGGGTGGTGGTTGGGAACGTTATACTGATTATTATATGTGGGCAGTAAAAGTCTTTTTTTAACACTTTTTACCATTTTTTACATTCTTTAACAATTTTATAATTTTTAATGTGTTAAGCCAATGCATTCTCTTATATATGCGAGGCGACCTATGGTCGACTCGCATATATAAGAGAATGCATTGGCACAGGGCCCTTCTGTTGGGTAAAGGGTTAAGTATAGCTGTATATGCGAGGCTCCCTGTATATTTGAAACTGGGTATATAGCCTTTTCAATTGAAATCGTGCAAAACTTGCTCTCTGAACTCATGTTTTAAAGATTTAATTTTAGAAGCAATTGTACTCAGAAACTTGCTTGAGAAATGATTGTGAAATAGACTGTTTATATTGAGGTTAACCCTTTCATGGCGGGAGCTGCACTGGTGCAGCATTAACAATCCTGTGCCAGTGCATTCTCTTATATATGTGAGTCTCCCATATATAAGTGAATGCACTGGCTTACAAAGCGAAAGTAAATATTGTTAAGCCAGTGCATTTTCTTATATGCGAGGCTCCCTATGGTGCAGCATTGAAGAACCTGTGCCAGTGCATTCTAATATATATGTGAGTCTCCCATATGGAGCCTCGCATATATAAGAGAATGCATTGGCTTACAAGGTCAAGGTTAATATTGTTAGGCCAATGTATTCTCTTAGATATGAGAGGCTCTCTATGGGCGACTCACATATATAAGAGATGCATTAGCACAGGGTTTTTGCAAAATTTCAAGAAGCTCCAGTCAAGGAAGGGTTAAATAAACTATTGGATTCAAATTTGTTTTTGCTTTATATTTATGATTGTTTTCTTAGTTGTTATGTTTATAAAGTAAAATTTTGGAAGGTTATGAATAATATATTTGACCTCATTTTGCAGCTGGCTCCTTTGGGCGATTTGTGCAGAAGAAACTGGCAGAAGAGGATTTGTGGACTGGCCCATTTGGACAAGTTAAAGAAGCACTGAGGTCGGCTAATGCAATTTGTGAAAGATGGATTGGTGTATGTGATACTCTGAGTATGCAATTCTGGAAGCGATATGCACCACACCCATGGAAGGGTGATCGCTGCATCCCTGGAAATTTGAAGAAACTATCTGCTCGGCTGGATGAGGTAACAATTTGTCCATTTCTTATTTCAATTTCACAGAATTAGGATTTGATATTTCACTGAATCTTGAAATTTATTCTAATTCCTGAATGTCATTATTTGTCTTTGACAACTTTGTTAACAACCATTGTGATTGACTCCCTTCCATGGTGTTGACGCATGCATATTACTATAGACGAGCATTATTTTTATCATGCAACAACTCAATTATTGAAAACTCCCGACCACTGTCATCATTTCACAATTCATCTGTCACCCTCCTGTCTTCTAATTTCTCAACCCTTCTCTCTCTCTCTCGCACTCTCCCCCTGCCTCTTGCTATCCATAACACTCTCGTCTCCCTGTTTCCATCCCTAACTCAAACTTAGTTATATATCTCCATTTCTCCTAAAACCATTATATCATTCCTTTCCCGTGTGATCGATACCCCTTATACACTTATTGGGGAAGGGGCATGTCGCCTAAGAGGAGAAGTCTTCATATAAGCCCTCAGGCTTGTTGTCTGATCCTCATTTCCATACATTAACTCTTCTATTTTGCATATTTGTGTCATCTGTATATTATGTTATCTGTTTGGATTTGGAATAAAAATATGTTTACACAGATAACTGATTATCATTATTGCAGATCTTGGTTCTGAGAACTGTTCACGAGCAGTTACTTCGCCTAACAAACTCAACTGATCAGAAGGAGTTCAGATTATCAGATGCATTTGGTCCTTTTCTGGGAATGAACCCACTGCAGTACAATCCATATACCCAGCCTCTGTGGGCGGCTGCTGTTAGTCAGTACGAGAGAGCTGTAGAGCCTGCTGAACAGAAGATTGCTGGAAAGTTGAGATCACAATTCAGAGGTCTTGAGGGCAATCCACAACAGGTGACAATTTGTTATACATAATATTATTCATTATTGGTTTTATATGTTAATTTTGTCATCTTTATTTGTTTTCCATTCACATTACCACATGTATATAAAATATAACTTTTTTGGTGAATTTTGAAACTTTATCTTAAATTAAACTTTCTTCAATGGTCGATAAATTAAAATTATATACCGGTATATGATTTAAATGTAGTTTTTAATTTCTTGTGGGAAATATATTGAGAACCCTATTACTGAGAAGGTGATTGGTCAATACTGGTTACTTTCTTGAACTTTGAATTACTTTTTTGTTAACTCTCTATTGAACTTTCTGTTGATGTATTGTAATAATTCAATTTGCAGTTACTTCGAGAATTTGAAAGATACAAGGAACTTATCAAACGACCATCTATTGGGAAGGAAATGATATCAGAGAGGTTAGTTCCACTTTATCAATTTCAAGGGCTCTTTTCTATCTGTATTTTCATTATCAGTAAATAAAACAAATGTGTTCTCAAGAATATTTGACACATTTATATGATACTAGTGGGCAGCTTCTTATATTAAAATTGAAAGTTATATTCATATGGAGCCTCGCATTTATAAGACAATACATTGGCCTAACAATATTTAAATACCTTGACCTTGTAAGCCGGTACTTTCTCTTATATATGCGAGACTCCCATATACAAGAGAATGCACTGACACATGATCTTTAATGCTGCACCAGCCCAGCTCCTGCCATGAACGGGTTAATAGTTAATCAATAGTTCTTCGTCCGTGTATGTTTGGAACCATGTAACAAATTTATAATACTACCATATAATTGATTTTTCAGATGAAAAAATTGACAGCGAGAATCATTTATCAAAATAAATAAACAGTGATTTGCCTATTGTTTGACGTTGTGACTGGAGCTTCCTGAAATTTTGCGAAAACCCTGTGCCAATGCACAAAGCGAGCCTTGCATATATGTGAGAATGCATTGGCCTAACAATATTTACCTTGTAAGCCTGTGCAGTCTCTTATATATAAGTGCAACTTCCATCATGAAAGTTAATGATTTTCTTGTTACACAGAGAAACCCTCCTAGGTCAACTCACTGTACACATCCGACAACTTGGAGATGACTTTGCTAACAAGACTGGTCAGAGAGGCGGAAGTAAAGGATTACCAAAGGGGAAGAATTTACCAGAGGTTGTCAATAACATTGTATATGTCAGGCAGCTCGAAGCTAAGGTAGGAAAGTCATGAATAAATTCCAATTAAGTAAAAGATATATATACATATAAGGCCTAAACAAAGTAGGAAAAATTTGTGTTCTGATCACAGGCATCATCATAAACTTGAATATTATGAAAATTTGAATTTATGACATTCATTGAATTGGATCAGTTTTAAATTTTTTAGTATAATGTAGAATAGATAATGCACCCACTACTTCAATCAGCTCCAGGGCTCAAAATACATTTAATTTTGCGAGAATAAAATGCTGAATCAAGTTAGTCATAAAGCACTGTCATAAAGCACTGAAAATTTAAAAGTTTCACAAGAATCGGTTCGGTGATTCTCGTCGAATCTAAAGGCCTGCAGCTCCTTGATGAAAAGGGAGGATACCCAAATTTCTCTTGAGCAAAGCCACTCATACTGCTTCATCATACCTAGATGTGAAATCAGTGTCTATTTGTATGAACAAAAGTTTGTGTAGATGTATGTGAGCGTGCAAGACCAGTCACTCTTGTGAAGCAACATGTCTTAGATTTCATATTGTTCAACAACTGTCATAATAATATGAATGTAAATCAATTATTGCAGCTTGAGGTCTACACAGACTCACGAAATCTTATATATTTCAACAGGTTGAGGAGACTAATGCAATAGCAGAGGCCCTGCTTGGAGATCTCAGTGGCTTTAAAAAGTTCCGCAAACAAGCTTTAGATCTACGTGATGAGCTGCAGAGCTGGAGGAGAGATCAGTTTGATGAGTGGGCCAGAGAAATGCAGTCAATGATAGATGACCCAAGAGATCCTCTCAGGTAAGCCTGAATTTAGTGTGCCTGTCATGAGCAGAATGAGGCCCTCAGAGGGCTAGCTAGCATCACTAAATTCACCCTCTGGGGACATAATTTTGCTTAGGCCTCAACTTCTCTGGAAAGTTTCTTTATTATTAAATTTCTATAGAAACTTCTTCACATAGATTCTATTTCTTTTTAGTTTAGTTTCTCTATATCCCCAAATTGGCAGATGCCACATTGCATAATCGAGGTTCCCAATGGGTGTAGATCACAATATTCACCGTTTGGTAACTTCAATCTGAGTCTATGTCTCCCATAGCAGATGAGGCCTAAGCAGAATGAGGTCCCCAGAGGGTGATGCTATCCTGCATGATGCATAGCGGGATAGCAACACCAAATTCACCATCTGGGGACCTCATTCTGCAAATGACAGGCACACTAAACTCAGGCTTGCTCTCAGGTTGGTTCTTTATTTTATTTAATTTGGGATAATACTTATCAGATGTTTCTAACCAATAACTCCAGTTTGGATTATCTGATCAGAACCAAAGTCGGTATGTGTCTTTATCAGCAAAAAATATGTGCCAATTTCATAACATTTTGGTTCCGACTGATAACTTCAGTTTGGATTATTGGATCAGAACCAAGGTATGTGTGTTCTTAGCCAAAAATACAGGCCAAGTTGGAATATATGTTATTTTTACATGAGTTACAGCCCTTATTCAACTTAGAATTCATGTCAATTAATAACAAATTTACAAGTAAACAAACAGGCATATTTAGGTATGTCCCCCGCGATGCTCGTGTTTATAGAAACAGGGAAGGGATGAAAGGATTTTATGGTAGTGGATTAGAAACAGGGAAGGGATGAAAGGATTTTCATATCAACTTTTAAAAGTAATTTGAGTTTGATTGCCCTATGAATGCATCCAATGTTTTGTTCACATTGAAGTGTTAACACCTACCTGTCATTGTCATGGCTGGAGCTTCCTGAAATTTTGTGATAACCCTGTGCCAATGCATTCTGGTATATATGCGAATCTCCCGGGGAGCCTCACATATATAAGAGAATGCCCTGGTACAGGACCTTTAATGCCGCTCCAGGGTAGGTCCTGCCAGAAAAGGGTTAACAATATTAATAGTACATGGAAACCATAAAATGTTCAGCAGCTATGTAAACTGTGGATAAACATACTTTATTTACACCTTTAAAATGTACTTACGCATTACTCTCATCTCAAATATTAATTGTTTTTCTCCAGCTTGGAAACTAACGGAAGACTAATGGACTTGAATCACAAAGATGGGAAGTTGCGGGTTAATTATGGTGATCGGCTGGTAACCTTATTGAGAGAGGTCAGGCAACTCATGTCCCTTGGGTTTGCTGTTCCTGCAAAGATCCAACATGTTGCTAACACAGCTCAAAAGTTCTACAGACATGGTGTAATTCTCAAACAGGTACTCCCTCCCACATATTGTTTTCAAAGTTTTTTTACCCTACGAAAATATTTTCTAGATAATCCTTGCAGATTTTATGGATAAATCCCTTGATTTAACTTGTCCTAACCTCGGGATCAGATTGCTCAGGTACTCAGCTTGTTTTCCATCCAAATTTATTCAGTATTTCCTTCTCCAAAACTCCTCGCTATAATAGATAAAATGACTGAATGTTTAATGTGGAGTACTTGCTGATTTTTATATGCGACCTGGCTTGTTCAGTTGTATTGTTGAACTATGGCTTCCTTCATTTTCAGTTTTATAGCAATTGTCAATCAGAGGGGATTTATTTAAGGAATAATCTCGTTTCCTAATGTAATTACTCAGTTTCAAGGCATTATACCAAATCACAAGCTTATAAATCACAAAGCGTATTTTGAACAGTTTGTGAAATGGTATGATGCCTTTAAACTGTGTAACTATATTAGGATACCGAGATTATTATTTATAATTACATCTCAGTGAAAAATATCAACCTGAAAATTTTCACTATTATGAACTTACTTTAGTGAATAAAACTCATAAATTAGTAACCAAACAGTATCTGCACCGGAGCAATGTAACAATAAACAAGATTATCAAAAATTTCAACCTCATCGATTGTGCAATATCAGAGAACACACTGTTTGAACTACACATAAATGTAAATATTTACTACTTTATTCGGGTTGATTTATTGGGCATGAACATTACAGCAATGATTCCCTTAACAATAGTCACTGCATGTCATTCCTTTATAAGAATTCGGATATAAGATTTATGAAAATAACTTATTTTAGTATGTTTCTTTGTTATTCTGTTCTGAACATATCAGTGGAGTGTTTCACATCACTTTAACATTAGCATTTTGGAATTAGCTATTAGAGAATGCAATGGGTGTAATTATGATGTTTTTATGAGCCTGTTTCTGGGAGATGAAGAAGATAATTAGTGATTTTCTATTTCAGGTTGCTCACTTTTATAACACCATAGATCAGCAGATGATACAGAGCCAGCAATCCATGATGTTAGACTCCGCTATTGCTTTTGAAAAACTTGTAAAAAATCCAAAGTCAGGTATGGAATTAGTTAGGCCAAAAAAATATATACCTGTGTTTCCGGTGACCCGCCCGCCCCTATTTCGGAGCTCCCGACGGTTTTCATTTTATTCATTTTGCAAAATTTGTACGCATCCCGTTTTATTTTTGTGCCACCTGGAAAAATTCCATGTACAAATATGCAAAATCATCTCCCATTTTCTATTAGTTGCAGTCATTAATTTAATTCAATGAGTCATTAGCATAATTAAGTTAATTAACTGTGTAAATCATGTTCACAAAACACATCCAAAAACGGGAATTTCATTGCAATATAACGGACTACTGCCATAGTACCAGTACCTCGAAAATAGGGAACATGAAACAAGAATAAAACGATGTCTTTTAGGCTTATGGTTCATGATTGAGCCTATATACGTTTATTAACTCAATGTGTTAGTGTTAAGTGAAGGGGTAGTGGTTAATAGAATTTAAATGAGTTTGGACATAGATTTTCTCAACATTCTGTAGTTATAGGTAGGCATTAAAAGGTGTACTGTACCCGGCCTGGCTGAGATTTTCTTGCCGGTCTCAATTTTTTCTCCCAGAAGTCCGCAATAACATGTCCGTGTGTTAATATTTTGTTTTCCCAATACCAACAGCAGAACTAAACACCCATGGCATCGCAAACACAACTGACGCATGAGTAGGCCGGCGTATGAAATCGCGCATTCTAGATATAAATATAAGACAACCCGGTCGGCCATACTATACGCCGCGAATACTAGTAGCATGGCTTAAATCAAACTATACCCTGACAAGTCACTTTGGAAACCCCCCTATCTTTTTATTGTGCTGTGTATTTTACAATGTATTATACCGGTAGCGCCCTTGAATTCCTTCGCAGAATTGGCGACAAACCATGCTTGAAAGACAACTCTGTTCGCGACAAAATTAAGCAGTGAAAAGCACGTGCGTTTTGGCGGGAAAATGACAGTCTTTATTTCGGAATCAGCCCTGGGAATTAGCGTCGACAATCGACATTGCCCAGGTAAAAGCCGAAATCGCCGTCACCATTGACCAGAAGATAGCAGTATCCAATATAAAATGCATAGGAATCCTGGAGTATTCACAGAAACCAGAGCTTAACCCAATTTAAATAAACAACTGCATGTTATGAAGGACACACTAACTGGGTCACTGTGTCATACAACAAACACGTGCGGGTCACGCGAATCAACTCAGCGTAACTATTTACGGCAGATTCTTTGATCTTTATACCAACTTAGTAGCAAATACTAGTAAGATAGAAACAACTCACACTGTATGCAAATATTGAACATGCATTTCTGATCATCTGATGTCCAAACATGTACATGTACTGTATGTGACAACTTGCTGTTAATTGCACTGAAAGATAGCAGGTAATAAATTCTGCTAATTAAAACTTTCCGGGGTTGAAACAAAATAAAACCTGCTTAAAGGAAAATGACATACCTCACTAAGTATGTGATTTAAAAAACTCTTTAATGCATGTTAAAGGGGTGTACTACACTATTTTATCGCTTTCAAATGGCTGGTTAAAAAAAAATCCCTGCCTGGAAAAATTTCCCTGTATTATCAGAAACAGAGATGTTTTTTTTTTTTGGGGGCCCTAGTATGGATGCAAACATTGAGCATTTGTGGGAGGGTGGTGATCTTTTAAGCAGGTTGAATATTGTTCACAAACAGGGAACGTTAATAGCTTTTTCATGGCAAATATCGATCTCTATTGTAAACATCACATGCTTTTCCATGTTTTATTCAATAAATTACACTATATTCTAATGGAATCTACTTAGTTTTATTATTTTATAAGTCAATTACAAACAAGGAGAAGTTGGCTTGGGGGTCGCATTCATATTAATTTTGAGCAAAGATGAAAATAAAATGAAAAAATAAAATAAAATGAAAAACCACCCCCCCCCCCCCCCGCCCCTATTTTTTTCTTGCATGTCACCAGACATGATACGATCGTTTAATGTATTGTTTACATATATTTTCTGATTGCTTTGACTTTCAACAGACCTTTGATATACTCATGTTTGATATCATCATACTTGGGGAAAGTCCGTTCTAGAAGAGTAAATGGATGGGACCATCAACCCAACTGATAATTGGCTCCAAACTGATGTATTCTCATTTCTTATATGGTTTACCTTTCACAAATTCTTCAATAATTGGCTCCAAACTGATGTATTCTCATTTCTTATATGCTTTACCTTTCACAAATTCCTCTTATACAGGCTCCAAAGGTAAAGGAACAGGTGTGCAGGTCACATGGGACGATCCGGACGAGTTGGAAAGTTACATCCAGAAACTACAAACGGCAGCAACACGACTCACAACTGAGAACAGAAAGCTGAGGAAATCACATACAGTAGTTTGTGAGAAGGTATGATATATGCCTGTCTTGAGAACGCTAAATTGCTGGTATTTTTGTCCCCCCCAAAAAAAAAAAAAAATGGGGGACTATTGAAATAAGCAGTGTCTATCCCCGTTCATGTGTTTGTCTGTGTTCTGTTTGTCCAAAATATTTGTTGTCCAGATGATAACTTGAATAGAATTCAACAGAATTTGATGGATGCGGTCTTATCCGACAGTTTTCAAATTTAGTATATGGATTAATAATCTCTTAAAAATGCAGGTCAGTTACTCATAGCAATATATTTGAAAATATTAATTTAGTCCATGTGTGTTCCAATTTAAATTTTTTTTTTCAATATTCCTAGAGAACCAGGTTGTCATAAAGAAAACAGGCTGCTGTAAAGACCGTCCGGCAGCTAAATCCCTGCAAAAGAAATTATCAAGAGACATATAATATCATATCATGTATTTTTTTTTTATACATTATGGGTATGTTATCATTTTAGACTCTGCAGCTGATGTCCATTGACCTGTTAAGACAGCAACAGAAATGGAAGGACGGCCTGATGGACATACGACATCTAATGGCGAACTTAGTACAGCAGGTGAGGCATAGCTTCAGTGATGGAAGTAAATTAACCCATGCACTCCTCAGTAGATTCTCTCTTAACAGTATATATGGTCTATTCTTTATTTACCAGGAAGTTCAGACAATACAGATGACAGACAGAGAAACACCCTATGCATTCCTCTTCATTCATTTGTAGATATATTTAGATAATTATTTTCCAAAACAACCAGTCAAGCAAACAATTTGTACAGAAGAAGTTTAAAATACACCATATTATAGTCCATATTATGTCTGATTGATACATCAATCAATAGATTTAATTCAGCTTTGTCCTCATAATATTATCTGTCAGTGCTTGAAGTTTGAAGTGCGATGTAGGCAAACCTTGTTTATATCATCTCAGATGACATTTTGATTAATGAATATCTGATTTAATCATTAGGGATTCTCATCTGAGAATATGAAACCATGGAAGGCTCACTGGGACAGACAGCTGTACAAGGCACTGGATCATCAGTATCAAATGGGACTCGAAGCCCTCAATGAGAACCTAACAGAAATCAAAGTCGAACTCACATTCAGGTAGGGTTACCTGTAATAAAACTGTTCACACAAGTCCTCACTCATGCATTGGTCAGCGTGCCTGACAGAGCAAATTGCTACCCAAATTTGGATACAAGCCTTGAAATAGTGTGTACTGTGTGTCTGTCATTTGCAGAATGAGGTCCCCAGAGGGTGAATTTAGTGATGCTACCCCGCATAGCAGGCTAGCATCACCAAATTCACCCTCTGGGGACCTCATTCTGCTTACACCTCAGCAGAATGAGGTTCCCAGAGGGTGAATTTGGTGACAACCTAGCTGAATACAAAACATCACCATTGCATTATGAGTCAGGCAGTCCAGGGAGCAAATTACTTTTGAAATTTGAGTAGCAAATAACCTCAGATTGACATGATTAGACAGCATTGTTCTAAAATCATATAAAATTCATACCAAATTGCATAGCTATTATCCAAACAAGCCTTGAAATAGTGTGTCTGTCATTTGCATAATGAGGTCCCTATTTCAAGGCTTGACTATATTTAGACATGAGGATACTTGTAAAAACTAAGACGCCATGTCAATACTCAACTATTTTCAGTCATTAGTTTATAAATATGTGGGCATCAATCAATAGTTTCTGCATTTAATATTCCAAAGTAATATTTGTTTTGCCACTGACTATTATTTTCTATTTAGCATTATCGTAATTCTTTGATTTGTTTCTTTCATAATACTTCTCAAGGGTCATTTATTTAGTGAGAATGACAGCAGTCAATTTTGATGGTATAAAGATGGTCAGACTAAATTGATAGAGTGAAGTACAAGAACTTTCAGGGAGGGCACTCCATGAAAACTATTTTTAAAAATATCTATATTTTTTCCCCTTTTATATGTAATTACAGACAACAGAGGCTACAATTCAGACCCCCATTTGAGGAGATAAAAGCTAAATATTTCCGAGAGATGAAGAAATTTATCAGCATTCCGAATGTGTTCAAAGGTGTTGGAGACAGCACTGAGAACCTCATATTCCCTGCTATGATTGATCGGAATGCCGAAGGCTTCATTACCTGCTATCGGAAGGCAGATTTGCTGTTCAAAAGACTGTATGCTGTACAGAACCAGTTTAGGGTACATCATATTCTATTTATACATTTCAAACAAGGAATTGGTGTTGTTTATTCAGGGGTTTATCCAGGGTTTTAACTTAGTTACAGTAATGGTCTAAGTGGTCTCCCCGAGAGCTTTCCGATGAATGGCAACAAGCCATATTTCCGACTAAATCCTGAAAAGTTACCCATAATTCAGCTGTGGTTAAGAAGTCGATTACTTAGAGCATTACTGTATCTTTACAATAATGCATGCTCTAAAAAATTTCCCTGAACAATTAGTGAGCTTCACCTTTATCTACCTATCTTGTCCTATATACAACCTTCTTTTTCAATCACTGAAGAAAATGGGAAGTTTTACCTATTCTATTAACAAGCCTTAGTTTAGTGTGCCTATCATTTGCAGAATGAGGTCCCCAGAGTGTGAATTTAGTGACGCTATCCTGCATAGTGGGCTGGCATCACTAAATTTACCTAAGCCTCATCTTCTTTGGAAAGTTTCTTTATTATCAAATTTCTATTTCTTTTTTAGTTTAGTTTCTCTAGATCCCCAAATTGGCAGAAAACACATTGCATAATCGAGGTTCCCAATGGGTGTACATCACAGTATTCATCATTTGGGAAGTTCAATCTGAGTCCATGTCTCTCATAGCAGATGAGGCCATGCAAAATGAGGTCCCCAGATGGTGAATTTAGTGATGCTAGCCCACTGTGCGGGATAGCATCACTAAATTCACCCTCTGGGGACCTCATTCTGCAAATGACAGGGACACTAAAATCAGGCTTATCTGTTAAGGCCATGCAAAGTTTATTTTAGTTTCTCAGGACAAAACATTTTGAAAAGCATGCAAGCGTACACTATATAATGTAATGTTTTATTTCTGGGTCACGCCAACGAAGTTTCCATCTCGACATCAGCGATCTCTGGTTTTGATAAAAAAATTAATATCAGTTGCCTGTGGCTATTATTACCCGAACAGTTGTCCATAAAAGTTAATTGATAGATTCCATGTGCTTTTCAAAAATCATCCAATAAAGTATCATTGACACATTTTAACTGATTTTGCAGCTGCAATACAATGCATGTTTAACGGAAAACAGGTCTGTTTGATTCCACTTGTATAAAAAAATGTATTGTTTAAAAATTTCCTGACAGATTTGATCGAGAAATAAAAAGGTTGCATGCGCAGAGTTTTTCAGACCATGTGGCAGGCCTCAGAAATGGAAATATGACTTTGCATCACCTAACACTATGTGAAAATTATCTCTATTAGCTCTTATCTGTAGCTAATAATGTTAAATACTGACATAACAGGAAGTTTCACTTATTTCGATTGACTGTTTGTTGGTCACCAGCTTAATTTCTTGCCTTTCCTAAATTTCTGATGATAACTTTGCAACCTTTTAAGCAGTTTTTCATCTTGACTCATCCATGCAACTACTTATATTTAAAAAAATAACTGTTGCTTTTGAAATTCCAGAGAATGGAAGTGGTTTGTTTCCTGGCCTTTTATAAATGTCTTTTTATTATGGTTGTAGGAGTGGGTTGTCCTTGGCACCCTAGATCTTGACCAGTTGGTGGAGGAAAATCTTTCAGAAATATCAGATTGGGAGAAGAACTTCAAAGCTCTTAAAGCACGAGGTAGAGATGCAGAAAAACTACCCAGGTAAGACCTTTATTCTTATGTTGATGTGAAAATATCCTTTGAAGCTTGATGTCTATTTGACTGAGTAATTTAAGTTTTTAAAACATATTAACAAATTTGAACATGCAAAATGGTCATATATAAAGATACAGTATGTGTTGTCGGTGGGCTGGGTAATACTGTTAAAATAGTGACATACGTTAAAACTGCCATAAACAGAAAGAATATTAGAGTATAGACAAACCTTGTTTTTATACCAATCATAAATTTTGTGTAAATTGTATGTTATTGTCACCTTATTACTCTGTGTTATACAAACAATTTCCATGTTATTTAAATAAACAGTGCATAAAGAGTAAGCGATAAGCAAAACACTCAACACCGGGGAGACCCCACTAAGTGAACTTTTGTTTTCATTATTAATAACTATCCAATAATGAGATTTTGCTTATTAAAACAATGGTATGTAAACTTTACTATGTAAACTTTTACCGATAAAAGTCCAAATACTCCAATAAGATACCAAAGTTTAATCAAAACTTGATGGTAGACATTGAAAAAGGTCAAAGCATTGACAAATTTTAACTTACTACACGATTAGCGATGTTTGTTGACAAATCACTGTTTACATAACAATGGTTTCAACACGTTAACTTTTTTTTATTGGAGAACCATCAGTAATTAATATAAGGACAAAGTTTGTTTTATTTCTCCATGTTCTTCTTAGCGGTGATGTTTTTACAGACTTTTATAAATTTTGCACATTTGCCAACTGTCAGTGCCTTGGGTCCCTTTAACCCTACCATGACTGGAGCTTCCTGAAATTTAGCGAAACCCTGTGCCAATGCATTCTCTTATATATTCGAGGGAGCCTCGCATATATAAGAGAATACATTGGCCTAACAATATTTACCTTGACCTTGTAAGCCATACATTCTCTTATATATGCGAGACATATATAAGAGAATGCACTGGCACATGATCTTTAATGCTGCACCAGCGTAACTCCATCATTAAAGGGTTAAATACAAAAAGGAGGTATGGAATAAGATTGTCTGGGCGTGACATCTATTTTCTTCTTATTGCTAGCCAAGTTAAGGTTGACTGTATAACAGTGAATAACACCCCAGTGAAGGCTGTGATTGATGATCACATACAGCGATTGTTTGATGCTTTGATGAACACACTGAGGAAAGCCATTAGTACTGATGTTGGCACGATAGACGGCTTCCTGACGACTGCAATGGAAACGCTGGCTGCCCGCCCACAAACTGTCGAGGAAATAGGAGAAGCAAATTCTAAGCATTCAGAATTCCACAAACAGAAAGAAGAGGTAAGACCATAATACAATATGCCATATCTGTAATTAGTGATGTAACGATACGGGGGTTATCGGTAAAAGCCGATAACCGATATTTTCAGTAGAATTATCGGCCGATCCGATACAGATACCGATAAGTCTTGTACATGAACAAAACTCCATATCAATTTGTCTTTTAAATTGCAAAGTATTGTCGGCAAAGAACCGATAACCTGGTCGCAAAAAAAGTTTAGTTTACGTTCCCCAAAAACCCTGGCAAAACGATTTAATATTTCGTTGCATTCAAAATATTTCCTCAATATTTGTTTGATTCCGTTACCGTGCCTTACTGAATCAGTCCATAATCCATTTTAGTCAATGACTCAATTTCAATTTGCCAAACTCAATCTTTTTCAGAAGTTGAACTTGCGTTTAATAACACCTGCAATGTTGCAATTGTTGACATTTTCTCTGCCCATGACAGCAGATACAAATCCCGCCCATAGAGCACTCTGATTAGTTCGGATGGTTCCATCAAACAAGTTAGTCATCTCCTCCATCTTCAGTCATCGTATACCAAATCAAATCAAATCAATACTTTATTGGTCTAGATGAGAACTATACCAGAACGTCGATCAATTTGAATCAAAAGCAATAGCGAGTCACAACTGCGGCGACTTTAATGCAAACTGGTGAAGTGTGACTCGTCTATTTATAAACACTGTGAATTTTAGTTTACTGTGTCATCTGTCAACACATGGCATATTAGTGATTCCTACTCGAAGACATAAAATGCATGCAAATAATCGTTTGACGATATCGGTCGGGAGTCTAAATTTTGCCGATACCGATATCTTGCCGATACCACATATATCGGCCCGATCTGATAGCCGATACCGATAATCGGTACATCACTATCTGTAATAGGTGAAGATGAATTTTGTTTTTATATTATATAGCATATAAGGCCACTCAAAGTCAAACTCCCATTTTTCAGACCTGTGTGCATGGTCCCAAAAACCAGCGTGTGCAACGTTTTTATTCGCGTTCAGACTGTGAGCAAAATTCTTAATCGGTATGAAATAAATGTGGTACGTTTTTTGTTATACTATTGAAATTGTACAGAACTGTTTCCCCAATTCAAATTTCCGTCTTTTTGCCTGAATATCTCATCCATAGGTTATAGGTATGTATTACACATGGGGGTATGCACTGGACAACAGTATCTTGAATCTGTTAATATATTAATTTCTATTTCGGAAAATTCTTATCCGTGTCAGTTCTTATAAAAGTTACTAAATGTATTCTCTTCTCTTCTTCCCTCAGATCCAACCACTTTTTGAAAAAGCAGAAGCTAAGAATAAGTTGCTACGATCTGTGGCAGGTGGCGGAGTTGAAACTCTGAGTCAGTTACAGGGACGCTGGGACAAGTTTGAGCTGATGATGGAAAGCCATCAGCTGATGGTAAAAGAACAAATAGATGTGATGAAGAGTAATGTGGACTCACGAGTGAAAGCATTCCAGCAGGAGATCGAGAAATTCACAGCTCGATGGCACCAACTCAAACCGGGTAATGATGCACTGGAGGGAGATTCCAAAAGATGTGAGGAAGCACTGAATATCATCAAAGAAAAAAGACAAGAATTCAAAGAACTCGAAGAAAACAGACAAAAACTTGTGTAAGTTTATCAAATATTCAAAAAGTTTTTAAAATGTAAAAAGCAGCACAATATAAACTGATATTTAAACAGATAATGAGACATGGCTCCAGATTATGTGTGATAAGTTTAGAAGGAGGGATATAAGCACTTATTCTGAATTTTTCTGACTGAACTCATTAAAGTGATGTGAAACACTCCAATAGGTCAAATAGAAATGGAGAATAATCTTGCTCAAAGTAGTTATTTTTACAAAAATTATATCCAAATTGACAACATACACTGTCATTCTTATAAATTAATTAAATGCAGTGACTCTCAGTGGCGAAAAGGTTTGCATCAGTTTATTGCTGGTAGTTGTATCCCGAATCGAGACGTAAATATTTACAAATGAGCGTAGTTCCGATAATGTTTTCTATAGAGTGCTGCAGTCCATTTGTTTGAAATTGTGATGTTAGTATCCTCCAGTTGGCACAGCACCTGAGTATTAACTTATCAGTTTCACGCATCCAAACAAGTCCATAATGTCTTTAATATAACATATATCCTTTCATATAATTTGTCATGAGATTTTCATGAAAATAAAATGACTGGCAGAAATATATTTTTTCTCTCTCAAGTGGTTATTTCTATAACTTTCTATAATTCTTTCTGAGGCTAATAAATCTGTATGAAAGTATTTCACATATTTCTGGACCTAACTGCATCCCCGTAACAGGGTAGGAATGTGACCCAAGCAAGAACTTATGAGGTATAATTTAATGCTTCAAACCATCAGAGTCAAATATATATTCTTGTCTCTGCATAACAAAAATTCAACATGAAATATCCTTCTGATTAATAAATTAAGTTTACAAGCTAAACCCATGTATTTCTAAATTTATCACGTTGTACGTTTCAGATCTGACTGTACGCACTTTGAAATGGAGGAGCCAGATTTTGCTTTAGCAGAGGAGCTCAGAGATGATATGAAAAACTTTGAGGTTATGTGGTCTCAGTATGAGAACTTTAATAACGGTATAACGGAACTCACCAAGGAGGATTGGATCTCATTCAGGTATGATATGTATATAAGATGTAAGAATAACTACTGCAAGTGTCTTTGTCTGTCTAAAGTAGACATGAGACATGACTCTGCTACTGATGGTCTGAACCTTCTCAGTTGTGGTTTAAAAGACTATAATATCTTTAATTCCCATTATACCTTAATCATACAATATTTTGGTAACTACATTTTCAAAGCAGATGGTGGTCAGACGAAAAAATAATGCCTGTACAAATTCATATTCATTGGTGGGAAATGTTTAGATAATAAGTTCAACAAATGACATGTGGTTGTTTGTTGAACTTATTATGTGAACATAACCTATGGGATAACTACTCATCGCTGATGCTTTAGTATAGAAAGTATTAAATATACCATTCAACCAAATATCATGCTCCTCCTGTCTGTTTCAGTTTATCTCATTAGTTTTCTTTGACTGATTTTTTTTACATTTTTAGAATTATATTTCCAACCATTTCAGGAGCAAAACATATCTATTTGAAGAATTCTTGAGCAACTGGTATGAGAAACTAAAGACTGAGGAAGTCACTACAATGACTGTGAAACTTCAAAAGGACATAGATATGTATAAGGTATCAATATTGTTCACTTCAGAATATGTTTTGTTTTGAAGAAAAAACCTTTAAAATCTCAGGTTATTCTTAGCAAGTCAAATGCATTCAAACAAGTTATAAGACTTCAATTCAACCACAGGATTCTAATTTGTCAAGCACATGCTTGGTTGATATTTTGCAGAATAAAGCGGCCCTGAAATTGTAATCCTGAAGTGTATGGTGATTTATTTATTTGTTTCGAAATCACTGTAATCTTTGCTGAATGTATTACCTGCTGACTGATAATTTATATGTTTGATTTAGGGCCCTGCGAATATTCATGATTTTATTTGATATCGATATCGCTGGTGTGATTTGGTGACGACACCGAATAGGATCCCCGATTCGAATATTTTCGATTATCAAATTTGTCCCCATTGATGCATTGTTGCGAATTTTGCAGAGGGTAATGATAAAGTAGTTATTAATCCATGATATTTGTTGCAGCACGAATCCTGCATTAATTTATACACCAGGAGAATCGCAAGTGCAGTTATCTTTCAAATTCTTACATTGATTCTTACCTGACGTCTTATTGGAATATACTCTTGACCGACTTTGATGACCTATACAATATAGACCGACGGGTAGCAGATTCGAATCAAGATTCAACATCGACATGGCCCTAGTTTCATTCTAGTTTAATCTACTTCATTGTAATCTTTGCAGAATGTATTTCCTGTTTTGAAATGGGTTCGAGGAGAACCTTTATCACAAGATCACTGGATGGAGATGTTCAGACTTCTCAAGATGCCAAGGGGAACTACTCTGGAAAAGCTTACCTTTGGAGACATCGTAAATGCTAGTGACGAGATTATTAGAAATGCAGATGCCATCAAGGTATGTTCATAATGACTCCATTGATTGGAAGCAAAAGTGCAATATTATTAAACCTTTGGCTAGTCGGTATCCTATATATACATCGTCAGGTGAATATATTGAGTATTTTTATTTTAAGTTTCATAGTAAGTAATAATTAAATTATTCTGGATATCTGATCATCGAGTGGTCTCATAGGTAAAAAATTAAACAGTGTTAGTGCCGATTACGCCATACAGTGCTATTTAAATGGCATGGCCATTTTTTTCAATTTATAATGATGTCATTAAAAAGTGTGTACTAACAACTTCACACACTACTCTAATTCTTGAGTCGCCCTCTTGGCTGGTCCCTGAATCAAGTTTTTCGTTGCCTTCAGGATTTGAACCAGAGAGCACAAGGCGAGGTGATGATCAGAGAAGCAATAAGAGAGTTGGAGATGTGGGGAGCCGGAGCCATATTTGCTATGACGGATTACCAGGACAGCAACAAGAACACGATAAATCTCATCAAAGACTGGAAGGATCTTGTCAATCAGGTAAACTTCCGCCCCATTCATTTACAAAGTAGTCACATTGTGTAAGGACGTTTTTGTCAGCAGGTACCAAGTCCATGCAAAGTCAAATTCCCGTTTTTCAGGCCTTCGTGTATGGTTCCGAAACCCCTATTGGGCTATTGTTTAAAGATTTTCCCTATTTTGGGTTACAATACATAATTTATTTGCGAGGGATTATATTTTTTTTTAACTGAATTTATCGAAAAATATTACATTTTTATATCTTCTCTGTAGATTAATCTGGATCATTCTGGAAAGGGGCAATGCTAAATTAATTTCAAACAATTCAAATTTCTAATAAAATAAGTTTTAGGCAATTTGGATCAATTAACTAATAGGCTGCAACTTCTTTTTCTCATCTCCAGCTCCTGAGCAAAATTTAAAGCCACATGCTCTAGATTTTCTTTCTATGTTCTGCAGTTGAAATTATTACACAACCGATGATTAAAAAAATCAAACAGGCACAAACGAAACAATCTCAAATTCATTGAAAAACATAAGAAACAAAAATCTTATTGATGAATTTGTTCAGAAATCTTCCACGTATGTATCTTTTTGAGGTACCTCTTACCAAATTCCTTTAAGTTACATATACTTGTAATCTGATATATAGGTTGGAGACAACCAGTGTCTGCTGCAGTCACTGAAGGACTCGCCGTATTATAAGAGCTTTGAAGACAAAGCTTCAGTGTGGGAACAGAGACTGGCAGACCTCGATGAATACCTCCACAATCTCAATCAGATTCAGAGGAAGTGGGTTTATTTGGAACCCATATTTGGAAGAGGTGCTCTGCCGAAAGAACAGGGAAGATTCAAGAGAGTTGATGATGACTTCAGGTTGGTCTTCCATATAGTCACTTGTCTTAGGCCAAAATAAAGAAGATTGTATGTTTCCGCTGTTTATTTTGATATTTTTTATCCAGCTTCAGAAATATTGAACTACCTCGACCGAAATGACATAACATGCCAACTCGGGTTGAGGGGAAAGTATTACTTAATCAACAAAGTGGAAATATAAATTAAGATTGATAAAAGATCAAACTTACTTCATGCTTAAGTATGTTATTTATTATTCACATACCACATTTTCATAAATTTGGCTATAAACTTGGTACGAAATTGATGTCACTAACTTTTTATAAGAATTTTACCCATAATACTGCCATTATACTGTACTTGTATTGTGACGACTACATCCCATTGTCTGGAGGTAGCCAATACACCCAACCTAGCATGTCTGGTTTTTGGAAACAGTAGCTATACCCCTAACATATGTGGTGATAACCTCTATACATGTATATATACAGATACACACCCACCATGTCTGTTGATAGTGTTCCTATGTTCCATAAGTCCCAAACAAGGCATAAAGCAGGCATGAGATCCACTCTCAGGAAATTAAAATTGCAAAATGCATGCCCATCAATCCACAACCCATCACACACCTGGAGCTTTTGAGACAGCAGTCACTTTATGGTCACTTTTGACAGGGATATGTTAGAAACCATGTGTTTTTTGAACACTAATTATCATCAATATTTATGAGCATTAGTGGTAAAAACAGTAAAAAATAGAAATTTTGACTTTTTCTCAAAATATCAATAAAAAGTTTAGGGTCGGCGGGTTATTTTTAGGGTCGGTCGATGTGCGGAAACATAGCATCTTTTTTTTTTGGCCTTACCATTCGTTATATAATTTTCTCTTAAACAATCTATTTAAGTCATTTTCTCAATCTTGATGTCTGCGGTCTATTGGTGATTGGAATTCAAAAATAATATGTGTTATTAGTGAATACATCATTTTCATAACAAAACATTCCAAATCATGGCATTTAAAAATAATTTGCTTGCCAAGACTCACATCGAGTTGCCAGCAGCAAGAAAAGTACTGTGATATAAAAACATGCTTAATACGAACATTGTAATAATGTATATTCTTTCGTTATCTAGATCCATAATGATGGATGTGAAGCGGGACAATAGGGTGTTATCAATGGCTAACCAGTCCGGTCTGCGAAATCTACTCACAACCATGTTAGATCAGCTTCAGAGATGCCAGAAATCACTCAATGAGTTCCTTGAGGTAAGAATAGTCTATCATAAGATGAATCTTTTGAATCCTTTGTCTTTGATTTAAATAGCAAACTGTTCATTGCTAATTGGTGATTTTAGACTTGCATTGGATTTTTCTAATTGTGGCTTAGGGAGATCAGTTGAATTGGTTCAAAATCGCTGTTCATTGAAAATGGCTTCCATATATTAAGTCTGGGCCTGAAAGTTATTAGTTAGTTAGTATAAAAAAAATAGAAAATTATTTTGTTTATGAATAAATATATAACAAGTAGTGTAGTGACTTAGCGACAAAATTTTGTCATATTGGAACGGACTGGCCAAAAGTGCCATTTTTTTATATTATGTCAAGTTAGGTGTGCTCTTTCAGGAAGTGAACTAGAAACAGGTTTCTGATCAATATTAACCCTTGTTTCCAGTATAAATCCAAGATGGCGGCCAAATTCAATCATTATTTCACCATGACGCTCCAACTGGTATACAATTTAAGGCACATGCATAATAAAGGCGTCATTCCATCCGGCATTGTCATATTTTGAAGATATTAGCAATCCAGGCTGACCAAATTTGAAAATTATCACTTTTTGTACCAAAAGCATGAAATTTTATCATAAAATCATTCTCGTTTCAATTATTTCGGAATAATAAACAGACAATTTCTCAAAACTGTTTCAGTGCAGATCAAAGGTTAAGATCTTAAAAATTTCAGAATAGTATACAGCAAACAAAATATACAACATCTAGGACAAATTCGTAACCATATTTTTGACATTTTGGATTATGTTACCCCTCACCCCAAAAATCATGAAATTTAGTTTCTGTGATAAACATCCGATAGAACATGGATGAGAATCTATAAAGGGCACTATTTGATCACATTTCTAAATAATGTAATTGCAATTACACACACAATGACCAAAGTTGAAATTTACAACTTTTTCGACTAAAATATGCAATTTGGTAAGAAAATGCTCGTCATTTCAAATATTTTGGTCCAATAAATGGTCATTTACACATAGGATATTTGCGATAGTTCAAAATGTTTGGTCTTAAATGTTTTGGACATATATACTGAAAACAATGAATACATTTTCTGTGGTTAATATGTAACAACGTTTCAGAAAATTTTGTTTATGTTACACCTCACCCCAAAAATCACGAAAATGTGACTTGGTTGTAAAGATTCAATAAATCTTTGGTTAAATCTTATATAGTGAGTTTGTCGATGACAATTAGTCATATATTGTTATGTAACAATCTCATTGACAGTATACTGTTTAAATTTACAATTGTATTACTAATAACAGCTATATTTTATGGTAAAATAACCATCATTTCAAATATTTTCAACCAATATATGGGCAATTTCTCAAACATTTCCCAAGATCGTAAACCACATGCGGCCTTGAAAGTTTCGAAAATGACTGTCGAATACAACACATTTAAAGGTGTATACATGTCATGTCTTGGTGAAATAGAATAAAATTCTAAAAATCTATTATACCATAAATAATTTGAAGGTTTTGACTTATATAATCTACAAATGTAGCATACAAGAGGGGGTATATATAGACATGTAGTTCAGATCACAACTTTAATTTGTCTATCATTAATACACATAACATAAAGATGGTCTATCTTTGTTTATACTCTGTTCTTAAATTCACGTTTGTTATGTTGTACCTGTATAACTATAATGTGCACAGTCTGATCATACCAGCAGATAAAAAGCAACTCATAGATTGTCATGTTATAATCACCGGTGACCATGTTGATACATTGATACCATGTTGATAACAAATATTTTAGGCATTCTTAATATCACAATTACAACTGCATAATTATGAGCATGGTAAATCAGCTATTGCACATTGGCACCTGTTACAAGTTTTGGGATTTGCAACAACACTTGATGAGTTCTGAACACGCAGCTGCAGCTTCTGGTAATGTAGTCCACAATGGTTTACATCCATGATCTTCAACTGTCCATTCCCAGTCATGTGGGCCATGTATTGGAATTGTTATGTCATGACAAGTGTACCACAATCCTGCCTGGTATATGGCTCATTTCATATGCTGTATTAGGGTCCCTTTTTACGACACGTTTTGGAGAATTCTCTTCATATGCCTCGTTATCAGCAACTTTTGACAACCTTTATTATAATTAATGGTAATGAAACGTTGGAGTTCTTTGAAAATATATGAGGACGAATCTAGTTGAATAAAAGGTTGATTCGCCAATAGAAGAAATATACATGTATCTGTGATAATGGGATAATATTTCCATGCTATCAAGAAACTTTTTCTGCCCTTTATATGGAAGAACAAAGTGGTATCAAAACCAGATATCGAATGAAAATTGGGTAGTGATAACAATTGTCATCGCCCAGAGCGGAAAATGTGCTGTTGTCATGGTACAATGGTTTAGTTTTGCCTGTTCCTAGAGAAACACATGTATCACCACCACTGTTAGCATCCGTAAACTTTGAAAACAGACCGATGATCATTACCAGGACATCTGTGTCAACAATCCGAGCACGGTTGGTCGTCAGCCCACAAGAAAGCGCATGGATAATGTGCGGCACAATTCTAATATCGGCTTCCTCCTGACAACAGTGTCTCAAGATTTACTAGGAAGAATTTCCTATTTTGAGAGTTGACGAACATTCTGTCATGTTTAACACTTTATCATCATGTTCTGACGCATTACTTGTCAGGAATACAAAAAGTTCAAGCTTATTGTCAGAATGACGGAGGAAGTCGTTCCATTTTTTTGGAATCTTAGTTTGGCCACCAACTTTTCGTCCAAGACCTATACCACGATTCTCATTAGTGCTGCCTTTTGTGCTGCCCTCAAAATACCTATCCCACACATGACATTAACACTTCTTAGTTTGTAGAGAGTAGAAACTTCATTGGTGACTGTGTAATAATTATAAGTACATGTAAATCTTATCGCAGGCACAATTATATGCACAAGAACGCCTCCATAAAATATCTTGCACGTACTTCCAATATTTTATTTCTTGTAATAGTGTGTTCGAACAACATTTGGGCAGTTCAAAAAACCCACTATTCCAAACGATCAAGTACAGGAACAGGAGAACATCAAATTGAAAGGAAATGGAGCATTGATAGGTTTAACAGAGAGCTCATCAACAATAACGAGATGGCTACAACTCCCCGAACCAGATGTGTTTTTCTCTCATGAGAGTCGGCTATTTCCCCCGCATTATCAACGGGAGATCAATTCAAGGGGACACAATCTAATTTGCTGGGATGTATCCGGAAAGCAATTGGAGATATATCGGACCCACCTAAAAATGTTCAGTGCAAGATATTTGATGGAGGCGTTCTTGTGGATATGATTGTACCTGCGATATAGTATCTACTTTTAATGATTACTAATGAAGTTTCTACTCTACAGACTAAGAAGTGTTACTGTCATATATATGTGGTGTGGGACATATGAAACGAGCTGCCTACCAGGTAGGATTGTGGTACACTTATGTCATGCCAAGGTGCAGTTGTGTGCTCAGAACTCATTAAGTGTTGTTGCAAATCACAAACTTGTAACAGATGCAAATGTGAAAACGCTGATTTACCATACACAGAGTTATGTAGATGTAATTGTGTGCTTAAAATATTTGTTCAACGTATAAACGCAGGCAGCGGTGATTATAACATGACAATCTATGAGTTGCTATCTATCGGCTGGTATTATCAGTCTGTGAACATTATAGTTATATAACATAACAAACATGAATTTAAGAACACACTATAAACAAAGATAGGCCATCTTTATGTGTATTATTGATTGACAATTTAAAGTTGTGACCTGAAATGCATATCTATATATACACCCCTCTTGAATGCTAGATTACATAAGTCAATGAATGATGGTATTATAGATTCTTTTATTTTTTTTTTATTTCACCAAAACATTACATGTATATACCCTTATATGTGTTGTATATATATTGGATGTTCATTTTCGAAACTTTTAAGACCGCATTTTGTATATTATTGCATATTGCCATTCTATTGGTTGAACATATTTTAAATGATCAAATAAATTGTTATTAGGCATACAATTGTTAATTTCAACAGTATACTGACAATGAGATTGTTACATTATAATATATGATGAATTGCGATCGACAAACTCATTTTATAAGATTTAACCAGTGATTTAACCAAAGATTTATTGAATCCTTACAACAAGTCACATTTTCGTGATTTTTGGGGTGAGGGGTAACATAAACCAAGTTTTCTGAAACGTTGTTACATATTAAAAACATACAATGTATTCATCGTTTTCAGTATATATGTCCAAAACATATAAGACCGAACACTGTGAACTATCGCAACTATCCTATGAGTAAATGACCATTTATTGGACCAAAATATTTGAAATGACGAGGATTTTCTTACAAAATTGCATATGTTTTGTCGAAAAAGATGTTATATTTCAACTTTGGTCATTGTGTATGTAATTGCCATTGCAGTATTTAGAAATGTGATCAAATAGTGTCCTTTATAGATTCTCTTCCATGTTCTATCGGATGCTTATCACAAAAACAATATTTCATGATTTTTGGGGTGAGGGGTAACATAATCCAAAATTTCTAAAATACGGTTAAGAATGTGTCCTAGATATTGTATGTTTTGATTAGAGTATACATGTCCAAAAATGCTAAGACCTTAACCTTTAATCTACACTGAAACATTTTTGAGAAATTGTCTGTTTATTATTCCGAAATAATTGAAATGAGAATGATTATATGACAAAATTGCATGTTTTTGGTACAAAAAGTGATAAATTTCCAATTTGGTCAGCCTGGGTTGCTACTATCTTCAAAATATGACAATGTCAGGTTGAATGACGCCTTTATTATGCATGCGCCTCAAATTTTTATACCATTTGGAACGTCAGTGTGAAATAATGATTGAAATTGACCGCCATCTTGGATTTATACTGGAAACAAGGGTTAATATTGATCAGAAACCTGTTTCTAGTTCACTTTCTGAAAGAGCACACATAACTTGACAAAATATAAAAAAATGGCACTTTTGGCCAGTCCGTTCCAAAATAAACGCTAAGTCACTACACTAAAGGAATTTAACTTCTCGTCATCATAATTATTCTTTACTTCTGAGTAGCTAAGGTGGATGAGTTAGGCCATAAAATGGAGACAAACTTATTTTTATTTCTCTTAGCATTTTGCTATTCAAAATTCTTTCTTTGCCATAATTTTTGAGCAGTTGTAACTGATGATTGGTGTCCATGCAATTGGGGAATCTCGTTTCCGATTTAACCACGCCTCCGTAATTACTTCCTAGATACTGTCGCTAACTCTTGCAAGTGCTGGCGGCTGGGCGGTTTATGAGACTGAGCTGGAGCGAGTGCATGGTGCCAATTGCCAGAATTGATTGGGCATAAAAATAAAAACCATATACAAAGGAGGGAAACAATATAATGTCTTGATATGATTTAAGACTGACTCAATTCATATTCCAGGACACGTCTGCGCACAACAATAATTAATAATGTGCCAGGCAAAAATTATGCGAAATAATTTCGTCCTAAGTGATTTCTTATGATTATGAAGTGAGAAAAACTATTTGTAAAGGATAACATGTAGGTGCCAATGTATATACGTAGTGAAAGTAGTCCTCCCTTTCAATCTTAATTTCCACACATGTGCCGGTATTTTAGCAAGTAACTGGCCCTACCCAGCCAGACATGTCAGTTTTTCAAAAAAAATCATAACATAAATGACGTCAGAAAGCAGTGCACGAGCTAATCAGATTTTGCCATAAAGTGACCATTTATCTGAGTTACGCGTCGGCTTTTTTCTTTGATTTGCCGATGTGACGCCACACAAAGGAAGCAAACTGTTCTTAAAATATATGGTGTTTGGTTATGAACTAATGGATGTCACAACCTATAACGGATGTGTTGGATTAACACACAGGAAACGAGGCTGCATTTCATTTGATTTTTCACACGTTTGATCCGCGAAGGCATTGGCAATCGACACTAGAGAAATAATAGAGCTTAGTTGTTGCATAATATAACAAAATGAGCTTTAATAACACGGAAGTGATAAACTTATATGCCTTCTGGAAGAAAGATATTGTTTAAACTGTTCGTACTTCCAGCCAACTATCTGCATATATGCATCGACTAATAACAATATGTTTTGCTCTAATTTTTATTATAGATTTTTAGTCACTATTAAGTGTGACTTAATTGGTACATTCAACGATGCCGGTTTATGTAGTCGAATCTCGGTAGTGTTTATAATACGCTTCGTCTAAAGTCGAAGTTTTGTCTTAGGTTACATAATTAATGTCAGATAGAACTGCTCCTTCAAATCTAACTTCCCCATGTCTGATTTCTTGACACCTTGTACACATGTTAACGGACGAGTAGAATCATTTGAAACAAGAAACTTGTATACCGCATCGAAACGATAATTATTGAATCCGGTATAATATTGTAGAAGGTTGGATTTCTTTGAAGCGTTGTCTACCGAAAAAGAACGGTGGTGATTTGTTTGCATCATTGTTCTGTTTTTTTGTCCCTCTTTGAAACGAAAGTTATTTTAGCAAACTATATCACTTAAAAATCCGAAATACACATATAAACTGTATAAACTATATTAACATACCTTTGAACAAACGTATGTATTCCTTGTAATCCTGTCAATATTGAAGTTTTTCGTGACTTTTGTTACACAGTCTGATCCAACGTAAACATCGTTCCTTGTTGGTTTTCGGCTTCGAAATTGGCCAAAATATCACCGTTGATTTAACGTTAGAATCTGGCTCCAATTGTTTTATATAACGACTGTCACTATTAGAAGATGCATACGTACACCTAGACATCTTTAAAAGCTCGGAAAGAAGTTATATTATCGTGTTAAACAACGTTTTAAAATGAGTGTAAATGCATCGCCGAGAGGTTCTTTTGTTTTGCAATGCATCGTCCTTGAACTTCGTTAGCTGTAATGCGATTGGCCAGTTACCACTGTCAGTCAATAATCTGAGGTTCGTCAATTATAAGTACATGTACGATAAGCCTTACCACATACAAAACACACAGTAGGTCATGGTAGGAGCGTAGGACTTTATTTATAAAGAATTTGCTCCTTAGGACAAATAAATAAAAATACCACGTTCTCAGGCACCTCCCTTGTTACTTAACTTTTCTTTTAAAAAGCTTTGTGAAAAATTAAAAAAATATATTTTCAGTTAGAAATGAAATGAAAGTTAATTTTTATTTGTTTCTGGAGTATATATTTCCAGATTTTGATTAGAAAAAAAATAATAGCCTCCCTCTCACATCTAAAAATTTATATCTAAGTGCCTGAGAACACAGATATTTCATTTTAACCCTTTCATGACTGGAGCTGCGCAGGTGCAGCTTTAAAGATCCTGTGCTTATAAATGTGAGTCTCCCATAGGGAGCCTCGCATATATAAGAGAACACACTGGCTTACAAGGTCATGGTAAATATTGTTAGGCCAATGTATTCTCTTATATATATGCGAGGCTCTCTATAGGAGACTCACATATATAAGAAAATGCATTGCATTGATGCAGGGTTTTTGCAAAATTTCAGGAAGCTCCAGTCATTGAAGGGTTAAAGGCCTTACTGAACAAGCCTTGAAATAGGATGTCTGTCATTTGCAGAATGAGGTCCACAGAGGGTGAATTTAGTGATGCTACCCCGCATAGCAGGCTAGCATCACCAAATTCACCCTCTGGGGACCTCATTCTGCTTACACCTCAGCAGAATGAGGTTCCCAGAGGGTGAATTTGGTGATGCTAGCTCGCTATGTGGGGTAGCATCAATAAATTCAGCCTCTGGGGACCTCATCGAGCAAATGACAGACACCCTATTTCAAGGCTTGTTACTGAATCATATTTAATTGCAGTCTATTCAAATTGAATATTCTCATTTACAGGAGAAGAGATCGCTGTTTCCAAGGTTTTATTTCATTGGTGATGATGATTTACTGGAAATCTTAGGCCAGGCTACCAACCCAAATGTTATCCAGTCGCATCTAAAGAAACTGTTTGCTGGCATCCACAGTGTTGAATTTGATGAAAGTTGTCAGCATATCATGGCGATGAAGTCTCTTGAAGGAGAGGTAGTTCCACTGAAACGAAAAGTGAAAATAACTCCTGAAGTTGAGGTATGTCCCTTTAATTATTTACAAGCCTTGAAATAGTGTGTCTATCATTTGCAATGAGGTTCCCAGAGGGTGAATTTAGTGAGGCTACACAAACAGCGGGATAGCATCCATAACCTCTGGGGACCTCACTCTGCTTAGGCCTCATCTTCTCGGAAGTATCTATGGTCTCAAATTAACATTGTTTTTAATTACTTTTTCCCTTCTGTTGAGTTTCTGTATCCCCTAATTTGCAGATGATAAAATGCATAATCGAGGTGACCAAGGGGTGAACATCACAAACTTAAACTGGGGAACTTCAATCTGATCCTAGGTCCATAGCAGTTGAGGCCTAAGCAGAATGAGGTTCCCAGAGGGTGAACTTGGTGATGCTTGAGCTTTCTTAGTAAAAATAAGTTGTTTATTTTTAGAATTGGCTGGGTAAGTTTGTGAAACTAAGTTGTTTATTTTTAGAATTGGCTGGGTAAGCTTGTGAAACTATGTTGTTTATTTTTAGAATTGGCTGGGTAAGCTTGCCGATGAGATGAAGGACACATTAAGGGAGTTACTGAGAGAATGTCTCAAGGATGCGAAATCCAGTCACGGAGGGTTAGACCCATCCAAGTATCCTTCTCAAGTGAGTAACTACATTAACCAGATAGTTTAAATTGGTTGTGACTTCCCCAGGTTATTAACTTCGCTAACACTTTGTGAGAAATATATTTATTATAGATTGATATGGACCACTGTTTTGGTTCCCAGCCAGAAATCTTAATCAACGGATGATCTGTAAAATTAAAACGCCTTGTAACGATTGGCTGATTTTCTTTTTTTCGATATTATTTTGAACAGAATGGGTTCAATATAATTCATGCGCTGAGTTTTTGTAGACGTCTTGAAATAATTTATTAATTATACCCCCATCCCAAAAGATGGTGGGTATACTGGATTACATGCAACCGTCTGTCTGTCCATCTGTCTAGCCGTCTGTCCATACATCCGTCTGTCCGCTCAAATATCTCAACAATGAGTGATCGGATCTCAATGAAATTTGGTATGCAGGTTTTTCATCAGGAGGGCTTTCAAAAGAGGGTTCATTGACGTTTTTCACATTTTTCGTTCAAGAGTTATCCCTCTTTGTTTATCTGAAAATGTTGGATTTTGTCCGTCCGCTCTTATATCTTAACCATGGGATATCAGATCTCAATGAAATTTGGTATGCAGATTTGGTATCATGCGGGCTTTTAACAGAGGGTTCATTGACATTGTTCACATTTTCCATTCAAGAGTTAATATCCCTCTTTCTTTATCTGAAAATGTTGGATTTCTGTCCATCGTTTGTTAGAATTGTCAAGTAATTTGTTAGTTCATCACATTTTTTCTCTCACAATTTGGTTTCCGACCTGCCCATATTTCAATTTTCACCATGGGGGTATCCCAGCACCTGTGTTTCAACCTCTTATTTTCTTTTTTTCGATATTATTTTCAACAGAATGGGTTCAATATAATTCATGTGCTGAGTTTTTGTGGACGTCTTAAAGTAATTTATTAATTCTCTACATCTATGGCCTCTCAACTTGACTATTTCAATAGATCAGTTCATGATTAAAAATTGGAAGAGTAAATAGATAGTCTGTCATCAACATTGAGAAGAATTGTACTTCATTCTTATCTATTTCAACACTGTGTCATTGATAGATACTATTGTCAGAAGCATAAAACAGCCAAATATCCTGTACTCAGATGAATTCACTTAACCCATTACCCAACAAACCGGCCAAAAACGCCCAAATAAAGCTTCAACAGCCTAAAATATCTTCGGTCTGTCTCAATAACACCATACAAATATGGATATCATTGGAACCGGTTCATTGACCACATTGTGATGGTTACAGTTATGCCCTGTGCCAATGCATTCTCTTATATATGCGAGTCGACCATAGGTCGCCTCGCATATATAAGAGAATGCATTGGCCTAAAAAAAATCTTTTTTTAACACTTTTTACCATTTTTACTTACATTCTTTAACAATTTTAGAATTTTTTCTTACATTTAAATTTTTTTTATAAATTTTTCTACATTCTTTAACAATTTTATCATTTTTAATATGTGTTAAGCCAATGCATTCTCTTATATATGCGAGGCGACCTATGGTCGACTCGCATATATAAGAGAATGCATTGGCATATGTTATTTGTTTGATTTAGGTTCTCTGCCTGGCTGAACAGATAAGATTTTCTGAGAATTGTGAGGAAGCAATGAAGACCGGGTCGCTGAATAAATTCTGTAAGGAGATAGAGCATCAGCTGGATTCATACACTAACGTCGACCTCGGTGGATCCCAGGACGCAGAAAGTCACGTTCTCGATCTCAAACTGAAGGCTCTGATCCTCGACACCATTCATGCCATAGATGTCATTCATCAGCTGAACAGCTCAAATGTCCGAAATCCCAATGAGTGGCAATGGCAGAAGCAACTCAGGTGCAGTATTATTATGCAGGCTTTCCGCTAGGTTTTGGGGAATGGGTCCTGTATCCGCCGAGGGGAAAATGCAGTCAATGTTTTCAATGTCGTGGAAACACTAGAGGACCTACTTTTGTTGTATCGGCCAATAGAAGAAAGAGTAGATTTGCTGATCGTTTTGCATCCATTTTCTACATAAGTAAAAAAGGCTAAGTTACCATGCTATCAACCGCAATAACTTTAAAACATAGAAAATTTATTAGATAAAATTTAATTGCTGTATACGGAAACACGCCCATTGAAGTTAAACGACCACTATTCAAGACTCGGCAGAAAGTTTGGATGCATAACGTACCGGAATATAACATGATTAAATTATCGGCGGTCATTTTTCGTAACCTAACCGCAGCAACGTAACCAGCGGACTCCAAAGCATGTGTTCTAGCGATGTCGGATTTGATCACTTCCTCAGTTCGTGTTAGATCGGCCCGAGTGTGTATTCTCGCTAGAAATCAAATAAAGTTGTCAACTATTTAAATTTCTTAGTACTGTCCCAACGAAATTGAGAAGTAAACATCTTTATACCTGTATACATATGGAATATGTCCTGTGGTATGACAGAAGGGGAAAATTGGCTGGGGGAATGGGGCCCAAAAAGGGATCCTCTGCCGCTATAGCGGAAACCCTGTATTATGCCCCGACCCCGTAGGAGGTTCGGGGCATAGGGTCGGGGTGTCCGTCCGAACATATCACTTTGTAACTCGGGTGTTAATTATTGGATTTCATTGTCCTTTAGCATAGGTTGGGGGAAAGGTTACCCACATACTACATGTTTCGGTCATTAATTTTTATCAGAGTTATGACCCTTGTTTGACTTGGAAATTTTAGAATTTTGTATTTGAAAGAACATTTCAGCTTGTAACTTGGGCAAGGATCCTCTGATTCAGTTGTGCTTTTGTATGGTGATAGCACAGCTCGTGGGAAGGGATACCATCTTAATACAGGTTTCGACAATTCATTTTTTACCAGAGTTACGGCCCTTGTTTGAACATTTGTAAATTTTGACTCTATCAACATTTCAGCTTATAATTCGGGCATGGATCATCAGATATGGTTGTGCTGTGGTATGGTGTATAAGATACCCACATATTACGGGTTTCAGCCATTCAGTTTTACCAGAGTTACAGCCCTTGTTTGACTTTGGAATTTCATAATTTTGTATTTGTAGGAAAATTTCAGATTGATACTTGGGCATGGATAATCAGATTTAGTTGTGCTTTGGTGTATTGATTGCCCAGTTTAAGGGGAAAGGATACCCACTTCTTGGATTTCGAAAATAACACAAATTTTCCATCCCAACTCTCTAAACTGGGCATCCATGGCATATGTCAATTTTGGTGTTGCACTTGTTTACATAGGATATAGACATTCAATTATCACTACATTTGTTACAAGGATATGTCATCAGTCTTGTTAACTCTTCCTGGAATCGAGCTTCCTGAAATTTTGCGAACACTCCATGTCAATGCATTCTCTTATATATTCGAGTCGCCCATAGGGAGCCTTGCATATATAAGAGAATACATTGGCCTAACAATATTTACCTTGACCTTATATATGCGAGGCTCCCTTTGGGAGACTCATATATAAGAGAATTCACTGGCACAGGATAATTAATGCTGCACTAGCGTGGCTCCCGCCATGAAATGGTTAAAGATTTAAGATGCACATAATGTTCTGTATTTTTTTCTGCACCAACGCATTCAGTGAGTGTTTCTGGATTTTATCGATACATAGCTGTGATAAATATGTATTATACACAATGTGTTTGTACCAATTCATGTATCGCAGCAAGGCTCATTTTCGTGGGCATATGGCGACCCTATATGACCACGAAAACGAGGCGACTCATGACACATGTATCGGTACAAACACATTATGTGTATAACACATTTATTTACCATTATTATGACAGAATCCACCACACAAATTACATTTTAAGAGTTTTTTTTAAAGCCAAAATCATTGGATTTGTGTCCGACGATTAGCTTTCTTGAGTAAATTCTCCCAACCTGCAATTGTATCTGTGTCACAATATTAGCTCGATTTGCTAAATTCTCCCAACCTGTAATTTGCATGCGCATATGTCTAATGGAAATTTAATTCAATGGACAAAATCTCTGAAACCTGCGTTTTTTTATATAATTATATAATAAATACTGAACAAATATATATTAGTTACTTTGCTATATGTTTTACCATATTACTCACGATGGGAGGCAATCAAATAATGATTGGAATGTTGTTCATTGGAATGTTGTTGTTTTTTTTCGCCATTGCATGTGACATCAGCTCATTTATTGATTTTGAATCCGTCAAGGACATCATGCGCGCCTTGTATCACAACTGTTGTAATGATGCAGATGTTATTATCGCCAAATTGTTATCACAAAACAGGGAATTTCATAGGAATTGATATATAATTCTTTCATGACGGGAGCTGCGCTGGTGCAGCATTAATATCCTGTGCCAGTGTATTCTCTTATATATGTGAGTCTCCCATAGGGAGCCTCACATACTAGTATATAAGAGAATGCACTGGCTTACAAGGTCAAAGTAAATATTGTTAGGCCACTGTGTTCTCTTATATATAAGAGAATGCATTGGCACAGGGTTTTTGCAAATTTTTAGGAAGCTGCAGTCATGGAAGGGTTAACCCTTTCAGTGCCAGGGGCCCGGCCCTAATTTACGGTCTGTAAAATCGGCTCTTAACAAAATAAATGTTTTTTTTAAAAAAAAATTATAGATTTTTTTGGGTTGAATTTTTTGTGGGTATACTTAAGCATGCTATAGCTATATATAAAAACAAACTGGATAAAACCTTAGGAGCATGTTATAACTTGAAACTATCACCAAGTATTCATAGTAATAATTTTGATGCCCATGAAAAACGTAAGATTCCCTGGCACTAAACCTACAAAATAAGTCTGTTAAAGAATATAAGAAAAAATTATTAAAATTGTAAAAAATTGTAAAAAATAATAACAAATGATGAAAAATTGTTAGGCCAATACATTCTCTTATATATGCGAGGCGACCTATGGTCGACTCGCATATATAAGAGAATGCATTGGCACAGGGTTTATGGGTTGATACAAAAATCGGTCCTGGCACTGAAAGGGTTAAAAACCATTACCATTAATTTGGCACCATTGGGAGTATGTATACCCTTTGATGCAACCTCTTGTTATATCTAAAAATTTAATTAATATTTATATTTCTGCAGATTCTATATGAGGCGAGATGGAAAGGCATGTATGAAAATGGTTGATTCTGAATTTGAATATACCTATGAATATCAGGGCAATGCAGGCAAACTCGTCCACACTCCTCTTACAGACAAATGTTACCTCACACTCACCCAGGGTATGTATCCTCTAACACTTTGGGTAGCTCCGTGGTCTCTGGGAACTCTGTGCTCTAGTGGTTAGCCTCAAGCCTTGAAATAGGGTGTCTGTCATTTGCAGAATGAGGTCCCCAGAGGGTGAATTTAGTGATGCTACCCCGCATAGCGGGCTAGCATCACTAAATTCACCCTCTGGGGACCTCATTCTGCTTACACCTCAGCAGAATGAGGTTCCCAGAGGGTGAATTTGGTGATGCTAGCCCGCTATGCGGGGTAGCATCACTAAATTCACCCTCTGGGGACCTCATTCTGCAAATGACAGGCACCCTATTTCAAGGCTTGGTTAGCCTATTGGACATGTCTTCACTGTCAACACATTGAAATGAGTTCGAAGCCTGCTGGTAGATTATTGAGTTCTCACAATATTAGCTTGTACAGATTAATGACGTATGACCATCGGCTCCTACGTATTTCAAATCTCGCGCCATGTTGTGACCCTTTGGCAAGGTCACTTGTACTATTTTGTCGTACCTAGACGAGAAATAGGGACTGGTTTGTTGGCTAAGCATAAGCTACTCTAGTGAAGCGCCTGTAAAATAGCAGCAGGCATAAGACTCGGCATTACTCAACAGCTTGGGTAATAATGTGAAGTGCTTAGAGTCCCTTATGTTAGGGAGATAAGCGCTTTATAAGCACCATTATTATTATTATTTATAACATAGGGCGACAATCTATGTTTAATATCAAGCGTTTGTTTTCAGTGAGATTAAAAACTGATAATTCTCAATCAATGATTTCATTCTCATTTGAGATTATTATCTGTGGAAAATACTGCACCCATCATACCTATATTATTTTCAGTTTTTAGTTGAGTTTTATTTGACTTATGATTTGACCAGGGATATTCGGCGGACTGGCGATTGAGTGGGTGGGCAGCCCTAATCCTAAAAAAAATCAACCGTTTATTGATGGTTTTTGGCAATTCTTAGTATGTGCGACATCTTTATACAAAAATTTATACCATTTTTGCCGATGTTTATTATTGACCTTCGTCTATTTTTTAATAGTAATTTTATGGCTGTTAGCACAATAACTTTAATTCATATCTGGTATATGGATCTTCTACACCAATATCTAGATCGAGTTTGAAAACAAAACCATATTTGAGCATTGACTGGTAGTGTATATAGAAACACTTTTTGTTGCCATTTGATGTGTGATAGTCTCTCAGTGATTATAAAGTGGTTTGTATTTCCATAAATGAAACGTATTTTTAGGGTCAGAATTTGGATTCTTACCGTACTCTTTCTGTTGCATATATACAGTTGATATTCTGTTTTTAGGAATGCACATGGGGCTTGGTGGTAATCCATACGGACCTGCTGGCACAGGAAAAACAGAATCTGTCAAAGCTCTCGGAGGACTGTTTGGAAGACAAGTCCTTGTTTTTAACTGTGATGAGGTACATTTAAAATATAATATATAAAAGAGGCAAGCCTGATTATAGTGTGTCTGTCGTGTGCAGAATGAGGTTCCCAGAGGGTGAATTTAGTGATGCTATCCCACATAGCGGTCTAGCATAACTAAATTCACCCTCTGGGGACCTCATTCTGCTTAGGCTTCATCTTCTCTGCATTTGGGAACTTCAATCTTAGTCTATGTCTCCCATAGCAGATAAGGCCATGCAGAATGAGGTCCCCAGAGGGTGAATTTGGTGATGCTAGCCTGCTATGCAGGATAGTGTCACTAAATTCACCCTCTGGGGACCTCATTCTGCAAATGGCAGGCACATATCCAAGCTATAAAAGAGGATTTGTCTTTTTGGTGTGTTTATCACAATTATTATTGTTGTTGTTGGCATTGTTGTTTTTTACCGAATCTTTGTCTTTTTGGTGTGTTTATCACAATTATTATTGTTGTTGTTGTTGGCATTGTTGTTTTTTACCTAATCTTTGTCTTTTTTTGTGTTTGTTCAAGAAGTCATCCTGCTAGTCATGTAAAGTTGCTATTCACATATCTATATTTCCGTCCATTATTATTATTCAACTTTTGCTTTTTTATCACATATAATATGTACGGTATATGCTTTTGGCCAAGATATGGTGAAAGTGGTGTCGACTGATAAAAAACCTGTCAATGGTTTAGTGTCAATGCGCAACTAACAAGAGATATAATTTACTTTATAGTTTTGGCTTGCATACCACTCCTATGAGGTGTGAATCGTGGTAAATCCATTAACCCTTTCATGATAGGAGCTGCGCTGGTGCAGCTTTAAAGATCCTGTGTCAGTGCATTCTCTTAGATATGTGAGTATCCCATTGGGTGCCTTGCATATATAAGAGAATGCATTGGCTTACAATGTAAAGATAAATGTTGTTAGGCCAATGTATTCTCTTTATATATGTGAGGCTCTCTATGGGAGACTCACATATATAAGAGAATGTATTGGAACAGAATTTTCAAAAAAATTTCAGGAAGCTCCAGTCATGGAAGGGTTAAATAGATGTGCTTGAAGCAGATATCATTTGTTTATTCATACATAGATGATATATGACATCACTCTATTTATATTTAGGGCATTGATGTGAAATCGATGGGGAGGATTTTCATTGGTTTGGTGAAATGTGGGGCGTGGGGATGCTTCGACGAGTTTAACAGGTTGGAGGAAGCCGTGTTGTCAGCCGTCTCCATGCAGATCCAAGTTATACAGGATGCAATAAAAAATAAGGTTCTCAATATCGAACTGCTTGGAAGACAAGTAAGTATTCTGATATATATCACATCATTCAGGATGTCATCAGAAATAAGGCGCTCATTATCGTATTCTGATATATATCATGTCATTCAGGATCCCATAAAAAATAAGGCTCTCAATATGATATTCTGATATATATATCATGTCATTCAGGATGCCATATCGTATTCTGATACATATCACGTCATTCAGGATGCCATAAAAAATAAGGTACTCAATATCGTATTCTGATATACAGGCCTATAATTCCCCCAAATTAAAGTCTGTAAATGCTGTGCCCAAAATAAAAATGAGAATGGAATTTTTGCCGTTGTATGACTGTTTATATACCTGTAATTAGGGCTGTCATGATTTATCGCGATTCCGATGCATCGTGTTTTAAAGTTCATGATGCAATGCATCGTATTGGGAGGGTGTGATGTGATGCAAAAAACAATTCATGTATGCAGAGTTATCAATAATCAGAGATCCAAATGTTTCCACTCAAAACTTCCCATCTGGGAAAATCTGGGGACTGTATTAGCTATTATAGTCTACTTCTACATGTAATACCTGGCCATGAATTTTTGTCATTTTACTTAGGTTTTGTAATTTACTGCAATGAATATGCTGAGGTGAGCACTGATGAGAATATACATACTAAAAATGATTAAATGGTTCATCTAGTTTTCACAGCCGTCAGTTGCAAAATATTTGCATCGTGATGCACATTAAAATTGTGTTATTAAAATCGCGATTCGCATCTCATTGTGATGATCTGAATCAGTGCAGCCCTGCCACTAATACTGAGAAACACTGAACTGTCCAATTTCATATTAATATCAATCAAATTATCCTGGAATTCTCAGAAAATTAATGCAACAATTCAAATTTTTGGGTCTTAAGTTTTGAAAATATTGTTTGCCCTGATTTACCCAAATTACACTAATCTGAAGGCCTGCTGTTACATACAGGATGCCATCAAAAATAAGGCTCTCAATATCGAAATGCTAGGAAGGTCTGTGAGTAACTCGGCTATCTAATATTTGACTGATATATTGATCTAGCGATAGCTTGGTATTTATGTATTTGGAGAATACACTTGGTTTCATGACAAATTCATGTTGTGATCAATTCACTGTATTAATGTAAAGCATGGTACCATGTAGCTACAGTAATGCCATAAGTAATCGACTCCTTAACCACAGCAGAATTACGGGTAATTTTTCAGGATTTAGTCAGAAATATGGCTTGTTGCCATTCATCGGAAAGCTCTCACTGAGAGCTTTCCGATGAATGGCAACAAGCCATATTTCTCACAAAATCCTGAAAAATTACCCATAATTCTGCTGTGGTTAAGGAGTCGATTATTTAGGGCATTACTGTATTTAAATACTACTTATATGGAGCCCATCAGACTTGAGTGATTACATGTTGTCCCTGATATTGTCTTTGAAGAACAATACATTGTTTCTTGGTTGCATCCTTTACCGTAATGTTGGAAAATTCTTTTCCGCAATGCCAACCGCTGGCTCTGATATTTTTTTTTTATACAAAGTAATTACTAATGTGATTTTGACAAATTGTACTTCTTAACACTGATGACCTAAACGTGTGTCTTTCAGGTGGGCATTGACTTTAACTCTGGAATATTTATCACTATGAATCCTGCTGGAAAAGGCTACGGTGGCAGACAGAAACTACCAGATAACTTGAAACAGCTGTTCCGACCAGTCGCAATGTCGAAACCAGATAATGATCTCATTGCGGAAGTGATCTTATTCTCCGAGGGCTTCAAACAAGCGAAGAGTGTCGGCAGAAAAGTTGTCGCTGTCTTCAATTTATCCAAGTATGTATCCAAGTCTGGATATAGTGTGTCTGATGTCTTCAGAATGAGGTCCCCAGAGGGTGAATTTAGTGACTTTATCCCCCACGACAAGCTAGCATCACCATATTCACCCTCTGGGAATCTCATTCTGCTTATGCCTCAACTGTTATGGGAGATCTAGTATCATATTGAAGTTTCCCAGTTGAAGTTTGTCGATTAATCTATGGATCTGAAGTCATAGGAGAATCTGAATGTACACCGTTAACATTAAGCTTTGTGATATGCTCAAGCCTTGAAATAGTGTGTCTGTCAATTGCAGAATGAGGTTCCCAGAGGGTGAATTTAGTGACCAAATTCACCCTCTGGGAACCTCATTCTGCTGAGGTGTAAGCAGAATGAGGTCCCCAGAGGGTGAATTTGGTGATGCTAGCCCGCTATGCGGGGTAGCATCACTAAATTCACCCTCTGGGGACCTCATTCTGCAAATCACAGGCACACTATTTCAAGGCTTGGATATGCTTATGGCAATTAAATTCATCAATGTCTCATTTTTGTAATATACAGGAATGAGTTAAGTTTATTTGATGAATGATGACACTTCTTGACACATTGGGTATTTACTGTGACATTTTGTTGACGGGCAAAATATTTGAACTGACAGGCAGAAGGTATGACATGACAGGCCGAAATTGAAATGAAATTGTAGTGAAAAGCCGAAATAATATCCTAATGGATGTACATCTCTAGCAGTGTCCATTATATTTCTTTTCTATGACAACACGGCATTCCCAACATGACGTAATGAACCGTTTCCAAATATGGAGTGCATTCCTGGCATAGTAAATGTTTGTGAGAATCATAGTTTTTAGAAATAGTTATAAATACAACAAGATGCGAAAGAATAATCAAGTCCTGAATATCTTTGACTGATAAAAACTCGATGATGATGTCTCCTATATTGCGATGAGTAAAATGAATTATGGATATATCGCTTGTTTTCAGTTATAACGATAGTTGAGTTTGACAATGTGCGGGAAAATTGTCAAAGCATCATTGACCTCAGATCTGTGAAGTGATCTGTTATGCTATAAACCAATGAAATCGCGCAGAGTCTGCCACTCTCCAATGAAATGGAGGTAATCCCTTCAAAACTGAACCTAATTTTAATAGAGAGCTCTAGAGACATACATCCGATATAGGATTTTCGTCGGCTTTTCAAAGCGACTGGATGACAGGATGTAATATCTGAGAATTGCTAAATTATTTCAAGGCTTGATTAAGTTGAGTACACTAATCATGAAAAATTACATTCTTTCTAAGGGAGCTGCTCTCTCCACAACAGCACTATGATTGGGGTCTCCGTGCCTTGAAGACTGTCCTCCGAGGATCTGGTAACCTGCTTCAGAACCTTAAAAAGAACAACCCCAAAGGTATATTTCTTATCATTCTCAGTCTGTCGTTAGAAAATATATCAAACAATGTTAGGTAGGCCCATGTGGTTTGTGTTTTTCACTTGTTACTATTATATTGCTAAAGCAATGTCTTTCACTTGAAACACTACACGATTTGGAGGCAGGTACAGTGATGCCCTAAATAATTGACTCCTTAACCACAGAGGAATTATGGGTAACTTTTCAGGATTTAGTCGGAAATATGGCTTGTTGCCATTCATCGGAAAGCTCTCAGAGAGAGCTTTCCGATGAATGGCAACAAGCCATATTTCTGACTAAATCCTGAAAAGTTACCCATAATTCTGCTGTGGTTAAGGAGTCAATTAATTAGGGCATTGCTGTAACTGTAAGGGACTAGAGTTAATCCTTACTATACTAAGTACTCATTGACGAGTAGTTCCTTTAGGTTGAACTCATTATCTTAACATTTTCCCACCAAAGATTATAATCCTACTGCACTTGTTTTAGCTTTTCGCCTGAACATCCCTCCAAATGAATAATAGACCATTCCATGTATACTTTTAGCTGAATGGGAGAATCCATTTAGTATAGATCGGGATAAAGGACCCAACCTTGGTTGCCTGGTCCTGCTTTAATGCTGTTATAATGGTGGGGTTCCTTCTGATTTAGCTATGATTATATTAAACAGGACTTGTTGCAGTAAACTTGATGGAACAGTATTCTGTGTCTGTTTTTTCTAAATGTGCCCTGTCTCCTTCCCTAATATTAATAATAGAACACTTTTTATACTACCGTTTTTATAAAATGGGACATATTGTGTTATTGATTTGTCCATTTTCTATTTTCGTTTCTGGATGATAACTTTATTAAGTCTGAACTGAATGCAATGAAATTTGGTATATGAATTTACCGGCCCAAAATACAGGTCAGGTTCGAGTTTGTGGTCCGCTCACCAATTTTCACCAGAGTTAAGGCCCTTTTTGTTGGCATTTGCACTCAATTTTGGTTTCCGGATGATAACTTTAGTACGTCTGAACTGAATGGAATGAAATTTGGTATGTGAGATTACTAGCCCGAAATACAGGTCAAGTTCAAATTTGGTTCTGCCCGCCAATTTTAACCAGAGTTATGGCCCTTTGTTGGAATTACCACATGCATATTTTGCCACGACCTAGCGATGCACTTGTTATAACATCTATTTTCTTTCTCCAGGTCCAATTGACTCAAACACAGAATCTAAGCTAGTTGTTCAAGCTGTGAGAATCAACACTCTGTCAAAGTTAACATTCTCAGACGGTACCCGGTTTGATTCACTTCTCCGAGATGTCTTCCCTGGCATCGATTTCAAGGACATCGAGTACGATACACTGGCTGAAGCTATCAGAAACGTTTGTAAGGAACTGAATTTGGTTATTAATGAAACTCAGGTATGTATTTAGATGTTTCAATTGATTATTCTATTGACATTTTAATCTAGTTCGAATTGTTCACACATGACAATCGTCCCTACTGCCTATTGCTGCCAAATATCAGAAAATTAACCAAATCACTTTCATAGCATCAACTATATAGGGATTCATTAGTCGCATTAGGACAGTCTCACCTCTAATTTTATTTTCTTTAGATAAGAAAGGCATTGGAACTCTATGAACAGTTGAGGCAGAGGACTGGTGTAGTTGTGGTAGGTCCTAGTGGATCAGGTAAAACTACACTCTGGAAAATACTCAAACAGGGTCTGGCTAAAACAGGTCAAGTCGTCAAACAGTATGTCATGAATCCCAAGGCAATGCCCAGACAGCAGGTGAGAAACATTTACTGTACTAAAGTGAAAATAAATGTCTGTTCTCAGGCAACTCCCTTATCACTTGTAGAGGGCCTCATTGATAGTTTTTATTCAGGTCTCACCACATACAGTAATGCCCTAAATAATCTACTTCTTAACTACAGCAGAATTATGGGTAATTTTTCAGGATTTAGTCGGAAATATGGCTTGTTGCCATTCATCGGAACAAGCCATATTCATATTTTCGACTAAATCCTGAAAAATTACCCATAATTCTGCTGTAGTTAAGAAGTCGATTACTTAGGGCATTACTGTATACGAACAAACACGACAACATACAGACAACGAAGTAACATATTTGATATTTTTCTCTGAGAAGTACCGTACCAAACCAGTCAAAATCTTTTTAGATTACGAATGGCCTGTGGCACCTCTGACACATTAACCCTTTACCCAACAAACCGGCCAAAACCGGCCAAATAAAGCTTCAACAGCCTAAAATATCTTCGGTCTGTCTCAATAGAACCATACAAATATGGATATCATTGGAACCGGCTCCTTGACCACATTGTGATAGTTACAGTTATGCCCTGTGCCAATGCATTCTCTTATATATGCGAGTCGACCATAGGTCGCCTCGCATATATAAGAGAATGCATTGGCTTAAAAAAAATCTTTTTTTAACACTTTTTACCATTTTTTCTTACATTCTTTAACAATTTTATAATTTTTAATGTGTTAAGCCAATGCATTCTCTTATATATGCGAGACGACCTATGGTCGACTCACATATATAAGAGAATGCATTGGCACAGGGCCGTTCTGTTGGGTAAAGGGTTAAGGATCATGTGCTATCTGAAATGCGCTCTTTAGCAAACATGTATTAAATTTTGATATTATTAGTTTTATTCCTAAACAGGGTTGGCAGATATTTCCGATGGTTATGCAAAGTATGTGAGATGCCCAATTTCCAATGATGGTAGGAAAAAACTGAATTTAAATGTCCCATTTTCCTTCATTGTGCTAAATCTGTTTACAAAGAGAAGTTCTGTTTTTGTAACTTCTTATGCGTTCTATCAACCGTGTTATTTTAGGTTTCTAGTTTTTGAGGAAAATTAATAAAAATAAAAATGTTCTTTCCTTCATAATATTTTGTGGTCTATCTACCTGTAAAATTAATCAATATTAATTTCCTACAGTTGTTGGGTCATATTGACATGGACACTAGAGAATGGACCGATGGAGTTCTTACATACAGTGCCAGACAGGTTGTTAGAGAACCACAAGGTAAAATACACTAACTCTGTCATTACTGAGTGCATTCTCCCATTCAGTTATTAAAGTATACATTGGAATGGTCTATTGTTCATTTGAAGTTGTGTTTGGTAATAAAAGTGCAGAAGACTTTGGATATCTATCCAGTTAATACTTGCTTTATTGAAAAAATATGGATTGAATTTTTATACGCCCATTTGAAAAAACAGCCATATGTGATTGGTCTATCCGCCTTCCGTCCGTTAGCAGTTTTGGTTTCCGGATGATAACTTTAGTTTGGTTTATTTTATTGGAACCAAATTTGGTATGTTAAGTTTTCCAGATGACCACAAGCTAGTTTAGTTTAGTTTAACATATTTTATTGCTTATAAGTATAGCAAATGGATTGGAGGACAAGTGCGCAAGCCACTTAATATTTCCTCCTCTCCAAACAAAGTAACATAACATATGACAAACGAAATAACATAAGCATACAAAATAAGTAGTAACTAAATATTAAAGGGAAACTGCCAGATAAATTGAAAATAAGAAAGATGAGACAGTAGGTGAAGAAGACAGGGTAGTAGACAGGAGATAGGAGAAATAGGAGAGAATAAGAAGAAGAAGACCATTACATCCATCCCTTGTTCACATGATTGCCGAAACATGCCAACGACTTGGTAGACGGAGCGAATTGTGATTGTGTATTTATACTTAGTTGAACCGTCGTGAGGTACGTATGAAATCTTGAGCTCTCATGTATATATTAACATTTTCTTCATATGGTAAGTTAGGATTGCCAAAAAGCAATGTGAAAGCTGAAACATTTTCATATTTTGCCAGGGCCTCGGTTAGTTTTATCCTAGCTTGCTGATATAGTGGACATACAAAAAAGTAATGAAAGGCATCTTCTTTAGCGTATCCACAGTCACAAGTTGGGGTTGGGGAGATATGGTTATGATGCATATCACTGCGCAATTCACTACAACCACAACGTATTCGACAGTGTAATATATTAAGTTTCCTATTCCCATAATAAAAATATCCAGGTGGCTTATAAACTTTAGGTTTTATACTATCTCTAAACGCTGGTAATGGTTTTGAGCGAATATCATCCTTTATTTTATTCCAATCAGTGACAAGCTAGTGTGGGCTGCATGGAATGATAAATGAACTTCATAAAGGTGCAACAAACCCTATTAACATACCTTGTTTTTTATATGTCCATTTGACTTAGAAAATTCAGCGTCTGCCCATAATAACATTTCCAATACTACAATTTAGTGTCACTGCCATTGTTTGTTTGTGTACAGTTCATAATAGCCCAGCGTAGCTCTTGTTAAAATGTGAATAAAGGCAATCATAGCTGAAATTAGAGTTACATCCCTTGATCTTATATCTTTATCTCAAATCTTGAATGCAAGATACTTTACCAAGTCTATTGGCAGTCTATTGGCCTATTTCTTTATTCCACTTTGTATTTTTAATTAGTTCATGATTGTTTATGCCTTATAAATATAGTAATATTTTGTCAAGTTATTTTAATTATCATTTTTTTTTATTTTACAGAAATTCAGTCGTGGATCATATGTGATGGTGATATTGATCCTGAATGGATCGAATCACTCAATTCTGTATTGGACGACAACAGACTTCTCACCATGCCATCTGGTGAGAGAATCCAGTTTGGACCGAATGTTAACTTCCTGTTTGAGACACATGACCTGAGCTGTGCTTCACCTGCTACTATCTCTCGTATGGGGATGATTTATCTCAGGTAACTATCTCTCGTATGGGGATGATTTATCTCAGGTATCTATCTCTCGTATGGGGATGATTTATCTCAGGTAACTATCTCTCGTATGGGGATGATTTATCTCAGGTATCTATCTCTCGTATGGGGATGATTTATCTCAGGTAACTATCTCTCGTATGGGGATGATTTATCTCAGGTAACTATCTCTCGTATGGGGATGATTTATCTCAGGTAACTATCTCTCGTGTGGGGATGATTTATCTCAGGTAACTATCTCTCGTATGGGGATGATTTATCTCAGGTAACTATCTCTCGTATGGGGATGATTTATCTCAGGTAACTATCTCTCGTATGGGGATGATTTATCTCAGGTAACTATCTCTCGTATGGGGATGATTTATCTCAGGTAACTATCTCTCGTATGGGGATGATTTATCTCAGGTAACTATCTCTCGTATGGGGATGATTTATCTCAGGTAACTATCTCTCGTGTGGGGATGATTTATCTCAGGTAACTATCTCTCGTATGGGGATGATTTATCTCAGGTAACTATCTCTCGTATGGGGATGATTTATCTCAGGTAACTATCTCTCGTATGGGGATGATTTATCTCAGGTAACTATCTCTCGTATGGGGATGATTTATCTCAGGTAACTATCTCTCGTATGGGGATGATTTATCTCAGGTAACTATCTCTCGTATGGGGATGATTTATCTCAGGTATCTATCTCTCGTATGGGGATGATTTATCTCAGGTAACTATCTCTCGTATGGGGATGATTTATCTCAGGTAACTATCTCTCGTATGGGGATGATTTATCTCAGGTAACTATCTCTCGTATGGGGATGATTTATCTCAGGTATCTATCTCTCGTATGGGGATGATTTATCTCAGGTAACTATCTCTCGTATGGGGATGATTTATCTCAGGTAACTATCTCTCGTATGGGGATGATTTATCTCAGGTAACTATCTCTCGTATGGGGATGATTTATCTCAGGTAACTATCTCTCGTATGGGGATGATTTATCTCAGGTAACTATCTCTCGTGTGGGGATGATTTATCTCAGGTAACTATCTCTCGTGTGGGGATGATTTATCTCAGGTATCTATCTCTCGTATGGGGATGATTTATCTCAGGTAACTATCTCTCGTATGGGGATGATTTATCTCAGGTAACGATCTCTCGTATGGGGATGATTTATCTCAGGTAACTATCTCTCGTATGGGGATGATTTATCTCAGGTAACTATCTCTCGTATGGGGATGATTTATCTCAGGTAACTATCTCTCGTATGGGGATGATTTATCTCAGGTAACTATCTCTCGTATGATTTATCTCAGGTAACTATCTCTCGTATGGGGATGATTTATCTCAGGTATCTATCTCTCGTATGGGGATGATTTATCTCAGGTAACTATCTCTCGTATGGGGATGATTTATCTCAGGTATCTATCTCTCGTATGGGGATGATTTATCTCAGGTATCTAATATATGCTCCTCTCAGTCACTGTAACCAACTCTAATAGTCTATGATCAATCTCAGGCATGCCAAGATTAAAGGAAGTCATCTCTGAGAATACTTCAGTTAATCTAGAGATAGATTAACCCTTTGAGTGCCAGGGACGATCTCATCGGCCCTAAACCTACAAAATAAGTCTGTTAAAGAATATAAGAATAAATTATTAAAATTGTAAAAAAAAAATTAAAAAAAAAACTTAGGCCAATGCATTCTCTTATATATGCGAGGCGACCTATGGTCGACTCGCATATATAACAGAATGCATTGGCACAGGGTATATGGGTTGATACAAAAATCGACCTGTCACTCAAAGGGTTAACTATGAAAGTGAACTATGGAAAGTGCTCATTCCAAAATGTCTCAGTTTCTATTTGGAACAGCCTACCCGTTGATATGAGGAAGATTGACTCAGTATCATCTTTGAATACAGCTCTTAAAACTCACCTGTTCAGAATGTGTTATTCGTTATAAGTGCACCATCTGTTATTTTAACTTTTTTCAGGCTTATCCGTTATAGTTGGAAAATTAATATTTAATTTAATATTTTAATCAGGTCTTTTAATCTACTGGATATTTTATTGTTAATTGTAGGTCCAATTTCAGTCATCTTTCCGAGTTATCTGCCATATATATCGGTGAAGCTTGTATTGCTTTTTTATGTGTAAATATGCGCGATGTTATCTTGTTTGTGTATATTTGTGTATGTAATTGCGCATTGAAACTAATTGCTGTAGAATGCGTTTCTTAAATGAATATATAATAATAATAAATAATAATAAAATTCATCATGCAATCAGGAGTCTTTTGGGCTTTTTTTTTTATTCTATAGCAATAATTGACTCAAACGACATGTCATGAAGTAAACGACTGGTAAAATATCTTGTTTGACCTTTTGCAACAGCATGATTATGAATTAGTGGCAAGTCCAATACTGATTCAAACTATCCATTAAAGATTATGGATAAAATACTTAGTATATCTTCCCAGAGATATAGCAGTGTGTTATGATTGCTTTACAATTGCTTTCATCATTACAGTGATGAAGACACTGACATAAAGGCAGTGGTGACGTCATGGTTGAGTGTGCTGCCTGAGGTCGAGAGAGACACATTGTCCCTCTGGATAGATGAATACTTCTACAAGGCTGTAGAATGGATCCTTACTAAACAGGTGAGCATGTCGTCAAATAGGTAGTAATATTTAGACTGATGTTAGGTGATTACATAGACCAAGTGTTCTCTGTCAATTAATCAATTAGTTTATTTTCTTAAAAACTATAATTTCATGAGTATTGAGACACAACATATTTACAAATGAGAATAGGAGAACATTGTTATATACAATAGCTATGTACACAGTCCTCCTCAGGAAGCGGGCGATATTGCGTTTGCGCCCGGCAGCGCCGGAATTTTTTATTTCCCTGGCGTGATGTATCGCTGCCGTCTTTTTTCATAGTGGAAACCGGCGCTTTATTGTGAATTTCTGGCCGGAATGTATTCTCACCGGAAACTCCGGCAAACCATATCGAACGCACCACATTTTGAAAATAAAATAAATAATCATGGTTTTCCTGTCAACGTTCCTATCATGGACGTTTAAAATATCTTTTGGTTATGAGAATGAGTACAGGGATGGCAAAACAATCGTCATGAAAGCTTATTGTAAAGCATGCGCCAAGCATTCTGACCATGTTCGGAAAAAAACTTACCGGTAAAGCCTTAAAGCAGTTTGACGAAATGGCAGCCAGTTCGTCTTTTATTCCAAATGGACTCTGGAGCAGCACTTAAACACAAAAAGCCACCTGAGTGCTGTGTATTTCGAGCAACTTGATGCCGAAAATAGTACAACAACTGGTACTAGTTTTGTTTTCATAGATTTATTTTAATTGAATTATTTATTAATAAAATTTCATGGACCCAAATTGACTTGGCATTCATTGTAATAAGATCCCAGGGAACAATAATTTAAGTCAACACAAACACAAAGTAGAAACAATAACATGTACATTGTAAATTAAAATTTTAATATATAATACAGTAATAACTATTCAATTTACCAATAAGATGAACATTTACTCATTTGTGAAACATTTACTCATTTGTGAATTGCGGGAGCAATTGCTCCCGTAACCTATTATGCAGGAGTAATTTATTGCTCCCGTGAGGAATTCTTCGTGAGGAGGACTGTGTACACAGGTCCGAGATCGTGTATAAATAAGTAAAAAAGCTTGATATAAAACGGGATAGAATCATCTGATCGAAGCCGGTGTCATGGTACCATATTTAGTATTGCTTGCTCGGCGGAGACAATCGAACAGAAGCCCAGCTTCAGAAAAGTTTCTAAATTTTATCATGTGTGTTTTGTGGAAAATATGGCATTAAGATCATGTTCAGCATTATTGCTAATACATATCTCCACAATTCTGATTGATATTCTGATCAATTAGATCCATGCAATTAGATTATATGCATAGTATACATGTGCATTCATAAAATTCCATCCTTGAGATATCACCTGGTGTAGGACCAACATTGAAGCCATTCCTTGCCGAGCGCATAGTTTATGATTATTTGTGCGAATAATAGCTTTTGACATATAATGGATATGTGACACATTTTAGGGAGAAGATATCTTCAATGTCTCCCTCTAAGTTGGTCCCTGATGACCATTATGGTGACATTATTGAAAAATGGTAGATCTGATACAATTAACATACTAGTCAAAATTATTCTCCTTTTGCACTAAATGTAAACACTTGTTTTCTTCACATATTCGGATTTCTCTAACTATCACTATATTGTCTGTAAACAATGTGTTAGATTCCCATGGCATGATCAGTTCTCTTTGTCTTATTGAACATTTTTCCCCTTTTCTCACTGCTTTTCTGCTGTTTTTTTGTTGGTGTCATTTAAAGCAGGACAGACTCCTGCCCACAGTATGTCATAAGACTGGCATGGCAGTGTCTAATTTTACCATTGTTACTGGTTGGTGATAATGAAGGATGTTTTATATGGGAGTAAAGTGGAGTAATGTGTACTTAATATTTGTGTAAACAATATTTATTTCAAAAAATCAAACATACAACACAGACACAATACACATGTAGATACATAGAGATTTATGAAGAGGAATGGACAACAAGCAAAATGCTTTTTTAGCTCACCTGAGACGAAGTCTCCGGTGGAGCTATAGTCATCACTCCTCGTCCGTCGTCCGTCCGTGCGTCCGTCTGTCCGTCTGTCCGTCTGTCCGTCTGTCCGTCCGTCCGTCCGTCAAACTTTTTTTAAGCATCTTCTCCTCTGAAACCATCATACCGAATTGGTTCATATTTGGTGTGGATGTTCCCTAGGTGACTCTCATTCAGATTTGTTCAAATGAGGTCACTGGGTCAAATAGTTGCGAAGCCAGGGCTATAACTCTATTCCTCCATAGTAATTCTTACAACGACTTCTTGTTCAGAACCATTGGGCTGATTTAGCTAATATTTGGTATGGAGGGTCCTTGGGTCACTGGTGTTCAGATTTGTTCAAATGAGGTCACCCGGCCAATTAGTTGAGAAATCAGGGCCATAACTCATAGTAATTCTTACAATGACTTCTTCTAAAAAAATATTTGGCCGATTTAGCTTATATTTGGTACAGAGATACCTTGGGTGACTGGGGTTCAGATTTGTTCAAATGGGGTCACTGGGTCAAATAGGGGCAGAGCCAGGGACATAACTTTAAAAAGAAACAAATTAATTTTTGCATTTTGACCTTTAATTTTTGTTTAGGACACATCACAGCCTCATATTTCTTACCTAGATTTTTCTTAGCATGTTCTTCATCTGTATGGATTTTGGTATTGTTTATTTAACCCCTTCCACTCTTGTTTTGATATAGAATTCATCCAAGACAGGATTACTCAAACATTTTTCATCTGATCAACACCAAATTTGGTATATTAATTTTTGACACTTATATACAGATCAAGTTAAAATATGGGTTTGATCCGATATATTTTAACAGAGTTATGGCCCTTTATAATTCACACCTCTTTGCTATGCACTATTAATTTTTAAGAGAACACTGAAGCCTCTATTATTGAAAAAGCCAATTTATCATAGTGTGGTCACCCGATACTCTTGCTAAGACTGCTTGCTTCAGACCAGTTTACCATCTGTCATTACAAGACATGACATTAGCTAAACAACTATTCTACATGAGTCTACAAGGAATAGTCCATTGTTCATTTCTCCAAGCCTGGACATAGTGTGTCTGACATTTGCAGAATGAAGTCTCCAGATGGTGAATTTAGTGTTGCTACCCCATACAGCAGGCTAGCATCACCAAATACACCCTCAATTACCTTATTCTGCTTAGGCCTCATCTTCTGGGACAATTTTTTTTAAAACATGTTTTAAAATTTGAAAAAAAGTGACACCATTATATATAACATCTGCAGAGTTATGAAACTTTACTCTTTAATGAAATTATGGAAACATTCCACCCTCCCCCACCTTCCCACTCCCACATGGCCCAGGCTCAACCCTGCCATCAACCAACATCCCTTCCAAGCCATATCACCTCTCAATTTAATACCTCTCACCACAGAGGCATATATATCTGTAAAGGTACAGGTCATTAATTATATAAACTGGCCAGATGACATGTATTATTCTAATCTAAACATATCTGTAGCAATTTAACAACAAACTGGTGCTTCCATTAGGTGATGACTGACATTCAATGATACTGTGAATGGCTTTGATTTCTTCAAGTCTGGAAATAGTGTGTCTGACATTTACATAGTGAGGTCCCCAGATGGTGAATTTAGTGTTGCTACCCCATACAACATGCTAGCATCACCAAATACACCCGCCAGGGACCTAATTCTGCTTAGTCCTCATCTTCTGGGAAGTATCAAATTGACAGTTTGATTTAGTCACTTTTTCCACCTGTTCAGTTTCAATGTCCCCCTAATTTGCAGAAGATAAAATGCATAATTGAGGTGCTCAATGGGTGTGTATCACCAACTTCAACTGTAGGACTTCATTGATATAGTCACTTTTTTCCACCTGTTCAGTTTCAATGTCCCCCTAATTTGCAGAAGATAAAATGCATAATTGAGGTGCTCAATGGGTGTGTATCACCAACTTCAACTGAAGGACTTCAATCTGTTCCTTGGTTTTATTGGCCATTGAGGCCTAATCAGCAGTCTAGCATCACCAAATACACTAGCCAGGGTCCTCATTCTGCTTAGGCCTCATCTTCTGGGAAGTATATAGGCACTTAAATTGACATATTTACTTACTTTAGCCCTTCTGTTTAGTTTCTATATCCCCTAATTTGTGAATATAAAATGCATAATTGAGGTGCCCAATGGGTGCACATCACCAACTTTAACTGGAGAACTTCAATCTAATGCTATGTCTCCCATAGCAGTTGAGGCCTACACAGAATGAGGTCCCCAGAGGGTGAATTTGGTGATGCTAGCCCGCATTGCAGGATTGTGTCATTAAATTCACCCTTTGGGGACCTCATTCTGCAAATGTCAGACACTATGTTCAGGCTTGTCTGTTCGAATATTATGTTCTTAACCACCAGTATCCAGTTGAACTCATTATACCCTGATTTTGCAAAGAAAACTTGGGGGGTATATTGGATTTAATTTGTCAGTCTCTATTTCAGACTGTTCTCCCATCCATCCATCTGTCAATATGTCTCTATCCGTCCATCAATTGTTTTCTTCTCCAGATACATATTAAAGACCAAATGGGTTTATATATTTAGGTGTGGATGTCCCCCAGGTGACTCACATTCAGATTTGTTCAAATGAGTTCATCAGGTCAAATAGGTGAGAAGTCAGGGCCATAACTCTTTCCTTCCATAGTAATTCTTAAAACAATTTCTTCTCAAGAACCATCTGGACTATTTAGATTATGTTTGGTATGGATGGTCCTTCGGTGACTGGGGTTTAGATTTTTTCAGATTTGGGGTCATTTTAGGAAAATCAGTTAAGTTCAACTCTTAAAATCTAATGTCTGAAATTACCAAATGAATGGATCTCATAGATGGGGATTCATGTTTGTTCAAATAGGGGCGGAGATAAGAGATTTAATTATCAACCAGCCACCCTACCTGTGCTCCGCCGGAGCTATAGTCATCACTCCTCGTCCGTCCATCGTCTGTCCGTCCATCCGTCCGACAACAATTATTTGAACATCTTCTCCTCTGGAACCATAAGACCAAATGGGTCAAATAGTTGCGAAGCCAGGGCCATAACTCTTTCCCACCATAGTAATTCTTTTAAACATCTTCAGAACAATAAGACCGAATGGTTTCATATTTGGTGTGGATGTTCCCTAGGTGACTCACATTCAGATTTGTTCAAATGAGTTCACTTGAAATAGTTGCGAAGCCAGGGCCATAACTCTTTCCCTCCATAGTATTCTTAAAGTGACTTCTTCTCAAATACCATCAGGCTATATGGGTTCATATTTGGTATGAAGGATCCTTGGGTGACTGGGGTTCAGATTTGTTCAAATCAGGTCACTGGGTCAAATGTGGGCGGGGCCAGGGACATAACTCCAAATTTTTTGTTTTAGATTTAACTCTTTAGATATCTACTTCTTTTAAAGTGATTATGAAAAGTTCTGACTGTTGTGGTCTCCAGAGTCCCAGTCTTATCAGTCTTTGCAGTCTGGTGAGCGACCCCACAGTCATTGACTGTCTTGTTTAAAGTCCTCTCCTCGTGGAATAAATGTTACTCAAGTGACAGAAATATCACTTAATATTGATTCTTGATTCTTTTGTAGAATGATTTCATGGTTGAGACGAGTCTCGTTGGAGTTGTACTGAATGGACTGTCACATCTACATGGTGTGAAAAACAAAGCTCACTTTACAGTGGCTCTGATGAGAGGACTCGGAGGCAACGTTAGTGAGAGCACCAGAGAAATATTTGCTAAAGAGGTTCGTTCTAAAAATCTTAAATTCTTGCTTCCCGATATTACTCATAGTTGGAGCATTCGGCTCAGCGTTTATGTAAACACAGTGAAATAACTTTGGAACCCTCTGGAACCACCAGCACAGTGGGCTAGCATCACCAAATTCACCTTCTGGGGACCTCATTCTGCTTAGGCTTCATCTTCAGGGAAGTATCTGTAGTCAAATTAGCATTGTTTTTAGTTACTTTTTCCTTTCTGTTCAGTTTCTATATCCCCTAATTTGCAGAAGTTAAATTGCATATTCGAGGTGACTAATGGGTGAATGTCGCCAACTTCAACTGGGGAACTTCAATCCGATCCTAGGTCTCTCATAGCAGTTGAGTAGAATGAGGTCCCCAGAGGGTGAATTTAGTGATGCTAGCCCACTGTGCATGATAGCATAACTAAATTCACCCTGTGATGACCTCATTCTGCTAATATCAGACACATTATATCCAGGTTTGCTCTCAAGTAAGACAATGATATCCAAGTAATTATGGTGAGATGTGAATCTTGATCATGGTCACTTGCATTGTTAGTTAGAACTTTTTTGAGATTTATCGTGGATTTGGCCACTTGGTCACTTGTTTAATTTGTTGGGGAAAGACCACATGGTGCAGAGGGTTAATTTCTCTGAGAAGTCACACCACTGGACATAGGAACCAATGGCCACCAGCAATCAACTGACGAATTTGCCCTGTTCAACAAATTAGGTTCCCTTTGTTTGGATCAGAAATCCTCTCTTATTGGGAATCAAATGGACATCTTATGATGGTCTACAGCCCTATGCACCTTATTATAGAGCTACTGAGGCACCGCCCTCTCCAATTGTACTCTGTTCGCTTCCTTTTATATATTATTGAAATTACAAAATGATGACCAAATTTCTTGTCAGTTATTGCTACTTATCTCCAACTTATATTTTATTTCAGGTGTTCTCTTGGACAAATGAGATGGCACCGGATCCTAGAAATCCTATTGACACATATTATGAAATGGAGACTGGCAGACTAAACTCCTACAGTATGGAGGTAAATTCAACACTTCATACATGTAACTTACTTTTCTACAATTACTGTTTGTGTAGAATGAGATGTCGTTCTGAGGCCAATGAGGTCTTCATTAAAATATATAGTTGAATTTTAACCCTTTCTATACTAAATGGATTCACCCATTCAGTTATAAAAATATACATTGGAACTGTCTATTATTCATTTGGAGGGGTGTTCGGGTAATAAAAGCAGAAGGCAGGCAGAAAAACAGATAATACAAAAAGCAGAATGATTCATATTCATTGGAGGGAAATGTTCAGTTAATAAGTTCAACAAACGACCTATGGTCGTTTGTTGAACTTATTATCTGAACATTTCCTAAGGGATAACTACTCGTCAATGAGTATTTAGTATAGAAATGGTTAACCCAGAATGTTTCAGCAATTAAAAATTCCATGTCCCCTCAATGTACAAATACAAATTTAAGATAGGTGTATACTGTGTATGTAGAGATTGTAATGGTTGAAATGTACTGAAAGAGAGATGCAATAAATAACTTGTGAAAATTGTAAGATTTAATTCATGAAATTATCAGTACAAACAATAACAAGTCCACTTACCTTTCACTTCATAATTGCCTGAAAACACAGGATAACGTATATATTTATTTATGATGTCCTAATCTTATTTTATTCGTTTAATAAATGATGGCCTCACATTTATTGTGAGTGACCATCTGTGTAGGACTTGAGCTTTTCAAATTTTGACATGCATCAACGTTTTCAAATCATTCTCATTGAAATCATTGAACTTTTCTTTACTGTAATATGTAGCTCCTACTTGTTGTAAATTATAGAAATTATTATGATTGTAGAATTCAGACCAGTCCATTGCATACGTTGCATGCATTGCGTTGAAATTGGATTACAGGCAATAACACTAAGACATTCAGACAGCTGCAATGCGTCCATTAACGTGGTATCCGTTAACACACGCAATTGAGAGATTCTATTTTCAATGCAATGCTTAACGCATACCTTATATGGCGTGCATCATGGCATTTCTTGTTTTCAATCGATGCAAGATGATGGCTGTCTTCGAAGTGAAGGAAATCAATTTGTATTTATGTCAATAACATGTTAGTTGTTGGGATTTAACACAGATAGATTGATTTGCATATTGTATTTATTCCAATATCGAGCTTATTAGCTGCAATTATTATCAGAAACATGTGAATGGTTTAAAGCAGACAACAGAATGTGTCAATGCAACGTACAGACCAATGCGAAGTACGGACCAACGCAACATACCCAACAGACTCGTCTGCACACTACTTTAGAACTTTTATTGTAAAATCAATTTTTCTGTGTATTGTCTCCATGATACTTATCTTATCTACTTGCTATCTTAAACCTTTTCTTCTCTTTCTGACATGTTATGTGTGTAGTATGTTCACCAGAATTTTATCCATATGTGTTTTAGGTGCAGGCATTTATAAAAGGGGTAGGCTGTTTACTTGTAGTTCTATTTAGATTTAGTTGCAAAATATTTTATATTTGCTAAAATTCTTTATTATCCCTGACAAATATATTGAAACTTGCTTATTATGTTCATACCCAAATAATTATATACCATTGTAATGTGCAAGCCTCGAAGAGTTTTTGATACTCAGTCAAATCATTAATGGTTATACACTGCAATATGGGGAAAAAATGCTATATATTTGACATTTTTCATGCATTGATATTTATGTGAGAATGACTGAACTTAGCACCAATCAATCATTAATTGACAGTTATGTCAAACGACAGATCCTGGAATTTGTCTTCCTGAGTTAAAAAGAAAGCTACAAGTTTCCTATCTAATTAAATTGATAGGTTTCTTTGACTTTATTAAAAACTTTTAAGCTATAGAAGTTCCAAATCTTGTATAGAAACTGTATATTGTCTCATATTTTAATCCAAAAATCATAAAGATCTAAAGAGTAACATTTGAGGCTGGAACATGGTTCCATAGAATAAGCTTTATTTACCGTATGGCTTACATCTACATTAATAGAGACTGAACATTTGAGGCTTGAACATGAGTCCATAGAATAAGCTTTCTTTACTTCATGCCTTACATCTACATTAATAGAGACTACATGGGTCCATAGAATAAGCTCTCTTTACTGCATGACTTACATCTACATTAATAGACTGAATATTTGAGGCTCGGACATGGGTCCATAGAATAAGCTCTCTTTACTGCATGACTTACATCTACATTAATAGAGACTACATGAGTCCATAGAATAAGCTTTCTTTACAGCATGACTTACATCTACATTAATAGAGACTGAATATTTGAGGCTTGGACATGGTTCCATAGAATAAGCTTTCTTTACAGCATGACTTACATCTACATTAATAGAGACTACATGGGTCCATAGAATAAGCTCTCTTTGCTGCATGACTTACATCTACATTAATAGAGACTGAATATTTGAGGCTCGGACATGGGTCCATAGAATAAGCTTTCTTTACTTCATGCCTTACATCTACATTAATAGAGACTACATGGGTCCATAGAATAAGCTTTCTTTACAGCATGACTTACATCTACATTAATAGAGACTGAATATTTGAGGCTTGGACATGGTTCCATAGAATAAGCTTTCTTTACAGCATGACTTACATCTACATTAATAGAGACTACATGGGTCCATAGAATAAGCTCTCTTTACTGCATGACTTACATCTACATTAATAGAGACTGAATATTTGAGGCTTGGACATGGGTCCATAGAATAAGCTTTCTTCACAGCATGACTTACATCTACATTAATAGAGACTACATGGGTCCATAGAATAAGCTTTCTTTACAGCATGACTTACATCTACATTAATAGAGACTGAATATTTGAGGCTTGGACATGATTCCATAGAATGATGTTAGAATCAGTATCTTTTAGGAATCTTTAAATTGAGTAACTAATGCCACCCTCAGACCATTAGCAATTAGTTTGTTTAATATTTATTTTGAATGCATGTTCAGCCAGGTTATATATATTCTGCATGAGTATTATCATATAAAACCCTCTATGAACTGATCACTAAAGACAAGCCAAAAAAATTACATGGGGGGGGGGCTGACCTCGAAGATAAGTCCATCATTCACGAGTATTCACATTTGATAATGTAATGAAGAGTGAACTACTCTACCTTTAGTACATAAAACAATTCCCTTGGTATAATGATGACACACAAATTGTATATAGATATTTTGTAGAAATTGCTTGTGCCCAATTAGTATATATATTAATACAAATATAGTTTTGAATTGGCTAGGGAGATGACTCAAGTAAAACTCATACTAACAAACTATGTCTACCTCACACAGCTTATTTTGAACATTGATCATTATTTTGATAGAGATTTATGATGTTTAATATTTATTTTTAGGGGGTTATCTAATTTATTGATAACCTTTGTTTTTATAAGTTTCTGTATGATCAATACTCATATATACAATGAAATAGATATTAAATTCTTTTATAATATTATTATTATCACACCCGAGTTCTCATTTAATGTCAGATTCTTAGAGAACTTGCTTAGTCTTTTATTTTTCATTAATAGTTGCCACATAAACTTTCAAATAATATTAGTTTGATTGAAAAAAGTGTAATGTAAATCATTTGATTTTATAATGGGAGTGCCAGGAGATGACATACATTTTCCATTTTATAATGTTGGTACCATAATATTTTAACTATTAATTATCAAATAAAGGTAAATAACACAACCACTGATATTTTATCTATATTATTATTACAGGAGATAATTTTGGCTACCCGTTGAAAGAATTCCAAAATCTAAGAAACATGAAATTCAAGCAACTTCTAATTTTCTTTTCTCTTTTATTACAGGAAGTGGCAAATTAAATTATACAGATTTTTCTGGTGTTTAAAAAAAAAAAATAAAATATAATAATTTTATTACTCAAAAAATCAAAATGTTAACTGTTACAACTTACAATGAGGTATTTTAACTAGGATAACTTATTTTAACAATGTATAACATTGATATGATAATGTGTATGTGTTTAATTTATATACGTATTTGTTTTACAGTCCGTCAAAAGCTTTTCAAAGTTTGTGTTCGTGTGTTTTACCTCCGACTTTAAAATAATCTTTTTGTTGAGTTTTTAACAACAAACAGTTGATGTCTGCTATCATTAATTTCATTTCATTAATATTTTCCATATAAACTCTCAGATAAAACTAGTTTGATTAATTACATGCAAAAAGTACAATATAAATCTTTTGTTTTTATAATGGAAGTAGCATGAGTTGACTTACATTTTATGTTTTATAATGCAGATACCAGAAGATTTGGCGGTTGAGCATTTTAACAACAAACAATCGATGCCGGTTATCAGAACAAAAGACGTACAGCGAGGCCTGGATTTCTTTTCGCCATGGTTACAATCTGAAAACAGACAGCCTTTCATTCTTGTTGGTCCAGAGGGATGTGGAAAGGGGTGGGTATTCCATAGATGATCCATGAATCTAATAAATACTGTGCAGAATGAGGTCCCCAAAGGGTGAATTTGGTGATGCTAGCCCTCTATGTTGGATAGCATCACTAAATTCACCCTCTGGGGACCTCATTCTGCAAATATCAGACACACTATAATCAGGCCTGCTTGAGGAGCAGTATTTTTTGGGGATGAGGCTTTCCCTGAGAAACAAACTATTTTGTTTATCTGGCCTAATGAGTAGTTACTTGATTCATTTTGATTGATTTATATAGATATTCAGCTGATGAGTTGATTAGATGGAGTCGATAAAATGACTTGGCAGAAGAGGGATACAAAAAGTCGAAATTTCATCGGGAAATAGAAATGAGTTTATTCCTGTTTTATTTCTAAGGATATAATGATAGACTTGGTCACGATACAATACGAATCATGAGACATGATCTATGATACGATACATATCACGATACACAAAATTAGTTTTTCTTATAATGTACCACCTGAATTATCAGAACCAACATGTTTATAACTGGAAATAGAGTTCATTTTAAACTACAATGCAGTTTAATAATTAGCTGGATGAGTCAAATACACATAGTAGACATGTAAACTTTGGATAACATTGCAGATATCACTCTTTTACTCATGTCCATCTTCAGAAGTTACTTGAATTCCAGTATCATGATACACATGACTCGATATGATACGTGTGTCATTTGAAAGTGTATCTAAAATGAATTTTTACAGTCCTATTCATTTCGCTGATGCAGTTTTGTAATAAACGATTAGTGTATTGTCGATAATATAAAAATGTTTATACAAATGAAAGAAACCTTGTCTTTTATTCTTAACAACACAATTACGTCACTTTTAGGATATCTGAATACAATTCACATCTTTATTTCAGACTTCTTTTGAAGCATTGCTTTGAGAAGCTTCGGTCAACACAAGTAGCAGTAGTACACTGCAGTGCTCAGACTAACCCAACTCATGTGCTGCAAAAACTAGGACAAACATGCATGGTCATAAGTACAAACACAGGCAGAGTGTACCGACCTAAGGACTGCGAGCGATTAATTCTCTACCTGAAGGACATAAATCTGCCGAAGCCTGATAAATGGGGAACATGTCAGCTCATAGCATTCTTACAACAGGTCAGTCACCAATATTTTCTGTATTTATAATTATACCCCCTTTTTTTTTCAAAAAAGGGGTGTATACTGTTTTGCCTCTGTCCATCCATCCATCAGTTGTTTTTTTATGGGTAACCAATAAGTGGTAAGTGGGTGTCTGACCAGGTAACACATCATGTAGGGTTAGCGAAAATCACACCTAGCATCCCGGGATGACAGTAAAAAGTCAAAATGAAATGATGGCTGACGGCCCAAAGGCTTTTTGATATGTCAAATTAGGATAAGCTGAAAGAAAAATGGCCTGAAACCAATTAGTCATATACATTTAATCACAAAGTGAAGTTGGTGCCAAATGTATGGATAACAAGAGAAAGAAGAGGGAATCTGCAAAGCATATGAAAATAGGGGGGGGTGGGGTAAAAAAAACAAGGGAACAGTGCTGAACAGTGACCCAATTTCGTGTAGATACCTGATTCCTCGTTCACTTGTCATAAATTTAGGATGGAGAGCAGTGGCCCGGAGCGGTTTACTAAATTTCAATCACTATTTTCTGTATTTATAATTATATAAGAAGAGAGGTGACTAAAAAGTTCTTCGTATTCAAGCCATAAGGAAATAGCATTCTGAGTAAAATATAAAGTATGTTTCCCTAATTTCGCAGACTTTGGTGTTTGCGCCATTATCTGAGTCCCGGGCAGTATATCAATGATTTAGTATGTAAGGTTGGATATACCGACTTGGTTGCAGTCCAATGCGACAAGTGTTGTCTGTCATGTTTGCAGCGGAGATAATGTTATAATGAGTCTGTGATGGCATTAACAATCTCCATACAATTGTACAGGATCTCGTTGAAGTGTTCTCTGGTTATGTCTGGGGTGGGGGTTTTCCCTGGTGGTGTATTGGCGGTTAGTCCTTTGGGGCTTACTCCATTTGGAAGCGCATAATTCTTGGAAGCTGGACTGTTATGTTCAGTATCATTTCCTTTGCTGTCTTGTTGCCAATGGCTTTATACAGATTGAAAATGTATGTGGATATATTTGCCTTTGTGTATATATGGCGGGTTCCAGACCATTATAGTTTGTTCCTTGTTCTCAATAAAGGTAGTTTCAAGAGGCACTCTCTAGTAGAGAGTTCATGCTAGTTTCGATGTTGGTTGGCTGTGACATGGCCATTATTTATAATTATACCCCCTTTTTTTTTAAAAGAGGGGGGGGGGTATACTGTTTTTCCCCTGTCCATCCGTCCGTCAGTCGGTCGTCCATCCATCATAACTTGTCATAACTTGAACAGTAGTGCCTGGATCTCTTTGAAATTTGGTATGGATGTTCACTACTATGAGAACATTTAATAGAAGGTTCCATTGTTTTGTTCGGATTTTCCATTCTAGAGTTATTCATCTTTGTTTATCTGGAAATGTTGGCTTTTTGGTCCGTCCGATGTCTGTTCAGGTCATAACTTGAACAGTAGTCCTCATTTTATGATAGCACCAATGCGTTCATGCACCTCCCATTAGCACATTTGACAAATTATATGACCAATAAATTAGATGCTATATGCTTCTCCTGTAATAATTATATGACCAATAAATGAGATGCTATATGCTTCTCCTGTGCTAATTATATTGACTAATAAATGAGATGCTATATGCTTCTCCTGTGCTAATTATATTGACTAATAAATGAGATGCTATATGCTTCTCCTGTAATAATTATATGACCAATAAATGAGATGCTATATGCTTCTCCTGTGCTAATTTAATCCTACATAGCTGTTCCTATCAATGCATTAATCTGTTCGCTTGTGTCGGTAACATGTGTTTTTTATTTGAATGCATCATTAATATTTCCTTAATATTTAATTTACAGGTTGTAACCTACAGTGGGTTCTATGACAGTAACTTAGAATGGGTCGGATTAGAGGGAGTACAGATTGTTGCTAGTATGATTGCAGGTACTGGTTTAGGAAGACATACACTGACAACTCGATTCACATCTGTTGTGAGAATATGTGCTATCGGGTAAGTTCTAATATAATGCTCGATTAACCCTTTCCATACTAAATACTCAATGACGAGTTCCATACTAAATACTCAATGACGAGTAGTTCCCTAGGAAATGTCCGGCTGTCGTCTGCTCATATACCATTATCATCCCTCCAAATTGATAGTAAACCATCCCAATGTATTCTGTTATAACTGAGTGTGAGAATCCATTTAGTATAGAAACTTAAAGGTTAACCTAGTGAACATTATCTACATATATTTTGGAACTTCTGTGTGTATGTGTGTTATAGACTCGAAAACTGCTTGACCGATCCGACTCGAATTTGGTATATAGGCCTACTTTGATCCCGGGAACAATATGGGTGTGTCCAATTTTGACGTGCGACCATGTCCTAGACCTTGACCTCGCTCATATAGGTATTTTTCTGGACCGATCGAACAATAGTTTTTTCCTTTCTTCTAATACTTTTCAACATTGTTCTCTCAATATTGTTCAACATTGTAAATCCCTAAATAGCCCGGATGAAGTCGGGCACATCAGCTAGTATTTCATAAATTTAGATCAACAAGTTTATCTTTTTAGGACCAGATTATGGTTTGTGTCTTCCAAAATTTGCTTCATATTAATCAATTTCTCTTCTACCTCTTGTGTGGCCTCAGCTAACCTACTGAGGGTGTAATAGTGTCCATTCTTCAGTAAAGTTGTCTCTATTTGGTTGCCAGACAGAAGTTTTTACCAGGTCATTTGTCAAGATCTTTGAACATTTGATAATCATATAATAAGTTCATGTTTGGTGTTCTTAACTTAAAATTGACAATTCATTTATAATTGTGTGTTTCAGATATCCCGAGCGAGAACAGTTACAGGCAATCTATGGGGCCTACCTCAAACCGATAATCTCGAGACAGTTAAAGCGCCATCCTGTTTGGGGGAACCAATCTAAGGTTCACGCACTGGCTGGATCTATGGTGCAACTCTATGAACAAGTACGTATCCAATATATAATTTATATTAGCTCATTTGAAATAAATACCTCTAAATGTGATAAGGAAGTGTGGCCTTAGAATAAAATTGTAAGAATTTTCCAGTCAATCTGTAAAATTTCTCCATCAATAACTTTTGGCCCTCACATTATTCAACCTTAGCCTATCTTTTTATGGTATATAAATGGATGATTGAATTTTGAGTTGTTGAAATAAATAATAAATTGCTAAGTTTGAATATTAAAAATATTGAGTGCATATCTTGTATATATATATATATATATATATAAAAGAGTAGGATCTGTCTGCCTGTCTGTTCGCAATTTTTTCCCAGACCTCTGGACCGATTTAAACCAAATTTTGTGTGGTATCTCGGGGTACCCTGGCGGATGTTATAATGGCATCTAAGATCTAAATATGCGACATTGAATAGCTAGTCAGTTGTATTCTCTTTGCCCAAAATAGCTTGTTACCTAGGCTTTAAGGAATAAAATATCTGTATAATAGTTTATTATTTGTTTGTCGGGATGTTATTATAGTAGAAGCAGAGAAAAACAATCTAAATTATTTGTTGAACATCCCTTCAAATGATAGAATAGGAAACAAGTTAGTAAGCATCAGTAAAAGTCCAGTTATTAACCCTTTCTATACTAAATGGATTATCCCAGTCAAGTATACTATTGGAAAGGTCTATTATTCATCTGGAGGGATGTTCAAGAATTATAAGCAGAAGACAGATAATGGAAATTGCAGAAGGAATCCTATTCAATTGTTGGAAATGTTCAGATAATAAGTTAAAAAAAATTCATTTCCTAAGGGAAAACTTAAAACTACTCGTCAATGAGTACAGTAATGCCCTCAATAATCGACTCCTTAACCACATCAGAATTATGGGTAACTTTTCAGGATTTAGTCGGAAATATGGCTTGTTGCCATTCATTGGAAAGCTCTCACAGACAGGGACCAGCCTAGGGGGCGAAATAGTCGCCCTGTGTGGCAGCAAGTCTCCCTGAAATGACGTCAGGGAGAAGTGGATGTCTCCCTAAAAAAAAAAACAACAACAACAAATTTTTTTTTTTTTAGTTAAATTTTTAATCTCCCTGAAGAATTGGTGACTGGATGATCTACTGCTCAGCTTAACACTTCCAGTTTATCCTCACACATGTAGAAAATCTATTGTGGACAATAATAACAGCTAAAACAATCAGTTCTAATGAATAGTTACTAGCGACAAATAGTCGCACTAACGCTCCACTTCTCCCTGGTAAGCCCTCACTTCTCCTTATTTTTCCAAGAGGGAGAAGTCACTTCTCCCTATATTTTGACCCTAGGCTGGTCCCTGCTCACAGAGCTTTCCGATGAATGAGAGCTTTCCGATGAATGGCAACAAGCCATATTTCCGACTAAATCCCCAAAAGTTACCCATAATTCTGATGTGGTTAAGGAGTCGATTATTTAGGGCATTACTGTATTTAGTATAGAAAAGTTTAAATAGTTGAACTCCCTTAATTTCAGTTGAAAAGCAAGTTCAGTGTGGATGACTACAGCCACTACCTGTTCACACCTCGAGATCTCACTATGTGGGTGCTTAGTTTACTGAGGTACGACCTCAATCAGGGTGCGACAGAGGGAAGTAGTGATGGATTGCTTGAGATCTGGGCTTACGAAGCTCGAAGATTGTTCCGAGATCGACTTGTTGGCACGGAGGGAATAAATAGATTCGACAGCATGCTCATGTCTGTGATTAGAGCTGATTGGTCTGCGAACATCTTTGAGAATATTGACTGTAAGTATGCAAAAGGTCATGCAAAGTCAAGTTTAATTTCCATAGGCCAACAAATATTTTTAAATCATGCACACGTGCAGTATTTAAATTTTTTATATTTTATTTCTGGGGCACACGCAAACGAAGCATTTAACCTGCGCATCGGTCAGCTGCCGATGGCCAATATTAACCTTACAAAAGTTAGTTGATACATTCCAAGTGTTTATATCATCAAAAAATCACCCAATAATTTAAACATTTATAACTCAGTTTGCAGTCGCATACCATATTTATTTTAAACTATCTATTACGTATTATAATACAATCTACTAAATTTCATTACGGGTTAAATAGGTTTGATGATCCGGAATAAATGTGGTGTATTAGATGTGTGACCATGTCGGGTGGTGCCTCACGAAACATGATCAAATGCTGCAAAATATGACAATAGTTGTGCAAAACATGGGGGTGGTAAGAAAAATAAAATAAGGGTATCTCCGATGCACTGATGAGAAAAATTATCTTGATTGCGTGGGATTTCGGGATGGATATTTTTGAATGAGGGGTGAAGTTGAGACTGATCCGATTCTCTGACTTAACCCTTTCAGTGCATAGTGCCAGGGCCGATCAAATTGTATTTAAAAAAAATTGTTTTTGTTTGGGTTGAATTTTTTTTGGGTATGCTTGAGCATGCTATAGCGAATTTAAAAACAAACTGGATAAAACCTTAGGGGCATGTTATAACTCAAAACTATCACCAAGTATTCATAGTAATAATTTTGATGGTCATGAAAAACGTAAGATTCCCTGGCACTAAACCCACAAAATAAGTCTGGCACTGAAAGAGTTAAAGAATATCAGAAAAAATTATTAAAATTGTAAAAAATTTAAAAACATAATAACAAATGATGAAAAATTGTTAGTCGCATATATAAGAGAATGCATTGGCTTGATACAAAAACTGGACTTGGCACTGAAAGGGTTAAAGTGATGTGAAACATACGGTAGGTTGATCAAATAGACATGGAGAATAATCTTGCTCAAAGTAGTTATTTTTACGAATATTAATCCAAATTTACAACAAACACCTTAATTCTTATGTGTTAATAAATGCAATAAGTCTCGATGGCGAAATCATTTGCGTTAGTTTATCGCTGATTGTTGCATCCCGAATTGAGATATAAATATTTACAATTGAGCGTAGTTCAGAGGATGTTTTCTATGTAGTGGTATGGTAGATTTCTTTGAGATTTTCGACAATGTTAGTAGAATGCCACATTCCCCCAGTTGGCATAGCGTCTGAGTAGTAGTTTATCAGTTTCACACACCCGAACAAGTCCATAATATGTCTTTAACAGTGTATTTTTGGACGGCCAAGAAAAGTTTAGTGTTATCACTGTCTTTAACTCTTCCATGACTGTAGGTTAATAAAATTTAGCAAAAACCCTGTGCCAATGCATACTCTTATATATGCGAGTCTCCTGTTGGGAGCCTTGCATATATAAGAGAATGCATTGGCCTAACAATATTTACCCTGAACTTATAAGCCAGTGCATTCTCCTATATATGCGAGGCTCCCTATGGGAGACTTGCATATATAACAGAATGCACTGGCACATGACCTTTAATGCTGCACGAGCGCAGCTTCCATCATGAAAGGGTTAAGTATGGAGTTTCCTAGTACTAGGGTTTCTAGGGTGATATTTCCAAATAGTATCAAGCTGTTTCCTTATATGATTTTTAAAGAAAGTTGCAGACACTATGTTTATCTTTAATGCTCTATTTTTCAATAAGCTTGGTGGAAGAAATAGAATGATAGTTCTTTATTCACACTGGAGTTAATATATTTCTATTTAGCAACCTACTTTGTAACCTGGGGAGCTAGATCTGAATCAGGTGGAACATCTGGTGCGGGAGCTCCTATGCCGCCCAATGGAAAACATCTCGGAAAACTTTCACCAGAGGATTTGAAAGCTGTTATTGAAAGAGGGCTCAAAATTTACAGTAAGTTCTTTATATTAATTCTGAATCTTAGTTTATAGATACACAGTTTTCGAAATTGACCACGACAATATAACAATAACATGATTTTTGAGGGCGTTATGGTTTATTAATGGCCCGGCTGTAATGATTAACAGCCCAAGGGCCTATTAGCGGCCCGAGACGAAGTCGAGGGACGCTAATAGGCCCGAGGGCTGTTAATCATTTCAGAGGGCCGTTAATAAACCATAATGCCCGATGAAATCATGTTATTACTATTATTACCACAGTTTTGGACATTTGACCCATTTGAGGATTCAGTGGAATAATGAAGTAGATTAAGAGAGAAATATTTTCAAGAACATTTAAATTTAATATCATTTGACTTGTCAGCCGACACGGAGTCCCGAAAATAGGAGAGGGGAAAACCAGCATTGAAGACGAGTAACAAACAATGAGAGGTTGACAGCTAAAATTATTAATGCATATGTACGCTCGGTACAATAATTCAATCATATAGCGTGAATTCCAATCATAAAACCACCATAGTGTCAGGAAAATCTGATACATCTTCCCATTATTTTCTTGAAATAAACACGCCAGAACGGAAGTTGAAGGGACGTAACTCGCGCGATAATAAACGCGATCTTGTTTGCGGGCGGCGGGCCGATAATTTGGTAACAATACGCTATTTGGAACGCCCCGAAAAACATTATCAATGGCCTAGAGAACGCCCTATAAAGTGGTAATAATAAGCAATGGCATGGGAAATGCCGTGGCAACATGTGGAATCTAACATTTGCCATGGGACATTTTTCCTAATTTTGAGGGTTGAATACAAACTGTTCACTAGTTTTTTATGTCAGTTTTCATTATAACTTGTGTTATCGTTGTTGCCATAGCCTTTGGTGGCATGTATATACTTAAAAATTTAGGACAAACTGCCATCTTTTGAAAAGTTTATAGCAACATTTTTCTTTCATCATTGAAACATCTTTGTCTTACAGGCAGAGAAAATCGAGATCTTGACATACTGATATTCAAGGAAGTGTTAGAGAACATATCTAAGGTTGACCGTGTATTGGCACGGCCTGGAGGCTCTTTGTTGATGGCTGGTAGAAGTGGTGTTGGTAGACGGACTGCTGCTCTCTTGGTGGCGAACATGCATGACATGCATATGTTCTCACCTAAATTGTCTCGGGGATACGGTCTGAAGCAGTTCAAAAATGATCTGAAGTCTGTGAGTTTTAGTTAACAAAATAACTGCATGCATTTAAATATAAAAATAGGTACAGTAATGCCCTAAGTAATCGACCCCTTAACCACACCAGAATTATGGGTAACTTTTCAGGATTTAGTCGGAAATATGGCTTGTTGCCATTTATCGGAAAGCTCTCCATGAATGGCAACAAGTCATATTTCCGACTAAATCCTGAAAAGTTACCCATAATTCTGCTGTGGTTAAGGGGTCGATTACTTAGGGCATTAGTGTACTCACATAGTCTTTGTCTCTCTTCATTGTCCCACCTCTTATTATTAACATATTAATTTTATGATGAGACCTAATAAGCCCAACTGCACCTCTCAAGTCTGAGTTTAATGTGCCTGTAATTAGCAGAATGAGGTCCCCAGAGGGTGAATTTAGTGACGCTATCTCACATAGTGGGCTAGCATCACTAAATTCACCATCTGGGACCTCATTCTGCTTAGGCCTCATCTTCTCTGGAAAGTTACTTTATTATTAAATTTCTATAGAGACTTCTTCACATAGAATCTATTTCTTTTTTAGTTTAGTTTTCTCTATATCCCCCAATTGGCAGATGACACATTGCATAATCGAGGTTCCCAATGGGCGTACATCACAATATTCACCATTTGGGAACTTCAATCTGGGTCTATGTCTCCCATAGCAGATGAGGCCATGCAGAATGAGGTCCCAAGAGGATGAATTTGGTGATGCTAGCCAGCTGTGCAGGATAGCGTCACTAAATTCACGCTCTGGGGACCTCATTCTGCAAATGACAGGCACCCTAAACTCAGACTTGGTTGAAATATCACTGTTTATAATTTTATCTTGTTACTGTATGATGTTCACTACAACTTCATCACATTTATCCTTTTGATGCACCTCATTAGCATGGCAAATCATTGTATGAGATGAAGTAGATGCAACTATTTTAAATGCTCTATAGTTTTGGAGTGAGTTACATAACTAATGGAAGATTGAATTATTTAACGATAAGGCCAAATAAATACAAATTCTGTGTTCTCAGACACCTCCCTCATCACTGAAATGTTATTTTAAAAAGCCTTGTCAAACATTTTTGGAAACTGATCTTCGTCTGTCTGTCGTACCGTCCTTCTGTCCATCATGGCGTCCGTCTGGATTTGGGTACCTTAACTGAAATCAACTCCTCGTACAGTTTGGTTCCGATTTACCTAAAACTTCAGGACATTGTTAATGCACATTGAGGTATTGTGTTGACGTAAAATGTTTTATATTTTTATTTATTTTAGAGTTATTAACTCTTTCTGAACTTCAAAAATTTGGAGTGAATATGCACTTAACTGTGAAATCAACTTCTCCTAAAATTTGTATCATATGTACTGAGAACATCCGGACATATTTACTGACACATTGAAGATGTGCAACATATTTAGTGAATATGCACTTTGTATAATATTGGTGTATTAAACTCCTCCCTGCTACCTTCGTCCGGGGGTGTGGGGGGGGGGGGGACATTTTGGTCAGCGACCTTTTATTTTCAATGTTTTCTGATAGAAATATTGGATTTGAAGAATAAAAATGAAATTTGTTTTGTTTGTAAGTATTTTTTCCAGATTTTGAGAACAAAATAACATTAAATAGCCTCCCTCCCTCATCTAAGATCTAATTGCCTGAGATTCACAGATATTTAATTTTTCTGACCTAAATTTTTTTTTTTTCAGGTGATGCAAATAGCTGGTATAGAAGGAGAACAGGTTGTGTTACTCTTAGAAGATCATCAGTTTGTCGAGTCCCAGTTCCTGGAGATAATTAACAGTTTATTGTCAGCGGGAGAGGTGCCCGGGTTATACTCCCCAGAGGAACTTGATCCCATGCTCGCCCCTCTCAGGGAGCTCGCCTCCGATGCTAACTTCAGGGGAACAATGGTCAACTTCTTTGCTTCCAGTAAGTAGTTCACTAATTTTGGTTGATGTTTTCTTAAAATTGAATTTTGTTTTTATCTCTTCAAACATATATTTTTTTATTTTTTGTGAAATTTATTAAACAATTGTAGTATATTTTTCACTTGTCTATCACCTTAGAACATCCTACATAACGACTTTGGTACATCATGATCCCAATTTTATTATTTTTATGTTCTTCAGAATCTAATTAACCCGAGATATAAGGAGAAGAGCGGGAGAGGGGGGCACTCAAGGATAAGCTTGTTCATAGACAACTAAAAACACTAGTTCATATTCAATGGGCTGTTTATTAATATAAACAACCAATATGTATATCAAAATAAATTTGTCATGAAGGTGGAGGGCCATAACCGCCCTCACCGATAAACATATATGTACAACCAGAGAGGTAGCAACAAAGAACAAATGTAACGATTGTAAATCTAGTATGTACAAGGACGGAAGTAGAAACTGTAGGAAACAGTATGACTAGTCATGACTAGTATGGATAAAAGGTACATAAATCCTAATGCTGCTAGCAGGAAAATTGGGTGGGAGGGAGGGAATTTGAATCTTGTAAATGAATAATTTTTGGAATTTAAATTTGTCAAGTTGAATTACATGTTATTTTCTTATTAGAACAAAATGGCGTATTCCTTTTACCGCGTACCGATATTATGTTAATGAGGGGATATAGTTCCTATTATAAATTTGAATTGAAGCTAATAACGAATATACTATCCACACATTATACGCAGCATGTATACTGTAATAAGTGGAAGAGTTTTGATAAGCTACGCAAATACGCATAATGCCACGGAATACAACATTACTTATTTAGCATGAAACGTCATCGCAAAATATGGAAATCCCTGATCTATTGTCAACACAGGGAATACCCCAATCCAATAGACGCCGGTTTGTTTACGTCGTAGACTGTTTACATCAGCGATCGATTACTTCTAACATAAAATGGATTATACTGATAATCTTGATTTTATGTTCTTCAGAATCTAATTAACCCGAGATATAAGGAATGAGTGGGAGAGGGGGGGCACTCAAGGATAAGCTTGTTCATAGACAACTAATACACTAGTTCATATTCAATGGGCTGTTTATTAATATAAACAACCAATATGTATATCAAAATAAATTTGTCATGAAGGTGGAGGGCCATAACCGCCACAAGGCAGTGAAGTTACTATCCATATGCATATACTATAGTAACAAGAAGCCTTCCCCCACCCGAATCCGAAGAGTGCAAATATGGGTTAACCCTTTACCCAACAGAACGGTCCTGTGCCAATGCATTCTCTATATATGCGAGTCGACCATAGGTCGCCTCGCATATATAAGAGAATGCATTGGCTTAACACATTAAAAATTATAAAATTGTTAAAGAATGTAAGAAAAAATGGTAAAAAGTGTTAAAAAAAGATTTTTTTTAGGCCAATGCATTCTCTTATATATGCGAGGCGACCTATGGTCGACTCGCATATATAAGAGAATGCATTGGCACAGGGCTAACTGTAACTATCACAATGTGGTCAAGGAGCCGGTCCAATGATATCCATATTTGTATGGTTCTATTGAGACAGACCGAAGATATTTTAGGCTGTTGAAGCTTTATTTGGCCGGTTTTGGCCGTTTTGTTGGGTAAAGGGTTAATAGGCAATGCAGTTGTTTCATAATGATAATAAATATATAGTGCTAGTTTCTAGAAGATATACCTTTCTATTTGAGGAATTCAAGCTCACATGCATGTTGTGCTTGTTATGGATAGCTCACATAACGACTTCACATTGAACTGTGAGAGCAATCCAGCATTCTACAAGCAGTGTACAGTTCTATGGATGGACAGCTGGAGCAGGGATAGTATGATCAAGGTAACAATCAATGTCAAATATATATTTATTACATGATCCTACCCTTATTCCATTCAATAAACCCATTCTATAAATTGTGATATTAAACGTTCGTTTAATAACAGGAAATAGTGCCAGGTGACCTTTGACTGCCGGTTTGTCGTCTGTTAACATTCCGTACGCTACACTTCAAAATACTATGGCTTCCAATATTTTTCCAACAAATTATCATGAATGAAGAGTTTGAAAAGTTATGTCATTAAATATACGCCATTAAATGTGCCAAGAGTCTTTATTTATCTGGGACTATTTCTTTACGCTGGAAAACACCGAATAGTTACATGAAACGTCATCGCATGTCTTATAGAAGTATGTTTTTGTCGATGTTGTGGATCATGTAATAATAGAATCTACAACTCATTCCCAGTTTATAGTGGAAATTACAAAACCCGTCCAGTAAATTAGGTCTGGACCTCGCCAAATGCTCGGTCCAGACCTAATTTACTCAACTCGTTTTGTGATTTCCGCTATTAACTGGGGATGAGTTGTAGATCCTCTATATATCAATCAGACCTGTTAAGTTTTGAAAATGGCCATCCACGAAATTTTTACGGGAGTTATGCCCAAATACGCTTATGTTCCAAAAAATTTTTTTAATTGATTTTCATATTCCATCTTTTTATAATTTTTTCTATTTGTACTTATTTCATAAATATATACTCCTAACTAAAAGAGTAATGAAAACAAAGTTTTATACAGCTACCGTGAGTGTGAGATACATGCATGTTTATATAAAATAATACCAGGGAACATCGAATGCGAAATCGCCAGCATGCATTCAAAGGTCAAGGACACCTACTAATTTCCCTTTCTAAATCAAGTTTAATATATAGAGTTTTCTCCCTTCTATTGTATTCTATATGCACAACAGTGCCAGACATTGTCATTCATGCTCGCTTACGAAATCCTAAGTCGTGTTAATAAATCTGTTGCCTATACTATAACGACAGCTTGCATGGCTATGAAGGGTGTGAAAATTAATTAGCCTCAATTTTGACTCACTGCTGATTAGTACTGAATGATGATGAATGTGAAATTACTCTTGTTACTGACAGTTCATTAAATTTTGAACAGTATTATTGCTTAATGTTGAAGTTACCAACAGTGCATCTGCACATGCGGGAGAAATTGGTGGGTCTTCCGTATTTTGGAGGTTTTCCCTGTTGCAAACCGGGAGTCCCTTGGACAATCCACCTGTTAATTGACTATACATTAAAAAGTTGTGTCTCCAGTCAGTCCAGCAAGACAAAAAAAATAGGGCACAGGAAGTGGAGTGTGTATTGCTGGTTGCATCTATAGTCTATACATAGGAATCCTTGAAGCGGATCAATAGTTTATAACACCAACACACCAAAGTTATCTTGGGCTTCACATGGTAATATATATGTCCGATTTGTGGTGGAACGGACTCAGTATGAGTGTTCATTGCTTCAGATTTGCTTGCTACAGTGAGCATGAACAAATTCTCATTTCTTATCGAAATGGCCCGGTATCAATCAGCATGGCACATTGGGATGTCCCTCAACTCAGGCAGGAAATCAATTTGGAAAATATGGGCCTTGAGGGACGATTTAAATTCAGATATCTAGTGTAATTTTGAGAGAAATGGGTAGTTGGTTCTAAAAAAAAATGGTCCAGCTACAGAAAATGCCCCATAGCCACATGCTTTAAGGTCACCGGGGTTCAGTACAAGATAGCATGCAGGATTGGGCTTCAGACATAGCAAAACATAGCAGAATTTACAAAACTCGTCCAGTAAATTAGGTCTGGACCGAGCCTTTGTAAATCCTGCTATAAACTGGGGACGGGTTGTAGATCCTCTATATATAAGATTATCTTTATGGGTTATTTTATATATTTATCTTTAGAACATAATAAAACACAAAACAATTTATTTTCATTAGATAAATAATATACATCATGATTCGTATAACCACGACATTAGATTAGCACTATGAATGAAAACTGAGATTTTGCTTGTGGGGGTCCTCGAAGTAAGCCCAGTCACAAGTTTTGTGGCATACTGATGGGTGTATACAGCACACAAATATCTCATTTTAACCCTGTGCCAATGCATTCTCCTTATATATGCGAGTCGAGGTCGCCTCGCATATATAAGAGAATGCATTGGCCTAACAAATTTTACATTATTTTTTTATAATTGTTAAAAAATGTAAGAAAAAATGATGAATTGTTTTTAAAGAATGTAAGTAATAATGATAAAAAAATGATAAAAAATTGTTAAAGAATGTAAGAAAAATGATAAAAAAAAATGATAAAATTGTTAAGTCTGTACAATTTTTTTTATAAAAATGATAAAATTGTTAAAAGAATATAAGCAAAAATTATAAAAATTGTTAAAGAATGTAAGAACAAAATTATAAAAAATTGATAGGCCAATGCATTCTCTTATATATGCGAGGCGACCTGATGGTCGACTCACATATATAAGAGAATGCATTGGCACAGGGTCTTTAATGTTGCGCCAGCGCAGCTCCCGTCATGAAAAGGTTAACTTGTCAATTCCAGGTTCCATTCATGCTCCTCACAAGGCCAGCGAAAGAAGAAGGTAGCTCAATCGGGGAGGCTAAGCAGTCCAAACGAAGGCTATCTGGTGGAGAGGAGCTACTCAAGTGTTTCTTACATGTACATGACTCGTGCGATGCAGCGAGTGCCACACCCAGAAGATTCATGATATTCCTCAACACATACAAGCGGGTTTACAGTGATAAAAAGACTGGAATAGAAACCAAAAAGAATCATTTACAGGTACGCAGCTCATCTCTCATTTATATTTAAATCCTTCAAGTCAGAATTTATTGTGTCTGTCATTTTCAGAATGAGGTCCCCAGAGGGTGAATTTAGTGATGCTACCCTGCACAGCAGGCTAGCATCACCAAATTCACCCCTCTGGAGATCTCATTCTGCTGAGTCTATGGGAGACCTAGGATCAGATTGATGTTCCCCAGTTGAAGTTGGTGATGTTTTGCATTAGTCACCTCGATTAAGCAGTTTATCTTCTGCAAATTAGGGGATATAGAAACTGAACAGAAGGAAAAGAGTAACTAAAAACAATGTTAATATCAGATTAAAGATACTACCCAGAAGATGAGGCCTAAGCAGAATGACGTTCCCAGAGTGTGAATTTGGTGACGCTAGCCCGCTGTGTATATATTGGAATGGTCTATTATTCATTTGGAGTAAATGGATAAATTAGCAGACGACAAAGAGACGAAAAGATAAAACAAGTGCAGAAGGATTCCTAGTCATTGGTGGGAAATGTTTAGATGATAAGTTCAACCATTTGTTAAGCCATTTGTTGAACTTATTATCTGAACATTTCATATGAGAACTACACATCAAAGAATAATTAGTATAGAATGGGTTCAACCCCTAAACATCTTGATCCCTTTTATATAATACCAGCAGGTTAGCCCGCCACTGGCGTGGTTCGTCTCATGGCTTTGTTCGAAAAAGCAATTGCAACAGCTTCCGAGATACGTATGCTGCACCTAGGTGTAAAATTTCGTCGAAATCCAGTTTTACCCGATTTGACCTTGAATTGATCATTTTCAAGGCCAAGGTCAGGTCGGGGGTCACAATTTAACCCGTCCATGACACTTCCCGTGGATAGCAAGTTTGAGCTCAATCGGTTCAAGTCTAAAAAGGACACATACATATATATCATTTGTGGGTACCCGTTTGAAGGTGAAGATCACCTCGGGCGGGAAAAACTGACCCGATGAAAATCCCCCCGTTCCTAGGAAGCCCTAAGTACGTAAGAATCACACAACACGCTCATGTCTGGATACAGTCACGCTCACGTGTGGACCCAGACGTAAGAATCACATTACAAGCATACGCTCTTTATCAACGACACTGCGGATACGAACGCTCTTCAACTATCAACGCGATTAACTCCACAGTGCCAATGACGGTCATTTTTGTGACTGGGAGTGGAGAATGGGTGCTATTAGCTTCTCCAAAACGCCGCGACGACCATTCCCATGGGTTTTTACCCTTAGATGGGAAGTTTGGTCTCGATCGGTGCAGCCGTTTTCGATTCTATAAAGTACAAATATATATATACACATATATGTAGTTCTCAAAAATGGTATTATTGTTTAAATACTCACTTTACCATTTGATGTTGTTTCCCTATCAGATAATGAAAATATTTATCTATATAGATAGTTTGCTTTAATTTGCACTTTGTTTTTTAAACTCCAGGCTGGTTTGTCTAAGCTGAATGAGGCTAAAGTTCTAGTAGATGAGCTAAAAAGAACAGCAGCTGAACAGAGTGTGGTATTAGCAGATAAACAGAGTGAGGGAGACTCAGCTCTCCGCGAAATTACAGTCAGCGTACAGGTAAGAACACGTCGGATTACATCCAACAACTACTGTTGTTAACCCTTTCATGATGGGAGCTGCGCTGCTGCAACATTAACTACCCTGTGCCAGTGCATTCTCTTATATATGCAAGTCTTCCATAGGTCAAGGTAAATATTGTTAGGCCAATGTATTCTCTCATATATCCGAGGCTCCCTGTGGGAGACTCGCATATATAAGAAAATGCATTGGCACAGGGTTTTCGCGAAATTTCATGAAGCTCAAAGTTAATATCATTAAAATAGTAATAATAACTCGTACTTTTATATGGAATCCACAGAATTGCTGGAATTGAAAATACTTTTTTGGACCTGTAAAATTATGCAAAAAGACACATTTTTCACCCCTGTTCAGCATTGAACTTATATGTAATTGTCCAAGAATTTTTGAAATAACCTTGAGCAAATGACAGTTGACAGTGGTTAGAATTATTTTGTTGTTATTCGGCTCAATAACTAAAGCGTATTTTGAAGAAATTTTGTTGTTGTTTTAACTTGATGATATGGGGACCGTCTGATCGGATTGAGTACCTTTAATGAGCATGTATTGTGTGGGTACATACTACCGTGCATTCTTTTTAGAATGCCTCGGAGCAAAAGAATGAAATGTCAGAACTGAAGAAACAAGCAGCAGAAGAAAACAAGAAGCTGGATAAAAGGAAGAAGGCTATTGATTTAGAACTCCGAGAGGTTGAACCACTGGTTGAAGCTGCAAAGACTGCTGTTGGAAACATAAAGACTGAGTCGCTGTCAGAAATCCGCTCACTGCGGGCGCCACCAGATGCCATTAGGGTCATCCTAGAAGGTACACTCAGACTGATGGGTATCTTTGATACCTCCTGGGTCAGCATGAAGAGGTTAGTTGTTTTATATTTGTTATCCTACTCCCAAGTCTGGAAATATGTGCCCGCTCATGGTCAATGACTAGCCAAAAATGACAAATAACCCACAGGTATTTGGCCAAAAAATAAATTGGCCAAAAAAATAAAATAAAAATATATAAAGGTAAGTATCAAGGCTGATAGTGAAAATAGGAGGTCAAAAATCATCCTCACAAAAGCGAATTTTTTTATCAAATTGATCTGGAATTCTAGCATTATGTGCCCAAGTAATCATATTTCTTGCTAAAGTTTAGCTTTCCGTCGTATGTTAAACAAGTGAGCATAGAAAATCATTCGAAGTTGTCAATGAAATTTATTTTTTGGTACCCGAAACGTCCGTCCAATGAAAAATCAAAAAATCAAATAATCCAACCCCTAAATCACCGAAATCTATACTATTATCATCAAACTAAATAGCCCTATTGTCAAACAGACGTTGTTTCATGAAGTACAGCTAATTTGGGGGTGGTACTCAACATACATCGAGTTTAATAACGATTTATGTCCTTTTTTTTCTCGTCAGTTTACCAGATTTATTTTCGCGGGAGGCCATTTTGCAAAACTGAAAGCGAAACTAACTTGAACTTTATTAAATTAATTTTAATATCTATCTTTTAATTGATATCCGGCATTCTTAATGACAAAAATCATGCGGTGGATATATAATACCCACTAGATAAGGAATTAGATAAAACATTTTTTTTTATCGATGTAAAATTATTTTATTTTGGAGTCATTTACTGCAGCGTTTCTCGAGTTTGTTTCGCACTTTCAAAATGGCCTCCCGCGAAAAGAATCATGTAAAACTGACGGAAAAAAAGACAAAAATCGTTATTAAACTCGATGTATGTTGAGTACCACACCCAAATTAGCTGTCCTTCGTGAAACAACATCTGTTTGATAATAGGGCTATTTAGTTTGATGATCAGAGTATAGATTTCGGTGATTTAGGGGTTGGATTGTTTGATTTTTTTATTTTTCATTGGACCGACGTTTCGGGTACCAACCAAATAACAACTTTAAATTTTTTTCTATGTTCACTAATCTAAAATACAACGGCGAACCAAATTTTTTTGAAAACTATGATTATTTGGTCACATAGTTCTGCAATTACAGATCAATAAAAAATAAAATGTTGCTTTTGTAGAGAAAAATGCTGAACTCTATCAAAAATGAGATAGATACCTTTCCGAGATTTTTATTAAATTAAAAAAAAAAAAATTGTGCCTAATACCCGTGAAATAACCATGCATGTTTGTCAGTGTTCACTCTGGCCTGAAAATTCTTTTCGCCAAATTTTTGGCCATTTCCAAATTTTTTTGGCCATTTTTCACAAACTTTGGCTAAATTGAAAAACAATAATTATATGATCGACGTTGAGAAAACCGAAACTAAAAAATAGAATAAATAATAAGTACAAAAATAACAAAATCAAAGCTAGATATTAAAAAACATGGCAAAAAAATAGTAATTGATAAAACAAATACCAACATAAATATGCACTGATTTGCTAATTATATCATAAAACAGTAAAGTATTGTCAACTGATTAACACATTCATGGCAGGAGCACCGCTAGTGCAACATTAAAGAACCTGTGCCAGTGCATTCTCTTATATATGCGAGTCTCCCATAGACTGCATATATAAGAGAATGCACTGGCTTACAAGGTCAAGGTAAATATTGTTAGGCCAATGTATTCTCTTATATATGCGAGTCTCCCATAGGGAGCCCCGCATATATAAGAGAATGCACTGGCTTACAAGGTCAAGGTTAATATTGTTAGGCCAATATTTGGCCGAACAATATTAACCTTGACCTTGTAAGCCTGTGCATTCTCTTATATATGCAGGGGTTTTCGCAAAATTTCAGGAAACTCCAGTCATGGAAAGGTTAATTGATAATATTTTTTAGTTCTTCATTGTCTTCTCCTATTTCAATGCATGTATATCTGGTCTTAGGTTTTATTAGTCTGATGAGTTAAACATTCAAGTGAACACAACTTCTCACTAGTGTTGAAACGATTAGTGGTTTTGAGGAATCGACTAGTCGCCAGAGGTAATCGACTACTAGTCGACTAGTCGGACCCCTTCCGAAACTTACCGTTTTGTGCTCATATACGTATATAATTTGCCGTTTGTTTTGAGTACCAGTAACCAACTTTGCATTTTCGAACTCAAAGCAAGACGTGATTTAACACTATTTGCCGTGATTATTTGGCTTAATATCACTGAAGGTTAATAGGTTATTCATTTGTCCCAGGTATATGATGTTTTATGACAATCAAATTACCATACAGTTGATGTATGTATCTAAACGGTAGTGAGAAACACCTGATCGATCGCGGAAACGCTACTGATTACGGAGTGGAAGCGCGTGCAACAATCAGAAACCGGTGCATTATTCTATATGTTTTGTGTAAAAATGTTCCTTTAAAATTGATATGGTATGGTCTACCGGGCCGTACCGGTTCTTACATACAATCGAACATCGTTGTTTTCGAACTTGTCCAGTGTGCTTGTCACCGATTGACTTCACAAACGGGCGTACATGAAGATATGCAAGATATTTTGAGAAACGAACTTCATCTCCGACAGAGTCAAACAAAAGTTACAAAATAAATGTTATAACAGCTGTAGTGCGTACAAGCCTTTTATGCTCGCAGATGTCATGTACATATCTCGGACACGGAATGTGGTAAAGTTCCCTGTATATATAGAGTCCGCATATATTAAAAATGGGCCATGCATTGCGTACATAATGTTGTTCCTTGTATTCATTGCAAGGTCACGATATGACATAGCTTAATCACGGACAGTCATTTTCCCGCCAAAACGCACGTGTTTTCACTGTTTGATTTGATCGCGTACATAATTGTCTTTCGTGCATGGTACATTGTAAATATATATACAATATATACAATTTTACTCGCGAGTCCCCGAATACACAATCGATCATGTCAGTTTCAGAAATAAAACTGCGCAGACCGGCGATGTTAATAGTACATTTCAATGCGATGTCGTAAGTTCTATATTTAGCCCGATTCCAGGAATTTGCGTCATCCAGATTACGTTTCTGGGAACAGCTTTGTCACCGCCCAATTCCGCGAAGGATTTAAGTTTGAGGTGCTAAAATACATTGTAATTTTTCACAAACACAGCCCATAAACGACGTGAGATTTCCGAAGTGACTCGTCAGTTTAGTTCGAAATACGCAATGCTATTCGATGCATAGCATGGCTGACCGCGGGTTGGCCTTATATTTATATCTATAATACAATATATTTAGAATGTGCGATCGTATACGCTCACCCATGCGTCAGTTGATGCATGTGGTGGTTGTAAAAAATATCACACAATTTTACAGATAAACTTTAAAGGTATGCTGACATAGTGCTTCAATAAACTATAATATATTGGACTTGTTATTAAACTTAAAACTTAATAATGTCACCTCGCAACTAACTTGATTGAAGTTGAGTCCTGCACACATGCAAACACGTTGACCAGTTATCACTCAGATCAATTCCGTCACGCCGAAATAGACACGGTTGCGATAGGTGCTGATTCTTTGAAGTTGATTATCAAAGCCGGCCGTCTCAACTTCAAAGAATAAGCCGCCGCGGCGCCGACAAATACATTGAGTTGAGGTCATTGGGTTTCGCGCTCGTGCATGAACACCAAGTACTGAAAGCAGTTATCGCATCAAAGGGACAACAAAGAAGGCTTTAACAAGCTAATTGTGATTGTGTATTTCGATAGCCTGATTGTTTAAATTGTCCAGTAATTCGGCAACGGCACTGCTTTCGCGATGGCATAATGGTGGTGGGTGTGTTCCGACTAGTCGACTAGCCGATTTCGGAATCGACTAATTTAATAATCGCGTCGATTTCGATTAGTCGATTAATCGTTTCAACACTACTTCTCACCTTGTTGATGTCATTAGTTGTTGATAGATCATTTGGTGAATAATTTCAGAGCATGCTAAAATGAAATTTTTAATTGTTAGGCCATAAAAATATAATATCTCTGTTTCTCAAGCAATTTGTCTCAATTTTGAGATGAGGCTGGTAGGTTTTTTTTTTCTTTTTTCTCATAATCTGGAAAATTACTCCAGAAACTAAAAAAATCATTTTTGCTAATCAAATCCAATATTTCTAACAGAAAATATTGGGAAAAAATGTTTGACAAGGAAAGAGGAAAGGACGAGGAAAGGACGAGGAAAGAAAATTTCAGTGATGATGGATGTCCCTTAGAACACAGAGTTTTCATTTATTTGGCCTCATTATGCATTTATTCATATTCTGTTGATGTACTCTAACAGCTTCTTAGCAAAAAGAGGTGTGAAGGAAGAAATTCAAACATTCGATGCTCGGAAGATTTCACCAGAGGTCAGGAAAAGTGTTGAAGATTTGCTGCGATCAAACAGAGAATCATTTGAAAGCAAGGTTAGTTTAATGTAAATTCCTCTCACTCAACATAACATTTTTCCCTGAGTCTGTCCATTGTAATTTTGGTGTGATTTATCTAAACTCCTCATATCCCTCAATAATTTGGTAAAGCAAAAAATAGCCTTTCCACCCATTTATTTATGTTGTGACTCTGACCTCTGTTTGTTCACACCAAGTAAGTTTTTGTAACAATTCCCCAATTCTTTTTGTATCCTACTTAATTTACAAATAAAATATGTTAACCCTTTCATGATGGGAGCTTCCTGATTTTTTGCGAAAACCCTGTGCCAATGCATTCTCTTATATATGTGAGTCGACCATAGGTCGCCTCGCATATATCAGAGAATGCATTGGCCTAAGAAATTTTATATTATTTTTTATAATTGTCAATAAATGTAAGAAAAAATGAAAAAAAATATAAACAATTGCTAAAGGATGTAAGAAATAATGTTAAAAAATGATAAAAAGTTGTTAAAGATAGTAAGACAAAATTATAAAAAATTTTAAAGAATGTAAGAAAAAATTCTAAAATTTTAAGGAATGTAAGAAAAAATTAATAATGATAAAATTGTTAAAGAATATAAGAAAAAATGATAAAAATTGTTATAGAATGTAAGAACAAATTATAAAAAAAATTATAAAAATTGTTGAAGAATGTAAGAAAAATTATAAGAATGACAATTGTTTTTAAAGAAGGTAAGAAAAATTGATAAAAAATGTTAGGCCAATGCATGCTCTTATATATGCGAGACGACCTATGTCGACTCGCATAAATAAGAGAATGCATTGGCACAGTGTCTTTAATGTTGTGTCAGCGCAGATCCCGTCACGAAAGGATTAAAGAAAGATCTGCTCTGTTAGCCTCAAGCTTCAGCTGATTGAAGGAACCGGAATGGAGACGTTGGTTGGTTGAAATCACATCATATGTGATGTTTTGCGCAGGTCCAAACTTTGTTTTCATTTAGTATGGACACAACTTGACATGCGATATCAATATATCATTTTCAAAACGGGCACTAAATAATCTTCGCATCCCACACAAAATGTCAGACCAACTTGCATCCGAACTCCATGGAACGCAACAAAATCAACATCAATTTCTTAACCCTTCTATGACTAGAGCTTCCTAAATTTTTGTGAAAACCCTGTGCCAATGCATTCTCTTATATATGTGAGGCTCCCATAGGTAACCTCACATATATCACAGAATACATTGGCCTAACAATATTTACCGTGACCTTGTAAGCCAGTGCATTCTCATATATGCGAGGCTCCCTATGGGAGACTCACATATATAAGAGAATGCACTGGCACAGAATCTTTAATGCCACACCAGCACAGGTCCCGTCATGAAAGTGTTAAATGATAGCCTCGCCCATTTGAGTCTATTGTTCTCTACTTGTTTCTCGCCAGAATGCTAGACGAGCATCAGTAGCTGCGGAACCATTAGCTGCCTGGGTCAAGGCTAACATCCAGTTCAGTTACGTACTTGAGAAAATTGAGCCATTGGAAAAAGAACAGGGTGAGCTGCAAAAGTAAGTCAAATGGTGCCTGACATTTACGGAATGAGGTCCCCAGAGGGTGTATTTAATGATGCTACCCTGTACAGCAGGATAACATTACTAAATTCACCTTCTAGGGACCTCATTCTGCTTAGGCCTCTTCTTCTCTGGAAAGTTTCTTTATTATCAAATTAACAAAGTTTTTGGTTTCTTCAGAAAGTTTCTATTTCTTTTTTAGTTTAGTTTTTAGTTTAGTTTCTCGATATCCACAAATTGGCAGACGACACAATGCATAATCGTGGTGCCCAAAGGGTGGCATCGCCATCTTTACCATCTAGCCTTGCATGTGGGATAGCGTCATTAAATTCACCCTTTGGAGACCTATTTCTGCAAATGTCCGACACACTAGACTTGACTCCACTCATTCAAAAACCTATACTTTCAGGAATTTGAAGCATGCTGAAGCAAGAGTAGAAAAGTTGAGCAAAGCATTAGATGAAGTTGACCGTAAAGTGGCTCAGTTGAGAAATAAATTTGAGACATTTACCAAGGAGGCTGCTGAATTGAAGATAAAATTGGATAGAGAAAATGAGACGATTCTAGCTGCCGAGACCTTGGTAACCAAACTGGAGGGTGAATACCAGAGGTGGAATGATCAGGTCTGTTTTAACCAACAGCAATGTATATTGTGGATTCCCGTTTCTCAAATCATATTTTTTCTGACTGTTAAAGTGAAGTGAAACACTCTTAAGGGAATAACGAATAATGTTGCCTAAGGTAGTTATTTTCCTAACATTCATATCCCAATAGGCAGAAATTATTTTTTATATAAAAAAATTATATGCAGCGACTATTGTTGGTGGAATTATTGTCGTATGTTTATCAACCATTAATTTGTCCCACATGAAGTAGTAAATATTTACAATTGTTGGTAGTTTAGACGTTGTGTTCTCTGAAATGGGACCGTCAATGTGGTTGGAATTTTCGACAATCAGAATCAAATTATTATAATTATATTTTCATTTTCAAACTCTGACCTCAATATATCAAATATTGCAGGTCGGAGAACTGGAAACAGTACTGAAGGAGCTGCCGAAGAGGGCATTATTAGCTGCAGGTTTCATAGCGTACCTATCTAAGGCTCCGGAGGACCATCGTCGAGATCTCATGAGTAACTGGATGAATGCATGTGGCGTTTCTGGATTCGACCTCAGAAGGTTCCTCAGCACCGAGAGTGAGCAGCTGGTGTGGAAGTCTGAAGGCTTACCGTCAGATGAGCTGTCAGTGGAGAATGCTCTAGTCATACTACAGGTAAACTTATGTCAATATTTATTATAAGCAAAATGATAATAGCCAGGTTCAGATTTTCTTCTGTTTAACATCTGACGTGTTGAACTAAAGACTATAATATAACAATATAACATGATTTTGGAGGACAATGTAGTTTATTAACTGCCTGACACAAATGATTAACAGCCTGACAGCTTATTTGTCTGGGGCCTTTAATAAGGTGAAATGGCTATTAACCCTTTCATGGCGAGAGCAACACTTGTACAGCATTAAAAATCCTGTGCCAGTGCATTCACTTATAAATTTTTATATGCGAGTCTCCCATAGGGAGCCTCGCATATATAAGAGAATGCACTGGCTTAGAAGGTCAATGTAAATATTGTTAGGCCAATGCATTCTGTTATATATGCGAGGCACCCTATGGGAGACTCGCATATATAAGAGAATGCATTGGCACAGAGTCTCCTGTCATGGAAGGGTTAATAATTTTTGGAGGGACGTTAATAAATCCAACAGCATCATGTTATTACTATTATTACATATCGATCAACGTAATTCGCATGATCGCACGAGTTTCCATGCGTGTGATAATTCTCAGAATCGCACGAATGCAATCTGTCGACGGAACTATTTCATTCAGTGTTAAAACTTAATTAAATTCACATTTTCTGTACCGAAGATATACGATTGTGAGTCAACTTACTATGATACGGAGATATGTAATAAAAATAGAACTGCATGAGTGTCTGGATTTTGACGAATTATCGCACTCGATTTGTTTGCGGAACGCGATACCTCTCGTGCGGGACTTTGTCCCGCACTCGAGGTATCGCTCCGCCAACAAATCTTGTGCGATTATTTCGTCAAAATCCAGACACTCATGTGGTTCTATCTATTTATTACCACTTTTAGGGTTGAAACATTAGGGATGTGTTAAGCAGTATTTGGAAGTAAAATCTTTTGGAACAACAAACAAAATTTCATTGATATAACTTCTTTTTCAGTCTACGCCAACAGACAAAACATTGAATGAATTGATGTTTGTTTTTGCCAGTGAAGGTATTATGAATAAGCCTAGCGTGAAAATCAGAACCCTGTCACATGACATGTAGGCTGATAATGAGTTGACAGCTCATTATGATCCTTACATGTAACGTGACTCACGTGACATCTTGATGTCGCATTACGTGTTGAAAGCTATGAAACTATAGCCTAATAAAGTGGTAATAATATTCAATATTAAATTCATTGGTATCTGGCTAGAACCATTATCCCATGATAATTTGACAATGCACTGTGTAAAGTATTACATTGTATTTTCAAGCAAAAGTGGTATTATACTGGATATAGAGTTTAGTGTTTAAGTTTTTTAAAGAATATAAGTTTATTCTGATATCTATGACAATTGTTGGCGTCATACAAACTACCGGCACAGAAAGAGAGCCTGCAGGGAACGTTGCTGTTTTTACATTTTCCTACATATTGGCAAAAGAATTGTTATAGTCTATTTACCCACACACCCCATATCACACTTGGGCCAAATAAATAAAAAATTTGTGTTCTCAGGCACCTCCCTCGTCACTGAAATGTTCTTTTAAAAAGCCTTGTCAAACATTTTTTTCTACATTTTCTGTTAAGAAATATTGGATTTGAATAACGAAAATGAATTATTTTTTTTTCTGGAGTATGTTTTCCAGATTTTGAGAAGAAAATAAATATTAAATAGCCTCCCTCTCTTCTCTCAACATGAGATATAATTACTCGAGAATCAATTAACTTCTTTTTTTTGGCCTAATTGCCTGAGAACACAGATATTTTATTTTAATGGCTTATGTGTAACTGAACCTGGCTATACTCCAAACTGTTTGTTATAGTTGATGTATATTGCATGGTTTTATTCAGCATGAATCATGGAACAATTTTTTAGTCGTCTCCATGAGTGTTTGTATTGCCGAGATGTTGTTATTTGAAAATTTAATGCAATACTAAACAAAAGAATTGAAATTTCTTTGTTGAGGTATTTAATAAAACCAAATGCTTTCCAGAACTATTATCAAAATTGATATGAATAAATTAGATTTTTATGCCAGGATTGATTAAATGACCAAATTAAAGATGTTTCCTTGGCCACGAGTTATAGCAATACATGTACTGTCTTTTCTTTTCAAAATAAAATTTACATTTAAATCACCATTGGCTTCTTTCAAATGAAAAAAAAGTTGGAAATGACATGCCACAAATTAGGCTCATATATATCTTACCAGTATTTAATGATGATAAATTTGGTCAGAATAGAGCATTAAATATTTACCTCTCGATGCTGATACAGAGTTATAGAATAGTCTGTCTTGTTTAAGTTACTGATTACTGTTACCGCAATTATTTTCGGCTTCTACCTTCTAGTGTCTATGTAATATCAGTTTGTAAAACCACAATAAGCATTTAATTTTATCTCTTTTAGGTTTCAGTTGTAAGTTTGTGGACTCTGAAATTTAATAATAACATTTTCTTGGTTGTGTATTGATATATATTATATACTCTGTTTTTGATATTAATACTTTCAGGCTGTATACTTACATACTTATATAACACTCATATCTATTATCACAATTTCTTTCAGACATTTCATTCGGTATGATTATTTATAACAAGATATTAGGGCAAAAACTGATTTTTTGTTTAACAGGCAATATTTTTATGATTATTACAAAAACAGTTAAGGAATAATCTCTGTTTCCTACTGTAAGTGCACAGTTTAAAGACATTTACCTAATCACAAACTAATAAATCGTGAAGCTTGTGGTTAGGCAAATGTCTTTAAACTGCGTAATTATTTTGGAATAATTATTCCTTATAATTACAGCTCAGCAGAATATATCAACACAACAGTGCATTTTGAGTTGGTTATATCATTAACCCTTTGAGTGCCACGGGCCGATCTCATCGGCCCTAATTTACGTTCTGTAAAATCGGCCCTAGATTATTATTATTTTTTTTTGGTTGAATTATTTGTGAGTATGCTTAAGCATGCTATAGGGCATGTTATAACTCAAAACTATCACCAAGTATTCATAGTAATAATTTTGATGCCCATGAAAAACGTAAGATTCCCTGGCCCTAAACCTACAAAATAAGCCTGTTAAAGAATATAGGAAACAATTATTAAAATTGTAAAAAATTGTAAATAATAATAACAAAAGATGAAAAATTGTTAGGCCAATGCATTCTCTTATATAAGAGAATGCATTGACACAGGGTATATGGGTTGATACAAAAATCAGACCTGGCACTGAAAGGGTTAAACATTGGGCACCTGTGATGTTGTCACATGTCTTCATGATCTGCCCTTAATGTAATTATCCTATTAAAATACATTTTCTCTTTCTAAGCTAATGGTAAAATATGATATAAAATTAAGTGGGTGTAATTATTAATATACAATAATTGGAATGCTGTATATTGTTGGGGTGGGATAGCCCTGTTGGGTTGTTTTCCTGCTTCCACTAATATTTCATTAGCAGATTGATCTTATAAATTTCAACATAAAGGATAGCCAAATGCCATTGAAAAACATTTAGAATCTATGCAAATGAAAAATGAAAAAAACTATGAGGCAGTGTCTCTCTTACAGTATTTATCATAATGTTTTCAACAAGTATGAAATACATATTAAAATTACCCATGACCCCGATAAAAGACAAAGGAGGCCCTCAAAAATCAGTGAGTTACAAGCCTTGAAATAGCGTGTCTGTCATTTGCAGAATGAGGTCCCCAGAGGGTGAATTTAGTGATGCTACCCCGCATAGCGGGCTAGCATCACCAAATTCACCCTCTGGGAACCTCATTCTGCTGAGGTGTAAGCAGAACGAGGTCCCCAGAGGGTGAATTTGGTGATGCTAGCCCGCTATGCGGGGTAGCATCACTAAATTCACTCTCTGGGGACCTCATTCTGCAAATGACAGACACGCGATTTTAAGGCTTGGTGAGTTATTGCCTGTGAAACAATTTTTTTTTTTTCGCCTTAGCAAACTAAGAGTAGATAAATGTACCTCAAACTTGTAACTTAGCCCTCTCTATACTGAATGGATTCTCCCATTCAGTTACAATAGTATACATTGGAACAGTCTATCTTTCATTTGGAGGGGTATCCAGAAAAAATGAGCAGTCGACAGACATACAGAAATATAATACAAGTTCAGAAAGATTCATATTCATTGGTAGGAAATGTTCAGATAATAAGTTCAACAAACTATGTTCATTTTGTTTCAAAACATATTATCTGAACATTTCCTAAGCAATAACTACTCATCAATATGTGTTTAGAAAAGAAAGGGTTAAAGGATCACTATCATATCAGTCATGTGACATGCTTAACCCTTTTAGTGCCAAGTTCGATTTTTGTATCAACCGATATTTCCTTGATCATTTTTCTTAGAGCTCTTTCCATGAATGTATCACATTATTATAATCAATAAATTTGAAAAATGATCAAGGAAATATCGGTTGATACAAAAATCGGACTTGGCACTGAAAGGGTTAATAATATATTATATGCCACTTAGTAATTTTAAAACCTTTGTCGACTTTCCACAAATTTGTTCCTAAAATTTCCTGAAATATGTCACTACTGAAAGCAATTTTCCACACTATAGTATAGAGATTCAGACCTACTTGCAATTTTGACGCACATTTTTTATAAAACCTGTTCGCCGTACTAAATGCTTTCTTATATATGCTAATATGACATCCTATGTTATATAGATCAATGCTATTGATGTTGGGGTAAGATCAAAATATTGCATACAACTTTTTTTATTGTTTTTTCATGAGTAATACACCCAATTTTTTATATGCACCTAATCTATTTTGATCTTATCGAAGCTATTTAAATATGCTTATTTTAGGGTTCTCTCCACAGATCAACTGTAGCTTTGCTTTGTTTGACATCTTCACTTACAGTAATGCCCTAATTAATCGACTCCATAACCACAGCAGAATTATGGGTAACTTTTCATGATTTAGTCGGAAATATGGCTTGTTGCCATTCATCGGAAAGCTCTCCCCGAGAGCTTTCCGATGAATGGCAACAAGCCATATTTCCGACTAAATCATGAAAAGTTACCCATAATTCTGCTGTGGTTATGGAGTCGATTAATTAGGGTATTACTGTATATTGTTTAGTCTTGTTATAGTGAAATGATAGAAACATATTTTACAGGATCTATTTTTCGAAATCATTATTTTATTGTTTCCACCTCAACAGTACCTAGTATCGTAATGTAGAACCCCAGTATTACCACATCAACCATCTCTTAACTAAATGGATTCTAAAAGTATACATTGGAATGGTCCATTATTCATTTGGTGGGGTGTTAAGAAATATATGCAGATGACTGATAATACAAGTGCAGAAGGATTCCTATTCATTGGTGGGAAATGTTCAGATAATAATTTCAACAAACAGCCTATGGTTGTTTGTTGAACTTATTATCTGAACATTTCACTCAAAACTTAGCACTATCCGCTTGCCGTGTCATCAGGTTTCAATCCAATTGCATAAATGAGTCTTATAATATAAAATAAACAATAGTACTCTCAGATGCCTAATAATCTTGATGGCCTAATAATAGTGATGGATGGTGACTTATGCTGAAAATAATAATAGTGATGGCAATTTCACTCAATATCTCAATGCCAAATAATAGTGATCGTTGGGAATTTATTCCAATTTTAATAAGCATGCCGACACTATTATTAGGCACCTGATAGTAGGCGAGTAGTAATCTTATGGGATAATATCAGGGAAAATATTCTAGCAATCAGAATGAAGCCAATCAGAATGTGTGAAAGTCACATGAAATATAATATTGAATAAGAGTCACTAGTTTTTATGGAGATAATGTAGTCGCATCAGATCGTGAGAGACAGAGTTATGTATGATATATCTAATGATATATATATCGTATTTATTTAACCCTTTACCCAACAAAACGGCCAAAAACGCCCAAATAAAGCTTCAACAGCCTAAAATATCTTCGGTCTGTCTCAATAACACCATACAAATATGGATATCATTGGAACTGGTTCATTGACCACATTGTGATGGTTACATTTATGCCCTGTGCCAATGCATTCTCTTATATATGCGAGTCGACCATAGGTCGCCTTGCATATATAAGAGAATGCATTGGCCTAAAAAAATTCTTTTTTTAACACTTTTTACCATTTTTTCTTACATTCTTTAACAATTTTGTAATATTTTCTTACATTTTTTACAATTTTATCATTTTTAATATGTGTTAAGCCAATGCATTCTCTTATATATGCGAGGCGACCTATTGTCGACTCGCATATATAAGAGAATGCATTGGCACAGGGCCGTTCTGTTGGGTAAAGGGTTAATCTACTTCCCTACCCTGATTACTCCCTGTTATCCCTGGTTCCTTTTAGTCTATTGTCTTATCCCACTCGTGAAACTAGATGATTGGAGATGTAAGATTTGTAGTAACAGGGCATAAAATTCAGGGTGAACAGATTTTCGTTCATCTCCCGTTCATGCAAATCTTTCTGTTTACCATAGCACCGATAGGGTGAATGATAACTCAACGAAGTTTCAACTCATTCGAGGGATTCTGTAGCAGTATTAATGTATTTAGTGTCCGACCAAACAGTCAGTAATACATGTATTTATTTACTAGTGTGTCGCTTGTCTATCCGATAAAGAAAACTAACATCACAAATTTCAGTTTTATCCAATCACAGTGAATGTTAATTAATGTAGACAGGCCCGATACCCCCAGTCTGGGGTGCTCACATTGCTATGCTCAGCTCTCTTTATTTGTCCCCCGACATTCGGTTGGAGGACTATAGTAATGATCCTCGTCTGTCTATTCGTGCATCCAGAACTTTTCTGTGTCTGTATTCTGTCATTTTCTTGTTATTTTTAAAAAACTTGGCACATATATCAACCAGCATGGGGACCTGCGATTTTGAGTTCAGTTGGAGTCATTTTGGTGTAGTTATTGCCATTTTTAGACATAGAATCATATATCCTGGGATGCGTCTGCCCGAACCTGTATTCTTTCATTTTCCAGTCAATTGTTTTAAAACTTGGTACAGATATTAACCATCATTGGAACCTGTGATTCTGAGTTTGGTTGGACCCCATTTTTGCAGAGTTCTTGCCATTTTTGTCTAATTTTTTCTTGATTTTCATCTCGTTATCGCAATAACTTGAATAAATATTGACCGATTTTAACAATGTTTGGCATAGGAGCTGGTTTTAAAAATATCTTGAACGAGTTCAAAAACCTGATTTGCCCGGGTTTTTTTACTGCTGTTATGGCATTTAATTTGTCGATTTTTCTTGATTTTCAAAATTTGAGGTACCCAGATGATGACTTTTATTCTGAACATAGCCAATCCTTCAGTTAGCCACTGTGTCGGGTCATCAAACTTTTTCATTCATCCCAAATTTCTTCCCCTGTAATAAGCACTTATGTACATTACATTACAACTGATTTTCCAACTTGTTTTGTAACTCGAGCAGAAAAAAGAGCACTAAGTGTTTATTAGAAATGTCATTATACGTATAATTAGTATGCTGCAGTCTGACTTTGTAATTTAAGAACTTTAATACAGTAGTTGTATTGTTAGCTAGTTGTTTAATTATTGGTAGTCGTAGGGAATTTGTGATTAAATTCATCATTTGGATGTTTTCTCAATTGTTCATCTTTTCAGTGTTAGAACCCAAGAGGTGACACAGTGTCTCATATTTGATAATTGGTTCGATCGTTTACTGCATTAAACACTCCATTAAATTGAAAGTTTTGTATATTTTTACAGGTATTAATAAACTTAGGTTAAACCTTCCACCAGCTACTGGCTGCATATTTGGAGAAATAAGACACTTAAAACCTATGATTTTGAGCTTTTAATAGATTAGGCAGTCCACACCAATATTATATCCTGGTTTACAAACTTTAGGGTAAGGAAAAAGTAAATGCAGGCATGGGGGAATAATTTAAAAAATATTCATCACAACCAAAACAATTGGCAAACAGTGTAAACTACACATTAAATTTACAAGATTTTAAAAACGATTTCTGTTTTATACAAATTGTAGAACAAAAAAAAAAACAAGGATCTGCCATCAACTATTTTCTACACCATATACTTCATATTTTAGTCATCCAAGCTATAACAAACTATTTTTTTTCTTGTGATAGGGTTTTAAACATTGTAGAATGGGTTTTTAAACCGGGCTATTAGTAATTGCTGTTGCCTAGAATAGGAAAGTATCAATCAAGCCTTGAAATAGTGTGTCTGTCATTTGCAGAATGAGGTCCCCAGAGGGTGAATTTACTGATGCTGTCCCGCATAGTGGGCTAGCATCACCAAATTCACCCTCTGGGGACCTCATTCTGCTTAGGCCTCATCTTCTGGGAAGTATCTATAGTCTCTAATTCACATTGTTATGTGTACCCATACCATAGTATATTACACATAGTGTCGACGTCCGAATTGACCACTCGTCGTTCGTTCGTTCGTCCGTCTGTCTGTCTGTCCACTTTACGCATGATGCGATAACTCAAACATTTTCTAACCGATCAGAACCAAATTTTGTATGTGAGTTTCTCAGACCAAAATACCGATCGAGTTCGAATATGGGTTTGATCCAAGTTTTATTTTTACAGAGTTATGGCCCTTTTTCGAATTAGAATTCACGCATGCTGCCATAACTCAAACAATTTTTATCTGATTGGTACCAAATTTGTTATATGAGTTTCTCAGCCCAAAATACAGATTGAGTTCGTATATGGGTTTGATCCAATTTATTTTAAAGGAGTTATGACCCTTATTTGAGAAAAAAGAATTTGAAAACAAAGTTTTGAATTTTTGTTTAGATTGAACTCCTTGCTCAATTTAACAAACAAAAATTATTAAAAATAAGAGCTCTTTCCATCAATGTATCACATTATTATAATCAATAAATTTTAAAAATGATCAAGGAAATATGGGTTGACACAAAAATCAGACTTGGCACTGAAAGGGTTAAAGGTGATTGCTAGCATATTGAAGAACAAATATGAGATGATTATATGTTCAGAAATCAGCTTGTCATACTAACTAATTTAGCTCTAAACCAAAATGCCTAGTCACTAACAGTACTGGTAACAGTAGGGTCACACAACTAATTGTTTCACACATTAGAGAACGTATGGTGGAGGACTTAATTTTTAGCACAATTTTGTTGTCATTGCACATTAAATATTGCTTTTAAATGGGAAAGGTTCCAGATAACTTGGTGATAACTGCCTTGCTTCAAGCTCAGCTTATTTTTGCGCCACAACTATTTTAGCTATATTTTTTATTTTACATGGTTGAAATTCTGTTTATCCCTCAATTAAGTATAATTAAGAAATAACTCTTGTTTCAATTAAGGTTATAGAGTTACATGTATAATCAAAAAGTTTGAAGACAAATTTTATAACGTGTAGCATGTTATAATAAATTTGTCTTCAAACTTACTATAATGTCATATAAAGTTGAGCTACAGTGTCATTGACACTTTCATTATTAATAGATTCATCCATTAACTGACCGCAGTTTTAAATCCATAAACTGTTTTCCTGTTGCTGAGCAATAGATAATAAATGAATAATACATATAATGCTGATGTTGATGGGCAAGTACTTCTGCTACATATCCTATGTTTTTGGCTACATTATTTTATATAATAATATATGTATAATATTATATTTCCAGTATATACAAGTAGATCTATCTGATAAAATTGTTAATATTCATTTTTTATAACCTCAAAATAACATATGTTTTCCTATGGAAGTTATGGTTTAGACGCATTGTATATATTATATTCATTTGAATCAGGATAAATGAAAATTTTCATGATTTATATGGATATGGTAAGGAAAAAGTGTTATGGTCAACCTTTTATTCAATTTTTTGATTGTTTTCAAACTCACCCACATTGTAGATTGCTTTGTCTGTGTTAAATCAATTGTGTGTTTTTGTTAGAATATGTACATGTAACCGCTAACCTCTATGTGAATAGCTTACAATAGCTTTGGGCCATTTTTGACCCATTACACTTGGTGTTCCCACATTCAGTTTGGGTGCCTGAATTAAATGAATTATACTAAAATACTGTGAGAAATGATGATTAATTTTCTCTTGAGGATTGTGCGCATATAATTCAACCTATTACCTCCAGACGTATCGGCTAATACATCATGATCAACGCTCCCATTATCAGATATAAATTTGCACCTACAGTTAGCTTGTTTTAAAGTTATCATTTTGTTAAAGTCTATGTTTTTAAAAGCCTGGAAATGTACTTGTTAACTATGCCAAAAATTTATGTGATTTCAAACCTGACATGCCAAAATCCAAGTCAAGATTCTTTTTATGGTTTGCCAAATTAAAACTCCAGATCAATCCTAGTTATCAATACAAATTATGTGATGTTATGTCTAACAATCACTGATGTGTGTAATTTATGTTTCAGAATACATTGAGACCATTCTTGGTTGATCCTTCATCAAGAGCGACTGAATGGTTGAAGATTCATTTGAAAGAATCTCGACTAGAAGTTGTAAATCAACAGGTACGCATAGCTCCCTGAATCATATTGGTAGGCATTGGTCCACACTTGTTCAAAATCAGATCTAAAACTTGATTCTGCTGCCAGTGAAAGAGATATCCTTTATTTTTCCATAGCAACGGAGATTATATATAATACAAATATTTACACAAATATAATCTTACATATAATTTGTTAACCTCTTCACTGCTGAATGATGTCATTGACGTTCTTGAAATTTTGCAGTGAAAAAATATAATGGAAATGTCGCGAAAACCATAATACTGACTTCGTACAAAGGCTATTATTATACACGATCATCGAAAATCGTACATTGCTAGAAACTTTGAGGTACACTTGTCCAGTTGCACTATTTTCTGAGTTCCCAATGATGAATGATGACCACCTACTAGTGTGTTGAAGTAGGTCCGTAGGTGCTATGGACTATATAGCACACAATGTGCAGCGATTTATGCAAGATATATGCAAGATTTATGAGGAAGTATCACCGTGTAGTTTTATTACCAGTAGTGAATAATCATTCAAAACATGCATTTTGGGATGTACCGGTAAAGCCAACAAACATAATTGTCCAAAAGTAGTGTAGAAAAAATATGTATATAAGATAAATCGACGGGATAAAATATGATTATCCGCAGTAAAATGTTTTGAGAGAAAAGATCGCCATACAAGAGGTGCATTGGGATACACCTGCTAAAGCAGTTATTGTTATTTTGAATTTTATATTTTGTTTTGTTGCAGGATTCTAACTTTACCACAGCCCTGGAGCTTGCTGTTAGATTTGGTAAAACTTTAATAATACAAGAAGTGGATGGTATAGAGCCAGTTCTCTATCCGTTACTCAGAGGCGATCTTAATGCTCAAGGTAAGGTGTCCCTCGAATCATAGCTTAGTTCTATATTAATTCATGTTTTTGCAGTATTGGTGATTAACTCTTTTAGTGATTCAGGATTTCTGTCTGGTTACTCATAAACCAAATTTATTTAACTTACAATAAGTCTATTAGGCCACGCAAAGTCAATAACTGTTTTTCAAGCCATAATTATGCCTCCATAACTGAAGGAAATGGTGGGCATACTGGATTACATGCTTCCGATCCTTCATCTATCTGGGCAGATATCACAACCACTGGTTGTCAGATCTCAATGATATTTGGTATGGATGTTCACTACTATAAGGACATTCAATGGAGTGTTTGATCGTTTTATTCAGGTATTCTGCTCCAGAGTTATTCATCTTTGTTTATCTGAAAATGTTAATTTTTGGGTCCATCTGCCCGAGTATCTCAGCCATAGGTTATACATATGCCCACACTAGGTGGTATGCCACATGGGTGTATGCACCAAAGATGGCCCAACCCTTGTTTTATGTCTCCATTTGGAAGAAATGTTAGGCCTTTTGGTAGTTTAAAACTCTTTCCATACTAAATGGATTCTCCCACTGGTTTATAAAACCATACACTGGAATTGATCTGGAGAGATGTTCAGGTAATATAAGCAGTCAACAAACATACATAAGGATAACACAGTTGCAGATGCTTTCCTATTAATTGGTGGGAAATGTTCAGATAAGAAGTTCCAACAAGCAACCTATATGGTCTGTTGTTGAACTTATTACCTGAACATTTCTTAAAGGTACTCAATCCGATCAGGCGCTCCTAAATTACTGTTTCTTTGGCTTCGGGGATAAAAAATATTTGATTGGAATCAAGGAACCCACCCATCAAAGCTCAGAGTGATCAGGTATCGATTTTTGAAGTTTGTTATTTCTCGAGATGTGTAATAATATGTGGCACAGAAACACGTGGTCAAATGGAGGGTCTGGGACAAAATTGCAGATGAAGATGGATAACTCTAAAATCAAGTGGTAATTCGGTCAAATTTTTTGATACTTTTGTTGAACAAAATGTTGATAAATAACAAGTTTTGGGAAATTTGATACCATAGTTGACAGTGGTTAGCATTATTTTGTTGCAATAAATCGATTTTGATAACTAAAGCGTATTTTGAAGAAATGTTTTGTTTTTGTTGTTGTTGTACCTAGATGGTATGGGGACTGTCTGATCGGATTGAGTACCTTTAACCCTTTGAACCCTGGCTCTCCATAATGATCGACACCCTGACCCTGGGCTCCCAGTGGTATTTTTATGTTTACCCATACCATAGTATGGTAAACATAGTGTCGTTGCCCGGATTGACCACTCGTCGTTTGTCCGTCTGTCTGTCCATCTGTCTGTCCGTAGACACTTTACGAGTAATGCGATAACTCAAACATTTTCTATCCGATCGAAACCAATTTGGGTTTGATCCGACTTTTTATTACGGAGTTATGGCCCTTTTTCGACTTAGAATTCATTAATTCTGCCATAACTCAAACAATTTTTATCTGATTGGAACCAAATTTGGTATGTGAGTTTCTCGGCCCAAAATACAGATCAAGTTCGAATATGGGTTTGATCGGAGTTTTTTTTACGGAGTTATGGCCCTTTTTCGACTTAGAATTCATTAATTCTGCCATAACTCAAACATTTTTTATCTGATTGGAACCAAATTTGGTGTATGAGTTTTTCAGACCAACATACAGATTGAGTTCGAATATGGGTTTGATCGGATTTGGAGTTATGGTCCTTTGACATATGATTCACACATACAGGTACTTCGATAAATCAACCATTTTTCATCTGATAGGAACCAAATTTGGTATGTGAGTTTCTCAACTCAAAATACAGAACGAGTTTGAATATGGGTTAGATCCAATTTGTTATACCAGAGATATGGCCCTTTTTAAACTAAGAATTATCCAGATTATAACCCAAGTAACTTACATTTAATGAATACCTGCTTCTCTGTGAGCAAGATAAAAGACAATATAGTTTATTGCTTTGAGAGTTATTTATAGCCCTCATATGTTAGCTCTGTATAAGAGACACAGTTAGTGAATTATTGGATAAATTGATTTAGCTATCTTTTTAACCACAACTTAGCCATGTGAATTTATTTAACTAGACCAATGGAGCTCTCTAAGTCCTTGGATGATGGGACTACATTGGATCAAACAGGGCAGAGATAGGTGATTTAACCCCTTTTACCCATTCCATGTCTTTTAACCTTTTCCATTAAATAAATAATTATATTATTTTGATATCTCACATGGCAATTTGCAACAACATGAATAGAACTGCTCACACTATGATAGTGGTGACAGGCTCTAGAGTTTAGATGTTATATTAACCCTTCTATATTGACTCATACATTCCAATAATTTGTGTTATTACTGGTTATTATGTACATTTGTCATATACTACTTTAGATCATAACAGTATACTCTATAATTCAACATTAAAAGATTATGATTCTGATCTTAACAATTTACTATCGCCAAGGGATGGGTTAAACATCTGCCGATCGTGATCGGCCTCTCGTTTATATTGTGGCCAGTGTTTAGATGTATGGTGTTGTTTATGTTCAAGTGGTGTCACATTTCTGAAACTTTAGATGTATGTTCCCCATGGACCACTGATTATTTTACGATCTGGTTACATTGCCACGTGGTCACTCCCTGGTAACGGTTGCTAGGCATCTACCCGATATTGAAAGTAAAATACAATTATAGCTTTTACGGTCGTAATTCAGCCCAAGGAAATGGCGTTTTTGATGCAGTCAACACCCTATTGTGAAATTTGAGATATATCTGGCCAGAAGTCTGATTCTAACTTGTATTAAGGGTAGCAACGGTTGCTAAGCAAATACCCCAAATGATCGAATGACACCATTGCCCTGTGAATCCAATTCTATTATGCCCCAATTTAGACATTCTTGGCATGCACATGCTGATGGTTATGTTCAAATGGTGCTACAGGTCTGAAATTTTACAGGTATGTTCCCATGGGCCACTGTGTATTTTTTTTAGAACGGTACACTTTGCCACACGATCACTCCCTGGTAACAGTTTCTAAGCAACTACCCGGAACTTAAAGTATAATGCAATTATAGCTTAAAGCATCGTATAATTCCGCGCTAAGAAACGTCATTTTCTATGCAGTCAATACCCTATTGTGAAACTGGAGATACATCAGGTCAGAAGATTGAACCTACATGTAGTTTGTATTTAACGGTATCAATGGTTGCTAAGCATATAGCCCAAGTGATCGAACGACACCACTCTCCTGTGCATTCAATGGCATTACGTCCCGTTTTAGACATAGCCTATAGGGCACGGTGACGGTCATATTCAAATGGTGCCACGAGTCTTAAACTTTACATAATTGCTCAATAATGCACGATTTGACCACGTGTTTGTAATGTGCACGCGCAAGTAGATCGGACTAGATGGTATTGTGACCATGCAACCCATTTCCACAGTACTACTCTGGTGCAATGTCAAAACGTGCAGCTGTATAACGCAAATTTATGTACTATGGATATCCTTGATGTGATTGTATCATTTCACAAAAATCCATACATTTATCATTTTATCCTATGCGCATGCGCGAAACAAATCGACTCAAATAAGAAACTGCGTGCGCCTTCCTCACATATGACAGAACACTGATTATGTATGCAATACTAATTTAAACCAAAAAGAGTGATCGAAATGATGTCTTTCTACAATCCTGCGAACCGCGCAACAATTTAGAGCTTTACCCGAATCGCTTCAAATAATGTACGTTTGTTGAATTGTGCGCATGCGCATGTTTTTTCTACCCCAACTAGTCGGCAACAAACTCATACACATGCACCCATGGCACTGCTGAAGTTCCTTGGGATCATTTACATAGATATAAGTGGATATACCAATGGTTATAACATGTATACACATGCTACATAGGTTTATGATGTCACTGAATGCTGCTGGCCGCTTTTGCGGCCAGTCGGGTGTATGAACGTTTTCTGGCTGGCCGCTTTTGCGGCCAGTCGGGTTCAAAGGGTTAAGGGAACTCTCGTCCATGAGTATTTAGTAAAGAAAGGGTTAATTGTCAGAGAATATAGAAGCATTTTAACACCTAAACAGAATTAATTGTGAATCTGCTCTTAGTTTCCAGAATTCAGCAATTGTTGAGAGTTTTTTATTCTCATTTCAGGTCCTAGATTTGTGGTTCAAATCGGTGAGAAGACAATAGATTACAATGAGGAATTTAGACTCTTCCTAACGACGAGGAATCCAAACCCTGAAATCCCACCAGACGCAGCATCTGTAATCACAGAAGTTAACTTCACAACAACAAGAGCCGGCTTGACAGGACAGGTAAAAATTCTTACTCAAGGTTCATATTATCTTGACAGGACAGGTAAAAATTCTTACTCAAGGTTGATATTATCTTGACAGGACAGGTAAAAAATCTTACTCAAGGTTCATATTATCTTGACAGGACAGGTACAAATTCTTACTCAAGGTTGATATTATCTTGACAGGACAGGTACAAATTCTTACTCAAGGTTGATATTATCTTGACAGGACAGGTACAAATTCTTACTCAAGGTTGATATTATTTTTTCAGAATAAAAAATGGCTTCCAATGACTGTCTAAAGGCAGTTTTGATTTTAAAATTACATTATTTCTTAATTTTAAGGCAAAATGTAGTCGAAATATATGGGGGGATTTATTTTTGGCTTTTGTGTCCTCTTGTCCACACACCCACCCCCTCATATGTGATCGGGAAAAACTATTTGACCCTCTCTGAAAATCCTGATAAAGTTTTGGAAAATGGAATTTCATCCTTGGATAAGTGCAGTCCTGAGAATAAGGTGCCTGTCATTTGTAGAATGAGGTCCCCAGAAGGTGAATTTAGTGACACTATCCCGCTAGCATCACTAAATATTCACCCTCTGGGGACCTCATTCTGCTTTAGGCCTCATATTCTCTGGAAAGTTTCTTTATTATCAAATTTCTAAAGAGACTTCTTCACATAGGTTCTATTTATTTTAAAGTTTAGTTTCTCTTTTTTCCCGAATTGGCAGATGACACATTGCATAATCGAGGTTCTCAATCAGTGTACATCACAATATTCACCATTTTGGGAACTTCAATCTGAGTCTATGTAAAATAAGGCCATGTAAAATTAGGTCCCCAGAGGGTGAATATGGTGATGCTAGCCCACTATGGGGCATCGAGTCACTAAATTCACCCTCTGGGGATCTCATTCTGCAAATGACAGGCACACTAAACTCAGACTTGGATAGGTGTACGAAACCTAGACTATCGCAGGAAGGGCAATCTTTGTAAAAATCAAGTAATGGGAACTTCAGTGATCAGTTTTCTATGTAGGTCCTTCAATTATTAAACAGTTATATATGTCTTTTTATTCCACACCCATTGACATGAGGTACATGTATTCAACGGAATCCCAGCCATTGAATACATAGTAGTGTATACCTCTTATGGAATACAAACCGGAACTATTCTTGTTGACGTTGTCGCCAAGAAAGATGACGTACATTTCGTCGAGCTTCCGGTGATCCCCCCATAATTACTGGCTATTTGTCAGACTTAAATCACAATAAAGGTGGCTATTGTAACAATGGATATGACATTCATGGATTGAACTTATCTGACTAAACGGTGTAGAATAAATACAGAACACAACTTGCATCATAATCTCGAAACCTAGACTATCGCAGGAAGGGCAATCTTTGTAAAAATCAAGAAATGGGAACTTCAGTGATCAGTTTTCTATGGAGGTCCTTCAATTATTAAACAGTTATATATGTCTTTTTAGTTGTTGGCAGCAACTATCCAACATGAGAAACCTCAACTAGAAGTAAGGAAAACAGAACTGCTGAAACAGGAAGAGGATCTGAAGATAGCTCTGGCTAAACTCGAGGAATCATTGCTTGAGGTATGTACTACACCAAGAAAACTATCTTATAAATGGACTATGTTGACGGGGAATTGTTTCCTTCTGTATGTGATAATTCACTGACGTAACTCATTAAATATAATAGATGACACGAATGGAATCTTTCTGGACTTAAATATACGAAGCAAACATTCTGATTCTTTAGCCTTTCTATACTAAATACTCATTGATGAGTAGTTCCCATAGGAAATGTTCAGATAATAGGTTGTCTGTTGAACTTATCTGAACATTTCCCACAAGTTAATGTGAATCATTCTGCTCTTGTATTATTATGTCTGTCACCTGCTAATTATTTCTGGAACCCCTCCAATTAAATGATAGAGTATTCCAATGAATACTTTTATAACTTTATTAACCCTTTACCCAACAAAACGCCCAAATAAAGCTGCAACAGCCTAAATTATCTTGGGTCTGTCTCAATAAAACCATACAAATATGGATATCATTGGAACCGGCTCATTGACCACATTGTGATGGTCACAGTTATGCCCTGTGCCAATGCATTCTCTTATATATGCGAGTCGACAATAGGTCGCCTCGCATATATAAGAGAATGCATTGGCCTAAAAAAAATCTTTTTTTAACACTTTTTACCATTTTTTATTACATTCTTTAACAATTTTATAATTTTTAATGTGTTAAGCCAATGCATTCTCTTATATATGCGAGGCGACCTATGGTCGACTCGCATATATAAGAGAATGCATTGGCACAGGGCCGTTCTGTTGGGTAAAGGGTTAAATGATAGAGTATTCCAATGAATACTTTTATAACTTAATGGAAGAGTCCATCGTATGAACTTTATTCCTATTTGTAAGCGACATCACACCCACAATTTATCATCTTCATATCATGCCTGAGTTTATTGTGCCTGTCATTTGCAGAATTAGGTCCCCAGAGGGTGAATTTTGTGATGCTATCCAACATAGTGGCTAGCATCACCAAATTGACCCTCTTGGGAATTCATTCTGCATGGCCTCATCTGCTATGAGAGACATAGACTCAGATTGAATTTCCCAAATGGTGAATATTGTGATGTACACCCATTGGGAACCCCAATTATGCAATGTGTCATCTACTAATTTAGGGATATAGAGAAACTAAACTAAAAAAGAAATAGAATCTATGTGAAGAAGTTTCAATAGAAATTTGTTAATAAAGAAACTTTCCAGGCCTGTCTGGGATAGCATCACTAAATTCACCCTCTGGGGACCTCATTCTGCAAATGACAGGCACACTAAACTCAGGCTTGCTTAATATACTGTAAAATCCTTTTAGTTCACAGGGATCTATTAATCATTTATTTCTTGGTTTGACTCAACCATGAAATCAACATCCAATGAAATAATTGACTTTGAGTTGGTAGATAAATATCAATATACGAGATGGAAACGAAGATTGGGCATTATGTCTGTTTTCGGCATGTCGTAAAATGGTTGGGGAAAAACTTGGGAAGACAAGGTGATACGTAATACTTTTATATAAAATATCAAGCATTATCAAAACCAAAATTATAGACTTCATCATCTGATCCCTTCTATCATAGTTTGTATAAATAATGCTTTATGAATATTTCTTATTAGTTTGTATAAATAATGAATATCTCTTATTAAAGGCTAATGGTTTCACCGTGTGCATGCTACATAAAACAATAAGTAACCACCTTGCCAGCATGTGAAATGAAGTCTGTTGTTTATAAGTGTTCTGATTGCATGATGCCCTTAACACCTCCGTAACACCTGCAGTCCAATTTGTCAACAGTGACTTCTCAAAGATGTCATAAACCTGCTACTGTAGGACCTGTTGACGTGGATAAAAATGATATCTGATTCACAAATTCTTGTTCCCACGAAAGGCCTTTTTATGAGAAACCGACGAATTCAAAGACATACACAGTACTATGAATAATAGTATTGGCATAAAGCCAATCACACAGTTTAAAACTGCCGTGTCAAAATGACAGAGCTTTGTTGACAAAAAACCAAATACCTATAAAGTTTGGTTAGAAATAATTTAGACTAGAACTTGAAATTCAATGTATTTTTTTTCCAGGAATTAGCAAATGCAAAGGGCAATATTTTGGAGAATAAGGAGTTACTTGATTCGCTGAATAAGACCAAAGCTAGCAGTATTACAATAGCGGACTCATTGGAGGAGTCTGTTACGCTACAAGCTTCACTCGATCAGGTTTGTAAAAACCCTGTTTTATTTGACCAGTGGGTCTACAAATGTATGTGTTTTCCCACTTATTATCAGTTCAAATTCTGTCATTTTTAGCCCTTCCATGATTGGCGCTAAACTGAAATTTTGCGAAAACCCTGTGCCAATGCAATTTCTTATATATGCGAGTCTCCCATAGGGATTATATTGAATATATTTCGAATATTTTCTGGTCTAAAAACATGTGGTTATTTAGCTAATGAACAATAGTTGTTACTGATAACAGAGACCATAATTTTATTGTATAATTTTGTCACAAATAAACGTTAATTAGACTCATTGTCACTTATAACTATGTAATAAAACAATACAAACAATCAATCTGGGACATTTGATATTCGGAGCATAGCTATGGGAACACCCTAATGCTCTCTCGCTATATGGTATCGCCTGAATTGTCTGTTTAAAAATAGAACAATAAAGTCCCACTTTATCATCTCATTTTATAATAAAATATTCGGAATAAAATCAATATTAATTGATAGAAGTGTTTCCTGACATGGGTCTTCAATTCATATTTATTATTTTATACCCATGAAACTGTTTCAAAATTGTTATATGAAGAGACAGTCCATCTTTAACAATTCTCAATGAGCTAATTATAAGGCAAGCATATTCAATTGGAAGATGAACTTTCTATAATTTAATATTTTCAGGAGAGAAACACATACCTGCCTCTAGCTGAGAATGGAAGCTGTCTATACTTTGTTATCAGTGATCTCAGTAAGCTCAACAACATGTACAGATTCAGTCTCGCCTCGTTCCTCCGACTCTTCCAGCGAGCGCTCAAAGCTCAAGATGTAAGTTCATCATACTATAGCCATAATCAGTCCTTCAATTTTGAAAAATGCAGGTGCACAGTTTATTGTGTGTCTGATTTTAGATCCAGGTGCACAGTTTATTGTGTGTCTGTATTGGATCCAGGTGCAGAGTTTATTGTGTGTCTGATTTTGGATCCAGGTGCACAGTTTATTGTGTGTCTGATTTTGGATCCAGGTGCACAGTTTATTGTGTGTCTGATTTTGGATCCAGGTGCACAGTTTATTGTGTGTCTGATATTGGATCCAGGTGCACAGTTTATTGTGTGTCTGATATTGGATCCAGGTGCACAGTTTATTGTGTGTCTGATATTGGATCCAGGTGCACAGTTTATTGTGTGTCTGATTTTGGATCCAGGTGCACAGTTTATTGTGTGTCTGATTTTGGATCCAGTTGCACAGCTTATTGTGTGTCTGATATTGGATCCAGGTGCACAGTTTATTGTGTGTCTGATTCTGGATCCAGGTGCACAGTTTATTGTGTGTCTGATTTTGGATCCAGGTGCACAGTTTATTGTGTGTCTGATTTTGGAACCAGGTGCACACTTTATTGTGTGTCTGTATTGGATCCAGGTGCACAGTTTATTGTGTGTCTGATTTTGGAACCAGGTGCACACTTTATTGTGCGTCTGATATTGGATCCAGGTGCACAGTTTATTGTGTGTCTGATATTGGATCCAGGTGCACAGTTTATTGTGTGTTTGATATTGGATCCAGGTGCACAGTTTTGCTTTGATGTTCCAACCCTTGAAGTAGAAAAAGCAATAGGAGCCAATATAGAATTTCATGCAATTCTAAAGCAATGAAGAAAAATTTCAACTTCAAGGGCTGGTGCAACTACCGGGAAATAACCTATGCATTTAATATACATGTAAACAGGTATATAATACACTCAAATAACATTCCTTTGTGCTATTTTAATAAAATAAAAGAGTTCATTGTTGGTTTTCTATTTTGTTGATGAAGAAGGAAAGGGTACTATCCTGGCAGTAATAATCAGCTACCTCCTTTGTAGCATTTGCAAATACGTTGTTTTCGATACACCAGTACCACATGAACAAGTTTGTCATAATTTCCTCACTATTTGTGTGCACTTTTCACCTAAAAATCCCGTCTTTGTTGTGATGGTATGATACAAATGTTATGAAATTGTGTAAAATATACTCTAGTATGGCCCATGATATAGTATTAGTATCGTACGAAACAACACCCACCATCTCAAACAAATATGAGTCTTGATAATATTTATTACATTCAAATCAAATTTATTTTCAAATTTAATTATAGATATTTGTGATTCAAATATTGAAACAAATATTAATCAAAGATGCTGTCCCTTGTAAAAAGTCTTTCAGTTAATTTTTGTTCAATGAACCTAAATAATGCTTATATTTTTGCTGTTGACCATCTCATTTTCAATGTTTATTGTAGGATGGGCGATCTACAGAGATGAGAATAAAGACATTGGTAGGGTGCCTACAGGAATTGGTTTATGACTATGTTTGTCGGTCCTTATTCAAGGCAGACAGACAGATGTTTGCTATGCACATGGTACATGGTATGAATCCAGGTCTATTCCAAGAGAATGTAAGTTACAGTCGCTAACCTTGAATTATTCACTCAATTAGAAAATTTATCTTAATATATAAATGCAAATGTGGGTCTCTCGCTCTTTCTCTCTATGTATGTTCCTTATAGGCGTCCACATTTTTCCGCCAAAGGAAAACCGTTCACACTGAACTAACAGTCTGACCAAGTCTATCATACCTTATAGGGTCTATAAGAATTCCATAGATGTATTGTTCACAACAATCTATGTGCGTCGTATCATTGAAACGATTGAATTTAGAGACGCAAATAAGTGATCGGCATTTTGTCGAAAACACGGAACAATTGTATGTTTGAAGCGAAACGGTCCATGAATTCGAAACCGATAATGATAAAAACAAACGCAGAGGCAACCAGAAAGAATTATTGTATAGATAAATTTAATTTGTTGAGTTGTAGGTGAAACTCCAAATTCAAATACATCCTTAGACTTATCTTGTTGGCTCGGCAGTAGGAATAAAACTAAAGAGAATCACATGGCGTACAGCGGTTATATTGGGAGCGTTCATGCGTGACTAATCTGGGCAAGCATAAATAAACGACCAGAGGCGACCAAAAAGTTAACCCCTTACCTACTGTGGCTTGCAAAGCAGGACATATATCCATATAGTTCAGTGTTCAGGCTTTCTTTAAGGAAAAATGTATTATACTTTTTTAAATAATATTTCTGCACCGATTGCAATGAAATTTGCCATGGGTATGTATTTCGGCTCTCCAGTTAACCCTTTACCCAACAAACCGGCCAAAACCGGCCAAATAAAGCTTCAACAGCCTAAAATATCTTCGGTCTGTCTCAATAGAACCATACAAATATGGATATCATTGGAACCGGCTCCTTGACCACATTGTGATAGTTACAGTTATACCCTGTGCCAATGCATTCTCTTATATATGCGAGTCGACCATAGGTCGCCTCGCATATATAAGAGAATGCATTGGCCTAAAAAAAATCTTTTTTTAACACTTTTTACCATTTTTTCTTACATTCTTTAACAATTTTATAATTTTTAATGTGTTAAGCCAATGCATTCTCTTATATATGCGAGGCGACCTATGGTCGACTCGCATATATAAGAGAATGCATTGGCACAGGGCCGTTCTGTTGGGTAAAGGGTTAACATGGGCTGGGGTCCGGAATCTGCCCGACATCTGCCCGACATCTGCCCGACATCAGCCCGACATCGACTTTTGATATTATGATGTCATATCATCATTACTGAACAGAAATGACACGAACGCTTTTTATCTTTTACCTTATCGGGACAAAGAACGACATGTATGTTCTTTATCTCTTTCCTTATTGAGACAAAGTAAAAAATAAGAAATGACACAAACTCTCTTTATCTTTTATCTTATCAGGACAAAGAACGACATGTATGCTCTTTATCTGTCACCTTATCAGAATGCTCTGTAATCTAGATATTCTGTCAAACTGTTTCAATTTTAATTTTGCCAAACTTTACATGTGCAACCAATATCTGCTGGTTATATTACAATTTCAACTCCAAAATTATGTTTCAGCTCTATTGTTTTTACCCAAAACAAAATATTGGTCACTATAGAAGTTAGCACTTGTGTACCTATTAATCCATGTGATTTGTGCATCAATTTGAAATACAGGTCTCTTCAAATCCCAAGAAAAACTAAATGATTTCCAGCTGAAAGGAGATTAATTTTAATTTGGATCAGCTTGACATAGTTTTTATTATTATTGTAGGAATGGGAGCACTTTACTGGCATGTTGGTGTCTGAGGCCAAAGGATCGTCGCATGGTCTACCATCCTGGGTTGATGAAGAGAGGGCCCATGATGTCTCAGCTTTGCAGGTATGTGAATTTATGAAATGTGTGAATTTTTTTTTTCTACAAGAATACTACATGGCATGGACTGCACATATACACATTAATGTTGAATTTTATCAGTTTGATTTTGGGAATCGTCAGACATTTTCCACTTCAATGTACAAAAGGATCCTGCCATTGGATGGATGCACTTTTACACTCCTCATTTACACCTAAAGTATTAATTTGGATGAGCTCCTTCTTGCTGAAATTTAATTTGCAATATAACCACAAGCAATTTACATCATTATATAAATTAATGCATGTTATTTTTATTTAGACTGTATTAAATGAACAGTATATCTGTATCAAAATATAGGCTGTGTTGAAGTGGTTCTGTTTATTAGCTCAACTTTACTTTGTAAAGTTTGAACTATTGCCATGGCTTGGTATCCGTCGTCTGTGTGTTGCGTCAACAATAGAGGCTAGAGGTCGTACCTTTGGTCGGATCATTCTGGAAAAAAAAATCCATTAGCATCTCGTACTGTTCGTCTGATCATCATGAAATTTGTAATGGATGTTAATATTGACATGCAGATGGGAACGAGTAATTTTGGGGTCGTTCGGCCAAAAAACATGGCTGCCATCTTGGATTTTACTCTTTGCATGACTAAATCCTTTGGCACAGGCTACAGATCGTACCTTTGGTCGGATCATAAAGAAATTTGTCAAGGATGTTAACAATGACATGTAGATGGGAGTCATTTTGGGGTCATTCGGCCAAAAAATATGGCCGCCAGCAGCCATCTTGGATTTTACTCTTTTCATGACTAAATCCTTTGGTCGGATCATTATGAAATTTGTCACGGCTGTTGACATTGGCATGTAGATGGGAACGAGTCATTTTGGGGTCAATCAGCCAAAAAAACATGGCCGCCAGCAACTCATTCTGCAAATGACAGACACTATTTCCAGGCTTGTTTGCATGTGCATTGACATGTGCTCTTCTGATCTCTTTTCAGTCAAACTTCCCGAATCTGTTCCAACAAGCTAACCTGAATGATGGAGGCACATGGGCACAATTCTCACGGAGCAGTGTTTGCGAGCAGGAATTTCCATCTGCGATCGAAAAGAGAATATCTTTATTTCAACAGCTTTTGCTTATACAAGCACTCAGGCCCGATCGACTACAGAGTGCACTTAGTCACTTTGCTACGAGAGCAATGGGTATGTGTGGTCACTAATTACTGTCGATGGCAGGCCTGTATCCATTTATACTGCAGGAGAGCCACCAATTACTTTCCATGGCTACCCATAAATCTGCCTACCGCTGTCTCTAAATTTTAATTGGGTACTGTATCAAGCTTTGAATTAGTGTGTCTGTCATTTGCAGAATGAGGTCCCCAGAGTGTGATGCTATCCTGCATGGCAGGCTAACATTACCAAATTCTCTCTCTTGGAACCTCATTCTGCTTAGGCCTCAACTGCTATAGGAGACCTAGAATCAAATTGAAGTTTCCCAATTGACGTTGGTGATGTTCACCCATTAGTCACGTCGATTATGAATTTTATCTTCTGCAAATCAGGGGATATATAAACTGAATGAACAGAAGGGAAACAGTAAGTAAAAACAATGTTAATTTGAGACTAGATACTTCCCTTTAGTTTAGGCCTAAGAAGCATGATGTCCCCAGAGGGTGAATAAGTGATGCTAGCCTGCTGTGCGAGATAGTCACTAAATTCACCGTCTGGGGACCTCATTCTGCAATGACAGACAAACAATTCTAAGAATTGAACTATATGATGCAGTCTACAGTAATGCTCTAATTAATCGACCTCTTAAACACACCAGAATTATGGGTAACTTTTCAGGATTTAGTCGGAAATATGGCTTGTTGCCATTCATCGGAAAGCTCTCGCCGCCTGGAAGTATCCTAATTTCGTGGGAATTATTTTGACGTTTTAATGCGTGGAAATTTATTTAGAAATAATTCCATCGCTACTGACGCTATCTCTCGTCATGTTATGAACAACGTGCTTTCACATAATACTATGTTGTTTTATGTTTCAATACAAATGATCCAGATGTGTTAATCACGTTTGACCTTGAAGTTGATTACAATCTACACAAGAATACTGACAGTTGATTAGATCTTGGTTTATCAATGTCACATGCATAACAATAACTTCATATGACAGTAGTACCGTAGTGCTACAAATAAATCTCAGCCATGTCATAGATGTATGTCGATTAATAGCTACCTTGTATATACCGCTATTCTCAGGGTAATTGACCGGAAAAACGGGGTGATACCCCGGTCATGACCGCGGTGATACCGGTAATAAACGGTAGCGGTATCGAGACGGTCATGGCGTGAAGTTACGGTATTGGGCGATAATGATACCGTGGTCTTTTAGCGGGCACCGCATTAATTTTGTTGAATACCGCGGTGATTTTCATGGAACTCTTTTAGGGGAGGTATTTACTCACACATACTTGTTCGCGCTAACAAGCGGTATAGTATAGTATAGTACCGCCATATTAACGGGGTGACACCACGTTATTGGTGGTTAATTACTTTAAGTATAGCGGTAGGTCTAATGAACAATAGCTGCGATTATGCACCAGCCGGTTCAGCAAGCCGGTCTGAACCGGTGGGCTTGTAAATTTCTGAGAAGGATCCAGGGATGTTTTTCTACCTGTTACAGGTTTGGGCGCTCAAACTCTGGAGACCCTGGGGATAGTAATTATTCAAGTTGGTTCTCCATTATTTCAACGAATTTTTCTATAATTCAACAACTAAACATGAAAATCGGATGAGATAGTCTACTAGTATGATATAGAGCCTTTATTTGCACCATCTCTGGATCCTTCCCAGGTAGTATTTCTCGGTCGGATCTCTTCTCGGGCAGGAACAGTTCACGCTCCCCCGATTATTCCTCGGCATTCAATCAATTAGTGGGGAGGCGACCGGTGGCGATGCCGGGGTACTTGGGACCCCCAGGACATTTGGTCCCACACCGGCGCGAGCGGTTCTGTGTGCTGAAGTTGCCAAATCGCGTGCGAACGTAACGACGCCTACGGCGACTTCGGCATAGGGCCGTGGCCCTACCCATTCGGTAGCAAGCCCGGTCCCCTTGGTCACGCTCTATATAAAGACACGGCCTTGCCTGCCTCTCAGCCGTCTTGGGGTTTCTGCTGCAATGGCCTCTACCCATCATTCTGCTTGGACAGGACATTCAGCTTGGTCGGGACCACCTGCATTTGGGGAGGGGGCTCACCCCGGTCCGATGGCTCCACCTCCTTCCGGTTATCAGAAGAAACCAGTTTTGGCTATGGGATTCTTCATTTCGACACTGGACTCCAAAATTGGAACTCAGTTTATCAGCTTTTTGCTCAAGCAGTTGGCCGTAGCTTAAAATTCCATGGGAGGTATTTACACCTCGATTGAGCCATCGCCGGAATGGGCCTCCCTCTAGTGTTTTGTCATCCATTATGGACATTGCAGGTCGTTCCGACGCTAGGGCAGGGAGCGACATGCTATCCTTACACCCCAAGGCGTCTGAGGCTTTCGATGACGACCCGTCTGCGCACAATACGTCAGACTGTGGGTCTTTTCGGTCGTCACAGTCTGGCATCGGTAAGGCAGAAGCTGCGGATCGTGATTTCCTATCCACGGATTATCTCATCTATAGGCTTCTTCCTACTGAACTATGAACTCTCAAGCCCTCCTGGCACGCCCTGCGCTCTCGTACCACCGTCTACAAAATGCATCGAGAACTCGATCTATCTTACCTGTGATATACATTTCATAGGTAAGGTACACGACCCGCGACTGACACACTGGTCAATAGACTTCACACATGAATGAAGCACATTTACATGGAAAGCATTTCTCTTGTCACGTGCCACAACGACCCTGCCAATGGCCTGGCCGACAGAGTACATCTCATGGCTCTTCATACTCCTATTACCAATATCAATTTGATTATCTGGCACATGGTAATAAAATTAACAGGGCACTGCACGCCTATAGACAATAGACAATAACGCGGGCAAAGACGTTTGCACTGTCCAGCTCAGCTTTCTAGGAAGCTCATTGACTAGCGTTATAGACCTTTCCTTGCAGGCAGGGGACCACCCAGTCCGAGTGGATCCCAACCCCATGGCACCAGACACCCGATCATAAGGGCCTGAAACCATGCTGCCAACTCTGCGCTCTTCGGTATATGCCGGATTTGTCCTATCAACATTCGACAATAAAACAGGCAAAGACGTTTGCGCTGTCCAGCTCAGCTTTCGAGGAAGCTCATTGACTAGCCATCAGACCTTTCCTTGCAGGCAGGGACCAACCCATATGAGGGGATCCCAACCACATGGCACCAGCCGCCCAATCATAAGGGCCTGAAACCATGCTGACAACTCTGCTCGCTTCGGTCTATGCTGGATTTGTCCTATTTTCCTTAAACATGCCTTCAACAGGACCACTTAGGTCGGGGGAGCTCCTCTCTATCATGGCTCTTAAAATTCAATAAGTAACAACATTATAAAGGGATGTGTGTCCTTTACTAGGAGGATGATAATTTCATTTGTTTCCTTCATCAGCGAGCCATTTTAGAGGGGGTCTTCCCCTAGTTTGCTGCATGCATCACACTAACATACCTATCACACACCTAGGTCGTTCTGCTGCATGTTTGGGGGGGAAAGTGACATGATGTTCTGGGCAGAGGCTCAGAACTGAATATTCTGTATGGTGACAATTTACCCGTGGTTATCATCTGATTACATTGTACATCATTTGAACTGATTTCAGTTGTCAAAGAGCCAAAGGGCCTTCTGAAATGATCTCATTGCTGACTTATAGATCACCTTGATATATATATTTTATATCATTTTATATATTTATATACGCGTAAGATTTGTATCACAGGGTTTCTGTCGGATATCTTGTGATGCATAGGTACCTCAGAGACATGTGATCAGTAGAAGAAAAACAAGGAAGCTGTTCTAAGAACGACAGGGGGCATGACCACCTTGCAAGATGCGGTGGTGGGGGCTCCCTCTGTTCAGATGGCTTGACTCCATTATCGTTGTACAACCTGTTTGGCCTAATGGGTTCTCAACTCAATCCCTGTGCCACAAATTTGGCATCAGGTTCTCTGGCTTTTTCTTTGGCGAATAGCAGTTAGTTAACTTTGGTTGTCTCGCCATCGTCGGAGTGGGCCTCCGTCTGTGCAGGTCGTTCTGTCGCTAAGGCGGAGAGTGAGTTAGTCTCCTTCCTTCATGATCCTGCATCATGGGACCTTGACGGGTGGGACCTTAGAACAGACAGCTGAAGAAGACGACACAGAGAAGAACGAAGAGTTTCTTCTTCCGTTATACTTGCTCGGTTCGCTCGCAACTATGCATTGGATGGCACCTCATGGCATGTTTGTTTCAAAACAAGGGGGGGGGGGCGGTACACATTTGAGCAATATAGCACTCTAACTATATGAGTTATTTCACGTAAATAATCCTAACAGATTCATTAAAGTGTTCATATATGGTACAATCTGTTTTAGAAGAGTACCTTTACTCAAAATTTGGCTATTAACTTTATTGCTCGTGCCTCCTCCTGGGCTTGCATTCTAATCCATATAGTTCAGTGTGAGGGCTTCCTTTAGCGGAAAAATATTATTTTTAAAATTATAATACATTTTTCCTTAAAGAAAGCCTGAACACTGAACTATCATAGGGCCCTCCCATGGCGGTGCCATTCCCAACCCCGCGACTCGCCAATCTTCTGATTGAGTTGAAAATAAACTGGCTAATTCAATCTGTACAGTGAATTATATTGGGACTGCGCATGCGTGACTGATTCCGAGGCAAGCCACTGAAGAGTGAAGACCGTGAGTGATCGTAGGCGACCAAAAAGTTAACCCCTTTTCTACTATGGTTTACAAACGCAGGACATCTATCCATATAGTTCAGTGTTCAGGCTTTCTTTAAGGAAAAATGTATTATAATTTTTAAAATAATATTTCCACATGCAGCAAATTCATTTTTTTTTCAGACCGGAAAGAATTATCTGCGCAAGGCATTAACTTGAAGCGATTATACCAACAAGAAACCCTGTCAACAGAGCCAATTCTCGTTATAATTTCACCTGGTGCTGACCCTTCACAGGAGTTACAGGAACTAGCCAATGAAATGATAGGTTCTGAAAAATATCACCAGGTGGCCATGGGTCAAGGTCAAGCAGAGATAGCTCTTCAGCTGTTACGAGAATCAGCTCAGAATGGTGAATGGTTGTGTTTAAAGAATCTCCATCTTGTAACAGCATGGTTACCTGTACTGGAAAAGGTTGGTTATCACAGTTGGAAATATGCTTGATGCTGCCATCTACTAACAGTGATATTACATGTCTTTCTTCTAAATATCTTTCATTCATTTTTATAAGCCTGTTTTATAAACATTTCCAGATGATAACTTTAGTAAATCTGACCTGAATAGAATGAAATTTGTTACGTGGGTTTACTAGCACAAAATACAGGCCAAGTTCGAATTTGGGTTCAGCCTTTTTTGTCAATTTTGAATTTGGGATCTGCCCGCCAATTTTTACCAGTGTTATGGCCCTTTGTTGAAATTACCATGAGCGTATTTTGCCACACCCCAGCGATGCTCTTGTTTAGAATGTTCATATGAAAACCATGAATATTTTAGTTTATCTTTGAACTGTTTTTGTTGAAAATGATATTTGTAGTAAGACTGTTTATAAAATGGGATATATGCAACTAATGCATATATCCATCCAAAGGTGTTCTATGGGAGCTCGATAGCTGAGTGGTTAGCATGTTTGACTTGTAATGTTGTTAACACAGAACTGTGAGTTTGCACCCACTGCTGAACTATTGAGTTTCCGCGAATAATGGCTTGGTTAAGCGGTGTGTGACTTTATGGTCATATGCTATTTAAATTTTGTGCCAAGTTGTGAGCCTTGAGCGAGGTCATTCTTACTGTGAGTGCTTCGCCGTACCTAGACATGAAATAGGTACCCGGCATGTTACGCAAGCGTAAGTTCGTGTGGAGGTGTGTGTATGTGCTTGTCAGTGCTGTACATTTCCGTTGGATGAAAGGTAATATATATGGAATTGCTTTTTTCCAGTAGTGATATAAGTCCAATTTAATGAACACACCGTTGTGTTTAAAATGTAAAAAGCAGGCTTAACAATATCATTAGCTTGGGTGTTGCAAGTGTAACCTGCCAGATGCTAATTTTAGTAAATCATACAAAAATTTATATATGACTCGAGAATGATTCTACTTGATTTTTTTTACAGGAGCTGAATTCACTGAAGCCACATGACGACTTTAGATTGTGGATGACTGCAGAAAGCCACCCTAAATTCCCCACCATCCTCTTACAAACTAGTCTCAAGATAACATACGAGGTAAGACACCCTAAATTCCCCACATCCTCTTGCAAATTAGTCTCAAGATGACATACGAGGTATGATATACCAAATTTCCATTCTCTTTCCAATGATACATGCACAGCTATTTTTCTATGTGAAGATGTCGGATGCTAAGTTTGGTCAGCTGGCTGTAGCCGACAGCAGCTTAGCAGAAATAGAACTAAATATGTGGGTTAGGCCATGAGTCAGAGTACATACTCTTCAGAGTACCCAGTTACTTGTCCAGAGCTACAACAGGGTTTCGAATTTGGATTCCTGGAGAAGTCTTAAAACAATATTAAATTTAGGAGCCAAAAGTTAGTAAAATGTACTGCATTGTAAAGGCTGTAACTCCTGTGAGGGGTCAGCACCAGATGAAATTATAATGAGAATTGGCTCTATTGGCAGGGTTTCTTGTTGGTATAATTTTTTCAAGTTAATGCCTTGCGTAGATAATTGTTTCCTGTCTGAAAGAAAAATTGAAAAGGTAAATATACAACATCCGTCCTCAAAGTTTTGTTTACAAACTGTTAAAAATTCTCCAAATAAAGTCATTTAATTTTTGTACAATTCGAAGAGAAATTTTAATATAAACATCTTTTCTCTAATTTTTCTAGGCTCCGCCAGGGCTCAAGAGAAACCTGTTACGAACCTACGACACCTGGACACCAGAGTTTGTTTCGAAGGGAGGAAACGCTGTGAGGTCTCAGGCATTATTTGCGTTGGCGTGGTTCCATGCTGTCGTCCAGGAAAGAAGATTGTATATTCCACAGGCATGGACCAAATTTTACGAGTTTGGCTTGTCAGATCTGAGAGCTGGAGCGGATATCATCGACAGATTGTGTTCCAATACAGGTATGTTTCATGTCATATGATGGACCTTTTTCTGATATTTAAATGCTAGTGCAATACATAATCTTCAAGCCACAAATTTAACCAAGTAATTAATAAGTTTTGTCATGTTCGCAAGGATTTTTTCTACCCCTTTTTATGGGGGGGGGGGGGGGGGGGGTAATTTCAGAAATTGGGTGAAAAAACCCATTGGTAACACAGTCCTTCCCACGAGGAAAACACAGCGAGTCAGACCAACTCGCAACCATAGTCCATGAATATCAACATCCATTTCTTATATTTACATTCACCTGGCAGATTAAAAAGATTATTTATTTCCCAATTTCAACAATTGTATGTTGGTTCCATATGTTGCTTCCATAAAATAATGGAAGCAAGTTGGGCTGTGGGTGCAATGTCACATGACGTGCTTTCAACCAACTAATGTTCTGCATTCATGTTCCACAGTGTGAACAGATATCTGAATGAAGCTAATTGTTTTTATTGCAGGTCAAGATGTTCAGTGGCAGTTTATTCACGGACTGTATGAGTTTGCTATATATGGAGGCAGGGTCGATAACATCTTTGACAACAGGGTTCTTGTTTCCTATCTAAAAGTGTTCTTCGACAGTAATGTCTTGCTCCCAAGTGGCAGAAATAAGAGACTCGGACCTTTGAAGATTCCAAATTCCACAAACAGCAGGGTATGCTCTAGACTGTAAAACAAATTTTTGTTGGATATTCATTTTTTCTTCAAAACTTAATGCATGATTTGACAAAGGATGGTTGGTTTTGGTTGTGTGGACGGGTCCTCATGCTCTATAACTTGGCTGTTTATTGATGGATTTTTAACTATTCATGGTATGTGAATGAATGAATGAATAAATATTTATTGAGCAAACCAAAATACAATGGTATACGCTAGTACAAAATGTGACTATATTAATGTATATGAGACATATGGTTCATATGAAAGATCATACAATAGCTTTTGACTAATCAGTTAGTCAGTAGATGCTTTTATGAATTCGCTTTATGTTTTGCCTCACGGGTAGATACTGGATTCATGTGATTTTATAGTTAAAAATAAAAACATTTGCTATTCCTTGACTATATACTTATATCCCCATAGATGTTCAGAATTTGGCCTAAATTTTTGGCTGATTTACTAATATTAGATACTCGCAGTTGGTTGCATGATCTGCCATTTCCCCCAACCCCTAGCGGAAACCCTGTAAGTTTGTTATAAGTGACAAAAGCTTGTTCTTTATTCCAGGACTTCATTGATGCAATACAAGCATTACCGGAGATCGATAAACCTTCATACTTCGGTCTACCAGAAAACATCGAGAGATCATTCCAAAGGATTGTGGGAAACCAGGTGATTTCACAGCTGAAAATCTTGCAGAGGTCAGATATAAAGGGCAACAAGTTTGATAAGGAAGTGTGGGGTAATGAGCTCGCACCCATCCTCAACCTCTGGAAAAAACTCAACCAGGTTAGTCATTAGAGGAAACTCGATTTCTTTCTATTAAAAATTCCAAAATCCAAGCAGCAAGTTATATAGAAATACATCATCGGTGATCTTGAGGATTAGAAGAAAAGTGTTTCAGAGAATTGTTATTGTCCCCTGACTTTTTAAAAGTTTGGGGGACTATAGAAATGATCTTCGTATGTCCTTCCATTAGTCTGTTGGGGCATCCATCCTTCCGTCCATCCATCCATTTTTTAGTTTAGAGTTATTGACCCTTTCTCCAAATTTTGAGTGGATATGCACTTGGGTGCCTTAATTGTGAAATCAACTCCTCCTACAGTTTGTATCCTAGTTACCGAAAACTTCAGGACATTGTTAATGACACATTGAAGATATGCGGCCAAGCCTTGAAATAGTGTGTCTGTCATTTGCAGAATGAGGTCCCCAGAGGGTGAATTTGGTGATGCTAGCCTGCTATGCGGGGTAGCATCACTAATTCACCCTTTGGGGACCTCATTCTGCAAATGACAGACACACTATTTCAAGGCTTGTGTGTGGCATATTTAGTGAAAACCCACTTTGTATTGGTGTAATCAACTTTTCCCTGCCAACTTTCTCGGGGGACATTTTGGTCAGCGACCTTTTATTGGTAGTGTTTACTGCCACTTAAAGTTGTATCACCACAGCCAATCAAACTTGTTCTTAGGGCACGCTGTCATCCAATTGTAAACTTTACCACACATTGGCCAAATTGATTGTATTACATTTATACAGCGATCTTGGTATTCCATGCTTTAACCCTTTCATGACTGATGCTTGCTGACTTTTTGCGAAAACCCTGTGCCAATGCATTCTCTTATACTTGCGAGTCTCCCATAGGGCGCCTCACATATATAAGAGAATGCATTGGCTTAACAATATTTACCTTGATGTTGTAAACCAGTGCATTTTCTTATATATGCGAGGCTCCCTATGGGAGACTCGCATATTAATGAGAATGCACTGGCACAGGGTTTTAATGCTGCACCAGCGCAGCTCCCATCTTGAAAGGGATAAAGCACTTAACTGATAGATCAATGAACGAGCATAATCACTTAAACATTCAATTTGCGCAATACTAAAACATGAAAACTTTAACTTGCGCACCATTTCCAATTGCACGTCGGCAACAGGCCTGAAAATAATGTGCCTGACATTTGCAGAATGAGGTTCACAGAGGGTGAATTTAGTAATGCTAGCCTGCTATGTGGGATAGCTTCACTAAATTCACCCTCTGGGGGCCTAAATCTGCAAATGACAGGCACACTAAATTCATGCTTGATCTGATGAAAGGTTTCTTATCCTCAGTAGATATTTGCTATAATGAATATTAGATATATAAATTTTTCAGCAGTAGAATTTCCTCAATAACACACAAAATTACATCCTGGAATATTTATTTCCAGAGAAGCATCTGACTAACATTCTAGTATGCATCAGATCTTAAAAGAAAATCTAGTATGGAATAATATGTGAGGATATTTATAGAAAAAAGGTCAAATTATGTGTTTTGAGCATTTTCCCATCACTGAATTATTATCCTGTGACAAGTAGTCCAGGACATATTGGTAGACCTCTTCACCCCCCCAGGACTCAACTTCACCCCACTAATTTTCTTCCTTATGGTCTCCTCTAATTTTTTTCACTTGTTAACAAGAAAACAAAGTGGCCGCAGAGACTCCAGACAAGATGGCGTCCATCATGGCGGCCATTTTTTTTTATATGCACCAGGTCTCTTTGATCGCCGTTATAGTAAAGATGATGTCACATGCGGTCTTCTTTTCCGTTCGATTCGTTATGGTAATATACAACCCTTACAAATTAGCCAAAAATCCGACACAAAAATCCAATATGGCGGCCAAGATGGCCGCCGAAATGTGAAAATTTGCTATTTTTCGGACATTTCACCACCTTTCGTTTGTCTCTGTGGGAACATATTGGCACCTTGACGCGATTTTATACATTTATCGTCTAGAAGAGTCATTGGCGAACACACGGGGATCATAATATACATTCCTTGACGGATATTTTTGTCCGATATCACGTTTTCCCAAATGCCGGTATAATCCGGTCAAAGCCAAAACGACGCTAATAACGCAATGTCTGTTTCGGATCAATGAGTGTCATTGCTATTATTACTCCAGCCATGATTATATATGTGCAGGAGATACTCGGGCTAGGATTCCTCTTATACCTGAGTTGAGGAATATTCACCCAAATCCAAGATGGCGGCCAAAATGGCCACCATAAATAGAAAAATCGCCGAAAATCGCTGATTTTAACATCAGTGGAAGTTATTGTCACGACAACTCCACACCTGCTTACTATTGTGAGTTGGGAACACTTAGTCGAATAACTGTCCTTATATTGCATCCAAATAAAGTTCCCCAAATCCAAAATGGCGCCCACAATGGCGGACAAATATGGAAAAATCACCAAAATTCCCTCATGTTCACATCATTGGGTATTATTGCCGAGAAAACTCCACACATGCTGACAGTTAAGTTGTAAATACTGAGGTGAAGTAATTACCTTGCATCTGATGAAGGAAATTGTTTTCAAAATCGAAGATGGCAACCAAAATGGCGTCCGAACTTTGAAAACAAGCTTACATTCCTTTACTTTCTTACTATGGGCGTTATTGTTACGCAATTCTACCCATATGGAACATTGATATGAAGTATTCATATGGAATATTGATATGAGGTATTCATTTGAGTTTGGCCAACTCTCACAGTCAAGATGACTGACAAGCTGGCGGCCAGAAATTGAAAAGAAGTCGAAATTGTCACATACTAATTTCAACTTTTTGTCATAATATCAATATGTATGGATTGGACGAAACGGTACATAAGCCATCTATTAGTTCAAACATAGGTCGTCGCCTTCTGGAAGGATGAAAACCCGCAATAATCGCGATGTGGCATTTCGAAATCCATTCTCCACTAAGCGCCCATAATGGCCGTAACCGTATATGGGTGCGCCGAATAGTCATATTATGACTTCCAAGAATCAAAACAACAGTACCTGAGCTTATTCTGATTTGCCACATTCAGCATTATCTGGATCAGCATCAGTCTCGTCACATTAATCTATCTCGCTCACACCAACACAGTTTTCTACACTTCTTGGTAGAAGGGTCCCACTAATCGGAATGTTTCAAGCAACACATATGCCGGTGTCAAGCTCACGTGTTTGTCTCAAAAGCTGGGAATTCATATCCTTATTCTTGGCGAGCTTCATTCGTGGTAGCTTATGGTATAATTCAGATGCTACATATGGGATCTGAGCGTCATATTGCGTGATAAACTACAAAGGTATGCGGTCGATACGTATACTAGCTTTCAGAAGGACCTCTCTATCTGCGTATTTTTTCAGATTTGGTTATCTAATGTGGATAACAAACTATACATCTGGTGATCTTCCCATCCAGCCACTTCTCAATATATGGTTCATCAATTCACATATTCACGTACAGACGTAGCCGGACAACTTCTGTGTATGGCTTCGAATGTTGAAAGCCTAACATTTGACGGATGCCTTTCTGCTAAGGCGTAGAAGACCATAATGCATAATATACCCACACTTCTTGACCATGATCATGAGAACAGTCCTGGTGGCGTCCATCAATCGTCTCACCGTACAGATCCAAGCAGATAATGACAATACATGCGGTGCTAGTTTGTGGGCATGTGTCATGATAGTGGAAATGAAATTGGACAATGGCTGCACCACCCCTTCTTTGGGTATGTTTTAGATTCAGACATGATCTCATGTGGCTTTGCTTTCCTTGTATGCTAAGATTGTATGTTTCAATCCGCTTGGAAGCCGTTCTTAACGAACCAGACGTGTACCATTGGCTACTACTATATAAGCCCCACCAGACTGGGATGTAGTCTTCAGGACGATGCATTTGATAGTTACCGATAATATGTCATACTCACGCTGGGTGGTGGTCGGTATGGTTCAAGAAAGTACAATGCCATCAACACAAGGGTGAAATGTTCAACGCGAAGAACATCTAGAGGAATGTTATTTTGATGAGATCTTGCATTCAGTTTAACCTACGTTGGGTACACCAAGTGATTTATTGGTAACATCACCATTCAAAACCATTGTCCTGCATGAGACATCTTAACTACTATATTCTAAAGTTATATAATATAAAGCTATATGATCATAAAGGTCACGTTCACCAACGTCCACATCCATTGCCATCGAGACTATAAATTGCTTTTTAAACACACAGTGAAATAAATGCACCACAGTTCCTGACATTTTCTTGAATAATACCGCCCACATACTGACAATAACCATGAGAGATCATAACAATGCATACCTTCATTCCATAAAGACGTTATCCTTTAGCCCACCCGACTGGCTAGGATAGTATTATCCAGACAAAATTATACGTCTGGTCATGTTGATTCAGAACGGCCTTGAAACGGATGTGGAAATACAATCTTACCACACCAAAAATGACCAACACGCATGACATTATATATTGAAACATGCACCTGGTGTAGGGTTGTATACCGTGGCCCATTTCATTCCCACTGTCATGGCGCATGTCCACAAACTAGCACCGCGAGTATTGTTCTTCTCTGCTGGGAGCTATTCGACGAGACGACTGCGGGACGTCACAGTTTGCTTAGGATCATGGTCAAGAAGTGTGGGTAGTCGGTACATTATGGTCTTCTCCTTAGCAGATAGGCATCTGCCCAAGGGAATGAGACAACTAGCTACCTCCGAAACACTGCCGAAGTTGTCCACGTATGCCAATACGTTCGCTAAGTTTGTGAGTTGAACCATCTATTGAGAAGTGACTAGTTAACTGGGAAGTTCGCCAGGTATACATGTCATTATCCCCACGGGGTATGAGAAAGACATACATAGAGACGACCTTCTGTAAGCTTGTATACTTATCGACCATATGCCTTTCTAGTTCAAGATGACGAACAAATCCCATATTTAGCAAGCATCAAAATTCTTAAGCCAGACACCGGGAAATTAATTGTTTGAAACGTTATGATTAAAAGGACCCTTCTCACAGGAAGTGTTGAATACTTTGTCGGTGTGAGCGACCTAGGTTTATCAGGCAAAGAAATGGAAACTGGTCCAGATCATTAAGGACGTGGCAAATCAGAATCTTTTACCAGGTAATTGTTCTAATATGGCTATTCGGCGCACCTACGGTTACGGCCATTATCGGCGCGAAGTGTAAAATGGATTTCGAAATGACACATCGCTATATTAAGTGTGGGTTTTCGTACTTCCAGAAGGACAGATCAATGTTATGCGTTTTGATACGTTTTAAGTTGAACTAATATATGGTTTGTGTATAGTTTCGTCCATACATATCGATACTATGACAAAAAGTTGAAATTTGTATGTGAATATATCGATTTCTTTTCAATTTCTGGCCTCCAGTTTAGCTGCCATCTTGACCTTGAGTATCAATTGCCAAACTCAAATGAAAACTTCATACCAATATTCCATATCAACATGTGATGGTGGGTAGAATTCGCGAAACAATAACACCCATCGTAAGAAAGTAAAGGAATGTAGGCGTGTTTTCAAATATCGGTCGCCATTTTGGCCGCCATCTTATATTTGGAAAACCATTTCTTGCATGGGATGTAAGGTAATTACTTCACATCAGTATTTACAACTCAACTGTCAGCATGTGTGGAGTTTTCTCGACAATAATGCCCAATGATGTGAACATGAGGGAATTTCGGTGATTTTTCAAAATTTGTCCGCCATTGTGGGCGCCATTTTGGATTTGGGGGACTTTTATTTGGATGCAATATAAGGAAAGTTATTCGACTAAGTGTTCCCAACTCACAATAGTAAGCAGGTGTGGAGTTGTCGTGACAATAACTCTCACTGATGTTAAAATCAGCGATTTTCGGCGATTTTTCTATTTATGGTGGCCATTTTGGCCGCCATCTTGGATTTAGGTGAATATTCCTCAACTCAGGTATAAGAGGAATCCTAGCCCGAGTATCTGCTGCACATATATAATCATGGCTGGAGTAATAATAGCAATAACACTCATTGATTCGAAACAGACATTGCGTTATTAGCGTCGTTTTGGCTTTGACAGGATTATACCGGCATTTGGGAAAACGTGATATCGGACAAAAATATCCGTCAAGGAATGTATATTATGATCCCTGTGTGTTCGCCAATGACTCTTCTAGACGATAAATGTATAAAATCGCGTCAAGGTGCCAATATGTTCCCACAGAGACAAACGAAAGGTGGTGAAATGTCCGAAAAATAGCAATTTTTCACATTTCGGCGGCCATCTTGGCCGCCATATTGGATTTTTGTGTCGGATTTTTGGCTAATTTGTAAGGGTTGTATATTACCATAACGAATCGAACGGAAAAGAAGACCGCATGTGACATCATCTTTACTATAACAGCGATCAAAGAGACCTGGCGCATATAAAAAAAATGGCCGCCATGATGGACGCCATCTTGTCTGGAGTCTCTGCGGCCACTTTTTTTTCTTGTTAACAAGTGAATAAAATTAGAGGAGACCTTAAGGAAGAAAATTAGTGGGGTGAAGTTGAGTCCTGGGGGGGGGGGGGTGCAGAGGTCTACCAATATCTCCTGGACTAAAGCTTTGGAGATTTCTTTAAACCTGTAATTTACAGTGTTGTATCAATCATTCTTTAGAAAACTTACTCACAAGCCTTGAAATAGTGTGCCTGTCATTTGCAGAATGAGGTCCCCAGAGGGTGAATTTAGTGATGCTACCCCGCATAGCGGGCTAGCATCACCAAATTCACCCTCTGGGAACCTCATTCTGCTGAGGTGTAAGCAGAATGAGGTCCCCAGAGGGTGAATTTGGTGATGCTAACCCGCTATGCGGGGTAGCATCACTAAATTCACCCTCTGGGGACCTCATTCTACAAATGACAGGCACACTATTTCAAGGCTTGCTTAATCATATGATCATTTGTTTTAAATTATGTTACAGGGATCACAAATAATCCAGATGAAGATTTCGCCACCGTCAGAAAAGTCTGGTAATCTGAGTCCTCTACAATCGTTTATTTTACTGGAGAGATATAACGCTATTAAACTGGTGCAGTCAGTCCACTCGACTCTAGCAAATCTCAGTAAAGTAATCCGAGGAACTCAGTTGCTCACCAAGGAAGTACAAAACCTTGCCGTGGCCCTGCTCAATCAAGAGGTATGTAAATAACACAGATACATATTTATTTTTCATTAATTTTTCCTTATAAATTTTTTTTTTAAACTGCTGTTATAAAAGATCTTGTTTGGTAATCATTGTGTGTGAATCATGTAAAATCAAAGTGAACATAAAATCATTACATGAAGCACATTGCATGTTTGACAATTTGGCACCATTTGACTCCACAGATTACGTGTACTCACTAAGAGCTTTCCGATGAATGGCAACAAACAAAATTTCCGATAAAAGTTACCAGAAATAGATTAGTACTGTATAAGTTCATTTAGTTGAACATTGCAGTTGCATCAAATTCATTTTGTAACAGTAGAACAATTTTGTCATTATATCAGTCACATATGGCTGCAGCGTCCCCTCTCTCGGGGGAGTTGTCGACGTAGTAATCGGGTTCTTTAAGGGGACCAATGGCACTCAAAGTGGGTAAATGTGCTAAAAAATTTAAAAAAAGTCTGTAAAACATCACCACTAAGAAGAACATGGAGTAATAGATTATTGTAGAGTTATTAATAATGAAAATAAGAACAAAGTCAATCTATTTTATCATGTACTTGTTGATGATAGTTGTTTTACAGACTTTTATGTTATTTTGCATGAACCAACTTCGAAGGCACCGAGTCCCTTTAATCCAGATTAATACTAGTGATAGGTGCAATCAAGCTAATTCACTGCAGAATATGCTATAAATGCATCTATTATTACCAAGCATGAATTTTCGAGCTAATTCTAAAGTTTTAGCTATTTCAATTATATGAGTTTCTTTATAAATGATGAAATGTTAAATTCATGTTGTTTTTTTCCTCAGACACCAATCAGCTGGCTGAGTAAATGGGACGGTCCAGAAGATCCCATTCAGTATCTACGTGGTTTATCAGTCAGAGCTGCAGCTATACAAGGGTGGGTGGATAAAGCAGAGAACGGATCATTGCTGAGAGACACCCTCGATCTATCAGAACTCTTCAGACCAGATACGTTCCTCAATGCTTTTCGACAACAGACCGCAAGGTAACGAACAAACTCACTGGCTGATGAGCAGTGGGAATTAATAATTTCTTCTCATAAGACCACTTACACTAACCCTTTCTTTACTGAATGGATTCTCCCATTCAGTTATAAAATGATACGTTGGAACTATCTATTATTCATTTGGAGGGGCATTCAGGTAATAAAAGCAGATGACCGACAGATAATACATAAGCAGAATGATCCATATTCATTGGTGGAAATGTTCAGATAATAAGTTCAACAAATGACCTATTATCTGAATATTTCGTTACCCTGAAGGCACATGTATGTTATTGTTTGTCATTATTATTTGCTGTGTATCATGCTTATATATCTAACTATTGAACTGAGGGCTTCCTGTTGACTCAGTCGAAAGTTATATGATGCATCATTGTATCATGTCACAAGCGGTCCAGTGATGGCGAAGCTGGTTCATTTTATGTTAACCCTTTCTATACTAAGTACTCATTAACCCTTTCATGATTGGAGCTTCCTGAATTTTTGCGAAAACCCTGTGCCAATGCATTCTCTTATATGTGCGAGTCGACCATATTGTTAAAAAATGACAGAAAAAATGAATAAAAATGATAAAAAAAAAATGTTAAAGAATGTAAGAAATGATGATAAAAAATGATAATAGAATGTAAGAAAAAATTTAAAAAATTGATACAGAATGAAAGAAAAAATTATAAAAAATAATAAAATTGTTAAAGAATGTAAGAAAAAATATTAAAAAATTGTTAGGCCAATGCATTTTCTTATATATGCGAGGCAACCTATGGTCAACTCGCATATATAAGAGAATGCATTGGCACAGGGTCTTTAATGTTACGTCAGCGCAGCTCCCGTCATGAAAGGGTTAATGATTAGTTCCCTGAGGAAATGTTCAAATAAGAATTTCAACAAACCCACAAATGAATAAGAATCCTTATTGTGTGCTATAAATAGACCTAAAGCATTCAGCATATTAACATGTTTTCTGATCAATGTCTGTCTAGAGTCCGCTCATGGTACTGGAGATAAGCGCTATATAAGCACCATTATTATTATTATTATATCTATTTCAGAGAGATGTCTTGCTCGATGGACAGCCTGAAGTTTGCATGCTCGTGGAAGGGAGCCATACAGGGAGCGAAATCTTGTATTAAAATCGGTGGCTTATTTATGGAAGGATGTAGCTTTGATGGCACCCGACTCACTGAGAATCACGGTGATTCACCGAGCATCTCTGTCATACCAGCTTGTCACGTGGCCTGGATCCCTACGGTAAATCACCATAACATTTTACCTATTTGTGCTTTGACGTGAAAACATCAAAATCTTTCTGCCAAACATTCATCCATGAGACTTAAGTATTGTCAGCTTTCGACTCAATATCATTGCTACGCAAGCCTTGAAATAGTGTGTCTGTCATTTGCAGAATGAGGTCCCCAGAGGGTGAATTTAGTGATGCTACCCCGCATAGCGGGCTAGCATCACCAAATTCACCCCCTGGGAACCTCATTCTGCTGAGGTGTGGAGAGCTTTCTGATGAATGGCAACAAGCCATATTTCCGACTAAATCCTGAAAAGTTACCCATAATTCTGCTGTGGTTAAGAGGTTGATTAATTAGAGCATTACTGTACCTTTAACAAATTCATGACCGGAGCTGCGCTGGTGCAGCATTCAAGATCCTGGTGCATTCTCTTAAACATGTGAGTCTCCCATAGGGAACCTCGCATATATAAGAGAATGCACTGACTTACAAGGTCATGGTAAACATTGATAGGCCAATGCATTCTCTTATATATGCGAGGCTCCCTATGGAAGACTTAGTTATATAAGAAAATGCATTGGCACAGGGCACAGGGTTTTTGCAAAATTTCAGGAAGCTCCAGTCATGGAAGGGTTAACTTTGGGGATGATGTGCAAGACGTCCATGAAATAATCAAGAAGAATATTTAACCCTTTCTTTAATAAATAGATTCTCCCATCAGTTATAAAAGTATACATTAGAATGGTCTATTATTCATTTGGAGGGATGTTAAGGAAATATGAGCTGACGACAAACAGGGGAACAGACACCGCAAGTGAAGAAGATTCCTAATCATTGGTGGAAAATGTTCAGATAATAAGTTCAACAAATGGCGGCATATCGCTGTTTCAAGCCTTGAAATAGCGTGTCTGTCATTTGCAGAATGAGGTCCCCAGAGGGTGAATTTAGTGATGCTACCCCGCATAGCGTCACCAAATTCACCCTCTGGGAACCTCATTCTGCTGAGGTGTAAGCAGAATGAGGTCCCCAGAGGGTGAATTTGGTGATGCTAGCCTGCTATGCGGGGTAGCATTTACTAAATTCACTCTCTGGGGACTTCATTCTGCAAATGACAGACACACTATTTCAAGGATTGGGCGGCATATCGCTGTTTGTTGAACTTATCATCTGAATATTTCCTCAGGGAACTACTCCTCGATGAGTATTTAGAAATTAAAGGGTTAAAGTAACCTTCTGTAAATATTAACTGCTTTTCTCTCAATCATTGCAGGAGTCTTCTGATCCATACGGCATGGATGAAACCATTTCCCTACCAATATACTACAGCAGTGAGAGAGACAGAATCGTCACACGATTCGACGTTCCATGCGGAGGAAACGTCGGCCAATGGACGCAGTGTAGTGCGGCTCTCTTCTTGAAGAAGCAATGAGCGCTCTTGATACTGTGTTCAGTCGAGGAAAAATTGTACCTTATATTTCATTTGTACTGTCCATCTATACACAAATTTCCTTTTTAGAGGAAATAATCTTCTGTGATAAACTTATAAAGTTTGACATTGAATGTTAACATAATGATCTGAGTGCTATTCTAGATCTGTCATTATTTTTACTTTATTTTTTAAAGTACCGGTCATTTGCATAATCGACTGTCATCTAAAATTCAGTTGTTTGTCACCATGGAACTATTCTCAGATTTTGTATAAATTAATAGAAATACCATTTGTAAATCGGGCAATTTATTTATTTTGGCCTAAACTTTTCATTTGGAAATTGGGAAACTGAATCCATGTTGCATTGCATTGAGTGTGAGCTTCTTGGCTGCTTCGAAATATTGTGAACACATTCTGAAAAAAGCATTAGAAATGAAAATATGCCAACAGACTTGTTGTGTATGCTTTTTATGAAATATGCCTACTTTATCTATAGAAAGTGCCCGATTTCATGCAGTATTGGACCCATTTATTTGAGTATTACTTAGCCAGCTTCTGAACTAAAATTCTTTCATTTCTTCCATTAGATCTATTGTTAAAATCATAGCTGGGACAGGGAGGCGTCTCTCTCAATAATCTGGCAATTCATTGTTACAAACAACTCAATCTCAACATTCCTTATACAATATTAAAGCCGCACATAGTTTTCTTATTATATCTTAAATGATAGATTTTTAATAAAAATAAATTGTAGTAATTTATAAAAAAAAAAGCCAGACGTTCTGTCTCGGATAAATTAATTGGAGAAGAAAAAAAAATATTTTCTAATGACAGAAGCTCCTGTCAACTTTTCTATCTGACTCAAAGTAATTATTTTACATCCCAGAATATATACAGAAAGTTCAGGGAAGAGGTACAACATTTCTAAACACCAGAGTTGATCATGGGAAATTATGAGAGACAGGGGACCGATCCCATTTTCTACTTGATGAAAGATATTTCTTTCAGTTATTTCAACAATTTTAGGCCACAAATGTGCCATATATTGGCAAAGAATGTATTTTTGGCCCTATTTATAATCCATCAAGATCATATCAAGACAGTAGGTTCGCAGGTTATAAATTAGTAAATTCAGATTTTAACACTATGTGTTGCTTTAATAAAATGTTATATTTAGTTTATTGTATATCCGTCCATAGGTGGCTGGCATAGAAAACATTCAAATTGAATGGACAAATATCTTATTATAAACAGATAGAACCATTGCATATCCACACTGACCCAATTTTTCGGAAAATTTTGAAGGTTGATGGTCATAACATTTAGCATAAATCCATATAGAGGCATTCTTGTTAGCCGATTCATGTACTTTATCACCCAAGCTATGTCACGTTTTTCTGATGAGATTTCTGAAATAGCTGTCTGAAAGTATAGATAGCTGGATGTTGTTCCCAGCTGTTCAACTCGTATTTGCCATGTTTCATAAGATTTAAGTCACACTATCGCTGCATTCTGTAATATATTAAAGCTTCTTACAAAATGTGATGTAAAATATGGTAATTTGGATGCAGCCTTATATATTTCACAACCAATTCTGCAATACCTGAAAGTATTCTTAATGCAGATAACACATCAAAATTTAATGGTCATGATCGCCCAAATTGTATAAATCATACATAAAATAACTAAACTTCAGTGAACTACTTGGGGATGTTTTAAAATCTTATATAATTAGTTCTGGCAGATACAGTAATGCCCTAAATAATCGACTCCTTAACCACAGCAGAATTATGGGTAACTTTTCAGGATTTAGTCGGAAATATGGCTTGTTGCCATTCATCGGAAAGCTCTCACAGAGCTTTCCGATGAATGGCAACAAGCCATATTTCCGACTAAATCCTGAAAAGTTACCCATAATTCTGCTGTGGTTAAGGAGTCGATTATTTAGGGCATTACTGTATGTCTACCTTAATTCAGGAACTGCGGAGGATACTTCATTTTGTGAATTTTGTTCTTGTGTTTGGTGCCAGCCACTTTCATATATCTGTGATCGTTTTTGTTGTATAAACAAACCATCGTTATTTATTGAATTCTTTATATAAATATTCTGTGATACAAACAAATGAAATTAAATTCTTTTGCCATGATATTTCTGTGATAAATATTTGATCATATGGGTCTCATTTATTTAGTTATTTGTATGTTAGAGATTGATTCATATCTGAAGTGTAAAGAGTCTCTCATGATATATAGGTGCAGCTTGAAAAACCAAATACAGATTGTGAAACCAAAATGATTGTGGGGGATAGATTTATTTTGTTATTATTCATTATATATGGAGCTCCGTGGTCCAGTGGTTAGCGTGTCAGACTTGTATTCGCTGTAAACACAGAGTTGCATGTTAAGCAGCTCGTTGCTTGTCCATTGTGAGTTTTCACACAGCAGTGTCTTGGTCGATTTCAGTGACGTGCAATTGTCAGATTGTTTGCTGTTTCAAATCCCACGCCAAGTTGTGACCCTTGAGCAAGGTCGCTCGTACTGTGTCATCCTTGCACCATTATGCGTTAAACGAGTAACAGTCAGCTTGTCATACTGTTGAGTATCAGAGCATGTTCTTTTCAAACTAGAGCAGAACCTGCAGCCGGTTCATTGGTTGGCTTCTACAAATGACTGGGGTAATATTGTAATGTTCAAAAGATTGTTAGAGCAAATAATTGGTTAATCGCTATATAAAACTGTCATTATTATTTTATTATATTATGTTCCACAGGATTATTCTTAATAAAACACGGGGCTCCAGTGACTCATTTGGTAAGGTGCATAGCACATTAGACCAACATAACCCATCCAGCGATGGTGAAGCTGGTTCGAATCCCAATCAGTGCAGATTTGTGATGCACTCATAAGGAAGTTGACTTTATTTGTGTATCTGGGCAAGTTTGTCAGTTGCAGCCTGTGGGTTTCTATATGATTAAGTGGAGTCATTTCCCATTTCTCTGCAGTATTTCTTTCATCGGTAAAACTGACATCATGATATGGCAGTAAACCCCAATAAAACTAAACTACCTGTAAACTAAACTGTCTACATTATGCACCACAAGTTTTTTTCTGACATTTGAACCCTTCTCATGTAGGACCCTTGAATTTGGTAACTATCACTTAAATAACTTTTCTGGTTTAATTTGAGTACTAGTAGATCTAGTCACTTGAAACCTATTCTACATAAACCATCCATTTATAGAACATTATGTATTGTTCAATCTATAGTTTATGTTCAATCTGGTCCTCGCTCAAGCATAATTTGATGAATATCTGGTCGAGAGTTCATTGACTGAGAGTCTTGTTTTGTCTGGCCTAATTCATTGTTCCACTTTCTCAATGGCTATCGCTACATGGTTTGAGAACATAAAGAAAAGCAAAGATATCATAATTGGTTAATTGTTTGGACCTGCTACATGGCGATTTGCACTCAAAAATACACCTAATAATATTCACTTTGACTTTTGCCAGGTATTGAAATAGGTTGATAAATGCCTGAAATATCGTTCTGTGACAAAACATGTCCCAGTTAGATGCATTGAAGTCATAAAGAATACAACTTTGGAACATGATAATCAATCCCCAAACCTTTGCTGCAACATTTGTATTCATTGAAACTCTGGAATTGGAAACGGAATAACGCGCGATTGTCTGAAAACGTATATTGCATTATCTATAACTTTAAACTATTTAAAATTAATACCCTGCTTTCTCTTAATGTCATTCATCAAAATTATGTAGAACCATGAACGTTTCAGAGCTCTAGGTGCAATTTTTAACGAAATCTACCGAAAGTTACAAGAAACAAAACACGTGTTTTCAGCACAATGGTAAAACCCGTCTTGAGAGACCACACCTTTTGTCCAATCAAAGTGGTCTCTCATGGCAGGTGGTCTCCCATTGAAGGTTGGGAATGGGGTGGTGCACAATCTAATATAATTTTAATCCTCCATAAAGAGTCTGAAATGATATTGATATGATTGATGGATATGGTAAACCTTAGTTTCAATAATGTTTTACTGTATTTCCTGTATTAATTATTGATTCAAATGGTGCATGTACAGGTATATGATTTAACAATGAGTAACAATAACATATTAACGAGTTTGTTCGGAAATATTTCGCATAAGTATGTGTTGAGATACCTCTCGACAAATTAAGTGCACATAATTTTGGGGGTTTGACAAGCCATGTCCCTTTAAGTGCAGTGTATTTGAAACAATTACAAAGTATTTCTGTTATACATTCAATTCATAATTGGCATAAATTCACGTTTTCCCAACCTGGGCACATTTTTCCTTAGAATGATACCGCTTTCCACAGGGTCAACTGCCAGGATTGGAACTGACTACAGATTCCAACAGGCATTGTATTCTCCATGATAAATATGCCTATTATTATTCCACATGAGTTGTATGAACAAGAGACGAATGTCTTCTGCTGTGCACTTTTAACCTATTCAATTCTAAATGGATTTTCCAATTCATTTCTAAAAGTATACAGATCAGAATGGACCTTCGTTCAGAAAGATGCTATTATATTATGTATTGGAATGGTCTATAATTCACTGGGAGGGGTTTTCAGGAAAAATGAGAGGATAGACAGATGGAAAGTTTCATGATATAAGTGCAGAAAGAATTCTTGTTCATTGGTGGCAAATGTTCAGTTAATAAGTTCAAAAGGCTGTTTGTTGAACTTATTATCTGAACAGTTTCTAAGGTAACAACTCAACCATGAGTATTTAGTAAAGAAATGGTTAAAATGTTGATTTCTTTACTTAATTGGTTATATCTCCTACAGATAAATCCCTGTTTATTAAAATATTTATATTTTGATACCAAGATATACCGGACGATAAATGATGAAGTAGACAGGAAACATCCACAAGTAGGCCTCGACACCCTATCATCCTGGACAGATAACTGGCTTTTGAGATTCAATGCAGGAAAATATTTAAAGTTAAGCATATGGAAGCTGGAAATGTCAACAATTACACAGTATCAGAGGAAGGAAATGTGTATACAGTGGAAACTACCAGAGAAGAAAAGGACTTGGGAGTAATATTTGATGAACAATTGAAATTGATACCACACATGACAGCTGCAGTAAACAAAGCCTATCAAAAGCTAGGCCTGCTGAAAAAACCCTTCAAAACTATGGACGGTGAAATATTCCTGATCTTATATTATCAAGAATAGTCAGACTCTGAGGGATGACGATCGAATGAGAGAACACAGATTGACGTCAAGCAGAAGAAGATATAATAAGTTCACACAAAATACATAGTTTTATAATTTGGTGCAATGTAAAAATACAAATATTACAAAAGGTCCTACATATTAATTGGACCATGCAGTGTTACAGTGTTTGTTTACAGCAGTTAATAAGAGAAAAAAGTCTAAATGGTGTCTGTCATTAATGTTTGATTTCAATTAAATTGATGGAGCAAATTTTATTATGATGAAATATGTAGATGTTTTTAGAGAAGTGATCATGAGATGTATTTAGACTCACCCGTCGAACCGAGGATAACATTGAAAAGTCTGTCCCATAAATGGGCAGATTAATTTCCACAATAGTCCTCAGGTTAATATCAAGATTGTATTGAATATCTAAATTTATAAAAGACTGAAGGAAAAAAGACTAATACTCAAGTTCAGAAGATATATTTCCTGGATATGGTGGAATTCTAAACCAACTCAAATCTTATTTGAACGAAGGCTGGAGACAAAAAGATAACAAGTTTGTGTATAAATTTTTAATTGTTCAAGATGCACAAAATAGAACAATAAACTGAGCTCAAGAAGATAGGCATATACAAGTGTAAACTTAATAATGGCCTGAACATCAAAGGTAAAATAAATAGATAGAATGACACAAGTGTGTGAACATGATAACGTTATTACACGAGTTTGTTCTGACGCGATGGTAAAACGAGAACCGGAGGTTCGAGTTTTACCTCGCGGCACGACAAACGAGTGCAATAACGTTAACATGTTCACAAAACTGTGTTGTTCTATGTTTATTGCACACTCTGAAGATTGTAGCTTGTACTATACTAAAATTTACGTCTACATTGTTTATATAATTGAACAAACGTGTGCTTAGTGTAGACTATACCTAATAATTTGGTGAAGGAATTGTCTGTTACGGTTGACGTAGCCAATGACGCTGTTGACGTAATCGGTTTGTATTGTTCAGGAACAGTTTGTATTGTTCAAGAACAATACACAATTGTTTATTGAACGTTTTGAAATCTTCTGTATTTTGCTGCATTTAGCACAAATAAGCCATTGGGTGTGCAATAAAATGTTTAGAATCATTTTAGACCCACCATCCATCTCTTTTTTGTGCTATAGTTTTAATTTTATATTTAGGCATGTGTTTGTCTGTATAATTTTCAGTGCAGGGGGCAATGCTGGCCATAGGCATGCTGGGATCAAGAAGATCCACCACCCAATTTCCCCAATTTTGTCCAGGATTTTTTTTGCCGAATCTTGACTTCTTCGCCATGGTAGAGATCTTTAATGTGCACACAGGACAACCATTTAGCATCGTCTCCCAATCAGAGGGGTGTGCCCAGCCTAATGTCATCCAATGCAGGTCATGACATTACGAGAGGAACGGAGGTATGAAAATCGCCCAGTACGTGTTTTTCAAATTTTGTCTGAAATTCTTTTGCTTCTGGAATCGTTCTGAGAGCACTGATCATGGTAACGATGGTTGTTTCGTGATGCCCATGTTACTGGGGATGCCGATGGCGACACAAAGTCTGACCGATACTATGTCAGATTCGAACCCTCGACTGTGTCAAAGGTGTAGCTCTAGAGGTCGGCCCACAAACTAACTGAGCTATCTGCTCCAATGTGCGGTAACTTCGAATGAACCTTGGATATCTTCCTGTAGTATGGTAAATTGTTTTCGTTTTCTTAAAGTGCTAAAATCCACCATTTCTATACTAAATGGATTCTCCTACTCATCCAGTTATAAACGTATGCATTGGAATGGTCTATTATTCATTTGGAGCGATGTTAAGGATATATGAGCAGACGAAATGATAATACAAGTGCAGAAGAATTCATATTCATTGTTTGGGAAATGTTTAGATAATAAGTTGTTTGTTGAACTTATTATCTTAACATTTCCTAAGGTAACTACTCGTCAATCAGTATTTGGTATAAAAAGGGTTAAGCGGCCCTGTTTCCCCCCAAACTGCATAATTGAGAAAATATGTCAACATCCAAAAAGAATTTCAATGGAAGGTTTGGCACTGCTGTGGTTAATGTAAGAGAGATAACCCAATATTTCTTTACAACAGAAACCAACAGGAAATGGACAGGTTTGAGCAGACAGTTGTGCAATCAATAAATCTAAGGTTAAAATAAAAGAGTGTTAAATGAGATGAAATGATTAATTCTCTTTGATTAGGATCGAGACAACTCTCACCAAAATGAGGAAGAAATACTGCACCCTGTATATAGGTGAGTTATTTGTATAATTGCCTATGTGGGCCATAAATTAACATTTGTGACATTGTTGCAAACAATCAACATCTCATAATATACCAGCATACCGGTCTCTATACATGTACAGTAATGCCCTAATTACTTTTTAGTCGGAAATATGGCTTGTTGCCATTCATCAGAAAGCTCTCACTGAGAGCTTTCCAATGAATGGCAATAAGCCATATTTTCGACTAAATCCTGAAAAGTTACCCATAATTCTGCTGTGGTTAAGGAGTCGATTATTTAGGGCATTACATGTATACTCCAGATCAGGAACATCCTTGATTCAACCATGTACGTTAACGTACATGATTCAAACTATTATATATAATTAAACATTGATTGATTGATTTATTGCTAAGTCACTTATAATAATGAAACAAGCAAAACGTATAAAAACTATGTACAAAATTCAGATATCACATCAAGCCTTGAAATAGCGTGTCTGTCATTTGCAGAATGAGGTCCCCAGAGGGTGAATTTAGTGATGCTACCCCGCATAGCGGGCTAGCATCACCAAATTCACCCTCTGGGAACCTCATTCTGCTGAGGTGTAAGCAGGATGAGGTCCCCAGAGGGTGAATTTGGTGATGCTAGCCCGCTATGCGGGGTAGCATCACTAAATTCACCCTCTGGGGACCTCATTCTGCAAATGACAGACACACTATTTCAAGGGTTGTATCACATTCATCATTGTTCATTTCATATAGGTACACATATGCATGATTATATATAGATCAGTAGTTTGATTAAATTAGATTATTTATTGGTATAAATGATATAATACATGTACATGTATCTATACAATTTGAAACATACAAGATGACACATGTATATACAATGGAATGCTAAGCAATACATTATGAATATGGATAGAACTGTGGTCGACGTACATTAACCCTTTACCCAACAAAACCGGCCAAATAAAGCTTCAACAGCCTAAAATATCTTGAGTCTGTCTCAATAGAACCATACAAATATGGATATCATTGGAACCGGCTCCTTGACCACATTGTGATAGTTACAGTTATGCCCTGTGCCAATGCATTCTCTTATATATGCGAGTCGACCATAGGTCGCCTCGCATATATAAGAGAATGCATTGGCCTAAAAAAAATCTTTTTTTACCATTTTTTCTTACATTCTTTAACAATTTTATAATTTTTAATGTGTTAAGCTAATGCATTCTCTTATATATGCGAGGCGACCTATGGTCGACTCGCATATATAAGAGAATGCATTGGCACAGGGCCCTTCTGTTGGGTAAAGGGTTAAATTTAGTTGTAATTCAGCAGTCGAAAAGTATCAGTATAGGTTATGAGTGATCATATATGATATACATGTACATGTGCTAATTTGTGCGGTAGAGCATAATTTAAATGATAGGCAAGGCTATAATATATATATAATATGGTTAGATATGGCTGCCAAGTGAGAATCAACGTAAGCTAGTGACATCAATCCAATAAGTCTAAGCTTATTAGACTCATTTACACAATAATATACAATAAACTTAGCAAGTAGGATAATTGCATGTGTTCACAACACAATAAATATAAATTCTGATTCTGCTCATATAGAATATGACACCTTCTTAAAGGCACACCTTAGGAATATGTGTTTGAAGGATAGGAGACCCTGGAATTTCTCTCTTGTAGGGTTCTTCCAAAAGTATTTGGGGATATATTAATGTTTTATGATTTCATCGAAATGACTGCAAATAATAAATAAATGGTATTCGTCTCCTAAATATATATGTTGAATATGACACTGCCTTATTTGGAAGACATGTAGATAATTATTTTTTTGTAAAACATAGCCTGTCTAATTAGCATGCAGTCTGCTAGCAACACCAAATTCACCCTCTGGGAACCTCATTCAGCTGAGGCCTCAACTGCTATGGGAGACCTAGGATCAGATTGATGTTCCCAGTTGAAGCTGGTGATGTTCACCCATTAGTCACCTAGATTATGCATTTTAATTTTGGGGATATGGAGACTGAACAGAAAAGTAACTAAATACAATGTTAATTTGAGTTAATTATAAATACTTCAAAGTTAATTTGAGTTAATTATTGATACTTCCCAGAATACGAAGCCTAAGCAGAATGAGGTCCACAGAGGGTGAATTAGGTGATGCTAGCCCACTGTGGGGTAGCATCACTAAATTCACCCTCAGGGGACCTCATTCTGCAAATGACAGACACTAGTTCAATGCTTGAACAATATATTACAATTTCAGTGAACCTGGATGAAAACACAACTGTCGACACTCTCAAGAAAGTCCTTAAACTTCCTAAAAATGAACGCACCAAAATTGAAATATGTACAGACAAGAATGGGAAAAGTCGATGTTTTGGGAAGCTTAGTGTTCCAAAGACGATGGTTGATCAAGTGATGTCGAAAAGCAACACGTAAGTTATTTTTGATGTGTGTGAATTTCAAATCTAAATAATGTCAATATTTATTATTTACATACTACTGTAAAAGTACATTTACTCGTGGTGGTCCAATTTTCGTGGTTGTTGATAACCATGAAATTAAAAACCCCACTAAAAAAATTTATCTTCAAAACTAATGCGGTCGCCATTTTGAGAATGTCATGCGGGAGGTACATGTAACTCTATTGACCCGATGTACATTCAAAGCTTAGGGAGTTATGTTATGAGAAGAGAGTGACTTTCACCTAGGTTATGTAGGTTTATGTAATACAATCTGGATTGTCAACCGGTCCCAGTACCGGTACCCGGCGGTACTTGGCCGTTTCAACGGTACCGGTTCTGATACTCAGTACCGACGGTTCTCGGTACTCGCCAAAAAAGTAAATAGATCAGTATAGATCGATTAAAATTGAAGGAACTTTGCTTTTTTAAGTGTGCCGCAACTGCCGCTTGCATTATGGTATGCTACTATGTGTCAACGGATCAAGCACGCGCGTGACATCCTAATTAATTATATGCCTACAGTGCAAATGCGGAATTTCCGATGGCTCGTCGAGGTGTCTGCACTTCTATTAGTTGGATTTGAGGATTTGGAGGTTACAGTTAGTATCGGCTGACCCACGCATTTATGAACCCACTAAAAAGTCATAAACGGCTGAACCACGAAAATTTATACCAACGAATTTAAAGCCATTCACAGACTATGCTCAAGCCTTGAAATAGTGTGTCTGTCATTTTCAGAATGAGAGGGTGAATTTATTGACGCTATCCCGCACAGTGGGCTAGCATTGCCAAATTCATCCTCTGGGAACCTCATACTGAGACCTCAACTGCTATGGGAGGCCAAGGATCAGATTGAAGTTTCCTAGTTAAAGTTGCTGATGTTCACCCATTAGTCACCTTGATTATGCATTTTATCTTTTACAAATTTGGGGATATAGAAACTGAACAGAAGGGGAAAAAGTAACTAAACATAATGTTAATTTGAGCCTATACATGTAAGTACTTCCCAGAATATGAGGCCTATAAGCACATTGAGGTCCCCAGAGGTTGAATATAGTGATGCTAGCCCGCTGTGCTGTGTAGCAACACTAATTTCGCCCTCTGGGGACCTCAATCTGTGATTGACATAACTAATAATTTCAAGGCTTTGTCAGTCTGTTCATTCGTCTGTCCGTCCGGGGATATATCTCAGCTATTATTGGATCTAAAGGAAATTTTGTATGGATATTCGGCATCAGAAGAACTTTCAAAAGAGGCCCCAATGACAGTGTTTTCCATTCTAGAGTTATCCTTCTTTGTTTCCTTAGCAATAATGATTTTTTGTCCATCCACCCTGGTCCACCTGAGTATCACATCCATGAGTTATAGGATCTCAATGTAATTTTGTTATTGATATTTACCATCACAATGCCTTTCAATAAAGTGTTGGTGATGTTTGCATTTTCCCTTTAGAGATATTTATCCATCGTTTATTTAAATTTTGGGTTCCACTCTACCCATGTTTCTTGTTAATTTTGTCTCATCTCAGTCTTTCAAATCAGCAGGCCTGCCCTTTTTATAAAGCTAAACAAAATAATGATCTGTTTCTGGGGACACCGACCCCTCATAAAAATATGCCCCCCCCCAGTTGCTTTATATGGTCCACCGAAGATACAAATTATAAATCATCGTGCCACTCATCTTCACAATGTAATATCCACAATCTTTGTAAAATACTTTGTTGTTTCTGATCATATAACATTAAAGTTTTCTGATTTGTTGGCATATACTTGGTTATTTTTTACACCCAACAATGTTTTTTGATAATTTAGGAGTAACCCTATTAAAACCTCCCTGTTGGTCATAAAAAGTGGGAATACAAACCTGCCTGCAGGGTAATTTTGTGGTAAAAAATAAATATAATAGCATTTTTTTTAAAGTGTCTGATAAACAGATGAACATCTTTGTGTGAAATAATGTCATGTGTTATCTATTTTCAGGCAATATTTAAACTTGATGGTTCATTATTGTTATTTACCATCACAAGGCCTTTCAATGAAGTGTGGGTGATGTTTTCATTTTCTCATTTAGAGTTATCTATCCCTTATTTATTTCAAATTTGGGTTCCGCCATGTCCAAATTTCAACTTGGCCCCGTGGGTGTATGGCAGCACCAATGATGTAACCTCTTGTTTGTAATTGCCTATTTTACAACATGTTTCCATTTTCAGTAAGGTAGATCGTTGTTACATTGACATACTTCATGAGCTGGAAAGTATCTATAAATCAACATGGACGACGACTGATCAAGGCGTCTACCAGACTAAACCAGTAACAGTACCAGTAGATAGTAAGATAAACTTTCTGTACAGAATGGTGGACGTTGGGACAAGTCTTAGGAACAAACAGTTTATGTCTGAATGGACGGCCGCCATTCTCAGAGCTAAAGCTTGTGGTAAGATTGAATTCGGAAATAATATTGGATAGAATATGATCATTTATTTTTCAATATATATGTATTACAGATAACAAAATTTAATGATGAATGATAAAATTTTAAAACAAATGATGAAATTGGCTGCTATTTTCAAGTAAATTATTACATAGGTTCACGGCCCTAGCTGTTATGTAGAGCAGCAGAAGATAGTGAGAGAAGCCTGTGCCCTGTGGGTTATCTGCCAATGAAATTATGCTCAGTCTGACATGATAATTTTCACCCCTTTGCTGAAGTGATGTCAAAAACCTCGACAAATCAAGAGGTATGAGAATTAATTCCATTAAAATTTTCTATTTGAGCTATTTTTCGTAAATCCTGAATGCCTGTTATATTAGGTATATTAATCCCGAGTACCAGTTAATCGGGGGAGCTATTACCTACTATACAAATTCAAATGATAATAAAAAGTTAATTGTTATTTTACAGGGACAGAAAAGATCATAATATTTGGTCACCTGGATACACATATGGAGATGAAGCGCCTGGCTTCCAAGAAAAAAGGATTTATGTATTTTGCTGCAGGTAACTAGATTATCCTAACTTTTATTGGTAAAGTTTCTGGAAAAACTCGACCTATAGTTTGGTGAGGTTGGGTCGCTGGCAGGCTCACGGTGAGAGGCGGGTATGTATAGATGGCAATAGCACTATGACTTGGAACAAATATTGACTGATTATTTTTATATTTGGTGTATGAGACTTGCTCAACAATGTCTAGATCAAGTTTCGACAACTTTTATCGCGATGGCGAGATTGGTTTGCAGGGGAATATTTGATATTCCTCAACCGTGTTGCCAGTTACAATTAAAGCATATTTAATCCAAGCCCATGTTTGAAGTCGCTCGACCCTGCATCTATGATGCAATGCTTGTATTCCTAGATGTTTACTCAAGGTTAAGAGTTGTAAGTTTAAATGATAAATGTTTGGTATAACATCTGCATATATACAAGAAACTTTACCCAAACATAATTATACAAGGATCATGTCACTTAACAGTTATATGCACATTTTCCTTCAAGAAGAAACTATAACTGCCAATGGAATTTGGATACCACAGTGAAAGGCTTTAATTCTCTACTGCTTGGATTCTCCCATCAGTTATAAAAACATACCTTGAATTGATCCTTCATTTGGAGTGGTGTTTTAACCCTTCCATGACTGGATCTGCCTGAAATTTTGCGAAAATCCTGTGCCAATACATTCTCTTATATATTTGACTCTCCCATAGGGAGCTTCGCATATATAAGAGAATGCATTGGCCCTCACAATATTTAACTTGACATTTTAAGCCATTGCATTCTCTTATATTTGCAAGACTCCCTATGGGAGACTTGCATATATAAGAGAATGCACTGGCACAGGAACTTTAATGCTGCACCAGCGCAACTCCCATCATGAAAGGGTTAATAATACAGAGTAGAAGGTCCTATTCAGTTATATTTGTAGGAAGTGTTTAGATAATAGGTTCCTTAAAATTCCTTTTAGAAGTATTTGATTTTATTATCTGAAATATTATCCAAGTTAACTGTGAAGCTAGTCATCAAAGCATATTATTCCATGAATGGTTTAATTATCAAGATGTTTTATCAATTTATCACTAAAACTTTGATACAGTGACTTATTGGTCCCAGAGCCCGATTGTTTTGATAAATGTTTGTTTTCTATTATCCATATTGTGATACACCGGTCACTATAATACAAGATATTATGTTCTGTTCTGTTTTTGAGATGCGTTTAATCAACTTTTCTAACTAGCTGCAAACCATCTGATTATAACAAACTTACTATTCTTGTAATGTTTATCATTGCTCCCAAGTATAAATAAGCATGAACATGCCAATAAACTATCTTTATCAAATATTTATTGGACGCCATGCACTTTTTTTAGTTTTGCCTAGTTTTGTGAAAATTTGAAAATTGAGTTACTCTGTCTGTGTATTATTTTTGTTCGTGAAATTACAATAAAGGCCGTCCGGCCACAGTGTCCCCCCCCAAAAAGTGGCTTCATTGGGGGCATCAGCTTTTCTGAAAAAAATAACAAGGACCCTAAATCAGAAGCAACCAGACGAAAATGGGTGGATCGTATCCATATTCGAACTTGATCTGTATTTCGAGCTGATAAACTCATATACCAAATTTGATTCAGATATGATCACACACACTAAAGTTATCATCCGGAAACCAGAATTTGACAGGATTATAAGTCGTAAAAGGGCCATAACTCTCACAAAAATGGGCAGAGCAAACCCATATTCGAACCTGACCTGTATTTTGGGCTGATAAACTATCATACTAAATTTGATTCAGATATGATCACACAAACTAAAGTTATCATCCGGAAACCAGAAATTGACAGGATTCTAAGTTGAAAAAGGGCAGATTGTACCCATATTCGAACTTGATCTGTATTTCGAGCTGATAAACGCACATTCCAAATTTGGTTCAGATATGATCACACAAACTGAAGTTATCATTCCGGAAACCAGAAATTGACAGGTTTCCAAGTCGAATAAAAGGTCGGTAGACCTCATGTCCGCCTCTAAGTTTCGGCTTGATACGACCGTTGTTTGCGCATAAAAACCTGTCTTTAGTGCTAGTAAACCTACATACCAAATTTAATTTCATTCAGTACGCATTTACTAAAGTTATCATCCGGAAACCTCAAATTGGCAAAAATTATAAGTCAAAAATGGACATAACTCTGGTGAAAATTGGCGGGCGGAACCCGAATTCAAACTTGACCTGTGTTTTGCTGGGAGAAAGACACATACCAAATTTGGTTTAAATCTGATTAACTCTACTAAAGTTATCATCCGGACACCAACTTTTGGGGTTTTATATGTCGGGTCGGCGGACAAAAAAGGGCCATAAACTGGTTTTGCATATAAACAATCCAAAATCAAGTTATCATCCGGAAACCAAAAAACAGAAGAAAAACTGAATTTTCTATGTCGAAAAAGGGGCATAACTCTGCCAAAAATGGTATGGCAGAACCCAAGTTCGAACTTGACCTGTGTTTTGCTGGGAGAAAGTAATATACCAAATTTGGTTTGAATCCGATTAACTCTACTAAAGTTATCATCCGGAAACCAACTTTTAGGGGTTTTCTAAGTAAAAAAAGGGGCATAACTCTGGTGAAAATTGGCGGACGGAACCAGAATTTGAACTTGACCTGTCTTTTCTGCTAGTAAACCCACATACCAAATTTAAATTAATTTTGGTTCACTCTAACTAAAGTTATCATCCGGAAACCTCGGACACACGCACGGACGGACGTGCTGATTATAATTGTCCTCCGAACCGGTTGGGTCGGCGGACAAAAAGGGCCACAACTCTCGCAAAAATGGGCGGAGCAAACCCATATTCGAACTTGACCTGTATATAGGGCTGATAAACTCACATACCAATTTGGTTCAGATATGATAACAAAAACTGAAGTTATCATCCGGAAACCAGAAAATTACAAGATTCTAAGTAAAAAAAAGGGCCATAACTCTCGCAAAAATAGGCGGAGAAAACCCATATTCGAACTTGACCTGTATTTTGGTCTGATAAACTCACCTATGAACTTTGTTTTTGATCTAATAACCGAAACTAAAGTTATCATCCGGACGCACGCACAGACAGACGGACACCTGCTATTTTAATAGTCCCCTGAAAAAAAAATTCAGGGGAAGAAAAGCTATCTTCTAATATAAATTGATCTATTATTTCATATATGTCAGTCACTTTAGCTTGGCGGACAAGATAAGTTCAACAAACGGCCATTTGTTGAACTTATTATCTGAACATTTCCAACCAATGATTAGGAATTCTTCTGCACTTGCATTGTCTTTTCCGATGTATACCTTTATAACTGTGTGGGACGATCCACTGGGTAAGAAATGGTTAAATTCACACGCTATCTGTATTGTTTCAGGTTTGAACTATAATGAAGCCTGGACGGAGAAGATTGGTGCACAGTTGAGAGCTCTGGCTCAGCATGAAGGCTGTGTTGGTATCGGAGAATGTGGTCTCGATTACGCCCATGATACACCCACCAAAGAATTTCAGAAAGAAATATTTATTAAACAGGTTTGCATGCTAAGGGGCCTAGGGCCATGCGAATCAGGTTTGCATGCTAAGGGGCCTAGGGCCATGCGAATCAGGTTTGCATGCTAAGGGGCCTAGGGCCATGCGAATCAGGTTTGCATGCTAAGGGGCCTAGGGCCATGCGAATCAGGTTTGCATGCTAAGGGGCCTAGGGCCATGCGAATCAGGTTTGCATGCTAAGGGGCCTAGGGCCATGCGAATCAGGTTTTTTCAATCAAAGAGAATTAGGTGTAAGATTGGCGAATTGAATCAAATAAATAATCTCTCCTATATATTTTGATACAATCTGTATTCGAGAGATAACCCACATCCTCCGGACCTCAATGATATGATCGTGAATGAGTATTGATATACCCCACTAAACTTTGACAAACACCAGTAATGGTGTGTAGATAATTTACATATCTCTCCTATATATTTTGATACAATCTATCTAATTTACATATCTCTCTTATATATTTTGATACAATCTATCTGTTTGTCTGTTTGTCTGTTTGTCATTTATACAAATCTACGATTCTCCACCGATCGAGACCAAACTTCCTATCTAGGGGTAAAATCCCACGGACACGGTCGTTGTCGTATTGGTGACCCCGTGCGACGCCCGTGCAGCGCATGCGCAGACGAGATCTCGGAAACGGGTGGAGCTATCGACTTGAAATTTGCTATGTGAATGTAGCTTGCCCCGGATACGAATTTTATCGGGTTGCCGAGCCCGTGCGACGCCAGCTTCGCGCATGCGCAGACCAGATCTAGGAAACGGGTGGAGCTATCGACTTGAAATTTGGTTTTTGAATAGCTATCGACTTGAAATTTGGTTTTTGAATAGCCCGGACAACGTCGGGCTCATCGGCTAGTCTCATATATATTTTGAAGACCTCTGTCTGTATGTTTGTTTGTCTGTATGTTTGTCATTAATACAAATCTACGATTCTCGACCGATCGTGACGAAACTTGGTATGTGTGTGTAGTTTGACCAGGCGGTGGTCGTTGTCGTATTGGCGAGCCTGTGCGATGCCTGTGCAGCACATGCGCAGACGAGATCTCGGAAACGGGTGGAGCTATCGACTTGAAATTTGGTATGTGAATGTATCTTGCCCCGGATACGAATTTTATCGGGTCGCCGAGCCCATGCGACGCCAGCTTCGCGCATGCGCAGACCAGATATCGCAAACGGGTAGAGCTATCGACTTGAAATTTGGTTTTTGAATAGCCCGGACAACGTCGGGCTCATCGGCTAGTATTATATATATGAGCCAAACCTGGGTTACATGGGTATCTAAATACCAGTTTCGGTGAACCTTGGAAACATAATGCCAGTTTTGTGAACCTGGGAAATTTAGTGCCCAAAACCATGAGATGAAGACCAATTGATTGAATGGCATCCAGAAATGAGCGCATTGTGTTAGAACTCTGTTCAGATGTCATGGGCAAGCCTGATTTTAGTGTGCCTGTTATATGCAGAATGAGGTCCCCAGAGGGTGAATTTAGTGATGCTATCCCACATAGCGGGCTAGAAAAGCCAAATTCACCCTCTTGGGACCTCATTCTGCATGGCCCCATCTGCTATGGGAGTCATAGACTCAGATTGAAGTTCACAAAAGGACCCTCGATTATGCAATGTGTCGTCTGCCAATTTGGAGATATAGAGAAACTAAACTAAAAAAGAAATAGAATCTTTGTGAAGAAGTTTCTATAGAAAATTGATAATAAAGAAACTTCCAGAGAATATGAGAATCAGAAACAGAATGAGGTCCACAGAGGGTAAATTTAGTGAATCTAGCCTGCTATGCGGGTTAGCGTCACTTAATTCACCCTCTGGGGACCTCATTCTGCAAATGACAGGCACACTAAACTCAGGCTAGGTCATGGGGTTATTATCTTCAACCATTCCTACATTTTGATCAACCATGCATTATGTTGTACACTAATATCCTAAATAATCGACCCCTAAACCACAGCAGAATTATGGGAAATTTTTCAGAATTTAATCGGAAATATGGCTTGCTGCCATTCATCGGAAAGCTCTCGGTGAGAGCTTTCCAATGAATGGCAACAAGCCATATTTCCGACTAAATCCTGAAAAATTTCCCATAATTCTGCTGTGGTTAAAGGGTCATATACTTCGGGCATTACTGTACACATATATGTTTAGCATGTTCTTATGAAAACAAGACTATAATATTGAAACTATCTCTCCATTATTCATTATTTATTTAACACATGTAATTATTTCTTGGTTACAGATAGAACTTGCATGTGAGTTACGGAAGCCTTTGTTCGTTTATGGAGACAAAGCCCATGAGGACGTCATTTCAACACTAAAGAAATACAAGAATCTACCTCCAGTCATAATTAATAAATGTTTGAGAGGTAAAGAAGATGTGACGGCTTATATAAAGAATGGTTACTACATAGGATTAACAGGTATTATTTACATAGCCTGTATGCGATACACTAAATCCTGTTTGGTGATTGGTCAACTGCCAATTGGGTCACCCGGTTTACATCCCAATACCGGGTAATGTAAAGATCTCTTTAGTTTATCACAAACAGGAAGTTACAAATTGTTGACCTAATCTGACAAAAAGTGGTCAGCTGAATAATTGGGCGTGCTTTTCAAAGTTCAGCCAAATTGCATCTGAAATCAGTTATATATATATTGATCACATTATCGTAGCTAAGAGTTTGGAAATCTTATATCGGGCTGACTTAATGTGCTAGTGGGCTAGTCTCAAATTATTGGCCATTTTGTGAAAATAAATAACAATACACTCAGTTTATGGGAATAAATCATCAAAAAGCTATATAAATATAAGAAATGAATGTAGTGGGTGTGTTTGTTATTGGGGGATATGGTGCTGTGGTCGTTAGGGGTACATTTAGTGTAAACCGCTTAGCGGAGTTATCCCCCTTTTTAAAACTTTTTAGCATAATTTTGTCCCAGCTTGTATTCCTTGTGTTGTTTTTTGTGTTTGTTTGTTTTTAAGAAAAAAATTGTTTAATATGTAGCCCAATTGCATTGCCAGGGTATCCTTTGTCCCATTGGGACAGTCTCACATCTAGTTAAAGCCACATGGTGGTTTGCGCTCAAAAATACACATAATATTATTTGCTTTTGAATTTTTCTCAGTATCGAAATAGGTCGATAAATATCTACCTTTCTACGAGCATTATGTAACCCAAAAATAAGTAATGAAAAATACAACTGTGAATACGGTGTTTGGGTCCCAAACAAAAAAACGCCATTTAAGTGACATGGAACAGAAAAGAGCGTTCCGTGGTATATTATTCCTGATATGGTAGCAATAAAGAGCGTTTAACTGACTTCTGGTGAAAAGTTGAAAACTGATGAAAAATGGCTATGACTTTGACAAGTGTTTCTCAGATTATATGAAGCCGGTATACCAATAGTTCGTTTATATTCCCATCAAAGATACGTTACACACTGAACTACATGGTATATTCATCTTTATTCACAAGAAAGGATTCTATGAGATCCGTTTAAAATTTATTATTTTGGTACGAAATAGCTTAAGTACCTTTTGAATCATTTATTATTATGACGTAGCAGGTCAAGGTCATTTGTCCACTCGTTATGTATATAAGCAAGTGGACCCACAGTAAACAACTTCTTTTTCTCTTGTGACAAGATTCGAAGGGAAGTAAAAACTAACGCTATGAGAAATGAAACCACATATTATTGTCGGCTTCTTTTAACAATTCCGTTCCACATTTTTTAACTTGTTGTGACATCGGTTCAATTTTGGAAACGACACAATAATTATTAAATTAATATCAGAGTGACAATTTCATTCAATTTCCCTGTTTTATTTGTTTTAACGCAAATAAAATAAAAAAATTATATTGTTCTGTTGAAAATTGTGGGTAATTTCCCAACTTCCGGTTTCGGAACACGTGGTTTAGAATTCGGAATTAATTTCGGAATTGCACTTCGTCTGTTTATATGCAGCGGTTCATGTGTTGAACTTTCTGGGACAATGCCTATACAGCACAGTTGTTATGTTATCTCTGTTTCTTGTGGTTTTAGAATGTAAGTATTAGAACATTCAACCAGTGAGACAACATTGGTTTTTAACTTTGTTTATGTTGAAATTGGCACGTGACAACATTCGTTTTGTTTACGTCAAAATTCTGAAATTGTCACTCACAAATCTGTTTCATGTTGACATATGTAGCAAAATTAGGGATCAGGTTTGGGTCCCTTTTCGTTTATCTATGAATTAACTCATTAGTGTGGTTTTTCTTTGCTCATAGTTCACTATGAAATAATTTACATTACATTGAGATTGTTTGCCAACAAAATAACTTTTTTGTCAGATCAATATGACACAATTTCACAAATAATAATGTGAAGCATCAGTCACCTAATTTCATGGTAAATTTTTGGGTCCCTTTCCTGATCCTTATACATGTAACTGGTCATACCACAGGCTATTTTCTTCCTCGTGTGGCCTCGGTTTCAGTAACCCCATTGTCAAGCAGGTTCAGGCTAATCCAATTCCTCGTTCCATGCGGACCTTGAGGTGGCCCAGCCGCATACTTCACCATTGAATTCACTGTAGCCAGACGCCATACTGTTCCGAGGGTGGGTTCCAGTGTTCACGGATCCGACCATGCTCGCCTGCTCCTGCTGGATCCTACCTCAGATTTCGTCCTCCCACATCCCTTTCACAAGCATGTGCGATGTACAAAATCTGTCAGCCTCCTAGGGAGCAACTTAATTGGTATCGCATCACAATTTGCCATCCAAACTTGGATAATAGCCATGCAATTTGGTATGAATTTTATGTCAACTTTTTATGAGATTGAGAACAAAATACTATCTCATCATGTCCATGTGAGGCTATTTATTTGATAATCAAAATTTCCAAGTACTGTACTGACCCGCGTTTAGGCCCAGGGGGCCTTTGTTTTATTTGAGCTCAAAAATCCAAGTGGGCTTAAACTCGGATATGGCCCTTTGCAAAAATGCAAACCAAAAATCCTAAGAAATTATTTGGGAATTTTTTCAATTAAATGTGAATATTAAAATATTATAATAACACTTCAAGTCTTGTAGTTTTATTGGACAACATTCCCATGTTAAAATGACACTATTATGTAAGTAGTCTTGACTGACAGCCGTCAAAGTGCATGCTTGGAGTCAGGAATGCCCTGGTTATTATGTAAGCGGCAATGTGGGTTATCTATAGTCTGACTATAGTTTATATCAATGTTCAGATTTAATCCGATTAGAAAAAACAATAAGCCCGGCGCTTTATTCGTGATCCATTGTCTACATAGAGGATGTTACAATGGCGACTAATTGCATGTTTAACAAAAGCCAGTGAGTGTAATTATTTAACAGCACTGACAAGGCAGTTGTATTTCTAATAAAACGGCATTCTGAACTCCTCGACCTGTGACCTCTGGGGGCAAACGGTGACGGAATCTGATGAGGTTTGCCGAATGCTAAAACGTATAAAAAAAAAACGTATACAAAAGCACGTGTTTGAATATTTTGGTTTCGAGTGAATAAAGTTGACGCAGTTTGGAAGACATTTTTGTTAATTGACAAGTCCCCCTTCTGCTCCATTATGATACCCACTGTGTGTTTACATAACCAAGAGGCCAGTTCTTTGTGTTTGGCCACATGTAGGAACACACAGGTCTACGTTGTCACTGAACACGAAAAATATGTTTTTACAGTACCGGTACTGTAGTTGGAACAGGTGTGCTTTGATTAAACTTAAAAGTATTGCACGCGCATAGCCGCACATGGCTTTTAAAGCTATACGCTGTTAGCAAGTGTGTTGTATTTTATGTCTGTTAAACGTTTGGTTTCCCCAGGGAAGTATAATTGAATAAAGAAATGTGAATTTAAGATTCACTTTATTGTATTTCATTTAATATTATCACTTACCTACGAATTATAACTTTCCATTTTTCGTGGCATTCTCGCCGTCACCGATCGTTTGTGAATATACTTCTTGGAATTATTTATTTGGGGAGTATCATTAACAAATACTTACTTACCACTGCTGAAATTGAACAAAATTTGGGGTGGGCTTAAACACGAATATACCCCTGTGTATGGAATTTGGCCAATATATATGGGTGGGCTTAAACACGGGCATGGGCTTTGAACCGGGTCAGTACGGTAAGTTGCTCCCTGGCGTCTACCCTCGGGTGGAATTGCTGTTAAGACCATTTCCCGGGACTCTGCATGACCTTCAAATGCTTGCTATTTGGCGGGAGGCAAGTTGTACCAGTGTAGCCACTGGGGCGGTAGCGTTTCATAGTCACTGTCTTGGGGGGTGATACTCGAATCGAGTAATATCTCAGATCTTGGGCTCGTGTCATCTAAAAGTTTCGGTTCATTCTATGTATATTTGACTGCTCTGCCCATTCAACATGTAGTTCAATGCAGATTGTGTGCATTTAGAAACACTAGTGTGGTGTCGTCCTGTTGGTCAGGTTTCTGGATTCGTGTCGTGACCTAGTAGGTCGCCGCTGCCCTACTGGCTACACTGTATGCTTCTGCTTCCTGTCAGGGTTTAAGCTGTCTCCGGTTAAGGGGGGAATCAGTCTGCTCATTAATCACTCCTCGATGTCTCTTCCAAGGCTTACACAGTCCTGTTTATTCAGTTTTTAACTCTAAAGATAACAAAATCCATTGCTTGGATCTGACGATTCCACATTTAGATTACATTTCTGATTAACAGGGCGACTTGCCATCCAACGCGAATCCTGATTCTCACTTGGATTTCGAAGAGCTCTTGCTGCTTTTTCTTGTCTGTAACAAAGAACTAAGTTAATTGCAAGGCATCGAGGGGTTGCAGACGCAGTTTCTCTCCTCGGATATGGGTCCTGGGGGGTTCGAGGGGGGACCGAACACTGGGCCACCAGACAGCGCGCCGTCTAATGCCGGGTAATCTCGGGTGCTGTCTATAACAGTGAACATAGTGCAGTCATCGGCCGGGGCAGAGACTTTTAACAGACACTCAATTTGTTTTTTCATGCGGTTTTACCTGGGCTCATACTTATTACCTTTCCACCTGTCACTGATTAGCATTGTCCTTTGTTTATGGGTGACCGTTCGATTCTTCTAGTGGTAAATTTACACAGATCATCTTTCACCCTTACTACGGTTCCATGGGGCATAACACCAAGCCTTGGATTCCTTCTAAGATTTTGCGAGCATCACTCGGTGTTGGGCTGGGTTTTTTCTGCGAACCAAGTTGGGAATCATATTTCTCTTTGCGTAGAACATTCATCATCTTTTGACTCTACAGCCTTAGGACAATCCCAATGAGCTTTCCCTGTAGTACCAGGATTAGATCTATTCGCGCTCAATATTATGGCTTTACAGTTTGGGTTCGCTTATCGGGTTACGATATAGACAATTGAACTCGCGCAATCTTCTGGGGTGGCGGGTATGGTAGGTAATAACATGTTCCATGGGAACAGGTGCATTTCAGAACTTTTAGCCCTGCGTCATGCCAACAAAACTCATTGATGCCCTGCTTGATGGAGTTGGGCGTTACTGTACTCAGTGCTCCTTTTTTGACAGGCTGTCTTGAATTACTACACAACAGACGAGCTATTCGTCTAACGGCGCACATGAGGCAATCATTGTTGGCGACAGAGTCTCTGCTCGCGGGGAGGAACTAGGGTCCGGGTCCTCGCTGTATGAGCGGCAGACAACCGTCCGACCATACACACATGTGATTGGTCTTCAGTAAAATGTGCCCTTCTGTACAGTGGTGCTCGGGGTGTTTGGCCGCTTGGCCGCGGCGGAGTTGTTGGTGGTTTTTCGGGATTTGGTCGGTGGTGTGGTTTGTTGCTGTTCATCGGGGGGCTCTCGACGAGAGCTTTCCGATGGGTGGCGTCGGGCTGTGTTTCCGGTTGGGTCCTGGAGGGTTGCCGTGGTTCTGCTGTGGTTGGGTGGTCGGTTGCTTTGGGCATTGCTGTGTACTTTTGCCTTGGTGGATGAGGTGAGCTACACACAGCTCATGGACCCGGGCCCTTCATCTGTTAAGAACAATCAGTGAATAACAAGAAGATACAATCTTCTTGTTATCAACATTCTGGTTGTTTTTAGACCTTAATCATCCATGGCTTGTTCTTTCTTTCAGATTGTTTGGAGTAGTTCCATCACGATGGGTCTCCTCCTTCTACACATTTTCTAATAAGTTACATGCAGACTGCAAAGTATTCCTTTCAATCATGTGTACATGTAACTGCATACACTATTGGATTGACAGGCTGTGGAAGTAGTTTATAACTCAGGACTCTCCGAACTTTTTCTTCTCGATTGTTTCGATACCAGAAAACATTTTGGGACTTTCCAAGTCATTTAACGCTCTTGATCGACTTAGTTACCTGGGGTTTTTGTTACCAGTTTCCAGCCTTAAAGTAAATTCCGATCAGGGGCATTGACCGACGGAATATGCATGGCCTCTGTCGGGTGTATTTATTAACTGAAGTAAAATACTGTCATTTGACGGTCAGTCAGAAAATACTTATTTTGCGCCTTGATCAGTTTGTCGATTTGGGGTTGCACATTTACTGACAGTCGGTCGCAGACCTTACAAGCATGATGCAGTGGCTATTTAACTCTGGGTTTTCTTCACCATACATGAGTTGGTGGTATGTTTCTAATCGCCTTTACAGTTGCTACTTCCTCGTGTTACATCCAGATTGACCATTCAGGTAACAATAGATTTCCTTCCTCTGGTGTCGAAACGTCGGGATAGCTTGGTTCGTTCAGTCACATACCATGGCGCTGGGTGACCTATGCTTTCTGCATATAACCAGCTTACTCCAAGGAGGAGGTGGCACATGCATGTACCTGCATATGAGATTTCACAATTACAGGTTTGTCTGACTTCAGAACCAAAGGGGGGAGGTGCAGAGTTTCAGCCATTGGGCTTATTCTCCCACTTTCTCCACTCTACCTGGTAGCATCAATCAAATCTGCAAATCAGTACCTTTTGATCCATTTGTTGCTAAAAAACTCAGCAGGTTCAAAAGAATTATTCTCAACTAAAATACCATAGTATCTCATTCCTCGCAGCCTCCTCCTATGAGTTGATTCTACCATGTAGTTCAGTGTGTAACGTATCTTTGATGGGAATATAACATTTTCAATAGAAAATACATATTCCCTAATAAGATACTTACACACTGAACTAACATGTCCCTCCAAAATTGGGATTTTCCCTCCCCGCTGCTCGGTCACACCCCTCGAATCTTGTAAGAGGATAAAAAGAGGCCGTTTACTGTGGGTCCACTTGCTTATATACATAACGAGTGGACAAATGACCTTGACCTGCTACGTCATAATAATAAATGATTCAAAAGGTACTTAAGCTATTTCGTACCAAAATAATAAATTTTAAACGGATCTCATAGAATCCTTTCTTGTGAATAAAGATGAATATACCATGTAGTTCAGTGTGTAAGTATCTTATTAGGGAATATGTATTTTCTATTGAAAATGTTATTTATCGACCTATCGTATCTGTCGGTCGAAATTACGTAGAAATTTTTTTTGATTTTCGAATGAGCCATGTCTGTTTAAAATTTGTTGTAGCCAGAGGTCTGAAACCCTGACTATATCTTTAATAACAATGTTATGAAAAAACTGACCATGAATGAATGACTTACATTATAATCATTTTCCAGGTTATGTTGGAAAAACAGATGCAGAATGGATCAAGTTGATTCCAGACGATCAACTAATGCTTGGATCTCGGACAACGTTCTATTTACCCAGTTATGGAAAAGACGTAAAGTCACGTTTTGATCCAACCCCTGAAGCTCGCAATGTTCACGATACATATACATCTGCCAAGAGGAGTGAACCATGTGGATTACCTGCGTTTCTGGAGTTTGTTGCATGGGCAAAAGGAATGGACCCTACGGAACTGTCAATCAAATTAGTCAACAATTCTTACAAAGTTTTCAAATTCTCAAGCGAAACAGTGCCTACATGTGTGCCTTCTTCAAAATATAAATATTATTTAGAGAAATTACTCATTGTAATTGGTGTGATTTTTGCTGGATGTTATGTTCTTTGGTTGTTACTGATTCTGGAATTCGTCAAAATGGATGATTTATTAGAACTATTTAAAAGATGATAGCACTTTTCACCCATTTTTTACCTATTTATATACACAATATTTTACATTAGAATTGAATAAAACAAAATTAGCAACCATGTTGTTAATTCTGATGTATGCCTTCTCTTTTTACCTTGTATGTACTGATGAAAACACACAGTAAAAGGGGAGAGGTGACAACTAGCATACAGTAATGCTCTAAATAATCGACTCCTTAACCACAGCAGAATTATGGGTAACTTTCAGGATTTAGTCGGAAATATGGCTTGTTGCCATTCATCAGAAAGCTCTCACTGCAGAAAATTCCCAAACGATCACTATTATTTGTCATTGAGACAAAGAGTGAAATTGCCATCACTATTATTAATTTCAGCCTAAATCCCCACCCATCACGATTATTAGGCACCTGAGAGTACACAATTGAGCATCAAACATAAAGGTAGAATGTAATGAGCAAATAATTTAGCCGAGATCACTACCATTGTCAACATTTCGTAGCCACGGAGTTGTAATTTTTTACTGAAACAAATTAATACTCAATTATTCTTCAAATACTTCCGGCAGCCGGCCAAAAAAAAAGGCAGTCCATATGCTGTGATTTGAGCTTCAGTCTCATACAAACCTTGAAATAGTGTGTCTGTCATTTCCAGAATGAGGTCCCCAAAGGGTGAATTTACTGACACTATCCTGCTAGCATCACTAAATTCACCCTCTGGGAACCTCATTCTGCTTAGTACTCATCTTCTCGGAAGTATCAATTAGTCTCAAATTAACATTGTTTTTAGTTACTTTTTCCTTCTGTTTAGTTTCTATGTCCCCTAATTTGCAGAAGATAAAATGCATAATTGAGGTGACTAATGGGTGAACATCACTAACTTCAACTGGGGAACTTCATACTGACCCTAGGTCTCCCATAGCAGTTGAGGCCTAAGCAGAATGAGGTCCCAAGAGGGTGAATTTGGTGATGCTAGCCCACCATATGTGATAGCGTCACTAAATTCACCCTCTGGGGACCTCATTCTGCAAATAACAGACACTATTTCAAGGCTTGGTCTCGTACAGAGGTGTTAATTTTTCTCACCAAGTTAGTTTTAAACCACTCAGAATATAAATTATAGCAGGTTTATTTTCTAACTTCTGTGTTCGGGGGCATCGGTGGCTCAATCGGTTAGGGGTACCACTCTAAGCCGTTTTGCCCTCCATCGCTGGCGATAAGGGTTCAAATCCACATGTTTCCATCGTGGACTTTGTAACTCGAAATCTTTATCTGGTGGAGTTGCCAGTTACTCGCCGATGGCCAGTGGTTTGCCGCACATGGTCGACGAGTTTATCAGCCATTAAAATCACTGTTAGATTAGCCGTAAGTGTGCGGATTTCCTCCACCAGTAAAACCAGCAATGTCATGATATAGCCTTAGTTGCTGAAAGCGACATTAAACCCCAATCAATCAATCTAACTTCTATGATCATGGAGTTAACCCATTCATGACGGGAGCTTGGGGTTCATGACAGGAGCTGGGCTGGTGCAGCATAAAAGACCCTGTGCCCTGCATTGAATTCTCTTATATATGCGAGTCTCCCATAGGGAGCATCGCATATATAAGAGAATGCACTGGCTTACAATGTTAAAGGATTACTCTGGATTTTTTTTATCAACAGCATCTAACTCTTGACAGGCTATGGGTCAATTTACCCCCATGTTTAAATTTTCACCGACCAGATTATACATTATTATTTATGATTTTATTTGATTAATTAGTGCCTTTTAAGACAACCTGATGTAAACGGGACCTATCTAATAATATTTTCCGGGTCAAATTACCTCTATATACAAATTTTCAGCTCTGATAGTCCAGCCATTTCTGTATCTGTTATTGATTACCATTGTTAGATAAAAGCCACTTGCGTCAACCTTTCAAGTTTGACACTGCGCTAGTAGTCCCTCATGTGACGTAACATGAGGGAACATTAACTATTCAGACTGCATAATCCATAATGGAATAAAATTAATTAAATCGGCATAACTTCAGTTACGGGCGGCCTATCTAAAAAAAAAATCGGCACCATGCTCAGTGGATTAGCGGCGATCGATAACGATAAAAAAATCTGGACCAGAGTAATCCTTTAAAGTAAATATTGTCAGGCCAATGTATTCTCTTATATATGTGAGGCTCCCTATGGGAGACTCGCATATATAAGAGAATGCATTGGCACAGGGTTTGGGAAAAAGTTCAGGAAGCTCCTGTCATGAAAGGGTTAACATAAAAATGACCCGCCCAATCTCAAACATTTTTCTTGATTTTGTAATTTTCTTTGCTCAATATTTAATTTTTCGTCAATCATGATCTATAAGGCCAAAAAAAAAAAAGTTTTGGTTCTCAGGCCCCGCCGCATTGAATAAAAAGGGCTGCATTAGGCCTTTTTATTGCAATACCTGATGTTATGACAAAAAAACTTACGAAAAAAAGAAAAAAATATATATATATTATTTTATCAACATGTCCATAGCAGATATGTGTTGAATATTAGTGTGCATTGAGCTCTAACATGTAATGTGTTAAAAAGTGACTTGCAGGCTTACAACAGGAAGTAGATGATTACAATTCAGAAAATGATTAGCTGATCCTCATGCTCTTCTTACAATTAGTCATTGTGAACAACTTACACTAATTGTAACTTTATACAATTGAAAGGCACAGGACTAAATTCAGGATCACATATTAGAATGGGGAGGTATCAGTTTTTAGACAACAATAACAGTAGTTAATGTCAGGGGCATTATATATTGTTAGGTAATCCCAGTCATACACTGGTAGTACAATGTCATTTTTATATAAGACTAAATGAGTTTATATGCATAACAGTTCCCTCTACCTTTCTGGTTATTACTAGACAGAGGAAGGTATCTTTGTCCATGCTTACTATGCCCAGAAAAAAATAAAAAATAAAAATAAAACCCTCCCTCCCTCATTGATTTGAAAAAAAAATTGCTCGAGAACCAAAACACTTTTTTTTTTGGCCTAATCAGAATATAATAGTTTAACATTTGCATTTAAAAGGTATACTATCATAATCTCTCTCTTATCCGTGTATGCATTCCATTGAATTGGATCTATCATTGAATTTTTGGGTTCATATGGTTTATTACAGTTAGTAAAATATCTTGTAAACATGATATGAAAATCTACCCAACCACCTCAATTTATTTTACCAGAAAAACTGATTAATTTTGTTTTGACTAGCTCCAGCACTGTTGTGGTTAATATAAGAAAGATAATCCAATATTTGTTTACAGTGGATACAACCAGGAAATGGACAGGTTTGAGCAGACGATTGTGCGATCAATAATTCTACTATTTTTAAAAACGGGCTGAAAATGAGATGAAATGATTAATTTTTTGAATGGGTGACAACTCTTACCAAAATGGGAAAGCATTACCGCACTCTTTATATAAGTGAGTAATTTGTATCGATTGAGCTATTAACCCTTTACCCAACAAACCGGCCAAATAAAGCTTCAACAGCCTAAAATATCTTCGGTCTGTCTCAATAGAACCATACAAATATGGATATCATTGGAACCGGCTCCTTGACCACATTGTGATGGTTACAGTTATGCCCTGTGCCAATGCATTCTCTTATATATGCGAGTCGACCATAGGTCGCCTCGCATATATAAGAGAATGCATTGGCCTAAAAAAAATCTTTTTTTAACACTTTTTACCATTTTTTCTTACATTCTTTAACAATTTTATAATTTTTAATGTGTTAACCCTTTACCCAACAAACCGGCCAAAACCGGCCAAATAAAGCTTCAACAGCTTAAAATATCTTCGGTCTGTCTCAATAGAACCATACACATATGGATATCATTGGAACCGGCTCCTTGACCACACTGTGATGGTTACAGTTATGCCCTGTGCCAATGCATTCTCTTATATATGCGAGTCGACCATAGGTCGCCTCGCATATATAAGAGAATGCATTGGCCTAAAAAAAATCTTTTTTTAACACTTTTTACCATTTTTTCTTACATTCTTTAACAATTTTATAATTTTTAATGTGTTAAGCCAATGCATTCTCTTATATATGCGAGGCGACCTATGGTCGACTCGCATATATAAGAGAATGCATTGGCACAGGGCCCTTCTGTTGGGTAAAGGGTTAATTCACATTGTTACATTTAACAAGTCTCACATTCTTCCTGATTTGTAATTGTAATTGGTGATATTTGTTGATATAATTACTTTCACTTTAACAGTAATGTTTACCTAATATTGGTTGAACCCTTTCATGATGGAAGCTGCTGCGCTGGTGCAGCATTAAAGATCCTGTGCCAGTGTATTCTCTTATATATGTGAGTCTCTCATAGGGAGTCTTGCATATATCAGAGAATGTACTGGCTTACAAGGTCAAGGTAAATATTGTTAGGCCAATGTATTCTCTTATATATGTGAGGCTACCTATGGGAGACTCGCATATATAAGAGAATGCATTGGTAAAGGGTTTTCTAAAAGCTTCAGTCATGAAAGGGTTAATATGTGAAATCTCAGTACTGGAGGGCTATCAATAATAGATATAAAAACAAAGTCTTTCTATTTCCCTTAAATCATGCCTTGAATCTCTACTCTGGCTAACACCGTCAAGTCTGAGTTTAGGGTGCCTGTCATTTTCAGAATGAGGTCCCCAGAGGGTGAATCTATTCTCAATAGCATGCTAGCATCACCAAATTCACCCTCTGGGGACCTCATTCTGCATGGCCTGTTATGGGAGACATAGACTCAGATTGAAGTTCCCAAATGGTGAATCTTGTTATATACACCCATTGGGAACCTCAATAATGCAATGTATCATCTGCCAATTTGTTTGGGAGGCCAAATTCACATTTATTAATAATTGCTTCAGCACAATTAATTTTCCATATATGGCTAAACCCCCAGTTAATTAATGAATAAATCCAATACAAAATTAATAGTATCAGCGCAATTCATTTGCGCTTCAGCTCAATTATTTTCCCATATATGGCTAACCTCCCAGTTCAGGGGTGTAAGCTTGTAACAATAATTGTGCTTCAGCGCAATTCAATTGCAATTGATATGAATTGAATTGTGCTGAAACGCAAGTCAATTGTGCTGAAGCGCAATTATTAATAAATGTGAATTTGGCCTCCCATAAATTTGGGGAATATAGAGAAACTAAATCAAAAAAGAAATAGAATCTATGTAAAGAAACTTTCTAGTGAAGATGAGGCCTAAGCAAAATTAGGTCCCCAGAGGGTGAATTTGGTGATGCTAGCCCGCTATGTGGGATAGCGTCACTAAATTCACCTTCTGGGGATCTCATTCTGCAAATGACAGGCACACTAAACTCAGACTCTTATGGAATCTTATAAAGTCAAAAGAATAACGTGGAGAATATATTTCTTAGTTAATTGTTCCTTAATAATGTACTTCACTGTAGGTGAATATCCCAACTAAAAATTGCATGCTATTAATTGTGAGCTGATATCGCAAATAAACATCAAATTAATTACCCAGGAGAAATTCCATAATTGTAAGCGACGCAATGTAAATTAGCTCACAAATTCACTTAAATCGTGAAATTTAGAGCTGGGTCCTTTGCCTACAGTGAAGTACATTATTAATAATTATTATTAACCCTTTGAGTGCCAAGTCCGATTTTTGTATCAACCCATATACCCTGTGCCAATGCATTCTCTTATATATGCGAGTCGACCATAGGTCGCCTCGCATATATAAGAGAATGCATTGGCCTAACAATTTTTCATCATTTCTTATTATTTTTTACAATTTTTTACAATTTTAATCATTTTTATGTTTACCCATACCATAGTATGGTAAACATAATGTCGACGTCCGGATTGACCACTCGTCGTGCGTCCGTCCGTCCGTCCGTCTGTCTGTCTGTCTGTCTGTCTGTCTGTCTGTCCGTGGACACTTTACGCATGGTGTGATAACTCAAATATTTTCTATCCGATCGGAACTAAATTTTGTATATGAATTTCTCAGACTGAAATACAGATCGAGTTCGAATATGGGTTTGATCCGAGTTTTTTTTACGGAGTTATGGCCCTTTTTCGACTTCGAATTCACGCATGCTGTCATAACTCAAACAATTTTTATCTGATCGGAACCAAATTTGGTATGCGAGTTTCAGAGCCCAAAATACAGATCGAGTTCGAATATGGGTTTGATCCGAGTTTTTTTTACGGAGTTATGGCCCTTTTTCGACTTCGAATTCACGCATGCTGTCATAACTCAAACAATTTTTATCTGATCGGAACCAAATTTGGTATGCGAGTATTAGAGCCCAAAATACAGATCGAGTTCGAATATGGGTTTGATCAGAGTTTTTTTTACGGAGTTATGGCCCTTTTTCGAATTCACGCATGCTGTCATAACTCAAACAATTTTGATCTGATCGGAACCAAATTTGGTATGCGAGTATCAGAGCCCAAAATACAGATCGAGTTCGAATATGGGTTTGATCCGAGTTTTTTTTACGGAGTTATGGCCCTTTTTCGACTTAGAATTCATGGATGCTTTGATAACTAAAAAAAATATTATCTCATGAGAACCAAATTTGGTATGTGAGTTTCTCTATCTAAAATACAATTCGAGTTCGAATATGGGTTTGATCAGATTATTTTTAATGGAGTTATGGCCCTTTGATATAGAATTCATCCATGCTTCGATAGCTCAACCAGTTATCGTCTGATAGGAACCAAATTTGGTATGTGAGTTTCTCAACTCAAAATACAGATCAAGTTTGAATATGGGTTAGATCCTGTTTTTATACCAGAGTTGTGGCCCCTTTTTAACTAAGGATTGAACAGATTCGATATTTTTATGCTTATCATGTAGAACCATAGCAGCTAACCCCTGTGATATCAGTTGGCACTGAGAGAGAGAATAGATTAACTTGTATTATTGGAAATTAGAGTTATTTTTAGCCATCATATTGTCAGGGCACAGTGGAAGCTGTAATTGGACAGAGAACTATCTGTTGTTTATTGTATTTCCATACAGCTCTCTGGTTTATGATATCAATGCAGTGTTCCAGTGACATACCTGTACCTAATTTTATTGAGTTAAAATTGTTAACCCTTGTCATCAATTTTATGCATTTGTATATTTTTCATGTAATCATTCTCCTATTATATCCCTTTCACTTGTATGGATTTTTGTGGTTAAAATGAACCCTTAATTCTCAACATTCCTTATACTTAGCAGAAATACCTTTCATCTGATATATCTCCTTTTATTGAGATGTATGTAAATTTTGTATGTGAATTTCTCAGCCCAAAATACAGATAGATTTCGAATTTGGGTTTGATCCATTTTTTTATATTTTAAACAGAGTTATGGCTTATGGATATTCGTGTCAGAACTGAAAATAGCTGATCACTATCGCCAAGGTATGGGTTAAACATCTGCCGATCGTGATCGGCCTCTCGTTTCTTATATTCTTTAACAAACATTTTTTTTTATTGTTTTTTATTTTTTAGGGCTGATTTTACAGACTGTAAATTAGGGCCGATGAGATCGGCCCCTGGCACTGAAAGGGTTAAGGAACAGATAATAACTAAGAAATATATTCTTGTGTAAATTTTTCGACTTACTAAGGTTTGCTGTCAACATGTCAAAGTTCCAAGGTTTTGTACTGGTGGAATATGATCTCTACAGTCGTTAGCCAGAGATTGATGGCATGATCTATATTTCTCTATCCAATCGCAAATCAAATGTTTTATGGAATATTTTGTAATTTAGATGTTCAAGATGCTATCAGAACTTTATAAAATGTTTGTTAATAAAATGGCTGCTGCTCTAAGAGTATAAATATTTCTTCTTGGTGATGATGGTTTTATAATCCTTTTTGAATGTTCACATTTACCCACTGCAATTTACTTATGTCCATTTAATTCTTTTTAACTTTAATGAACATCTACAAAATGTACGACTTTACTGACATGACATTGTGTGAATAATTCAAATGTGATTAATTCTTGCCAGTTGGGAATTATTTTTAAATTAAAACATGCTGCAGAATGAATGAACTTTATGAATACCCTTTCTTTACTGAATGGATTCTCCCACTCAGTATTAATAGTATATATTGGAATGATCCATTATTGATCTTGAGGAGTTTTCAGGGAAAATAAGCAGACACCAGATAATACAAGTGCTGAAGGAGTAATATTTATTGGATGGAAATGTTCAGATATGTTCAATAAACAACCATTGGTTGTTTATTATCTGAACATTTCCTAAGGGATTTCTACTCATCAATGAGTATTTAGTATAGAAAGGGTTAAATACCCTATGGGTATTTTAACAATATATTACAATTTCAGTGAACCTCGATGAAAACACAACTGTCGAAACACTGAAGAAAGCTCTCAAACTTCCTAAAAATGAACGCACCAAAATTGAAATATGCACAGACAAGAATGGGAAAAGTCGGTGTTTTGGGAAGCTTGTTGTTCCAATAAAGCTGGTTGATACAATGCTGGCGTTTAGTGACACGTAAGTTAATATAAGATTGTGTTATAAATAATTATATTCATGTACTATTAAATGCTCATTGTGTGAAAGTTTTGAGTCTAGCATTTAACTCCTTAGTTAGTATAGCAATATTAGCATAAAAAAGAAAACTGATTTTAAAATTTGCAATCTCTTGATTTTAGAATTTAGTTCCTGGATCTGCTAGGACATTACATCACTGCAGATAGACTTCTTTGTTGTATTGGGAGCCTTCAATATGGACTATGACATGCAAGCTGATGACATATAATAGAATATTAAAATTTTCTAAAGGAGGCATGACTATGAATCAGGTTATCAGCAGAGCTCTATTCAAAATGGTTTGATCATATATAAGCTGTCATTCCATGGAATACTATAAAACAAATGGTTTTCACGCATTTAACCATTAGGTTATTTCTTGATAACCTAAATGTCTTTATTACAGTATCAAGTGATATGACCACGCCTATATACTGCGTGCCTAAAAATGTACGTGAAAACTATTCGACGATTTAAAAGGAAATTTCAGTTTTGCATCTGAATTCCTTTGGGTAGGACTGCCCTGTCAATTGCCCTACTGCTAACCTCAGTACATAAGTAACTAGAGAAATCAACAATACTCAGTCATGCTAACATTTCCAAAGAAATTAATATGAAAGTAACAACTCTGAAATGTATGAGTACCATGCAAAGCCCACTGGAAGTTGCATGATCCCACAACACTAGCCAATCAAAAGTGATGATTTGATGATGCCACTTGAACACAGCGTGGTCAGGTTCAACTTTATATATAGTTGTCTTCGATCAGAATTATCTCAGAGTTTGTCACTTCTACCTTCTACTTATGGCTATTCTCCTGCGAAATGACAGATTGAATTATAAGAAATAACTCTTGTTTTGATTAAGGTTATGAGTTTTAGCCGAAAAATTTAAGACAAATTTACTATCTATATATATATATATATATACACTATATAATTTGTCTTCAAACTTTTCAGTTATAACTGCATATCCTTAAGTACATATTATGTACTTGTTCCGGTGCTTGAAAATGATCAGTTAGTATCCAGGCGCTATGTCAATTGGATGAATGTAGTAGACCCCGAAGCCACGACAAATAGTTTTCGCGGCTGGCTCAACCGATTTCGTGGCTGGTTAGCTAGCTTAGCCGGCTCAGTCGCGAGGTTCATGGCTGACAAAATATGGCGTCTCAGCCGGCTGAGACATTATCATTCAGCGTATTTTCGTTTCCGACTTGTTCCTAATCCCCGGTTATAGACCCCGTTTGTTTTAGCGTTTGTGATGAACCTGTAGAATTCCAGACCACACGTAATCTTTAGATGTTGGGCTTTTCCATTATGGTGAAAATACACGAAGGACTGGCATGGATATACTATGTAGTTTCCCCATCTAATCGGTATATGTTATCGGTATTGGGACTTCTGTCGACTTCAGACTTTTATCACCACTTGCATCTTGCGATATATGCATGCATCATTGAATGATGAATCTGATAGTAATGATATATAATATTTCAAACTATATTTTCTATTCTCTTATACAGGTTATGTGCATATATCGACAAATGCCACCGATGTCTGAGACTGGGTCGATATAAACAATTTATACTTAACCCTTTCAATACTGAATGGATGTGCCCATTCAGTTATATGAAAGCATGCATTGGATAATCTATTCCACATTAAGGGGCCCGGTGTTCTGATAATATAACAACCATGCCGTGTCCATGCGAGTATACCAATATTAGGCAATGCGGTGTAATTCTTTGCGATTCACAGTACAGTTGTGCTTGACATATAAGCCCATGCACACTGCTCAGCCATTTTACAATTCCGGCAGCGGAGAATTTTTCATGTGGCTGGCGTTAAAGATAATATGGCTGGCGGCAGCTTGTGGCCAATATGGCTGGCGCCGGCGTGCGATGGCGGCTTCGGGCTCTAGAATGTAGCATTCTACTAACTACCAAAAAATGAAGCAAATCTACCTTACCACTCCATAGAAAACATCGTCTGAACTACGCTCAATTGTAAATATTTACTACTCGATTCGAGACGCATCTATCGGCGATAAACTAACGAAAATGATTTCACCGTCGAGAGTCACTGCATTGAATTAATGTATAATAATGATGGTGTGTGTGTTGTCAATTTGGATATAATATTTTTAAACATTACTACTTTGAACAAGATTATTCTCCATTTATATTTTATCACCCTACCGGAGTGTTTCACATCACTTTAATCGAAACAAGAGTTCTTTCTTATAAAATTTCAGGAAGAGATGAGTAAGACTTATTCCATATTTTTTTCTATTTTCAGAAAAGTAGATGATTGTTACATTGACATTTCCCATAAGCTCAGCGGTCTCTTTAGATCGACATGGGTGACGACTGATAAGGGTGTCTACCAGACTAAATCAGTTACTGTACCTGAGAAGGCACTGGAAACAAGAATAAAATTTCTGTACAGAATGGTGGATGTTGGGACAAGCCTTAGGCACAAACAGTTCATGTCTGAATGGACTGCCGCCATTAACAGAGCTAGAGCTTGTGGTAATATTTAGTTTGGAAATGAATATAGCATAGGTTATATCTATTAATTAAATCAAAGACTTAAATTACAACTTGATAAAACTGGAAATTTCTATAATTTCTATAATTATACGTAACTTGTTGTGATGGATTCCTGAATCCTGAATTGTCTCATTTTTCACCAAAAAAAAGAGATTTTTACCCCAAAAACAAACCCTAGAACAATGATATACCTGAGATTTCTATTACAGCAGGCGAACATGCTCACCCTTTGTTGTTTAGATAAGTTTCAAACCAGAAATTGAGGGAAATATTATTCTGTCTGATGGATTCCATTTAAAGAAAAAACCTGTTTTCCCCCAAAAATAAACAATCATCCAACAACTCACAAAAAGGCAACATCAACATTCCATCCGCTTTATCGAGACGAACATTTTGATATGTGTTTCAGATTATGAATGGAGATCCTGTGCCAAATGCATCAATCTCTTATATATGGGAGTCTCCCATAGGGAGCCTCGCATATATAAGAGAATGCATTAGCCTGACAATATTTACCTTGACCTTGCATATAAGAGAATGCGCTGGCACAATATCTTTAATGCTGTACCAGCGCAGCTCCCATCATGAAAGAATTCATTGAGTTAAATGTGGTTATTTTACTGTGTTACAGGGATAGAAAAGGTCATAATATTCGGTCATCTGGACAAGCATAGTGAGATGAAACGACTGGCTTCCCATCACAAAGGATTCATGTACTTTACTGCAGGTAACTAGACTATCCTCTTAAAGGCACGGGCGGTGTTCGTTGCAGAAATATTTATATTTGTTCAAATCGCCATCAACAGAAGGAACACCAAAATATATACAGTTCCGCTCATATGCCAAACATAATCAGTGCGTAAATAGTATATTGTCGCCAAGACGTACGATGGTGTATGTAAACAAGAGATTGCTCGTGTTACAGAAATTGTGCTTCTGTTTACATAACACAGCGCAATTCTATTGGTTAATCACACAATAATGATATAAACGCTCATTATTATTTCCATATCAGGAAAACAGTAATAAATAACGCTCTTTATGTTTACCATATCCTGATCTAAACAAAAGCCAGGAAAAGTAACGTTTTTTGCTTTTGTTTACATAACAAAGGGGAAAAAAATTATAATAACATACTGTTTATGCCATATTTCTGATTGGCATAAGAACAAGGTATGTCTATATCTTACTATTTCTTCTGTTTATGGCGGTTTTTGACGGAGGTGAATATTTTAACAGCATACCCACCGCCAACGCCGTCCGTATCTTTAAGGTAACATGACTTACCCATATACAGAATACTCAAGCATATTTAAAGTAGGTACATGAAATTCATCATGCTTTCCTCTAAGAAGAAAATATTAGCCAGGATCAGACACACTTACAGTAAAGAGCTTTCCGATGAATGGCAACAAGCCATATTTCCGACTAAATCCTGAAAAGTTACCCATAATTCTGCTGTGGTTAAGGAATCGATTACTTAGGGCATTACTGTACGTGTAACTTGTAACATGTGTTGTCATTGCTTATGAAAGTCACCTGACTCACATGACCATGGCACCTATATTGGTGGCTGTTTGGTCAGAAAATATGTCAAATAAACTTAATAGTGGATTGCATCAAGTATTCAAAATAGGTATATTCCATTTTAATAGCACTCTTTTCTAAATCAATATATTATTTCCCAACCAATAGTGTTCATTTCCAAACCAATAGTCTTTCTTATATTCAATATGAGACCATTTCATTCTAATAAAAAATAAATGTACTATGGCAATGGAAGATACAAAAAAAAAAAGAGGGGGTAATTTTTTAGGCTATATATCTATATTTGCGAATGTCTGTCTGTCTGTCTGTCTGTCTGTCTGTCTGTGTTCTATAGAAATTCACAGGGGACCATCTAGATGATGCCAAAGGGGTCTACTAGGAGTAGCTTTTTACGAGAAAGATAATGGTCGGGGTTAGAATTTTCTAAAGTGACGCCGTTGTTGTCAGGGGCAGTAAAGGGGGAGGGGCAGAAAAAAAATTTGTCGCCGATTGCCACCAAACTTATATATAATCATCCCCATAATATGAGGAATCTAATGGCGTGGTTTAAATAGGGCAAAAGTCGCGCCGTTTGCATCAGGGGTGCCCGGAAGGGGGGGGCAGAATTTTTTTCTGTCGCCGATTACACGAAACTTACATATAATCATCCCCATGATATGAAGAATCCAACGGTGTGGTTTAAATATGTCAAAAGTGGCGTCGTTTGAGTCAGGGATGAACGGAAGGGGAGAGGGGCACCAAAATTGATAAAACTAATTTTAGCGCCGATTTCCACCAAATTGATATATATTCTTCTTCATGATACAAGGAATCTAATTGTGCGATTTAACAACGCCAAATTGTTGTTTTTGGATGAGAGATTGGGAGGGGGTGGGCACTAAATTTGATAATAAGTCGCCGATTGCCACCACACTTATACAAAATCATCCCCATGGTATGAGGAGTCTAATGGTGTGGCTTTTATCTGTCAAATGTGGCCTCATTCCAGTCAGTGTTGCATTGAAAGGGACAGGGGCACCAAAATTGATGCACAATTGTTTTAACGCCAATTTCCACCAAATTGATACACGTTCTTATCCATGATACAAGGAATCTAATCGTGATTTAAAGACGCCATAGTGGTGCTGTTTGGGTGAGAGATGGAGAGGGGAGGGATTGGCACCAAATTTGATAAAAAAATTGTTTAGTCGCCGATTATCACCAAACTTATAAACAATCATCTCCATGATATCAGGAGTTTAATCGTGTGGTTTAAGGATGTCACAAGTGGGGCCAATCGAGTCAGTGGAGTATAGAGATGAGAGGGACACAAAAAATTATATCTATATGTTTTTAGTGCCGATTTCCACCAGATTGATACATATTCTTCTCCGTGATACGAGGAATCTTATCGTGTGGTTTAGTTACACCAAATTGGTGCCCTATGGGTGAGAGATATGGGGACCGAAAATTTGATACGAATTTGTATACTCGCAAATTTTCACCAATTTCATATATATGCATCTCTAATCTCTAATGAGTCTTGGTGTGTGCAGCTTGAGTCCGAAATAGGGACGGGAGGGTCACCAAAACTGATACAAAATATTTTTAGTACCAATTACCATCAAATTCAGACACGTTCTTCTCAAATGAAACAAGAAATAAAATTGTGCTGTCTGTCTGTCTTTTTGTCCGTCTGTGTGCGTTCTATATATAACTTCACGCGGTACAATCGAGATGGCACCAAGGCGTTCTAAGAGGGGTAACTTTTTACAAGGAAGATAATGGTGCGGGTTAAAATTTTCTAAAATGACGCTGTTGGTGGGAGGGGAAATTAAAAAAATATGGTGAAATAGTTTTGTCGCTGATTTCCACCAAACGAATACATAATCACATTCGCAATATGGCGTTGTTCGAGTCAGCGTTGCATCAACAATTGATTTAATAAACCAAATTCCACCAAATTCATACACATTTTTCTCTAATGATATACCATGAATTAAATCACATATGGTGTCGTTTGCGTCACGGATGGCGAGCGGATATGCACTATCATTGATAAGATTGCTATTCGCCGATATCCACATATAAGTTATATATACAGTCACCAGGCCATCTCCATATCATTTTAAGTAGTTGGGCGTTCACATTTCACAATCCCGACATATGGTGACCCACATAAGTCACTTGAACAATTATATCTTCTTAACAGTCATATTTATATGGGAATGGCAATCAAGGCATTCACACAATAACTAGAAGAAGCATTAAACGTATATTTATTATCCTATTGAAGAGATACATATATTCGTGCAAACTGAGAGACCTCGAACCGTCAGAGGATTGCATATATATAATAACAAAATTTAGTCTGTTCCATTCAATACAGTTTCCACAAAAAGTTACAATTTGTCAAGAGATATGGAAGGCCTGTTCAAAAATAGTGGTCACAGTGTGCAGTCAAATATAGTTTCTTCTGATATACAAGAAAATGCAGTTAGTAGCACAAGACTTTTCAGGATCCTACCAATACTGACACCTGACAAGGGTTTTAGAACAGACTCATCGACTGACATAAACAACTCAAAATCTCGCTCTGTGCCTGGCACATGTAGCTGATATATCTGCGCAGCAACATTTCGTTTAAACTAAGAATATTTAGCCAATATATAGCACCATGAACAGAGGAGCACCTGGAAATTTCTTTGAAACATCTGTATCTTCATGGAGATATGATAGCCAGGTGTCCTCGAGATCTTTGTCCAACCTACTAGATTGATTGATACATCTCAATATGTAAAACCCAATTATCATCTTTTATCGAACTAATATGTTTATGATGTTCATGTATCATATTATAACGTCTAATGTATACGCAGTTGTAAATAAATAAATACTTCATTATTGGTGGAACGGATTAAGCACTTTAAGCAAGAGCATTCTCTATTCCCAACAAATATCCACAGCATACATTAACCTGGGCAACGCCGGGTAACCCTGCTAGTATTTTATATAACAGGACCATTTTTCTTCCGGCACCCATAATTTATAATAGTACATTTATAAACATATTCAATATAAACTCACCATAACTTGAATAGCTACAAACCGAGTTATTCTTATAGAGATTACAGATGCATTCAAGTGCATAAAAAACATGCCTGGATTTAGTGTGTTTGACATTTTCAGAATTAGGTCCCCAGAGGGTGAATATAGTGACACTATCCCGCACGGCAGGCTATCACATCACCAAATTCACCCTCTGGGAACATCATTCTGCTTAGGCCTCAACAACTGCTATATGAGAGATCTAGGATCAGATTGATTATTGATTATACAATTTATTTTCTGCAAATTAGGGGATATGGAAAGAAACTAAAAACAATGTTAATTTGTGATACTATAGATACTTCCCAGAAGATAGGGCCAAAGTAGAATGAGGTCCCCAGAGGGTGAATTAGCATCACTAAATTCAGCCTCTGGGGACCTCATTCTGCAAATGTCAGACAGACTAAATCCAAACCTGTGACTCATTGCACTTTTGTATTGTTTCAGGTTTGTACTATAATGAAGCCTGGACAGAGAAGATTGGTGCACAGTTGAGAGCTCTGGCTCAGCATGAAGGCTGTGTTGGTATCGGAGAATGTGGTCTCGATTACCATCATGATACACCCACCAAGGAATTTCAAAAAGAAATATTTGAAAAACAGGTTTGCACACCAGATTTTCTCAATGTTACAATTCCTCTTTGTTATTTCTATTTTGTCCATCTTCAAAGATACTTTTTGAAATCAGGTAAACCTTACTAAAACTAGTGTCCACATAATTAGATGTGCTCCTAAGTATTTAAACATAAAATCATATCCACTGAATATTTACCATTTCATGTTAGTTATAAAAGTATACACTGGAATGGTTCATTATTCGTTTGGAGGGCTTCTCAGGTAATATGAGCAGACGACAGACAGACGAAAAGATAATACAACTGCAGAAGGATTTCTATTAATTGGTTGGAATTGTTTAGATAATAAGTTCAACAAATGACCTATGGTTGATTGAAAACAAGAAATGTCATGACGCACATGCTTAATTGCCATATAAGGTATGCGTGCTTTGCATTGAAAATAAACGTTCTCCATTGATTGCATTGACAGATACAATGTAATTATGGAAGTATATTGCCACTGTCTAAATGCCTGAGTAGTATTCATCATCATCATCAATGTTTGGGGAGTTAGTTGCCATGACTTTTACCCCTTTCACATAATAACATACATGTATAGAATAACGTAAATGAATGAATTCAGTTTTAAAGTTATCCTTGACGTTTAGTCATGCAGATACCGCTCGTTATAACAGTTGTTATTGAATAGGTCCTTGAACTGTTGAACCGATTCGGTGGAAACAATATAATCCAAAAAAATTGCCTGTATTCCAATTCCAATGCACCATGCAACAGATTCATCTATAAACTCCTTTATTCATTCTTTAGTTTACACATTTTGGAATCGTATATACCATAGCAAAATCCCGTTCCTTTCGGCTAATAAGCCCTTCCGGCAATTGGAGAAGCTACAGAAGGTCTCGAATCGGTGACACAGATGACCTCGGTAACGGTGTGATCTCGTACCCACAGTGTGATTAGGAACAACGCCAACGCAATACCGACAACCAAAAAACGTAAACTTACAGACGAACTTCAGCATGTACTATGCTCTTAGTAATTGATCCCCTTTAACCATTTCTAACCTAAATGGATTCTCCCAGTCAGTTAAAAGTGTACATCGGAATGGTCTATTATTGATTTGCAGGGATGTACATGTAATATAAGTAGACAACAGATAAATAAAAGTACAGAAGGAGTTCTATTTCTTTTGAGGGAAATGTTTAGATAATAAGTAACTACTCTTCATGATGCTTTAGCATAGAAAGGGTTAATGAGGTCACAGGTCAGTCAGAACCCTGGTAATAGCTGCAGTCAAAACTATATAACCGTGACAACCAGGGTTTGACCTGTTGTACCAGACCGTATTCTGACCAATTCATCTTTCTTAATTAGCAACCAAATAATTGATGCCTGCCGTGCATTCGTCATGTAGCGTTACTTCGAGTTTGTCTCCACGGGGCAGGCTTGACCTATAACTTCCCACAAGTCTATCTTTTTTTTTTATTTTGAAGTTTGATGGTACCAATGAAATAATAAGATTTCACTCTATTAAAATACCTGTTAGCTCTGATCACCGCCAAATAATTTTTAATTCGATGAAATTTTGTGGGTATTTTTGGAGTTAAGTCTTGATTAGGTGCAAACCGCTAACGAGACGGTGGTACAGTGGTATCCACATCACTGTCCCAATGGAATATTTGAAGTATATTTGCTGATTATAATATGGTTCTTACTCGCTATAATGGTTTTATAAATGGGCTCTTGTGTTGTTCAATAATTATTGGATCATAGATGGTGATGTAAATTGAACTTCAGTCACTGTTTCTTCTCCAACCTCTAGGCTGGTCCCTGTAATATTTGTGACCCGCCATATCAAATCCAGTCTTAAGTCGGGATTTTTTTACCCTGTGCCAATGCATTCTCTTATATATGCGAGTCGACCATAGGTCGCCTCGCATATATAAGAGAATGCATTGGCCTAACAATTTTTTATCATTTTTTAAAAATAAATGTTTCTTACAATTTTTAGGACCTAAAAAAAACAACATCCATTACCCTGCAGGGAGCCCCACACATATATAGAAGCATATAGAAGAGTGTCGTCTGCTCCTGTTTGTCTGTGGCTCTGTATGGGTGAAATTATAAAATCGTTAAAGAATACAAGAAAAAATTATTAAAATTGTAAAAAATTGTTAGGCCAATGCATTCTCTTATATATGCGAGGCGACCTATGGTCGACTCGCATATATAAGAGAATGCATTGGCACAGGGTAAAAAAATCCCGACTTACGACTGGATTTGATATGGCGGGTCACATTTATTCATTGGTTCCAGATAGAGCTCGCATGTGAGTTACAGAAGCCTGTGTTTATTTCTTGGTTACAGATAGAGCTCGCATGTGAGTTTCGGAAGCCTGTGTTTATTTCTTGGTTACAGATAGAGCTCGCATGTGAGTTACAGAAGCCTGTGTTTATTTCTTGGTTACAGATAGAGCTCGCATGTGAGTTACAGAAGCCTTTGTTCGTTTTTGGAGACAAAGCCCATGATGATGTCATCTCAACACTAAAGAATTATAAGAATCTACCTCCAGTCATAATTAATAAATGTTTGAGAGGTAAAGAAGATGTGACGGCTTATATAAAGAATGGCTACTACATAGGATTAACAGGTATTATTGTTTGATGGTCGAATATGGGTGGCCATTTGGTTAAAAAAAAATATGTCAAATAAAAATCAATAATAATCAGTAAGTCTATTCCAACTTAATAGAAATCAGATGAGAATTAAAAGTATAACTGTCAATAAGTCGATTCCAACTTAACAGAAGTCATTTTAAAATTAATAGACCTCAAATTTAAATTAATAAAGGCTGAATTACAGCCAATAAGTAAATTCCAACTTAACAGAAGTCATTTTAAAATCATTATACATATTTTCCAAATATAGAAGTATACTTTTCAACAATTAGCAGACACCGCTGTGAATATTAATCAATGAACTCTATTGTGAAATATTATTTGTCAATGAAGACAAAATATTTTATAATGTTTGTTTGAAAATCAATAGACGTTGCTAGATGGCGTTTAATGTAATCTAGTGGGAGATAACTCTTATCATTTATGAACAAGCTCTCACAGCGTCAAGAGTTGCAAACTGGTGGTAATGTTACTTTACACAAAACTAAAGTACAGATATACAATAAGTTTGGATGGATCATTTGGTAAACATTAAAACCCTATTGTGTGTTCCTGTGGATACCTGGTCGAAAATGCACATCACTTCTTTTTTTTAACCCAACAAACCGGCCAAAAACGCCCAAATAAAGCTTAAACAGCCTAAAATACCCTGTGCCAATGCATTCTCGCATATATAAGAAAATGCATTGGCCTAACAATTTTTTATCATTTTTTTAAAATAAATGTTTCTTACAATTTTTAGGACATAAAATAAAAAACATCCATTACCCTGCAGGGAGCCCCACACATATATAGAAGCATATAGAAGAGTGGCGTCTGCTCATGTTTGTCTGGGGCTCTGTATGGGTGAAATTATAAAATTGTTAAAGAATACAACAAAAAATTATTAAAATTGTAAAAAATTGTTAGGCCAATGCATTTTCTTATATATGCGAGGCGACCTATGGTCGACTCGCATATATAAGAGAATGCATTGGCACAGGGTAAAAAAAATCCCGACTGTTGGGTAAAGGGTTAATGTAAACTATATAGTCGTCAACGGGAAATGCTGTCCTTCTCTATATTGCAATTTGGTAGCATATTAGTAATAACGGTTCTCTTCAGCGACCCATTATACACACAAAAGCAAAATACATTAATATTCCAAGCAACCCAGAAATTCATCAATGATAGCAATCGTTTCACTTGATTTATATACGTGCCTCGATCCCCTTTGATCAAGAAAAATACTATGTTGTTTTAGAAACTATATATCAAACTCTATCGCAACGACAGCTCCCAATATGACAACTCACTAAATGTATAGACTTAATTAGACATTTACTTTATATATATATATATATATATATTGTTTATTTTTTTTCATCTATGATTAAATGCCATGTTTGAAAATGATATTAATGTATATACATTAATGTTTGTGTATTACTGTGGTAGAGGAGCAATGACTAAGCGCCATCACTTGTGCTCCGATCCCTTTGTGATATAATTATTTCAAAAAAATATGTGTAATCTGATCTAATTAAAACCCTTTAACACCTAACGCAGCTGAACACCTGGTGACGTGATTTGACGTCAACAACCTACTCCCTAGGACATCTTTCAACGTGTATATAAATTTCCAAATATTATAATTAAAATAGTCATTCATTGAAAGAGTACTAGATGTGATGCGAGCATATCAGGCACCGGTATCACTGAGGGGGAGTGGAGCATTGGTATGCTCTCCAGGTAAAATTTATAAAAACATGTTGAATTTGATGCGTTCTGGGCGGGTTCTATGGGAGGCCAAACTCACATTTATTAATAATTGCACTGAATCACATGCAATGGCCTACCCCTCTGAGTAATATTGAAATAACCCAACTGGCTAATAGCACACTATAGACCAACCTTAAAATAAATTGCACTTCAGTGCAATTGAGTTGTGCTTCAGCACAATTGGTTTTCGATTCAGCACAATTATTCATAAATGTGAATTTGGCCTCTCATAGAAACTAACCAGAATGCATCAAATTCTACTTCTTTTTTTCTTTTCACGGGGGAAATCACCCCTGGGACCCCTAGCAGACTCACGTCACCGTCACAATTTATTGTAAGGTCAATATTACTCAGAGGGATTGGCGATTGTGTGTGTCAATAAAAGCTTAATTATTAATATATTACTTGCCCTCCCTTAAAACCTGCACAGAATGCATCAAATTCAACTGAATTTTCCCAGGAGAGCAAACCTGACCATGAATGATGTACATTATCACCATTTTCCAGGTTATGTTGGAAGACGCGATGCAGAATGGATCAAGTTGATTCCAGACGATCAACTAATGCTTGGATCTCGGACAACGTTCTTGATACACAGAAAGAACAAAAAGTCATGTTTTGATCCAACACCCGAAGCTCGTCATCTTATCGATACATATACAACAGATAAGAGGAGTGAACCATGTGGATTACCTGCGTTTCTCGAGTTCGTTGCATGGGCCAAAGGAATGGACCCTTGCAAACTGTCAATCAAGGTTATCAACAATTCTTACAAGGTGTTTGATTTCTCAGGCATAAGTCAAACCATTCCTGCGTATGTGTCTTCCTCAGGTTCTCAAACTCGGGGATATATAAAGAAATTCTTAGTTGTGATTAGCGTGATTCTTGCTGGAATTTCTGTTCTCTGGTGGTTACTAACTGTGGGATACTTTGAAACAGACTATTTATTAGAACTTATTAAGAGGTGATACTGGAATATGTTTTTAATTTTATAAAAAAATTTATTGCAAATTATCTGTGCAACTCATTAAATTAAATATCCAATATTTAAAATAAAATTAATGACCATATTGTGCTCCCGACTGTAGTTCGATATTGGAATAAGTGTAATATTGCAAATCAATCTATTTGTTTAATTATATAAATTAACAAGCAGGGGTACCCAGCTTTGTTTGTGTGAAGAATGCGTAACTTATTAGTGGCCCTTCAAGTCATTTTAAATAATTATTAGTCAGACTAATAGTGCCTCTTTAAGTCACATGAGGTCAACCGTACCTATCCCGTGACATTCCACTCATCATTTTAGTTTTGTGCACCATATTTCCCACATATCGTCTAGGCTGATAATAAACACTCATTATTGATCACATAATTTATTAGTCCGCCTTTAAGTCATCTGAGGTCAATGGCGCCTATCCCGTCACATTCCCCTGGTGGGATGACCCATCTGTACCAATTTTCCTACATCTAAGCTGATCAGGAACGCAATTTATTGCTCATATTTGACCCTTTAAGTCATCTGAGGTCAACGGCATCTATCTCATGACAAGCTGCAGGTTAATTTATCCCTGTGTTTCAATTTTCATCGACCAGATTGCAACAATTTTGGGTATCTGAGGTCAACGGGACATATCTAATAAGAATCCCCAGGTCAAATAATCAATTTGTAAAAAAATTCAACTCTGAGAATCTAACTGTTTGGTCTCGATCCTCTAGCCAAAGTATATATGATAATTATTAGTGCCCTTTTAAGACATATGAGGTGAATGGGACCTATCTAATAACGCTTCATGGGTCAAATTACCCCTATATTCAAATTTTCAGCTCCAGGTCCAGGTCCAGCCACTTGGTCACCTATAAGCAGACAAACAAACAATCGAAAAAACAGAATTGAGCTTAACCCTTTCAGCGCGGCTTTCAGGTATGACTATATATCAACATCGTTTAGTTTTTTACAACAGTGACCATTCAGCGACCTTCTACTTGAAATGCACAGCAATATTAACGTCACTGGGTGTAATTCCTGTGTAACTATATATAACTTGTGATGTCATAGAACTACAGGTAATGATCTATTGAACAATGCGGGGTCTGCGGCGCCTTTAGACATTGACATTACATGACAGCGGGAAATCTTTTCGTTATGGGCACAATTTAGGGTGTGAGACAAGTAAACAGTTCAATCCTACATCAGAATCTTAGGATTGTTATGGCATATAACACGGATATACACAATGGAGACCAGGCAGCTCCAGGCAAAATAATGTGGCCACCATTTGCAATGGGATCATAGCGAAGTGGATTTTTGATGGCAATAGTCCAATATTTATATAAGTATGAGTTGATCAGGCACACCTGCGTGAATTATTTCCGTTCACATTCCTAACGACCAATTTAACTGAAAAGATGTGACATCTATACTGACTGGTTGCTCTTAGTAGACTATAGGTTGGCCTATATAGACGGTACCATCGTAAATACCGCGTGTATCACGTTTATATATATACATGTATATGACCCATACCTACATGAAAATCGCACTTGTAATTCCTGTAATTGGAACAATCGCCCACAAATTACCAGAATATATATGTGATAATGGAGAATATCAATCGATACAATTACAAAACAAATGAAATATAAATGTATCACCGATACCAACGTTTTTTTCATCTGTTGTCTGAAATCCAGGTGTGACAACCAGATGGTAGACCCCCATGACAACAAAGTTATCAATATTATGTTTTAATATTATATTAAATATTATATAGTATATATACAAACGGGGAGTAAAATCCATAATATTATATACCGGTACTGCAATATAGGTATATATCATTGAAATATATTCAGCGACGATGGGCATGTCTGGAAACCTACCTGTATAATCGCACGTGTAATTCGTAAATCCTGTAACCAGAACAATCTCTCACACATTACCAGAGTATATTTAGAGATGATACTAATGGAGAATTGTCTATACAATACTTTCGATCACAGAATATATGGTAACTGTACCACACCAAACGATACCAACATTTTACACCCCTTTTTCACCTGTAATTAGCCTGAAATCCAGGTGTGACAACCTGAATCACATAGCTCCCGGACTGTGATTATTGCAGACCCCCATGGCAACAAAGTTTCAAGGTTAAGTTGTATTATTTTATACATACTAATGGTATACTTATCTTATATTATGGAAATATATTCAGCAGTGAGGCACATGTCTGGAAATCTATTTAGCAGTAAAAGGGTTAATTAGTATAGATTATATATAGTGATATTGAATGGCCAACCTGTCAAATCACAATAGCTAAATCATTGAATCTCATGAATACGAGTCAAATTTTCCTTCGCTTTGAAGACTAACAAGCCTGAGTTTAGTGTGCCTGTAATTTGCAGATTGAGGTCCCAGAGGGTGAATTTAGTGATGCTATCCCGCATAGCGGGCTAACATCTCCAAATTCACCCTCTGGGGACCTCATTCTGCATGGCCTCATTTGCTATGGGAGACATAGACTCAGATTTAAGTTCCCAAATGGTGAATATTGTGATGTACACCCATTGGGAACCTCGATTATGAAATGTGTCGTCTGCCAATTTGGGGATATACAGAAACTAAACTAAAAAAGAAATAGAATCTATGTGAAGAAGTTAATTTCTATAGAAATTTTATAATAAAGAAACTTTCCAGAGAAGATGAAGCCTAAGTAGAATGAGGTCCCCAGAAGGTGAATTTAGTGATGCTAGCCTGCTATGCGGGATAGCGTCACAAAATTCACCCTCAGGGGACCTCATTCTGTAAATGACAGGCACACTAAACTCAGGCTTGCAGACTAAGCCTCCATCTTGATTTATTGAAAACAAGAACCACAACATGATGTCTTGAGTCACGCTCTTCCATGCCATACAAGGTATGCATTGGGGCTTGCATTGAAAATAGAATATCGTTGTTGGGTGCGTTAAAGGCCCACTTATATTTTTTATATTGACTTGATATACAGTTTTAATAACAATCTATGCCATAAAATATGATCAAAATACTATAATTCATCACCATGTGAAACATCTGTGTCTCAGAAGATGCCCATAGTGAATAGAAAACAGCTGAAATCATAGAAAGATTCCCCCCGTTTTGGCTCCCAGAATGCAACAGAATTCAAATTAAAGATGAATTTCCAATGGAAGGGGAATAACTCTATCTTTAAGATATAGAGTTATTCCCCCCTCCATTGAAAAAAATACACTTTTTACCACAATCCAGATGACAAAAAACACATTGGTATATACTATGGCATATATTTTATATACAGTAATGCCCTAAGTAATTGACCTCTTAACCAAAGCAGAATTATGGGTAACTTTTCAGGATTTAGTCGGAAATATGGCTTATTGCCATTCATCAGAAAGCTCTCACCAAGAGCTTTCCGATAAATGGCAACAATTAAGCCATATTGGGGGTTTGAAAATTAAGTGGGCCTTTAATGGATACAATGCAAAGGACGCATCACCAAGCCTTGAAATAGTGTGTGTCATTTGCAGAATGAGGTCCCCTGATGATGAAATTAGTGATGCTAGCCCGGGGATCAGATTGAAAATCCCCAGTCGATGTTGGTGATGTTCACCCATTAGTCACCTCGATTATGCAGTTTATCTTCTGCAAATTGGGAGATATAGAAACTGAACAGAAGGGAAAAAGTAACTAAAAACAATGTTAATTTGAGACTATAGATACTTCCCAGAAGATAAAGCCCAAGCAGATTGAGGTCCTCAGAGAGTGAATTTAGTAATGCTAGCCCATAGTAATTGGGTTACTTAGGCTCGACCATTAACACCAACAGCATCATGGATCGACGATTTCGAGAGAGGGAATGACTCGGCTTGTCCGAAATTCCACATCGGACAGAGAATTGAGAATCTTGGTGCAAACTGGTGAAGATCACAGCAGCGCGATATGGCACCAAGTGGCTGAAAGAGGAGGAGCCTGTAGTGTGGGGTAGTGTCACTAAATTCACCCTCTGTGGACCTCATTCTGCAAATGACAGACATACTATTTCAAGGCTTTCAATGCAGGAATAAGTGAAACTGTGGCTTCCACAGAGAATAGATATTATTTAGAGAAATTCCTCATAATTTGTGTGATTTTTGCCGGACGTTATGTTCTTTGGTTGTTGCGGACTCTGGGTTACTTCAAAATGGATCATTCATTAGAACTATTTAATAGATGATGCCACATTTATTCTTCCAATTTATCATCCATTTTTACCTATTTTTATATACAATATTTTACATTCTATATTAATAAAACAAAATTAGCAACCATATTGTTAATTCTGATGTTTATATGTATGCTTTCACTCTTTAACCCTTTACCCAACAAAACGGCAAAAAACGCCCAAATAAAGCTTCAACAGCCTAAAATATCTTCGGTCTGTCTCAATAACACCATACAAATATGGATATCATTGGAACCGGTTCATTGACCACATTGTGATGGTTACAGTTATGCCCTGTGCCAATGCATTCCCTTATATATGCGAGTCGACCATAGGTCGCCTCGCATATATAAGAGAATGCATTGGCCTAACAATTTTTATAATATTTTTCTACATTTTTTAACAATTTTTATAATATTTTTCTACATTTTTGACAATTTTATCATTTTTAATATGTGATAAGCCAATGCATTCTCTTATATATGCGAGGCGACCTATGGTCGACTCGCATATATAAGAGAATGCATTGGCACAGGGCCGTTCTGTTGGGTAAAGGGTTAACTATACTTGTGCAAACACGCAGGAAATGGGGAGAGGTGACAACTCGAATACATTCTTTTCACCTGGAATCTTCTCTCTATCCACTAGAGGATCAATTGGAGAAGTATCGTTTCTGTGGTTTGCTTTTTGGTGTTAAAATCAAAAGTACTCTAAATCTTATTCTATTTCTATTTTGTCCATCAGATATTAGTAAACATTTTCTCAGAATGGGTGGTCAGCTCTTGCCAGGAATAAAAGAGGCTACCGGTACATATATATGGAATTTTATTTATTTTTTCTTCAGAATCAATAACTATGTGTCCAGTTAATAGTACTTTTCTGAGCCAATTGGATGCTAAAAACCCAAGGAACCCATTTCCATCAGTGTTCATGCTGGGCCGAAAAATCTTTTGGCCAATTGGCAATAATTTAATTGGTATGGAAGGTCCTTGGGTGCTAGGGATGCGGACTGGACCGGACCACCAGTGGTTGTCTGGTCCAGTGAAGAGATGGTCCAGTCTGGTCCAGTCCAGCTCTCGGTGGTCCGGTATTCTTGCCTGGACCAGTCCAGACCGGTCCAATCATTATAAAATACCTTAAATGGAGGGAAATGTGATTAATCTTACTTTGCTATATGTGCATGTTTGTGTTACAGAAACTGTCAAGTTGCTGCCGTGGACATCATATATAATACATTGTATGCACATTGTTGTGATGTGTAGTGTATTTTCTTATCTCCAGACTATGTTGTATAGAAGTTAGACAATGAATAAATGTGCTTAAAACTTGTGACTGTGACTCGGTGCAGAGTCTGTAGTCCACGTTTCTGCTATCCCCCACATTGTATAATTGGTTGAGTGCAAATGCTCCAAGTCTTTCAGCACTCATAACGTTTTTTTCTTCTCCCAGGCAATCTTGAGCTGGGACCTTCATCTACTGTGAAATACATTATAAAGGAAGATGTATTAACAAAGAAATATATTACCTGCATTGTTTTTTCAATGTTATAAACTTCCCTGTTAACCCTTTACCCAACAGAACGGCCCTGTGCCAATGCATTATCTTATATATGCGAGTCGACCATAGGTCGCCTCGCATATATAAGAGAATGCATTGGCTTAACACATTAAAAATGATAAAATTGTCAAAGAATGTAGAAAAATATTATAAAAATTGTTAAAAAATGTAAGAAAAAATTATAAAATTGTTAAAGAATGTAAGAAAAAATGGTAAAAAGTGTTAAAAAAGATTTTTTTTAGGCCAATGCATTCTCTTATATATGCGAGGCGACCTATGGTCGACTCGCATATATAAGAGAATGCATTGGAACAGGGCATAACTGTAACCATCACAATGTGGTCAATGAACCGGTTCCAATGATATCCATATTTGTATGGTGTTAGTGAGACAGACCGAAGATATTTTAGGCTGTTGAAGCTTTATTTGGGCGTTTTTGGCCGCTTTGTTGGGTAAAGGGTTAAAATATAAAAAAAGTTCCCATGTTTTGAACAGGCGGAATATGATCTCTACACGGGCGGTATATATAGCCAGAGTAGAGATTCATGGCATGATCGATATCAGGTGGGGAGGGTCAATGGTTGATTGCATTTCAAATATGTTAAAATGTGGCAGCCAGCCAAAGATGGCAGTCTCTATATGTTATGAAATTTAGTCTGATATTTAGAAGCTGCTAATCTTTCAAAATAGATTATTTTTATGCCATTATAACTAATTTGTTTTAGCCACATATGCATGCTATAAATAATGTATACCAGTTTTTTTTCTAAACTCTGGGTTCACATGAAGAACTTAAGTAGCAGTACACGATTTATCGGGTTGTTGGGGTCTGGAAACTAGAAAAATAAGTATCTGGGGGGCATAACAGCCAGTGTAGCCTGTGTTAAATGTGTCATTACTGGTTTGAAGGTTTAACTATTTTACAAAGCTGAAAAAGATTTTAAAAAAAGTGAACAATTTGGATAAGTAACACAATTTTAGTATTCAGTGGAGGCCAACGCTGTATTTGTTTATAGGAATTTCTCTCCCCTCAATTCTGTCATCTGCGTTTGCAAGATGTTTTTTTTCAAATTGCTAGGACATCTTTTTTTCTATTTCATATATTTCTCAGCTCTAACATAGCTCTATCAGGTAGAAGAAGCTTATTTACTGACATTCGCTCTGTCATGGTCTGTTTTTGTGTTGATAATGGTCAATTTGAGTAAAAAAACATAGGTAAAATTAAGAGTTTTGTGTATGCAAACCAAGGGGCATAATTCTTGACAAATTGCAGGAAGCTGAAGTACAGACATTTGCTGTCGAAAATATAACATCTTGATGGGACCTAGCTATGCCAAAGATAATGGCTCAGCAAAAATTTGAAGTACAGAACCCCTTTCCAGATTGGCCATAATTACTGGCAATTGTGTATTGCTATCTTAGTATACTGGTATGTGTATTTTCAAAATGAACTATCAATAAGTAATACCGGCAATACATTTACATTCAAAGCTGGTCACTGTATTTATTAGTTTTAGCATATAGGTGGTTAATCTAAGAGAGATAATCCTACATTTGTTTACAGTAGAAACATCAGACAGGTTTGAGCAGACGGTTGTGCAATCAATAAATCTCTGGATTAATAAAAAGTGTAAAAATGAAATGAAATGATTAATTGTTTTTTAATGGGAGACAACTCTCACCAAAATGGGGAAGCATTACCACACCCTTTATATAAGTAAGTATTTTTTATAGTCTGCCTATTTAGGCCATACATGTATATATATATATATTCGCATTCACAGTGATATGACTGACATTCTTTGTTGCACATAATCAAGTCTTTCATACTGGTGCACTTTAAACTTTTTTTAAATTGGATAATTTTCAATACAAAAGAAAGAACTTAATTTTACTGGTTGTGTTAAAATGTGTTTATTTATAATCAGTAGGTCCGCTACTGTACTACCAGAAGTGCTTACTAATGGAACATATTACAATGATGGCCACAATTCGTCTAGCTACAATATAATATTCATTCCCCCATTTTAGACACAGAAATAAGAACTTCTATTAACGGGTCACAAAAAATTAAACCAACTTATTAACTCTTCCTATCTATCAGAGTAGATTATTGTTGGCCCGTCTAGTCACCCCTGCCTTGTCACCCCTGCAAGGCATTTAAAACATATAAAGGATGTAGATCTATATCATTACATAAAGAATTATCTATACATTATATTCACAGAATTTTGGTGATTCAGAGAGATCGACACACAAACAATTAATTTGACAACAATTTGCTTTGTTTAGTATTTATAAGGCTAGTTTATGTTTAGTATTTGTAATACTAGTTTATGTTTAGTAGTTATAAGGCTAGTTTATGTTTAGTATTTATAAGACTAGTTTATGTTTAGTATTTATAAGGCTAGTTTATGTTTAGTATTTGTAATACTAGTTTATGTTTAGTATTTATAAGGCTAGTTTATGTTTAGTATTTGTAAGGCTAGTTTATGTTTAGTATTTGTAAGACTAGTTTATGTTTAGTATTTATAAGGCTAGTTCATGTTTAGTAATTATAAGGCTAGTTTATGTTTAGTATTTGTAAGACTAGTTTATGTTTAGTAATTATAAGGCTTGTTTATGTTTAGTAATTATAAGGCTTGTTTATGTTCAGTATTTATAAGGCTAGTTTATGTTTAGTATTTATAAGGCTAGTTTATGTTTAGTAATTATAAGACTAGTTTATGTTTAGTATTTATAAGACTATTTTATGTTTAGCATTTATAAGGCTAGTTTATGTTCAGTATTTATAAGGCTAGTTTATGTTTAGTAATTATAAGGCTAGTTTTTATGTTTAGTATTTGTAAGACTAGTTTATGTTTAGCATTTATATGACTATTTTATGTTTAGCATTTATAAGGCTAGTTTATGTTCAGTATTTATAAGGCTAGTTCATGTTTAGTAATTATAAGGCTAGTTTTTATGTTTAGTATTTGTAAGACTAGTTTATGTTTAGTATTTATAAGACTAGTTTATGTTTAGTATTTATAAGACTAGTTTATGTTTAGTATTTATAAGACTAGTTTATGTTTAGTATTTATAAGACTAGTTTATGTTTAGTATTTGTAAGAATAGTTTATGTTTAGTATTTATAAGGCTAGTTTATGTTTAGTATTTATAAGGCTTGTTTATGTTCAGTATTTATAAGGCTAGTTTATGTTTAGTATTTATAAGACTAGTTTATGTTTAGTATTTATAAGGCTTGTTTATGTTTAGTAATTATAAGGCTAGTTTATGTTTAGTATTTATAAGACTAGTTTATGTTTAGCATTTATAAGACTAGTTTATGTTTAGCATTTATATGACTATTTTATGTTTAGGATTTATAAGGCTAGTTTATGTTTAGTATTTATAAGACTAGTTTATGTTTAGTATTTATAAGACCAGTTTATGTTTAGTATTTATAAGACTAGTTTATGTTTAGTATTTATAAGGCTAGTTTATATTTAGTATTTTTAAGACTAGTTTATATTTAGTATTTATAAAGCTTATTTATGTTTAGTATTTTTAAGACTAGTTTATGTTTAGTATTTGTAAGACTAGTTTATGTTTAGTATTTATAAGGCTAGTTTATGTTTAGTATTTGTAAGACTAGTTTATGTTTAGTATTTATAAGGCTTGTTTATGTTTAGTATTTATAAGACTAGTTTATGTTTAGTATTTATAAGGCTTGTTTATGTTTAGTATTTATAAGGCTTGTTTATGTTTAGTATTTATAAGACTAGTTTATGTTTAGTATTTATAAGACTAGTTTATGTTTAGTATTTATAAGACTAGTTTATGTTTAGTATTTATAAGGCTAGTTTATGTTTAGTATTTATAAGGCTAGTTTATGTTTAGTATTTATAAGACTAGTTTATGTTAAGTATTTATAAGGCTAGTTTATGTTTAGTATTTATAAGACTAGTTTATGTTTAGTATTTATAAGACTAGTTCATGTTTAGTAATTATAAGGCTAGTTTATGTTTAGTATTTATAAGGCTTGTTTATGTTTAGTATTTGTAAGACTAGTTTATGTTTAGTATTTATATGACTAGTTTATGTTTAGTATTTATAAGACTAGTTTATGTTTAGTATTTATAAGACTAGTTTATGTTTAGTATTTATAAGACTAGTTTATGTTTAGTATTTATAAGACTAGTTTATGTTTAGTATTTATAAGACTAGTTTATGTTTAGTATTTATAAGACTAGTTTATGTTTAGTATTTGGTGCAGCATTAAATATCATGTGCCAGTGCATTCTCTTATATATGCGAGTCTCCCATAGAAAGCCTCACATATATAAGAGAATACATTGGCCTGACAATATTTACCTTGACCTTGTAAGCCAGTGCATTCACTTATATATACAAGGTTCCCAATGGGAGACTCGCATATATAAGAGAATGCATGCAATGGCACATGATCTTTAATGCTGCACCAGCGTGGCTCCCGTCATGAAAGGGTTAAAGTTGACTATGGGTATTGTAACAATATAATTATTTACATTTTCAGTGAACCTGAATGAATGTACGACTGTCGAAACTCTGAAGAAAGCTCTCAAACTTCCTAAAAATGAACGCACCAAGATAGAATTATACACAGACAAGAACGGGAAAAGTCGCAGATTTGGGAAGATTATTATTCCAAAGAAACTAGTTGATAAAGTGATCGATTGTAGTTACACGTAAGTTACTATAAAACGTCTGCTATAACTAAATTTATATATACAAACTATCACTTTACATCTCAGTATGGCAAATTGTTTTAGCTTAACTGAGATGAAGTCTCTGGTGGTAAGCTCATGCAGTGTAATAGGGGTTTAAGTGTTTTATTGGGATACAAAATACAGTAATGCTCTAATTAATCGACTCCTTTAACCACAGCAGAATTATGGGTAACTTTTCAGGATTTAGTCGGAAATATGGCTTGTTGCCATTCATAACTAAAATAATTAACTGCTTATTGTATTTGACAACACATTTCTATTTTTCAGGAAGATCGATGACTATTACATTGACATTTCTCATGAACTGGGAGATATTTTCAAAACAACATGGAAGCAGACTGATGAGGGTGTCTACCAGACAAAGCCAGTAACAATACCAGAGAGGCCACTGGAAACGAAAATAAAATTTATGTACAGAATGGTGGATGTCGGTACCAACCTGGTGAACAAACAGTTCATGTCGGATTGGAGAGCTATTATTAAGAGAGCACGAGCTTGTGGTAAGATTCATTTGGAAATTCACATGCGTAGAACGTGTACTAGAATGTGCATTTGACAAAAAATTCTTGATTTGATTGGTCTGTGGATGAGTATGAAAACATGCAAATTAATTGCTTCATACCTCAATGAAACACATCATTTACTTAGTTTTGAATGAGGATCTGCTACACAAATCAAAATTGTTTGACATGTTTTATGCTTAGATAGCTGGTCTTCAGTGTTAATATTTTGCTTTAATTATACTTAGTTTTAAAGAAGATATACGACATATACTAATTTTGATATATCTATGAATCTAGTGCACAGGAGTATTAACCTTTCCATGACTGGATCTTCCTGAAATTTTGTGAAAACCCTGTGCCAATGCATTCTCTTATATATGCGAGTCTCCCATAGGGAGTCTCGCATATATAAGAGAATACATTGGCCTAACAATATTTACCTTGACCTTGTAAGCCAGTGCATTATCTTATATATGTGAGGCTCCCATACAGGGCGCCGGAAGAGGGGGGGGGCAGAGGGGGCAGCTGACCCCCCTGCCCTTGACCAAGGGGGGCGAGCGGGGGCAGGACTTGCCCTTTTTCTGGAGACAGAAAATGCTTTTTCTGTGTTTAATCTTGTGTTTTTATAGAAAAATGTAACTTTTTTGGTCCAAATACCACCAATTTCACAAGGAATATTAATTTTTTGTCAATTTTATCACAAAACGGTCATAAAAACCGACAAATACCATTAAAATAGGGATTTTTGCCACAATGAATTTATGGTTATTTCCCAAGTTAGCGGAGAAAATGCCCTTTTTTTGCGGAAAAGTGCCCTTTTTGTAGGCTCTGCCCCCTACCATTAGATGCTTCCGGCGCCCCTGCTCCCATATATGCGAGGCTCCCTATGGGGGACTTGCATATTAAAGAATGAAATGGCATCTTGACCCTTTTAATAGCAGGTATGTCATATATGACATCATATCCATGGGTGACTATATTATTACAAATAACCTACTGAGTAATATTGTAGCCGTCACATATTGTAACAAACAAATCATACAAGCAACATTATTAAAGGTACTTAATCCGATTTGATGGTCCCCATATCATCAGATTCCAACAACAATATTTTTATAAATGCCGCTTCAGTTATCAGAATTGATTAATTGTGCAAAAATATTGCTAACCACCATCAACAATAGTATAAAATTGCCCAAAACATGTTATTCATTAACAGTTTGTTCAACGGAAGCTACTCGATTTTAGAGTTATCAATCTTCATCCGCAATTTGGTTCGAGACCATAGGCTTGTCGACTTAGTTCCAGGCCATTAAAAAGTACCGGTGGTGAAAAATAATAGATTTCAAAAATCAATATCTGATCACTCTGAGCTTTGAAGGGTGGGCTCTTCAACTCGAATCAAATATTTTTTCCCCTGGAGTCATAGAAATAGTAGTTAGGGAGCATTAATTAGGATTACGAATCAATGTAAATAATAAAAATTATATCCATCCACATTATATCCATGAAAAGTTTCCTTTTAGGAGATGATTTTTTTAAGTTATGTACACGTTAACATAATATTACCCAATACTACCGTAAATGCGTTCCACCCGCCAACAATATGGCGACATAATGTCGTTCTACCCTCCTAAGGATTAGTGCTGCACCAGTGCAGCTCCCATCATGAAAGAGTTATTATTCAATTCAAGATACTTATTCACAGGTGAGAGTACAGTAATGCCCTAAGTAATCGACTCCTTAATGACAGAAGAATTATGGGTAACTTTTCAGGATTTAGTCGGAAATATGGCTTGTTGCCATTCATCAGAAAGCTCTCCCCCGAGAGCCATAATTCCGACTAAATCCTGAAAAGTTACCCATAATTCTGCTGTCATTAAGGAGTCGATTACTTAGGGCATTACTGTATAAGTTCTCTTATAATGTATTTGCTAAGAAAACTAATATTCATGTTTTCATGCGTTGCATGTTACTATGTTACAGGGATAGAGAAGATCATAATATTAGGTTGTCCAGAAGAACAAAGTGAGATGAAACGACTGGCTTCACATTTTAAAGGATTCGTGTACTTTACTGCAGGTAACTGGCCTATCCTTCTAAGCTGTGTATAACCTGTATATATTGGTTACAGCCACAGCATCAGGAATCTACGTCTTAATTTCTTGAAAATGGCAGGAAGATATTGCCCCTGGTAAATTTCAAATTTCAAATGATGAGCCTTAACACTTAGTAAGCACCTACTGCTCCCTGGAGACAGGGGGAGGTACAGCCACAATGTGGCTAGCAATATATGAACAAGATCTTTCATAGCTCATAATCAGGTACCCTTTTCAATGCGTGGGTGGTGCAAAACAGACACTGTATGAGCGACCATGCTCAAGGGTCACAACTTGGCGCGAAATTTGAATGGCGTACAATCCAACAATTGAACACAGATCAATTCGGCCAAGCCATTGCTGTAGAATAACAGTAGAAACTCATAATAACACACGCTTGTCTACAATACTTATCAGAAGATTGGATTATTCCTCTTTGCGATTCTTTATGTAATGCTACATGTTTGACACAAAACTTCTAAACATTTTGTTATTACGTGTAGGTGGAATTATGTGAGTCAGGTGTCTTTTGTTGGTAATTGCAACACACGTTACAAGTTACAAGTACAGCTGAACCTGGCTAATGTGTCCATCTAGAACTTAAGTTGGTGCCATTTAATTTATTCCAGGCCTGGATTATGAGACCACCTGGACAAAGAAGGGTGGCTCTGATGTGAGAGCCTTGGCCCAGCATGAAGCCTGTGTTGCTATCGGAGAATGTGTTCTTGATTATACTAAAGATACTCCCAACAAGGAAGCTCAGAAAGAAAGCTTTATTAAACTGGTTTGTTTTTAAATCTTCTGACTTTCATTTTTTGTAGCCTCCATGTTATATTATATGATTTTGTGTAAGTGCAGCGTTTAATAACATTGACATATATAGCCAACATAAAGGAAGGCTCATAAGGTTTTTGGATTCCACAGAATGTCTGATCTAGAATTTATTGTTTTAAAAGCTTAAACCAAGTGTACATAGATTGTCTCAAATTTTCTGCAAAATACTGAAAATGCCACAAACAAATTTGTCTAATTATATAGATACAATTTCGGATTCCGAGCTTTTTCAACTCGAAAATTTGTCCACATTTTTTTTAAAAACCATATCTCCTTTTAATACTCCTTCATGTACTTTGCTTACAGGTAGAGCTCGACTGCGAATCACAGAAGCCTTTACTCATTCATCCATATGTATGTTGATTACAGGTAGAGCTCTCATTCATCCATATGCATGTTGGTTACATGTAGAGATCTCATTCATCCATATGCATGTTGGTGACAGATAGAGCTCTCATTCATCCATATGCATGTTGGTGACAGATAGAGCTCTCATTCATCCATATGTATGTTGGTTACAGGTAGAGCTCTCATTCATCCATATGTATGTTGGTTACAGGTAGAGCTCTCATTCATCCATATGTATGTTGGTTACAGGTCGAGCTCTCATTCATCCATATGTATGTTGGTTTCAGGTAGAGCTCTCATTCATCCATATGTATGTTGGTTACAGGTAGAGCTCTCATTCATCCATATGTATGTTGGTTTCAGGTAGAGCTCTCATTCATCCATATATATGTTGGTTACAGGTAGAGCGCTCATTCATCCATATGTATGTTGTTTACAGGTAGAGCTCTCATTCATCCATATATATGTTGGTTACAGGTAGAGCTCTCATTCATCCATATGCATGTTGGTTACAGGTAGAGCTCTCATTCATCCATATGTATGTTGGTTACAGGTAGAGCTCTCATTCATCCATATGTATGTTGGTTTCAGGTAGAGCTCTCATTCATCCATATGTATGTTGGTTACAGGTTGAGCTCTCATTCATCCATATGTATGTTGGTTACAGGTAGAGCTCTCATTCATCCATATGTATGTTGGTTACAGGTAGAGCTCTCATTCATCCATATGTATGTTGGTTTCAGGTAGAGCTCTCATTCATCCATATGTATGTTGGTTACAGGTAGAGCTCTCATTCATCCATATGTATGTTGGTTTCAGGTAGATCTCTCATTCATCCATATATATGTTGGTTACAGGTAGAGCGCTCATTCATCCATATGTATGTTGTTTACAGGTAGAGCTCTCATTCATCCATATATATGTTGGTTACAGGTAGAGCTCTCATTCATCCATATGCATGTTGGTTACAGGTAGAGCTCTCATTCATCCATATGTATGTTGGTTACAGGTAGAGCTCTCATTCATCCATATGCATGTTGGTTACAGGTAGAGCTCTCATTCATTCATATGTATGTTGATTACAGGTAGAGCTCTCATTCATCCATATGCATGTTGGTTACAGGTAGAGCTCTCATTCATCCATATGCATGTTGGTTACAGGTAGAGGTCGCCTGTGAGTTATTGCTCATTCATCCATAGTTTGTTGATTACAGGTAGAGCTCGCCTGTGAGTCATGGAAGCCTTTACTCATTCCTCCATGTGTATGTTGATTACAGGTAGAGCACGCATGTGAGTTACGGAAGCCTTTGCTCCTTCACGGAAGAAAAGCACATGAGGACGTAATCTCGATATTAAAGAAATACAAGAACCTACCTCCGGTAATAATTAATGCATGGTTGGGCGGCAAAGAGGACACAACAGCTTATGTAAAGAACGGCTACTACATAGGATTAACAGGTCTGTGGTGTAAGAAAGTCATCGCCATAAGGTAGAAATGTGTGAAGATACTTTAAGTAGAATCAAAGAAACCACGTGCTTTCGCAACTAAACTCATGACGCTAATGACCCAAAATATAAAACTGGTCACACATATCAGATACTCTCAAAGCACGCGAACGTTAACCGCAGTCATACAACTTCAACACACACTGGTGCATATAAATTAAATCTTTGGTCTATAAAAAATTTGACAAAAAGGCTCCTCCTGGTCCCCCTTGGTAAACGTTTTAACAGATAGTGGACCAGTGACGTAACAGTTTTCCATATCTGATAATGCTGGACTTTCTCATTGTGAACTCCAGTTAATTAAATACAACAACATGCAAAATCTAATTTTTTGTCTCCTGCAAACAAAAATAACATAAAGTTACACGCCCACCCTGTATCTCTGTCATATAGATGTGATCATTTAAGTATTAAGGATGAATATTGGATACATCCTACAGGTTTTGTCCAATCATCGCAGGCCAGATTAAGACATCTTTCTAATTAAGCCACATCAGACAATTCATAAACCTCAGCAGCTAGAGAGCCACCTTTGTGGAGGATATTCTGTGTGAGGAACGCCACCTTACGTGGGGGGGAGGGATACTCTGTGTGAGGAACGCCACCTTTGCGTGGGGGGGAGGGATACTCTGTGTGGTCCACTTGTTTACTTTGTTTCACTGAGAACAATGTTGGAAAACAAAAATTGTGACATATAAACTAGACCTATAAATGATATATATTATATTATATAAAGGGTGTCATTTCATTTGTGAACAATTAACAAAATAATTGTTGCTCTAAAACATCAATTCATTTTTAAATAAATGAATAGATATCATCTCAAACAAAATAGTGTCTGTCAGGTAACTCCTCTCAATCGGAAAATAAGTTGCAGTGGTAACATGGTGTGACATTGACGGCTTGGAGTTTATGTTCAACCGAGTTTCAAAACTTATATGTTCTGCCCACAGCCCTGGTCATTCTTAAAAATTCTATATTTATTCTGCAGAAATGATCAGCAGAAAACGTCAAAATCTCCTATCGCTCTCGCCATAACGTTGTTCAACGTAAATGATGTCATGAAAAAAAGCAGGCCAGCGAGAGACGATAATATGGTTGGCTTGATTTGCCTTATGTTGACGGCTTGAGACGTAAACATGGGATATGTTGCGCAGCTCTCTGACCAATCAACGACACTGTTTCTTATTGGAGGCGGAACATTATTAGTTATCTGCGGCAACATCGGGGGTACATGTAGATTTACCTAGCTGTCGATTTTTAATTCCGAGGCGGAGCCGAGGGATTCAAAAAGAGACATCCAGGTATTTAATGTCCAAATTAAGATAACAAAGATAACGTTTTTGTCCCTACAACAATAGCCATGTCTTCTTAATTTAAGTGTGTTTTTCATAGGTTATCTGATTAATTCACACCGATAAGAATAATTCAGTAGCTGACCTAAGGATCTGGCGTCAGGTGACATCAAACGCAACATGCGAGAGCAACGTCACGATTGGTGGAAACTGCCAGTTCAAGGGGCATTCATATTCCCCCGATGTTTCGCGCACATTCTCATATACCCCGCTGCCAAGAATGATGGGGGACATGGCGATTTAAACGTGGTATTGTAGCCAATCAGATTGCTAGTTACAACCGGATGTGGGGACAAGTTATTTTATACACTAGTGCTAAATAAATGTAAAATAACTTTTGTAATAAATTAGGCTTAATAGTAATAGTATAGACACTTTCTTTCTTTCAATCAGTTATTCATGTTTCATTTGTCATACAGGAAATATTTGCCCAATTACTGCTTTATCTGGCAGCATTCAATAAATATTAATATTGATCACAAATAATTGATCTCTTCACAATGTTTCAGGTTATGTTGGAACTGTAAAATTACTGAAATTGATTCCAGATGATCAACTAATTCTTGGATCTCGGATAACATTCATAATACCTTTAAAATACAAAAACATTCGTAAGAAACAGTTTAAACCAACACTCGAAGCTCGCAGTCTTCACGATAAATATACAACAGATAGGAGGAGTGAACCATGTGGATTACCTGTGTTTCTTGAGTTTGTTGCATGGGCAAAAGAAATGGACCCTACTGAACTGTCAATCAAGGTTATCAACAATTCTTACAAAGTTTTCAAATTCTCAAATGGCAGTGACAAGCAAAATGAGACAGTTCCTACGTGTGTGCCTTCGTCAGAACATAGAGGCTATAAATGGATAAAGAGATTTATTACTGTGACTTGTGTCATGTTTGCTGGAAGTTATGTTCTCTGGTGCTTATTAACTTTGTGCTGCTTTAAAATGGAACATTTATTTGACTTATTTAATGGATTATGTGACTTTTATCATTCAAACATTATATAACTTTTTAAATGTTTTTCATACAGAATTTTTTATATCCTATATAAAAAAGCCAATTTTATTCATCAACCACAACTTGTAAGCGATTGCAGGGCACGCTATTTTGTATATTTTGTTGGCCATTTTGAAGAAATTTGGGAATATTCATGGGTAATGCTATGACTCGCGTACATTACACATTTCCCAATTGTGATTTTTGGTGAAATTTTATACTGCGTTTAATCTAATTTTTGAGGGACCCCAAGAATGACATATTCTATTGCTCTAATGATCAGTTATCATGAAAAATACAAAATAAAGTCACAATTCTCAACCAGTTTAAAACAGCAGAAACTGATCTATAAGATATTAGTGCATGAAAAAACCTTGTATTTTCCACTTACGGTAGCCATTTTGGTGGCCATCTTGGACAGGGAGGGAGTTCCAATTTTGCTCTAAAAAGGTGGCATTATGTCTTAGCTTCACAAAAATATATACATTTGACAATATTTGTTCTCTCTATAATTTGCATCAAACTGACTTAGTGCCTTGTCTGAAAAAAAACAGTGGCCATGATGGACGCCATCTTGTCTGGTGCCACACGGCCACCATTTTTTTCGTGTTAACTTTGGTTTAGACATCGGTCTTTGATAATAAAGGCCTATCATATAATAATGTATATAGCTTAGTGAATGTTATACAGTGTATGTCGCTGCAATTAAGCCGATAATTAAGGATGCCACCTTGAGACCTAAGATCAGTACGATAAAGGAACATCTTAAAGTAGAAACATGACTAGAAATGAGGGTTCGGAAGGACACGGTAGACCGTATTATGAATATCCTATGTTATACTAATTTAAACTTGTCTGAGTAAACTTATGGGTCTAGTTCAGTGAGGCGAAATCAGTTGCCCGGATAGGACATGATAATTGCAGCCTTGTCTGGAATCTGGCCCACCAAGACAAATGATGTCATGACATCGTAATAGGTTTTCAGCTAACAAATGAAAATTGATCAAATATGAACATATTTATTGATAATAACTACTTATAAATAAATACTTCAATTGTTCATAAATCCGATAGCTTATTTTGGAATACCTGTAATTGAAAGACACATAACTTACAACATTAATGCTTTATAGTGTGGGGGCAACTGTTCAAAAACTGGTTCCTTGTATACTTTTTTTAGTAGAGGCAAGGCATGTATATTTTCAACATCGGGATGTGTTGTGCTAAATAGTTGGACTTTATTCCAATTTTTTAATGTCACATGACCTCCAAATCCAAGATGGCTGCCATTAAAAGCAAAAATCAGCATATTTTCCGCCAAGGAGAAGCCCTCAACTGAACTATTTGGATTATTATCCTCGGCCTTGTGTTATCAGGAGGGTTAAAATTTATTGTCCGTCTATTGCCTACTCAGGTCAATCAGTGCTCGGGATTAGCTACGCATGGATGCGTCTCGTGTAACTCTCGCATGATTCTCGTGTTGTATAAACAATCATCTAGTCAGTTTTTAATTCCTCCTCCAGCTATCGGACGTGGTTAATTTTAAGGAAGTATTATTCTGTATTGCGCGTTATCAACTCAATATTTATTGTTGATAACAACTTGCAATTTATCTGTTGCTTACCCAGTCTTTTAATAAAAAATTTACGAACTCGCAGAAACTCTTCGTTTCATTGTATGCGCGAATTCCATGTTTTCTATCGACACATTTCGTCTACGAATTTATGATTGAATTTGACAAAAATACCGCTGGAATCACGTTGGCATATTCGCCATTGATGGCCATTTTGACTCAGATGCACATCATTTACTTATGGCCAACCTATATTGCATTATTGTGCAACATATACGGTGGCATGACTCGTCGAATTTCGGAATCCACGTGGTGCGGTATGCGGAGTAGCCTAATTTCGCGCTACACATTCTATTTCCTGACGTCGTCTCTTCGCCCCGTTCAGGTTATGTATATTGCCATATCATATATGCAACAGCTATGTTAGTGCGCTAAACGTTGTCCAGGACAGAAATATCTCCTTTGGCACTAATTTACATGAATAAATAACAAAGATAGAACTTGTTACCTGATGTAATTTCCTTTGCCTCAACTAATTGTATTTTGTAAGTTGACGTTGAGCAACTGGAACTTCATCGACGTTTGGGAAATGATTATCGAAGAACATCATTGTACATATACATTATGTCCTTATCATTAATTGTGCTTAAGCGATTAATATTTGCAAATCTTAGCTGGCCCGAATGTCTTAACATGAGGGCTTGTATTTGGATACTTGGAACGTTGGCGCGGATGTTAGTGACTTCACAATATTTATTTGACAATCCTGACTCTGTTCTTGCGATTCCATTCACTTTCCATCATTGTATCAATGGAATAATAGTTAGAAACAAGGCGATTCTGTTCGTTATACATCTAGTATAATATGACCTGTGTCAAATAATGCTGTAATACTATAATAGGCTCTTTCTTTACGTACATGTATAGTATGAGTTGACAGTGTCCAGTTGCTACGACTCGTGCAACTGGTTTGATTGGGGAATAGGATTATCAGACACACGATTTGACAACAAGGATTTTCGTTTCTAGTTTACATTATCGAATGGCGATCTCCATCAAATCATAATCTGACTTTCTCTCGGCGACAATTGTGTCCGTTTCTTTGCAATTACTTACTGTATTTTGCTGAATGGGTTCCCCTGTTCCAAGACTGCACAGCCATGCAAGCGCAGTAGCCTGAACCTTCAGCTATAGTTTGCTTACCTATACAATGTTAATTCCGTCCGTGGTCAGAACTCTTTGGTGACATTTTGGATGAGATCCTTGTTGCGAGCCTACTAGCCTACTTGTGGCAAGTCGCCTTATCCGATGTGACCTGGCATGAACTGTTGATGTCAGACATTAGTGTATCGATACATTCAACATTCATTGGTCCATTAATCAGGACCAATATGGTATCAGTGCCTCATCGCCACAAAACCGGTCAAATGGTGAGCATGACACATGTATGGCCAGCCGTAATAGTTCCATACCAATGGTATCAGTGCCTTAACTGCTCAATGACATAAGAACTGACTATGTCAATATGGCGACAATTTTTTCACCGATACCGACATACTTCTGCGCTTTCAATCCGTGAATAGTAATGGCGAACTACTATGCATATATATTGTCATGTGCTCCAGATGCATTGCCAATAGCCTTTCCCACTGAGCCCATCACTTGGCTCTCAACCTTCTATTTCCACATATCGAAAAGATCAAATGTGAAATAGCCTTCACTCACGTATAAAGCACAGTTACATAACATGCATTTATATTGCGCAGGGCCGCTGCCACTATAATTTTCAACAGAGACCAACACATAGCTCTTTTCTTTCTATTGCCTCATATCCAATTGATTATCGGGCAAATAACAAAAAGGACAGCATTTGTATTGTCACACAAATTAAATGTGTTTACATGAACAGCATTTAGATTTATATTGCGCACGACCACGGCAGGCCTGCGTATTGGAGGCACACGACGGTTCGGTTCACATGACGGTTGCGAAATCTAGGTTGCGCCAAGGTTGTGTGAGGCTCTCGCGATAATGATTATAACTGTTTGTGTAACTTATGGGTACCTAAGGACAACCAGACAGCCGACACATACTAGTATGTTACGGCTTGCGCATATTTTGCATTCCGCAGACCTGCCAGTGCCAATTTCAGAAGAGTCCAAAACATATCTCTTCTCCTTCTATTACTAAATATCCATATGATTATCTGGTGAATAGAATACCTAAATGACTAACACAAATGACAGCTTTTGTATCATCACACATATACAGCGCCGTTCCGCAAGAAGCCTCTATATCGTGTATGACCACTGCCCAGTACCAGTGACTGGCGGGGTGCTACTATCGTTGATTCGGAAAACCAATCTTCATGGGCGCACGCCTCAGCACCTGAGCCTTAGGGTGGGGAAGACTCGTCATGTGCCGCTGACAGCGCACCAGCCAACCAGCCTTCAGTTCTTCCCAGATGAAAATGCAGCTCAAGCTCTTATTTTCTCTCACAATTCAGAAGACGGATGTAATTGCATCCGTAATATAATCGTTCGTTGTGTTTCTCTCAAGTTAAATGTCTTTGTGGGTTAGACCTCGATACATGCATGTTTAAATATAAATATAAATGTTTAAATATACCTCCAATAGTTTAATATTGAATCAACGGTTACTGTAACCATGCACATTTTGTCAAGAGGGAGAGTGCAAAGTTTAATGCTCGTGAATTAGAGAATTACAAGTGCATACGGGTGCGAGTACAATTGCTCCTGTCATCTGGGAGGGACTGAGACTTCTGACTCTTCCCCACGATCCATGGCCCACTCCATTACGAGAGTGGGTCTTGTCCCCCTGGAATCATTCTCCCTCGGGATATGTCCAGGCCTGCTCTACCTTCGGAGGACTTTCCGTACGCGTATAAAACATTCTCCTCACCGTAAGCAAGGGCACCGCGAAAACTGTTCTTGCACAGGAGAAATCGGTTCTCATCGTCCTCTTCGCCGAGAAATGACAGTATCTTACCTGCAGTTTAATTTCTAGCAGGTAAGACCACGTGGCCACATAATGAACGGAATTTACCTTATTAACATTATTTTGCATTAACTAACAAAATGTTTTGTGTATTACGCTTGCTAATAACTAACTGAATGACTTGTCTTGCTTATAGTCGACGAGATTCGACTTTGATGGCCACACACCGTACGGGTTGCTCAAGAAATAAACGCGGCAATATGCGGTATTGTCATTGTTGGATGAGGGTCCCGTTGGTCCATGGTTAAACAATTTGAGCAAACGTACCAGTCTTACCTCGGGCAGGACCAGTTCACCCCCCCCCCCCCCCCTGGTCATGTATCAGCAGACTTTGGGTGGCAGCGTGCAGTTCTCGGAGATTCGGCAATCAATCCTCCAGAACACCCGCACACTCGCCTTTGGAGGCTGTTCTGGGTGGGGAAGTCTCGATGTCCGGTGCCGCTCAATGCGCTCCAGCCAAAAGGCCTTCTGATGCTTCCCCACAGCGCTGTGGCCCACCCCATTACGAGGGTCGGTCTTGTCCCCCTGGAAACGTCATCCCACATGATACATCCAGGCCTGCTCCTCTGCCGTCATGGGATCCTAGTGGTATCTCATCGACATTTATTCCAGCTTGTCTGGACCACCTGCATTCGGGAGATTCGGTGGGGGGGTTTTCTATGGTCAAATGGATCCTTCTAATTTTATCTTTTTGCTGACCTTCTGGCATTGGGGTGGGCCAAAGCACCTTAACTTCAACTGCGAGAGCATTTATACCTCGTTCGAGCCATTCCCCGAGTGGGCTTCCCTATAGTACCTTATCTCAACCTGATGCAGGGTGTTCTGTTGCTGTGGTCGATACTGACATGCTTCCTATACTTCTCATGGCGTCTGATGGCTTTGACGACGATGGGCAAGAATCACGGGATTCTGTCGTTCCTAAGGAACCCGCTTTGCGTATGGAAACGACATGGGTCGATCTCTTGTACAAAACTTCATCACAGGATATGTGTCAACTGACTTACACAAACTTGCACAACTGTACCAGTCTTTACCTCGGGATGAACCAGTTCGAGCCCCATGGTCCTGCACCAGCAGTCCGTGGCAGGCGGGGTGCCGTTCTCGGATATTCGGGCAACCAATCCTCCAGGACAATCGCACCCGAGCCTTTGGAGGCTGTTCTGTGTGGGGACGACTCAATGTCGCATACTGTCAATAGCGCTTTCTATTTTGGAAGATATCTACAGAAATCACTCTCATCACATGAAAACGAGAAGAAGACGCAGTGAAGTCAGCAGCAGAAGAAGTCTCTACTTGCTCGGTTTCTAGCTGGTGCGTATGGTGTGGCACTGCCTGGGACATTTCTTCCTAAAACCAGGGGGGGGGGGCAGGTACAAACTTGAGCAATACTGGAATCTGAATTTATGAGCTCTTTCACATAACATAACATAACAAGGCTGATTCATGACTAAATCACATTTACATGAAATATGTTTTCGGTAGAGTACATTCCCGTCAAACTGGGATATTAAATTTATTGCTTGTTGCCTCCTCCTGGGCTTGCATTCTAATCCATATAGTTCAGTTGAGGGCTTTTCCTTGGCGGAAAAATTTAATTTTTAAAAGTAAAATTACCTTTTCCTTAAGGGAAGCCCCAACTGAACTATCAGAGATCCCTCCCATGGCGGTGCCGTTCCCAACCCCGCGACTCGCAAATCCTATGATTCGGTCGGAAAATTAAAAACTGACTAGATGATTGTTACAACGCGAGAATCACGCGAGAGTTACACAAGACGCATCCATGCGTAGCTAATCCCGAGCACTGATTGACCTGAGTAGGCAATAGACGGACAATAAATTTTAACCCTCCTGATAACACAAGGCCGAGGATAATAATCCACATAGTTCAGTTTCTGGCTTCCCTTAAGGAAAAAGTTATTTTACTTTAAAAAATTATATTTTTCGAGGATTTTTGCACATGTTTTTGACCAAATCTACCCAAAACAGCCATGGTATTTCCTCAAATCATCCGATCCACTTGCCTTTATGGTTTACTGGTTCAGGCGATGCAGCAGATGTGCTCAGGAAGGTCAGAGTTAACATTATGGGTTGTTTAGCGATTTTCGTTTTGAAGCCCAGGGCTGATTTACATAATTGCTGATTTATCGGTACCTTCTCATCTTTTCTACTTCTGGTTGGAGAAAAAATTGGAATAGAGTCTTAAAAATCCCACCAAACTGAATAGGTTAAGAAAATCATAGTGGCTTGCTTCTACTATAAATTTAAAGTATACAAGATCTACATTTGCCCCCACACTATTAATAAAGGCCACAGGTCTACTGTGCAACAAAAGTGGTCTGATCGCTTCAAAATAGTAGCATTGTATATAATATATAATAAATGGTGATGTCACAAAATCAGATATAGCCTACATACGACCCAAAGCATTGACTTTGGTTTGTTATCAGAACAAGGCCAGTTTAGAATTAATATAAAAAACCAACAAACTATTTCTCTCTAAGCTGCACCCCGGTTTGCCCACATCATGAATACTAATTAGTTTGCTTGATCTCATTAACGTAAGGGCATCATCAAAGTAACGAATGAAAAACTTAGGAAAAATGACAGAATTTCCCCCAAAAAGGAAAGTTTTGCATGATGGATAACTAAAATATGTAGCTGATGCTGCCGCTTAAAAAGTTTATGTCCGCTCGTCGGAGCCTCGCCCAATAGATGCTCAAATCCCCCTCATACACATAAACAGTTTAATTAAGTGACAGCACTAGCTACATATTCTATATTTACAGTAATGCCCTAATTAATCGACTCCATAACCACAGCAGAATTATGGGTAACTTTTCAGGATTTAGTCGGAAATATGGCTTGTTGCCATTCATCGGAAAGCTCTCGGGGAGAGCTTTCCGATGAATGGCATCAAGCCATATTTCCGACTAAATCCTGAAAAGTTACCCATAATTCTGCTGTGGTTATGGAGTCGATTATTTAGGGCATTACTGTATGTTGTCCTATGGTTGGCCGGTGGAACAACAGTTATGTTTTTTTTCAATATTTCCATATTTGTATCATTTGTGTAGATGGAGGGTTAACATTTTATACAATACCATAATAATAACATGCATCAAATGGAAGGCAGTTATGTTGTGTACAAAGTTGTGTACACACTTTTTAATGACGTCATTAAAAACTGACCAAAATTGTTGCTCTCGTAAATAGCACTACATGGTACTCATCATGAACATGAGAAACTGTTTAATTTAATATTGTATATGGGACGACAAGATGATCAGATATCCATTACAGGATTAGTTATCTACTCTGATATTTTCAGTAGGAAGTGTATGCAGGTCTGACATGAGCTGGGTCGTATAGGGTATGGGGGTATGTAGGGTATGTATGATGTGTATGTTATGTGGGGTATGTCTGCTCTGATGTTACTGTTAGGGGATTTTACATAGTATTTCTGCACTACTTGGGTTTATCATTATAGGGAGGTGTATCTGCTCTGAATTGATGTATTATATTATTTATATGGATGTATACTCCTTAATTTAAGTTGTTGGAATAATTTAATTACTGCTATGAGTACAGTTCTTGATATAAAAATACTCAGTATATTTGCAGATACATTCATCCACAGGCTGACGTTGCATATGGAATACCAATTGTAAACTTGTTAAAAATTAGTCTGGAGACCTGAATACATCTTTGCGCTTGTTATAAAAATATTTAGAGAAATTAAGTAATAGCAAGAGTATAGACACTTTCTTTCAATCAGTTATTCATGTTTCATTTGTCACACATGAAATATTTGCCCAATTGATCTGGCAGCATTCAATAAATAATAATATTGAACACTGATCACATATAATTGCATGATCCCTTCACAATTTTTCAGGTTATGTTGGAAGCCGCAGTATAAAATGTGTGAAATTGATTCCAGATGATCAACTAATTCTTGGAACTCGGTTAACATTGTTAATGCCTAAATACAAAAACACTGATAAGAAACAGTTTAGACCAACACCCGAAGCTCGCAGTCTTCACGATAAATATACAACAGATAGGAGGAGTGAACCATGTGGATTACCTGCGTTTCTAGAGTTCGTTTCATGGGCAAAAGAAATGGATCCTACTGAACTGTCAATCAAGGTTATCAACAATTCTTACAAAGTTTTCAAATTCTCAAATGGTAGTGACAAACAAAGTGAACCATTTCCTGCAAATGTGCCTTCTTCTGACAAAGTTTTCAGATTCTCAAATGTTGGTGATAAACAAAGTGAAACAGTTCCTACGTGTGTGCCTTCGTCAGAACATAGAGGCTATAAATGGATAAAGAGATTTATTACTGTGACTTGTGTGATGTTTCCTGGAAGTTATGTTCTCTGGTGCTTATTAACTCTGTGTTGCTTTAAAATGGAACATTTATATGACGTGTTTAATGGATTATGTCAATTTTATCATTCAAACATTATTAAACTTTCATTTTAAATGTTTTTCATACAGAGTATTTTATATCCTATACAAACAAAATGTACTGTTACCCACAACCAACACAGTTGTTACTTCTGATGGATTGTATGCTCATATCTTACACTTTGCAACTGTTTCTCTCTAGAATTGGCCGTTTCATTTCAAATTGTAACAATTAACCAAGGTGCATGATACATTTTAGTATTCAATGTATATAAGGCAGAATAGCCAAATTTATTCATCAATCACAACTTGTAAGCGAGGATCTCACAAAATATGCAAAAAGTCACACAGCGACTATTATTTGTTTGTGATTTTCTAGTGAAATTTCAAGTGTAATTGATTAGGTATTCCACCCACGTTGAGTTTAACTGTCACAGACGAAGATACTTTGATATCCTGTCTTTTTGCATGTTTGAGAGTTATCCCACTTTTTCAACTTAGAAAATTTTGAATACGGGAGGTATACCTTAGTCCCACCTGGGACAGGCCTATCTCTAGTTATATCATGTCGCTTGGATGACAATCAAAACAAAATACCCATACACCCTTTCATGGATGTGACACGGTGAGTTATTTGAGACAGTGGAATGGTATACCCACTTATCATGTAAATTTGGTTGGCACACCCACTCTGAGTTAAATGTCGCAGTCAGCTTGTGTGGACAGTGCCTGAGAGGTCATTGGCCCATTATATCTTAAAGGTACTCAATCCGATAAAACTCCTCTCAATTACTATTTCAATGGCTTCGGGGGTCAAAAATATTTGATTCGAGTCGAGGAAGTCACCCATCAAAGCTCAGATTTTTTAGATATCGATTTTAGAAATCTATTATTTTTCATTATCGGGAATACTTTCTGTCCCAGAACACAGTCAAAATTGCGTTATTATTACCACTTGATTTTAGAGTTATCCATCCTTGTCTGTTTGAATAGTGTTTTGGTGTACACATCTCGAGCAGATACGAAGTTGAAGGCAATTATTAGTACTCATCTCGAGAAAATAACAAATTTCAAAAATCAATATCTAATAAGAGCTTTGTTTGATGGATTCCTCGACTCGAATCAAATATTTTTTACCCCAAAAGCCAAAGAAATAGTAATATAGGACCCTCTGATCGGTTTGTTGTTGTTGGAATCTGTTGAGATGGGGACCCTCTGATCGGATTGAGTACCTTTAACCCTTTCAGTGCCAAGTCCGATTTTTGCTCTATGAGCTCTTTCTATCAATGTATCACATTATTATAATCAATAAATTTGAAAAATGATCAAGGAAATATGGGTTGATACAAAAATCGGACTTGGCACTGAAAGGGTTAAGAAATGGGCCTGACTGCGATGAAATTTCACATATATAACCTATGATCTGTTCAGTTATTTAAGAAATAACTCTTGTTTCGATTAAGGTTATGCATTTATAATCGAAAAGTTTGAAGATAAATTCTATTGCACGCGTAGCGCAGTTATAGAAAATTATCTTCAAACTTTTCGGTTATAACTCAAAACCTTTATCGAAACAAGAGTTATTTCTTATAATTTAATCCATCATTCCACAGGAGAACCACCAAAAAGTAGAAGTTGGAAGAATAATGAGCATATAACATTGCGACTATTTCTGATGAAAAAGACACGTTAAGTTGAAAGAGACACCTGTCACTCAAAACTGGTGCTCATCGAGTGATGAAATCGCATTGGCATTTCTGCGTTTTTGATTGGCCAGTCGCAACTGATCACAAATCACGTAGCACCTGGCAGCTGCAGTTGCATGTGGGATTGATATATTCGACAGCAGTGAAACAAACACATGTTTGTTTTAATTTCAGTGTTTCACTTCTTTGCAATGTTCAATCTTGTTGATTTGTTTGATTACTTGTGCACTGAATATTAGCATCTAGTACGGTTATTGTCAATACAGTGATACCCAAAGGAATTATGATGCAGTTTCCATGTACATTTTTAAGGCACGTGGTATAGGCGTGGTCACTCAACGCTGCTGTCATTTCTGTAGCGGGGAAAGTAATCAAGAAATTTAGGTATATCGAGAAATAACCTAAATGGCCAAGTGTGTCAACCAATTGTATTGCAGTATTCCATGGATTGACAGCTTATGATTAAATTATATGTTTATATCGAAAGATTTGATTGGAATTATGCTTGAAGCATCATTAACAAGAAAATACCAAACTAAAAAATCACAGTTCACTGAGTTCAGACTTATAAATGAAAATTTTGGAAATTAACCCTGTGTTGCAATTACCAATATGCTCAGTGCAAGAGAGCCCATATCACTTACTACACGATTAGCGATGTTTGTTGAAAAATCACTGCAACAGTTTTGTTTACATAACAATTGTTTCAACACCCAAAACTGGCAGACATGGAACTTGCATGGGTGTGACATGGTGAGTTATTTGACACATGTACAGTGGAATAGTATACCCACTTATCATGTAAATTTGGTTGGAACACATGGGAAGGGTAAGTATAAAGAAATAAAGAAGGTGCTCATCAGGAGTCGATTGTGTTCACAATTGATTAAAGTCGCATACGTGTCATGTTTGGTAATTAGACTCACTTCACTTAACACTATGATTAGTAAGTGGTTAATACATGCTATTCTGCTCAAACATTCATCCTGTGATTTTTATACGTCCGTTTAAAAAAAATGGGATGTATTATGTTATTGGTCTGTCCGTCTGTTGATTTGCTTTTGGTTTTCGGATTACAACTTTAGATAGTCTCAACTAAATGGAATGAAAGTTGGTATGTGGGTTTAGTAGCACAAAATACAGCTCAAGTTCGAATTCGGGTTCCGCCTGCCAATTTTCACCAGAGTTACTGCTCTTTTTGTTGGAATTTGCACTCAATTTTCGTTTCCGGATGATAACTTAGTAAGTCTGAACTGAATGGAATGAAATTTGGCATGCAAGTTTATTAGCACAAAATACAGCTTGAGTTCGAATTCGGGTTCCGTCCACCAATTTGTATACGCCCGTTTGAAAAAATGGTTGTATTATGTAAATGGATTGTCCGTCCGTCGTCCGTCTGCTTTTGTTTTCCGGGTGATAACTTTAGATTGAATCGAGTGAACTGAACCAAATTTGGTATGTTAGTTTACCGCATGATTTTGACTGAGTTAAATTATGCCCTTATTTCGACTTAGATTTTACCTGATTTGCGGTTTCCGGATGATAACTTTAGATAGAATTAAGTGAACTGAACTAAATTTGGTATATTAGTTTACCACCCCAAAATACAGATCAAGGTCGAATATGGCTTTCGTCCGCATGATTTTGACTGAGTTATGTCCCCTTTTAGACTTAGATTTTACCTGATTTGCAGTTTCCGGATGATAACTTTAGATTGAATCAAGTGTGAACTGAACCAAATTTGGTATATTAATTTACCACCCCAAAATACAGATCAAGTTCGCATGATTTTGACTGGGTTATGCCCCTTTTTCAACTTAGATTTTATTTTTGTTATTACATGTATATCGTCTTAAGTCAAAGATTTCAAACAAATGAATTAAACCTTGCCCAACTCTACTCCAGAAACGGGCGTACTATGCCACGCCCTGATGGCGTGCTCTTGTTACCAGAGTTATGGCCCTTTGTTGGAATTATCACAGGCGTATTTTGCCACGCCCTCACAATGCTCTTTGTACTGGCACTCACCCAAGCCCACCACTACCACAGAAATGAACAGGTTACTACGTTACTACCACAGAAAGGAACAGGTTACTACGGCCGATGGGGTCATTGTCACAAGGCTTCGATCACATTCGTAGCCAGCTTTTTAAATTGATCACAAATGTAGCCAGCTTTTCGCCGGCGATCACATTCGTAGCCAGCTTTTCTAATTCCATGCTTTATATGGCGCGAAATATGACGTCATCGCGTTCGTGACTAAAATGCCGACGTCATGCTCCAAAACTGACTTCGTTTATCAACTTATATTGGAATATAATTCGAGCATCTAACGACATTGGTCGGAAACCTCAGGTTATTAGATGAACTAATATCAAATTAAAATTTATGTTGTTTTTCATTCATCAACTCAGAAAAATGAGACTAACCTGATCTTGTTCATTGAGGCTCGCATGAATATGAAAAGCTGGCTACAAATGTGATCGCAGTAGAAAAGCTGGCTACATTTGTGATCGATTTAAAAAGCTGGCTACGAATGTGACCGGAGCCTTGTGACAATGACCCCATCAGCGTTACTACGTTACTACCACAGAAAGTATCAGGTTACTACGTTACTACCACAGAAAGGAACAGGTTACTAAGTTTTAAACATTTCAGTGAACAAAGACAAGGACCAGTCTATCACGTGAAATTTAACAACTGTTCATTTAACTAAATTTCTAGTTCATGGAAGTAAAAAGTACATTTTAACCCTTTGAGTGCCAGGGGCTGATCTCATCGGCCCTAAACCTACAAAATAAGTCTGTTAAAGAATATAAGAATAAATTATTAAAATTGTAAAAAATTGTAAAAAATTGTAAAAAAAAAAAAAATTGTTAGGCCAATGCATTCTCTTATATATGCGAGGCGACCTATGGTCGACTCGCATATATAAGAGAATGCATTGGCACAGGGTATATGGGTTGATACAAAAATCGGACCTGGCACTCAATAGGTTAATGAATGAATTTCATCTCAAAGTTGATATAACTGCTTGGTGAATGAAAAATTATATCTCGATGTGGACTGTCATTGTTTTTGGGACTCTCGTGTCTGTTTATTTGAGTGCAGTAAATGTCTCTTATTGAATAGACTGGTTCCATGTCGACAGCTGCAAAAATCTGAAAACGTAGTAACCTGACCAGCACCACTACACCCATGGCCATCATTCACATGTGAATTAGTTTTCAGGTTGATAATACCTGTGCCTAATTTCATAATATTGTTCATTGGAACGCATCATTTTCGAGAAAAAACAGAAATATTGATTTTATTTTTTGAGGAGTCAATGTATTCTAGCTCTCCATTGTATGAGGTTTATTATCTGCAATCGGGGGATCTAAGGGCCAACATTATAACATGTCCCTTTACGTATTGTTTCATGATGAACAGGTCATTAAATACCAATACATCAAAATCAAATAAGTCAGTATGAGGTCTAGCACCTAGATGGTTAATCTAAGAGATAATCCAACATTTGTTTACAGTAGAAACATCAGACAGGTTTGAGCAGACGGTTGTGCAATCCATAAATCTCTGGATTTAAAAAAGTGTGAAAATGAGATTAAAAGATTAATTGTTTTTGAGTGGGAGACAAATGTCATCAAAATGGGGAAGAATTACCGCACTCTTTATATAAGTGAGTATATTTTATAGTCTGCCTATTCAGGCTATACATATATATATTCACATTCACAGTGATATGACGTGCATTCATTGTCGCACATAGTCAAGTTTTTCATACTGGTGCACTTTAAACTTTTTTAAATTGGTTAATTTGCAATACAAAAGAATGAAATTAATTAAAAAAAAAAAATTTCATTATAATTACCATGTTTTTTGCATCATTCATGGAGCACACAAGTGTATTTTGCAGAAATCCATGGCTCAAATTCATTCATTTGTTGCATAAATCTGTTGAGTATAAAGGAGATGATCCCATAAATGGTCGGATTTAGTGTACAGTACCCCTTTTAGTGGATACTGAGAATTATCTCATTCATGACCGAGACAAATGTTAAGTTTCACTAGCTACATTAGCAAATAATCAAACATTTTGTCAGAGTCCGCAACACAAAAACAGTCATCAACAATTTAATTAGTTTTCATCTTATTATTATTTATTGGAGTGGTTTGGACCTGTAATAAATAATTATAAAAGTGTTTGTCAGATAAATACTTTCACTTTATGGATTCTTCAGCTTTATTAACCCTTTCATGATGGGAGCTTCGCTGGTACAGCATTAAATATCCTGTGCCAGTGCATTCTCTTATATATGTGAGTCTCCCATAGGGAGCTTGCCTCACATATATAAGAGAATGCACTGGCTTACAAGGTCAAGGTAAATATCGTTAGCCAATGTATTCTCTAAAATATGCGAGGCTCGCTATGGGAGACTTGCATATATAAGAGAATGCATTGGAATTTGGAACTGGGTTTTCAGAAAAGTTCAGGAAGCTCCAGTCATGGAAGGGTTAATGTTGACTATCAAGCCTTGAAATAGTGTGTCTGTCATTTGCAGAATGAGGTCCCCAGAGGGTGAATTTAGTGATGCTACCCCGCATAGCGGGCTAGCATCACCAAATTCACCCTCTGGGGACCTCATTCTGCTTACTCCTCAGCAGAATGAGGTTCCCAGAGGGTGAATTTGGTGATGCTAGCCTGCTATGCGGGGTAGCATCACTAAATTCACCCTCTGGGGACCTCATTCTGCAAATGACAGACACACTATTTCAAGGCTTGTTGACTATATGTGTATTGTAGCGATATATTACAATTCTAGCAAACCTGAATGACCGTACGACTGTCGAAACTCTGAAGAAAGTTCTCAAACTTCCTAAAAATGGACGCACCAAGATAGAATTATACACAGACAAGAACGGGAAAAGTCGCAGCTTTGGGAAGATTATTGTTCCAAAGAAACTAGTTGATAAAGTGATCGATTGTAGTTACACGTAAGTTACTATAAAATGTCTGCTTTTACTATATATACAACTACAACTTTACATCTCAGTATGGCAAATTGTTTTAGCTTAACTGAGATTAAATCTCTGGTGGAATGCCCGTGCAGTGTAATAGGGGTTTAATTTTTTTCCAAATCAATTGAAACTTTTGATCATGTATATCTTATTTAGTACACACAATATTTTATTAGAAATCAAACATAACAGAAACATAAACACAATACACATACAGATACACAAAGATTAAGAAAGAAGATTGGACAACAAGCAAATTATAGCTTCCTTAACCCTTTCATGACTGGAGCTTCCTGAAATTTTCCGAAAACCCTGTGCCAATGCATTATCTACTATATATTTTGGGACTTCTGTTTGTCTGTTTGTTTGTCTGTTAGCTATGGCCGGGAAAACTGCTGGACAGATTGAGCCCAAACTTCCTATATAAGGGTAAAATCCCAGATGGAGTGTCATCGCACTCATTCTCCAATCCCCCACCACCGCAATGGAAATTCATGGGTTAATCGCATGATAGTTAAAGAGCATTCGTATCCGCAGTGTCATTGATAAAGAGCGTGTATGTATCCAGACATGAGCGTGTTGTGTCTGTGTACAGACATGAGCGTGTTGTGTGATTTTTATGTCTGTGATCGCACTTAGGGGTTCCTGGGAATGGGGGAGATTTTCATCGGGTCAGTTTTTCCGCCCAAGGTGACCTTCACCTTGAAACGGGTACCCACAAATGATCTAATATATATTGTGGGACTTCTGTCTGTTTCTTTGTCTGTTAGCTATGGCCGGGAAAACTGCTGGATGGATTTCGACGAAATTTGATACCTACGGGTAATTTTGTCCGGGGGAGTGTTTTGGACGGGTCAAATAGTGACTCCGACCTGACCTTGACCTTCAAAATGGTCAATTCAAGGTCAAAGCCCGGACGAAGTCGGGTCACCTGCTAGTCTTATATATGCGAGAATCCCATAGGGAACCTCGCATATATAAGAGAATGCATTGGCCTAACACTATTTACCTTGAACTTCTAAGCCAGTGCATAATCTCTTATTTGTGCGAGACTCCCTATGGAGGACTCGCATAAATAAGATAATTCACTGGCACAGGATCTTTAACCCTTTACCCAACAAACCGGCCAAAACCGGCCAAATAAAGCTGCAACAGCCTAAATTATCTTGGGTCTGTCTCAATAAAACCATACAAATATGGATATCATTGGAACCGGCTCATTGACCACATTGTGATGGTTACAGTTATGCCCTGTGCCAATGCATTCTCTTATATATGCGAGTCGACCATAGGTCGCCTCGCATATATAAGAGAATGCATTGGCCTAAAAAAAAATCTTTTTTTTAACACTTTTTACCATTTTTTCTTACATTCTTTAACAATTTTATAATTTTTAATGTGTTAAGCCAATGCATTCTCTTATATATGCGAGGCGACCTATGGTCGACTCGCATATATAAGAGAATGCATTGGCACAGGGCCCTTCTGTTGGGTAAAGGGTTAATGCTGCACCAACGCAGCTCCCATCATGAAAGGGTTAACGTCTGCTCCCCATGTTCTTTGAAACCAGGAAACTCAGTGCACTCTTATTAATTTTGGTGTGAAGGTTTTTTTGTGCCTGGGAATAAACGGAAATAGGTCCCTCCCATGGCGGTGCCATTCCCAACCCCGCAACTCGCCAATCTCCTGATTGAGTCGGAAATAAAACTGAAGAATAAAGCGCGCGTACAGCCAGTTATATTGGGACAGTTCATGCGTGACTAATCTGGGCAAGCCAATAGACGTCGGGAGGCGACCAAAAAGTTAACCCCTTCCCTACTGTGGTTTACAAAGCAGGACATATATCCATATAGTTCAGTGTTCAGGCTTTCTTTAAGGAAAAATGTATTATACTTTTAAAAATAATATTTCTGACTAAATCCTGAAAAGTTATCCATAATTCTGCTGTGGTTAGGGAGTCGATTAATTAGGGCATTACTGTATTTAATGTAATGACGTATGTATAAGTAAAAAATCTGACTATTGATCAAGTTTCTGTAATATTGGAATTGTTCCTTCTTTAAGAATTCTCCAAACTATAACTAAAATAACTGCTTATCGTATTTGACAACACATTGCTACTGTGCTATATCTCCTATATATAACTAAAATAACTGCTTATTGTTTTTGACGACACATTTCTATTTTTCAGGAAGATTGATGACTATTACATTGACATTTCTCATGAACTGGAAGATATTTTCAAAACAACATGGAAGCAAACTGATGAGGGTGTCTACCAGACAAAGCCAGTAACAATACCAGAGAGGCCACTGGAAACGAAAATAAGATTTATGTACAGAATGGTGGATGTCGGTACCGACCTGGTGAACAAACAGTTCATGTCGGATTGGAGACCCATGATCAAGAGACCAAGAGCTTGTGGTAAGATTCATTTGGAAATTCCCATGCTTGTACTAGTACATGTATGTGCATTTGACAAAATATTCCTGATTTGATTGGTCTGTGGATGAGTTTGAAACTATGCATTTAATTTAATTTAATGAGGATCTGCCACACACAAATTTTTTTTTTTTGCATAAAGATTATTTCGAGATAAGATTTTGTCTCAGATTGTTGGTTTTCAGTATCTAAATATGTTGCTTATTATTAGTTTTTAATGAAGATCCACAATATATAATGAGTTTCATGTATCTGTGATTCCAGTGATATATGATATGAAACACTCTGCTGGGGTGTTCAGAGAAGAATTGTGAATAATCATGTCAAAATAGGATATTTTTACAAATTGGCAAAAAACGGCATCATTATTAGAACACATTATATAAAGTGACTTTGTATCAAAATCATTACCTTTGTTTATCGCCCGATAAATCATCCCAAACAAAAGAGTCAATATTTCATTTGTGCTCGATTCAGACGTTATGTTATCTGAAATGGAAAAGTCAATCTTAGTTGAAGATATATAAGCCTGTCATTTGCAGAATGAGGTCCCCAGAGGGTGAATTTAATTTATTGACGCTATATCCCGCATAGCGAGCTAGCATCACTAAATTCACCTTCTTGAGACCTCATTCTGCAATCTCTCAAAATCTCTCAAATGGATGCAGCCGATTCTAAATAGATACTTCAAGAGCAAATATATTTGGCTACGCCCAGGATATTTACCTTAGATGATACCATTATATGCAAGGTAGTAAGCAATAAAAACCAATTACGCTTAAGCGATTGGAATAAAGCTTAAGCATAATGGCATTACTTTTAAGCATAATGGAGTTCTAAGGGAGCCATTTACGAATAAGCGTAACGTCATTAAATATGAATTTGGCCTCCCATGAAAATGTATTAGCTAAGAAACTTTTATATTCATGTTATAATCAAGCCTTGAAGTGTGTCTGTCATTTGCAGAATGAGGTCCCCAGAGGGAACATACAGTAAGAAACTTTTTTATTCCACACCCATTGACGTGAGGCACATGTATTCAACGGAATTCCAGCCATTGAATACATATTAGTGTATACGTCTAGTGGAATACAAGCCGTAACTATTCTTGTTGACGTTGTCGCCAAGAAAGATGACGTACATTACGTCGATCACCCGCTTCCGGTGATCCCCCATAATTAATGGTTATTTGTCAGACTTAAATCACAATAAAAGTAGCTATAGTAACAATGGATGTGACATTCATGGATTGAACTTATCTGATTGAACGGTGTAGAATAAATACAGAACACAACTTGCATCATAATCTCGAATCTTTTATCGAACTCGTTGCAGACGGCGCAAAGTTATATTTGCGCCATCCGCAACTCATTCGATAAAAGATTCTCGATTAGGATGCGCGTTGTGTTCTGTCTATATATTCATGTTATAATCAAGCCTTGAAGTGTGTCTGTCATTTGCAGAATGAGGTCCCCAGAGGGAACATATATTGACGCTATCCAGCACGGTGGTCTAGTGTCACCAAATTCACCCTCTAGAAACCTCATTCTGCTGAGGCCTCAACTGCTATGGAAGACCTAGAATCAAATTGAAGTTACCCAGTTGAAGTTGGTGATGTTCATCCATTAGTCACCTCAATTATGCATTTTATCTTCTGAAAATTAGGTGTTATAGAAACTGAACGAAAGGGAAAAAGCAACTAAAAACGATGTTAATTTGAGACTATAGATACTTCCCAGAAGATGAGGCCTAAGCAGAATGAGGTCCCCAGAGGATGAATTTAGTGACACTAGTCCACTGTGTGGGATAGCATCACTAAATTCACCCTCTGGGGACCTCATTCTGAAAATGACAGACACTATATCAAGTCTTGGTTATAATGCATTCCATGTTACTACATTACAGGGACAGAGAAGATTATAGTATTAGGTCGCCTAGATAATCAAAGTAAGATGAAACGACTGGCTTCACATTTTAAAGGATTCATGTACTTTACTGCAGGTAACTGGCCTATCCTTCTAAGCTGTGTATAACATGTATATATTGGTTACAGCCACAGCATCAGGAATCTACATCTTAATTTTCTCGAAAGTGGCAGCAAGATATCACCCCTGGTAAATTTCAAATTTATTCTTTTTCTATATTTTCCAAAGATATCAGCAAGCTACATACATGGCTTGTTGCCATTCATCGGAAAGCTCTCCTGATGATATCTGAGCTCGATCGCATTTGCACGCATGGTCTCTGAACTCCCTTAAACTCTCGAGGTCGCCATCCCAAATTAAAAAAACTTCATCAATATACATACAGTGGAACACTTGAGAGTTCTTCTTTGCCACACGTTTCGTACTGATAATAAATTAATTACGTTGAGACAATTGCCATAACATGGGTCTAAGACTCCCAAATTGTGTTGTGTTGTAAACAGAGGCCTGATATTTCCAAGCTCTAGTATGTACAGTATGTATCTTGTCAGGATGTACATATTATGATACTAAGAAATAAATGTTATAAGAATAAATCAAATCAAATATTATTGTTGAGAAAAGCAAATTCTGACTTAGAATATTCAGAGATTTCATATATATAGCAGTGAAAGTCAAAGTTATGATTTCTCGTGAGATCTCACCTGAGAAATTCTGACTTAGAATATCCAGAGAAGTTTTATTGTTGAAAAAATCAAAGTCATGATTTCTCGCGAGATCTCACATGAGAAATTCTAACTTAGATTAAATGGGCGAATATCTAATGTAAAACCATACCAGAATTCATGTGAGAAATTTTCTCATGTTAGAATTAAGTGAGAAACCTGTTTTCTAACATGATCTCACAAACACCATGTTAGAAATCCTTAATTTGCATACCCTTCTAACCAATTTCTACATGTTTGACACAAAACTTCTAAACAGTTTATATGTACAGTAATGCCCTAATTAATCGACTCCTTTAACCACAGCAGAATTATGGGTAACTTTTCAGGATTTATTCGGAAATATGGCTTGTTGCCATACATCGGAAAAGCTCTCAGGGCATTACTGTATGTGCAGGTGGAATGATCATGTGAGTCGGGTGTCTTTCGTTGGTAATGGCAACACGTTTTACAAGTTACACATATGTGTGGCTGAACTAGGCTAATGTGTCCATCTTGAACTTACAGTAATTCCCTCAATAATCGATTCCTTAATCACAGCAGAATTATGTGTAACTTTTCAGGATTTAGTCAGAAATATGGCTTGTTGCCATTCATCAGAAAGCTCTCGACGAAAGCGTTCTGTTGAATGGCAACAAGCCATATTTCCGACTAAATCCTGAAAAGTTACCCATAATTCTGCTGTGGTTAAGGAGTCATTTATTTAGGGCATTACTGAAAGTTGGTTCCGTTTTATTTATTCCAGGCCTGGATTATGAACAATTCTGGACAAAGAAGAGTGGTTCTCAGCTGAGAGCCATGGCCCAGCATGAAGCCTGTGTTGCTATCGGAGAATGTGGTCTTGATAATACTAAAGACACGGCCAACCAGGAATCCCAGAAAGAAAGTTTTATAAAAGTGGTTTGTAAAGTCAGGCAATTTGTTTTTACCATACATCTTCTGATTTTCATTTTAGTAGCCTCCATGTTGTATTATAGGATTTTGTTTAACCCTTTCAGTGCCAGGTCCGATTTTTGTATCAACCCATATACCCTGTGCCAATGCATTCTCTTATATATGCGAGTCGACCATAGGTCGCCTCGCATATATAAGAGAATGCATTGGCCTAACAATTTTTCATCATTTGTTATTTTTTATAATTATTTACAATTTTAATAATTTTTTCTTATATTCTTTAACAGACTTATTTTGTAGGTTTAGTGCCAGGGAATCTTACGTTTTTCATGGGCATCAAAATTATTACTATGAATACTTGGTGATAGTTTTGAGTTATAACATGCCCCTAAGATTTTAACCAGTTTGTTTTTAAATTCGCTATAGCATGCTTAAAGGGGTACTGTACCCAAGATGTTGTTGTTGGTTTCTATAATCCCCGAGTCGGAGAATAAGGTAACAACTTTTCCATTTTTTGAAAGTCTGTTGAGTACGAAGTATTGTTACGGATGGCAAATTTACCGGAATGCAAAAATACAAATTGTCGTTGTCGAGTAATTTTTGTAAAGTTTTCAACCAAATGAATCAAATAAACATTATATTATATGCTTAGTAGTCCCATATACTCATTTAAGTTAGTGTACCGTCACTAGTCAATGAGTGGCTTGGGTTTTCTCCCCGTATAAGCATAATGTTTCAAACGATCGTGTGTGCAATTGTTTTCCTAATCCAGTATCCCTCAATTATAATTTGATTACGTTTTGTACACGGAAATTCGAATTTTAAGAGACGCCATTTTATGGCTGGAGCCATAAAATCAATTTATATTAAATTATTAACTTTTAAATTATTACATTTTAAGATAGCCTATTAACCTGAGCGTTTACAGAATACATCTTCGACTCAAATTACTTATATTTCTATATAGTATCGATAATAGATCGTTGTTATCACCGGGAATTTATTGAAAATGGCGTACAGTACCCCTTTAAGCATACCCACAAAAAATTCAACCCAAAAAAAAAACAAATCGAAAATAAAAAAAAAACAAATGTTTTTTTATTTTTTAGGGCCGATTTTACAGACTGTAAATTAGGGCCGATGAGATCGCCCCTGGCACTGAAAGGGTTAAGTGCAGCATTTATTAATGTTGCCATATATAGCCAACATAGAAGAAGGCTCATAAGGTTTTGGGATTCCACAGAAGCTACGATCTAGAATTTAGTTTATTGAAAGTGTACATAGAATGTCTCAAATTTCCTGCAAAATACCGAAAATGCCACAAACAATTTCGTTTAATCATATAAATACATTTTCGGATTCTGAGCTTTTTCAACTTGAAAATTTGACCACATTTTTGTTTGATAATAATAATAATAATGACCAGTTTTATATAGCGATTAACCAATTACTTGCTCTAACATGCTTGGTACAATATTACCCCAGTCATTTGTACAAGCCAACCAATGAACCGGCTGCAGCCATTGCACGCGCTGCTAGTTTGATCAGAACATGATCTGATATTCATCAGTATATATGACAAGCTGACTGGTACTCATTTAACGCATGAATGATGCGAAGCCGACACAGTATGAGCGACCTTGCTCAAGGGTTACAACTTAGTGCAGGTTTTGAAACAGCGAGCAATCTGACAATTGCATGTCGCTCAAAGCGGCCAAGCCACTGCTGTGTGAAGACTCATTGACTGAACCTGTATCGATGTGTTTACAGCAAATACAAGTCCGACACGCTAACCACTGGACCACGGAGCTCCACATAATCATACCATATTTCCTTTACTCATTCATCCATATGTATGTTGGTTATTACAGATGGAGCTTTCATTCATCCATATGTATGTTGATTGCAGGTAGAGCTCGCATGTGAGTTACGGAAGCCTTTGCTGCTTTATGGAAGAAAAGCCCATGAGGATGTCATCTCAATATTAAAAGAATACAAGAACCTACCTCCGGTAATAATTAATGCATGGTTGGCCAGCGAAGAGGAGACAGCAGCTTATGTAAAGAACGGCTACTACATAGGATTAACAGGTCTGTGGTGTCAGAAAGTCATATAAATTAAATGTCTTGGCCCCCCTTGGTAAATTTGTTAACAGATAGTGGACCAGTGACATAACAGTTTTCCATATTTGATGTGTGAACTGCAACAACTTTGAACTAGACGGATTTAGCATACCTGATATCACTTTGTAGTAAAGAGAAAACATGACAACATTATAACATTAGAACCATTTAGCAATTAGAATGACATTATCCACTGCTCACTACCTCTGTTGCCTACATAAAGCTAGTTAGGTTTATTTTGTCAATGTATCTTTATTAGGTCAATGTTGCTATATTAGGTAGGTGATGTAATTGTATATGCAACTTGCGCAGGTAACTAGGGATGTCATCCGGCCTATTAAAATGATGTCATTGTGATTTTGGAACGTTTTTCGTCCATAATTTACCGTAAATGATACAAAATGCAAAAAATGGATATGCGTTTTCGCTCTAAGAGATCTATAAACTATCAATACAAGACTTAATATACAAAAACTAACAAACTATATCGCTCTAAGCAGCACTCTGGTTTGCCCACATCATTAATACTAATTAGTTTGCTTGATCTTATTAACGTAAGGGCGTCATCGAAGTAATGAATGAAAATCTTAGGAAAATGACAGAATTCCCCTCTAAAAAGGCCAGTTTTGTGCAATGGATAAATATAATATGTGGCTAATGCTATCGCTTAAACGGTTATGCCCGCTTGGGTGATATGGCATCAATTGGACTTGGCAGAGCCTCGCCCAAGAGATGCTCAAATCCCACTCACACACATAAATAGTTTAAGCAACAGCATACTAGTATGTGTAGATGGAGTGTTAACATTTTACACAATACCATATAACATGCATCAAATGGAAAGCTGTGGTGTATGAAGTTGTATGTACACACTTTTTAATGACATCATTATAAACTGACGAAAATGGTCGCTCTCGTAAATAACACTGCATGGTGTACTCGCCATGAACATGAGAAACTGTTTAATTTAATATTGTATATGGGACGACAAGATGATCAGATATCCATTACAGGATTAGTTATCTACTCTGATATTTTCAGTAGGAAGTGTATGCAGGTCTAACCTGAGCTGGGTCATATAGGGTATGGGGGTATGTATGGTATGTAGGGTATGTGTGGTATGTAGGGTATGTGTCGTATGTAGGGTATGGGGGTATGTAGGGTATGGGGGTATGTAGGGTATGTAGTGTATGTAGGGTATGTAGGGGGTATAGGGGTATGTCTGCTCTGATGTTACTGTTATGGGATTTCTACACAATATGTCTGCACTAGCTGGGGTTTATCATTATAGGGAGGTGTTTCTGCTCTGAATTATATGTATACTCATTAATTTATGTTGTTGGAATAATTTATTTACTACTTCGAGTACCTTACATTATATAAAAACACTCAGTCTATTTGCAGATATATTCACTGATGGAGCTGATGTTTGATATGGAATACCAATTGTAAACTTGTAAAAAATTAGTCTGGAACCCTGAATTCATCTTTGAACTTGTTAAAAATAACAAAATATTTAGAGAAAACGTAATAGCAAGAGTATAAACACTTACTTCTCTTTCAATCAGTTATTCATGTTTCATTTGTCATAAAGGAAATATTTGCCCAATTCCCAAGAGAAAATGTTGAGTGAAATTTCAGTGAAATAACAGTAAAAAATTTAGTCAAAATTCAGTGAAATTTCACCAAAATTTCAGTGAAATTTCACCAAAATAACAGTAAAATATTTAGTCAAAATTTCTCCAATTTTTTACTGAAATTTTACCAAAATAACACTATTAAACAATATTGTATCTCACGTGACTTTGTTATTGAAATCAAGCTTTCCGATTGGTTGGCTACTCGACTCTATTAGTCGTAGTTGTATACTACGCCTTCAAGTCTCTCCCATCGTGCACTATGCATATGTAGTTTTGACTACTAAAAATAGTAACGAACACTACATCAAACTTTGTTCTGAAACTACTTGTTATTTCGCCGTTGATCCAAATTAAAGCTTCAGTAAGGCGAACATCAATGTCTGAACTTAGTAAAAGTTGAAAATAGTAGTTTCCTACTGCTAAATCAAAATTACATAGGTTTTCTCTGGAGTCCCGTTGCGTTTCCTAAGTTCGCGATACCCCATTCCTATACCGGTAACACTAAAACGTGTGATCGGTTGCCGCACCCGAACAACTAATAAAATGAACCGAGAATACAATTTGCCGATTACAGCTTGTTTTAGCTGTCTCTTGTAAATAAATAATACCCCTATGCTGTATACTAAGCGTTGAAAAAACACGCTACTGCAGATTTTCATGGCCCAATAACACCAATCATACGTTCATGTTTCCGGAGTTGGGTACACTTTTTTTTGTAGCCGTAAATCCTTTGCTTCAGATCAGAGTCACGTGACCGCTCGGTTCGAAAATAATCAATAATTTCGCGGCTCAATTATTCTGATAGTTCCGTGTACAAGAGCGACTTATACTAATAAATGACCAAATTTAATACATTCTTCGTTCGTCCGGGCACCAATTAAGAGTGGGTAAGTGGTTGAAATGTGTTGACATTGGTCTAAATGTTCTTGAGTTTGGTCACTGGTCACCACAGGCTCAGGTCAGGCAAACAAAATTGAAGAAAAAAAAAATTACAACAAAAAAATTAATTTAAAAAAACAAACAAACCTGAACAAAGGGGAATTTAAAAAAAACAAGTTTTTTTTAAAACAGGAAAACAAACATGAAAAATAAACAAACAATAAATAAACATTTACAACAAATAAAAATAATATAAAAAAACAACAAAAAATAATTTTTAAAAACAACAAACAGGCAGCCAAAGTTTTTAAAAAAACAGGAAAACAAACATTGAAAAAAAAACAATTACAAATAATTAATTTTTAAAAAACAAACAAACAAACCTGAACAAAGAGGAATTTTAAATTTTTTTGTTTTTTGTTTACATATTATTTTTTTTTCTTTTAAAAAAAATGGTGTTAGCCCACTGGTTTGCCTTTTATTTCTGCATTTGTTCGATACAATATAATAATTAGAGCATGACTTGTCGTGAAATACGCCGATATAGTGCATAGTGCGGTTGTGTAGTTCACTCCGCTTCACGTCGTGAACTACACAACCTCACTATGCACTATATCGGCGTATTTCACTCTAAGCCATGCTCTATTTATTAAGTAAAATGGTTCCATCATTTCTTGTACTATACTGTTCTGTATCGCATGTCAAATTTTCAACCCTATATAGAGCTGAGAAATCCAGTTCGATTTTACTGTATGACGTCGATCTTTGTATATGCTGGCCCGCACTGAGAGATTTATTGACACCAGGCAAATGAAAATTTATTCTTAACTCCAACGTCGTCGTATCGATCGCCTTCTTTCACAATTGAATTCATAACAATCACTTTTAAAACTTCTAATTTCTTTTGAAAGAGATCGCGAACCGTGAAACTCTTATGTTCAAAACAAAAGAATGATCGCAGCAAAAAATATCCCGAAGTCCGTCGAGTCAACGAATATCATTGGCTTGATGTCGAGCGTCGACACCAAAGGAAGTGAATCGAGCCAATGAGAAGCTACGTATTAAACCGACATGGTGGAACCGGTGTTGCCGAAAAAACAACCGGTGTCGCTTTGAATGACCGGACAATTTATGTCGGCCGACTGAGATTGTCGCGATTAAAAAAAACATGCCCTTTGAAGTTTTGTATTTGAATAGACACATCGCGGTTTTGCACATTTCACACATAATATAACATCACAAACTTTGTTGGCACAGAGTAATTTTCTGTTCACGGTGTCTTTCTTAGAACAGTCAGCTATTATTAGTGATGAGGGACGCTCTGAATCAGATGTTTCTTTACCATACACGTCAGAAAATGGCGAGTATTTGTCACTACCAATATCCGCTGACATTCACATTTGGGGGTCCATATTTCCATGTAGACACACTTCTTTAAGATAGAATTGAAAACACAATTTTATTCTTTTTTCTTTTGTCCACCAAGACAATAATAAATATAGGTTATCACCACCATGTGTGTTTCTGAGATCCGTATTCAAGTCGAGCTGCCTTCTCTGGGCAGTCTATCGACGAGTCCGTAGGACGAGTCGATAGACAGCCCAGAGAAGGCAGCGAGACTTGAATACGGATCTCGGAAACACACAGGGTGATGATAACCAATTTATCTTACAATTCGTACCATAAAAATGCAATAAAACTCAATTTAAAACAGGAACTATTTTATTACGCGCAACACACAACGTACACAATATTCTCAGCACGCGGCGTTGTGATAAGTCAAATTCTGAGAAATTCACGTCACTATTCAAATTCACTTTGGCTGGAATCCGATTCAATGAAGAGGCGACGATATTTTCGTTTCATATGTTCGACATTATTGTCACTTTTAACAGGATAATTGTATTATTTTATGGTGCAATCTCCTTGGATAGTGATAGGGTTGGCGAGAGGCATTGCCGGAGATGACTGTCCATTCAGAGTTTTGCCTTTTGGTGAATTTTGAACTTTCCGACACTTCGACAATCGATTTCTGACTCGCACTAAAATAACCCATTAAACTTCATTTAGAGGAAATGCACTAAATCACGGACTTTTCCTAAGTATTGTGTTTTATATCCTTAACATAAGATAAAATTAATTTGATTTTCCATTCTGTATTTTATCGAATAAAAAATGCGTTCAGTAGCTTTTGATCAAGACCGTACTGAATTACAGGGAATTCCCTACTTCGCTAAAATAGAAATTGTCAAAATAGTCCGTATTCGTGCGCGCTGTTAACAATGTGTAAACTTCGTTACTTTTTCGATTTCCAAACATTTTTGGGTGGTTATTTTGAGCTTTTTGGGACCTGTCTCCACATTTTGTCAACTTTATTGAACTAATTATTGATTATTTTACATTCGTAGCCCACGAGTATATTATTTTACGACATTTAGTAGGTTATTTAAACGTTTTGTTTTGAAAACAAGCCAGTTGTCGAAACGCACGTGCACCAGCTGTTGCCATCGAAGATATCCTTGTTGCCATCCAGGATACAAGATCGGAAACCGCCTAGGCGTTTTCGCGTGTATTTGATGAAATATAGCTAAATTGTAAGATAAAACTATATAATGATGTAAAATTACAAATTTTAAACTGAAAAGTACTCAAAATCTCACTGAAAACTATTTGATCATTTTTTAGTGAAATTTTATATTTAAAACTGAAAAGTACTCAAAATCTCACTGAAAATTGTTTTATCATTTTTTAGTGAATTAATTTTATATTTAAAACTGAAAATTTAGTACTCAAAATCTCACTGAAAACTATTTGATCATTTTTTAGTGAAATTTTATATTTAAAACTGAAAAGTACTCAAAATCTCACTGAAAATTGTTTTATCATTTTTTAGTGAATTAATTTTATATTTAAAACTGAAAATTTAGTACTCAAAATCTCACTGAAAACTATTTTGTCATTTGAGTGAAATTTTAGTGAAACTAACTGGAAAAGTTAAAATAAATTTCAGTGAAATTTCACCGAAATTTCAGTGAAATTCACTGAAATGGTAAAATAACACAAAAATTTGGTAATTTCACTGAATTTCACTGAAATTTCACTGAAATTTTTGTCTCATTTTCTCTTGGGAATTACTGGTTGATAATTTTTTCAGGATTTTTTGGAACTGCCAGTCGGAAATGTGTGAAATTGATTCCAGATGATCAACTAATTCTTGGAACTCGGATAACATTGTTAATGCCTAAATACAAAAACAATGATATGAAACAGTTTAGACCAACACCCGAAGCTCACAGTCTTCACTATAAATATACAACAGATAGGAGGAGTGAACCGTGTGGATTACCTGTGTTTCTCGAGTTCGCTGCATGGGCAAAAGAAATGGATCCTACGGAACTGTCGAACAAGGTTATCAACAATTCTTACAAAGTTTTCAAATTCTCAAATGTTAGTGACCAACAAAATGAACCAGTTCCTACGTGTGTGCTTTTGTCAGAACATAGAGGCTATAAATGGATAAAGAGATTTATTACTGTGACTTGTGTGATGTTTGCTGGAAGTTATGTTCTCTGGTGCTTATTAAGTTTGTGTTGCTTTAAAATGGAACATTTATTTGACTTATTTGATGGATTATGTCAATATTATCATTCAAACATTATTAAACTTCCTTTTTGAATGTTTTTCAAACAGAATATTTGATATCCTATATAAAAAAATGTACTCTTGCCTACAACTAACACAGTTGTTAATTCTGATAAATTTCATGTGTGCATGCTCATGTCTAGCACATTGCAACTGTTTCTCACTAGAATTGGCCTCTTCACTTCAAATAAGGGGCAATTAACCCTATACCCAACAAACCGGCCAAATAAAGCTTCAACAGCCTAAAATATCTTCGGTCTGTCTCAATAGAACCATACAAATATGGATATAATTGGAACCGGCTCCTTGACCACATTGTGATAGTTACAGTTATGCCCTGTGCCAATGCATTCTCTTATATATGCGAGTCGACCATAGGTCGCCTCGCATATATAAGAGAATGCATTGGCCTAAAAAAATCTTTTTTTAACACTTTTTACCATTTTTTCTTACATTCTTTAACAATTTTATAATTTTTAATGTGTTAAGCCAATGCATTCTCTTATATATGCGAGGCGACCTATGGTCGACTCGCATATATAAGAGAATGCATTGGCAAAGGGCCGTTCTGTTGGGTAAAGGGTTAACCAAGTTGCATAATACATTGTAGTATTCAATGTATAGAAGGCAGAATAGCCAATTATATTCATCAACCACAACTTGTTAGCGATTGCTGGGCACACCTCCATTTTCTATATTTTGGTGGCCATTTTGAGCCAATGTAAGACTTTGGTTCAATGAGTTGGAATATTCATGGGTAATGGTATGCCTCACTTACATTACACAGTTCTGCTCATTTATAGAAATGGCCCCTCAATTCAATTCTCAATGGGGAATATCATGTCTTGAATGTCAAATTTAGTTGCATGAAATAACTCAACCTGAGGTACTGTTCACATATGCTACACTATGCCCCGGTTAGCGATGCTGAATAGGTCATTGCTGCATGGTTTCATGCAAAAAGACACCGAGGATCTCAGAAAATTTGCAAAAATCACTTAGCATTTCAACGTGTAATAAAAAAATAGATTTTAAATTAGTCGCATGTTAATTGTTATTAAAATAATTATTTTAATGGGTATTCCACCGACGTTGAGTTTAAAGGGGAAGGAAACCCTCAATGAATCAGGCCGTTAATATATTTAGTATATCAACCATGATGGGTTAAAACACCTCTCATTTCTCAGTTACACTGAAACACGATATCACATCGTGTAATAGAAAACTCACACTTAAATTACGGTGCATCCATATTTATAAGGTCGTGACGTCACAGCCTCACTTCGCGCTACCTATCCTTAGTACAGATATCTATAAAGGCTATCACACTAAAAGCATGTTTGTTTGTTATTCTGCTAAAAATCTAAGCAATCACAGCCCATTGAAGACTACATACATGTATTATAAGCCACAAATATTTATGTTATAATTTTGAACAATTAATTTACAGCCAGTTAACGGTCGCATAACATTTGAATGTGACAATCTTGGCCAAACTCAAATGACTTCTAGCCTATATGTGCAAATATGACAACCAAACAATCTTTCGCGAATTAAACTATAATTTATTCACAACAGATAATCATTTATTGCGCGCAACAAACATTCAGTCTGCTGTTTTAATTATTTTTCATATCTAAAACAGACTATCATACGTGATACAGTTTAGCGTTAAACAACCAAGTGAGGCCGTGACGTCACAAACTGATAATATTTCGTCTAAAATGGCGGCGTCAACTTACCGGCAGGTTAGTTTGAGATGACATATCACCGATCATGTGTGGAGATTTGCATTGAAAATTTACACTCGAACAGAGAACAGCTTGCTTGATGTACATGCCTTTTCATTATGCGATAGTTTCTTTCCACTTTAACTGTCCCAATGAATGATACCTTGATATCCTGGGTGTCTTTTTGCACATTTGAGAGATCCTGTGTGTCTTTTTGCATAATAACATGCAACACTGACCAATTCAGCATTAGTGACCATATTAGGTTGTATCAGTGTTTTGTTTTGATTGTCACACAGCGAGGGAGAGAGTTCACGCCAACGTTTACTCTTGATCCAAAAGATTTGACACATACTTTCTCGCAGGTTCCCACTTATGCAAAACTTTACAAGATTAACCTGTTGTTATATCATGTCACTCGCTGGCTGACAATCAAAACAAAACACCGATACAACCTATATATGGTCACTACAGGGGCATAGTGTAGTGTGTGTGGACAGCACCTGAGAGGTCATTGGCCCATTATATCTTAAGAGATTGGCCTGATTTACTGTCCGCATCCATCTGTCGATTTGATTTTGGTTTCCGGATGATAACTTTTAGATTAGTTGAGACCTGTGACTTTACTAGCTCAAGTTCGAATACGGGTTCTGCACACCAATTTTCACCAGATTTAATGCCTTTTTTGTTGGAATTTGCACTCAATTTTAGTTTCAGGATGATAACTTTAATAATTCTAAAATGAATAGAATGAAATTTAGTATGTGGGTTTACAAGCACAAAATACACCTCATGTTCGAATTTGGGTTGTAAGTGCCTGCCAATTTTCATCAGTTATGGCCCTTTTTGTTGGAATTAGCAATCAAATTTCGTTTCCGGATCATATCTTTAGTAAGTCTGAGCTGAATGGAATGAAATTTGGTATGTGAGTTTATTACCACAAAATACAGCTTTAGTTCGAATTCGGGTTCCATCTACCAATTTTTACCAGAATTATGGCCCTTTTTTGGAATTACCACGGATGTATTTTACCACGCCCTCACAATGCTCTTTGTACTGGCACTCACCCAAGCCCACCACTACCACAGAAAGGAACAGGTTACTAAGTTTTCTACATTTCAGTGAACAAAGACAAGGACCAGTCTATCGCGCGATAACAACTGTCTAAATTTCTAGTTCATGGAAGTAAAAGTACATTTTAATGAATGATTTTCATCCCAAAGTTGATATACAGTAATGCCCTAAGTAATCGACTCCTTTAACCACAGCAGACTTATGGGTAACTTTTCAGGATTTAGTTGGAAATATGGCTTGTTGCATTCACCGGAAAGCTCTCGGGGAGAGCTTTCCGATGAATGGCAACAAGCCATATTTCCGACTAAATCCTGAAAAGTTACCCATAATTCTGCTGTGGTTAAAGAAGTCGATTACTTAGGGCATTACTGTAACTTCTTAGTGAATGAAAATTTCTATATAGATGTAGTCTCTGTCTAGGGTCCTGCGAATATTCGATATTCGATTCGAGATTCGATTCGAAAGTCAAATTCGATTCGAAATTTCCAACTCGAAATTTCGAATATACACTGACAAAAAAGTAAGCTGTTTACGGACAAGTGCACACGTCGATCTTCGCTGTTTCTGTGCCATATAATTCCCGAAAATTATGAATATATGCCCCTTATAATTCTTATTGTACATCGCGAATGTTCGCATCCTATTAAATATAAGTATAGCCAGTAATTAGTCACTATAAGACGACTAAATACATCTGAATTCTAGCTTTGAACATGGTAGCCAAAAGCTCAGAGATCGCCGATGGACCGACGACACGCGTAAATTATAATAGCGATGAGATGCTTAAAAACATTCTCCAGATTGGTCATTACTCGAGTTACCATGGATATCTCGATCCAGTTTTGTGGTGTAATTCTACTTTTTCAAATTGTACAACACAAACATCAGTTTATTCAGATCGCCGCACGCGACTTTTCCCGTTTTGTCTAAATCCGCGCACACGAGGTACCAATGGAGTACACCGCTAACCCATTTTCTAGTGATTCGTGTTCGAACGAAGTATGAATGCAAATGGATATTGGCTAGATGATTTTATGCATGGTATATATGTTACGACCAAATGAAGTTACTTAATAAGTGTATTTAACAATAAAATAAATGTAACTTTCCCATCCTCTGCATTCGTCGCGGTCGACATCATTCTGTAATATCGCCGAGAAAGTAAACAACACGTGTTCCCGGCGTCGAAGAGTGCGTGTGGCGGTGTTTTCTTTTGCAGTTGACTTTCAGTTTCGGAGAATTCCTTGAAACTTTACAATTTGTCGTCCGTTATTCATGTTTATTATAAACATGATAAAAGCTGCATGTAGTGCAGAAACTTTCACGTCTGATGAATGCAACGTGGTATATAAATCACAAGCGTCTGGGACAACAAGACATCTAAGCATCCAGCACTACATAAACAGGCTACCCTGCGACTGTTGTTGCATCTTCAAGTTTATAAAAACGGGTGTTTCCGAGTGCCGATTTGCAATTGTGCATGTACATGCAAACTCTACATATTGCGCGTGATTTTAATTCCGATAATACGTTTAGTGGTTATATATCTAATCGTCGTGACGACCGCATGGACGTTTTAATCTGTTTTTTTGTCTCTCAACAATTCTCAATTGAAGTTAATAGTGTCTGGAACGACGGTTGATCGCCACACAAGTTATGATGGAATTTCATGGAAGTTCATAGAACGTTTCTCAAATCATCTGATCATTGACATTAAATGCCTAATTGAGAATGCAACACACATGTATACGATTCGATTCGATATTCGATTCGATATTCGATTCGATTACGTAGACTCGATTCGATATTCGATTCGATCAAAATCTCCTATTCGCAGGACCCTATCTCTGTCATTGTTTTTGCGACTCTTGTGTCTGTTTATTTGAGCGCACTAAAGGTCTCTTGTTGAATAGACTGGTTCCTGGTCGAAAGCAGCAACAATCTAAAACATAGTAACCTGACCCCTCCAGCAGCACTACCCCCATGACCATCATTCGCAGGTGAATAAGTTTTCAGGTAAATAATACCTGTGTCTAATTTCATAATATTAATAATAATAATAATAATGACCAATTTTATATAGCGATTAACCAATTACTTGCTCTAACACGCTTGGTACAATATTACCCCAGTCATTTGTACAAGCCAACCAATGAACCGGCTGCAGCCATTGCAGGCTCTGCTCTAGTTTGATCAGAACATGCTCTGATACTCATCAGTATGACAAGCTGATCGACTGGTACTCTTTTAACGCATGAGTGATGCGAAGCTGACACAGTACGAGTGACCTTGCTCAAAGGTCACAACTTGGCGCGGGTTTTGAAACAGCGAGCAATCAGACAATTGCATGTTGATCAAAGCGGCCAAGCCACTGCTATGTGGAGACTCAATGACTGGCGACGCGCTGCAAACCCATATCGATGTGTTTATGACGAATACAAGTCCGACACGCTAACCACTGGACCACGGTGCTCTACAAATTGTAATTTTTTTTAAAATAAATCACATCATTTTCAAGAAAAAAAACTGAAATAGAGAAAACTTGCCTTTTTGAGGACCCTATAATGTATACTGTCCATTGTATGATGTTTATTATCTGCAATAGGGGATCAAAGGGCCAACATTATAACATGTCCCTTTACGTATTATTTCATGATAAACAGGTCATTAAACACCAATACATCTTTTTATCAAATCAGTCAGTGTGAGGTCCAGCACTTAGATGGTTAATCTAAGAGAGATAATCCTACATTTGTTTACAGTAGAAACATCAGACAGGTTTGAGCAGACGGTTGTGCAATCAATAATTCTCTGGATTAATAAAAAGTGTAAAAATGAGATGAAATGATTAATTGTTTTTGAGTGGGAGACAAATGTCATCAAAATGGGAAAGAATTTCCGCACTCTTTATATAAGTGAGTATTTTTTATAGTCTGCCTATTCAGGCTATACATATATATATATTCAGATATTCACATTCACAGTGATATGACGTACATTCATTGTCGCACATAGTCAAGTCTATCATACTGGTGCACTTTAAACTTTTTGAAATTGGTTAATTTGCAATACAAAAGAATGAACTTAACATTTTTTTTATTATTTTAATTTATTTTCATTATAATTACCATGTTTTGTATCGTTGCACACGGGTGTATTTTGCAGAAACACATAGCTCAAATTCATTCATTTGTTGCATAATTTTTTTGAGTATAAAAAGAGATGGTCCCATAAATGGTCGGATTTAGTGTACAGTACCCATTTAAGTGTATACTGAGAATTATCTCATTTGTGACCGAGATAAATATTAATTTTTACTAGCTACAAGCAAATAATCAAACAAATTTTGTCAGAGTCTGCAACAAAAAAACAGTCATCAACAACTTAATTAGTTTTCACCTTAACTATTATTATTTATTGGAGTGGTCTGACCTGTAAATAACATAATAACAAATGTGTGTCAGATAAATACTTTCATTTTATGGATTCTTCAGCTTTATTAACCATTTCATGATGGGAGCTGCGCTGGTGCAGCATTAAATATCCTGTGCCAGTGCATCCTCTTATATATGTGAGTCTGCCATAGGGAGCTTACCTCACATAATATAAGAGAATGCACTGGCTTACAAGGTCAAGGTAAATATCGATAAGCCAATGTATTCTCTAAAATATGCGAGGCTCGCTATGGGAGACTTGCATTATATATAAGAGAATGCATTGGAATTTGGAACTGGGTTTTCAGAAAAGTTCAGGAAGCTACAGTCATGGAAGGGTTAATGTTGACTATCAAGCCTTGAAATAGTGTGTCTGTCATTTGCAGAATGAGGTCCCCAGAGGGTGAATTTAGTGATGCTACAACGCATAGCGGGCTAGCATCACCAAATTCACCCTCTGGGGACCTCATTCTGCTGAGTTGTAAGCAGAATGAGGTCCCCAGAGGGTGAATTTGGTGATGCTAGCCCACTATGCGGGGTAGCATCACTAAATTCACCCTATGGGGACCTCATTCTGCAAATGACAGACACCCTATTTCAAGGCTTGTTGACTATATGGGTATTGTAGCGATATATTACAATTCTAGCGAACCTCAATGACCGTACGACTGTCGAAACTCTGAAGAAAGTTCTCAAACTTCCTAAAAATGGACGCACCAAGATAGAATTATACACAGACAAGAACGGGAAAAGTCGCAGCTTTGGGAAGATTATTGTTCCAAAGAAACTAGTTGATAAAGTGATCAATTGTAGTTACACGTAAGTTACTATAAAATGTCTGCTTTTACTATATATACAACTACAACTTTACATCTCAGTATGGCAAATTGTTTTAACTTAACTAGTTGAGATTAAATCTCTGGTGGAACACCCATGCAGTGTAATAGGGGTTTAATTTTTTTCCAAATCAATTGAAACTTTTGATCATGTATATCTTATTTAGTACACACAATATTTTATTAGAAATCAAATATAACAGAAACATAAACACAATACACATACAGATACACAAAGATTAAGAAAGAAGATTGGACAACAAGCAAATTACAGCTTCCTTAACCCTTCCATGACTGGAGCTTCCTGAAATTTTCCGAAAACCCTGTGCCAATGCATTATCTATTATATATTTTGGAAGATCTGTTTGTGTGTGTGTGTGTCTGTGTGTTCGCGATGAACTCGAAAACGGCCAAGCCGATTTCGATGAAACTTGGTATGTGGGGGTATTTTCGGCCGGGGGGTGGCATGGGCCTATTAATTTGTCCGTGCGACGTGACCTTGACCTTTAAATCGGGTCATTTCAAGGTCAAACGCCCGAATATCACGGGATTTCGATGAAACTTGGTATGTGGGGGTACTTTCTTATGGCGAGTCTCATAAGCATATTCATTTGCCCGTGCGACGTGACCTTGAAATCGGGTAACTTCAAGGTCAAATCGCCAATTTTGATGGGATTTCGACGAAATTTGATACGTGTGGTTGCTTTTGTCCACTGATTGTTTTGGACGGGTCCAATCGTGACCCCGACCAGACCTTGACCTTCAAAATGATCAATTCAAGGTCAAATCGGGTAAAACCGGATGGATTTCGACGGGCACGTTTGTCGGGTACTTTTGTCCGGGCAGTGTTTTTGGACTGGTCAAATCGTGACCCCACTTGACATTGACCTTCAAAATGGACAATTCAAGGTCAAAGCCCGGACGAAGTCGGGTCACCTTCTAGTCTACTATATATTTTTGGACTTCTGTTTGTTTGTCTGTTAGCTATGGCCGGGAAAACTGCCGGACGGATTGAGCCCAAATTCCTATCTAAGGGTAAAATCCCAGATGGAGTGTCATCGCACCGCTTCTGAGAACGTCAGAGCACTCATTCTCCAATCCCCCACCACCGCAATGGAAATTCATGGGTTAATCGCGTGATAGTTAAAGAGCGTTCGTATCCGCAGTGTCTTTGATAAAGAGCGTGTATGTGTCCAGACATGAGCGTGTTGTGTCTGTGTACAGACATGAGCGTGTTGTGTGATTTTTATGTCTGTGATCGCACTTAGGGGTTCCTGGGAATGGGGGAGATTTTCATCGTATCAGTTTTTCCGCCCGAGGTGACCTTCACCTTGAAACGGGTACCCACAATTGATCTAATATATATTTTGGGACTTCTGTCTGTTTCTTTGTCTGTTAGCTATGGCCGGGAAAACTGCTGGACGGATTTCGACGAAATTTGATACCTACGGTTAATTTTGTCCGGGGAGTGTTTTGTCCGGGTCAAATAGTGACTCCGATCTGACCTTGACCTTCAAAATGGTCAATTCAAGGTCAAGCCCGGACAAAGTCGGGTCACCTGCTAGTCTTATATATGCGAGAATCCCATAGGGAGCCTCGCATATATAAGAGAATGCATTGGCCTAACACTATTTACCTTGAACTTCTAAGCCAGTGCATAATCTCTTATTTATGCGAGACTCCCTATGGAGGACTCGCATATATAAGATAATTCACTGGCACAGGATCTTTAATGCTGCACCAGCGCAGCTCCCATCATGAAAAAGTTAAAGTCCAATCCCCATGTTCTTTGAAACCAGGAAAGTCAGTGCACTCTTATTAATTTTTGGGGTGAATGGTTTTTGTGCCTGGGAATTTCACAAACTCCATGCAGGGTTTACCTTCCTTGATGACTCGGTAAGATATTTTACCCACATTTGGTGGACCAGAGTAATATTTTTATAGATACTAAGCAAACAGAGTCACATGTTGCCCTTTATCACAAGTCAGAAAGGATGTATGTCTGGTTCACTCTGGTAGAGATTGGGCATTTCAAATACAAATATAAAAATATAAATTGGGCTAGCCAGTCAATTAGGGCAGAAACAGGACTTCACACAGCCTTATTTAAGGAATGAATGTCACTAGTTTGAGTGTGATTTATTAAAGGATATAGCTTTGTTTAGTTTGTGAGACTGTTTTCATTACACACATTTCTGCTTCCAGAAAAGGTCACGTAATCAATACATCCCCATTAGATCACATTTAACTGTTTAATTACATATATATTACATGATTCAAGATAAATAGTACAGATGAAACTGCGTTATTATTCTGTTTCTTGGTGCCCAAAAAGTCCATATTTAACAGTTGTATGAGACCTGGCTTTCGTTTGCTCTCTCGTGAGATACATTAGGGAGAATTCTTACATCTATTATTAAACGCTCCCCTTATACTCTGAAATCATTCTTCCTCGTATAATTCGAGGGCTTGTTCGTTCTTGCATGACTAGCTATTCAATTTTCCACAAATTGTAAATTTCATTCGATTTTGTCCATTTTGTCGGCCATATTGGGACCGAAATTCTACCGATATGATTTACGACTAAGCATTGTTTGTGTGTATTTTATTTTATTACTAATTTGGTATAGTTGGCGCACCTACCACCAAAATTAAGAATTTTTCATTACCAACTGCCATCATGGACGCCATCTTGGATTACAGAAAATTCTCAAAGCGGATTTTGGATATGTTATAGGGGATATATTCCTCTTCAAAATGGAATAGAAACCAACTTAGTCCAAATTTATTCCAGGTTGACCCTAAAATTTTATCGACCAGATTATTGAGGGATATAGCATTATTAAATGTGCCCCAATGTTGCCACAGAGACATATAGTGTTATCATACACCTCCATAACACACACTCAAACTACATTCAATTCTTATGATTATATAACTTTTTCTTATTAATTTCTATATAAACCCATGTTTTTTTTTCTCCAGAAATATGTCTGCAGTTTGGATACTATACCATGCAGCATTCTTAGCCTAATATTCTATTAGTGAATTATCAATTGATTAGTCAATGGCCACTCACTTAAAAAACATGCCCAGTTATTCTACTTACCCCCTTTAATCATCTAGGTCAACAAGGTGTTATGTCGCTGCATATCTTATGATGTGTTTTATTATGATATAATATGCATGACCCAATTGCCAGTTGACCAATCACCAAACAGGATCTAGTGAAATACAGTAATGCCCTAAGTAATCGACACTTTAACTACAGCAGAATTATGGGTAACTTTTCAGGATTAGTCGGAAATATGGCTTGTTGCCATTCATCGGAAAGCTCTCGGGGAGAGCTTTCCGATGAATGGCAACAAGCCATATTTCCGACTAAATCCTGAAAAGTTACCCATAATTCTGCTGTAGTTAAAGAGTCGATTACTTAGAGCATTACTGTACATATGGGCTATGTAAATATTTAAATGTAATGACGTATGTATACAGGTCAGGCACATCCTGAATTCCACTATTATAGCGATATTTCACTATTATAGTGGTATTTGACCATTACCGTTTTGTTAATTTGATAAAAGAGGGATAATCCAAAATCATATTTCCCACAAATATTCAAAATCAGATCGCACTAACTCGATACCATGCATATAGTTTGTCCATGAGCAACTCAATTAGCATGTATTTAGTTCAAATATTGTTATGAAGGAGCGATTGAGTCATCCTGCTATTGTCATTTAGAACGGGATATATTAGTAATAGTATAATATTTTTGAATATCAAAGCTGGCGCAAAAGATTGCACAACGAATTTTGTCGGAAGACTGTTCATTCGCTGCGATATTGTTATGAGTGACATTTGGCTGTGCACTGGTATGCGCCGTCTTCTATTCCCGACGCAAATAAAGGAAACATGAATATGTTATGGTCAAATACCACTATAATAGTGGAATTCAGGATGTGCCTGAACTGGTATAAGTAAAAAATCTGACTATTGATAAAGTTTCTGTAATATTGGAATTGTTCCTTCTTTAATATTTCTCCTATATATAACTAAAATAACTGCTTATTGTATTTGACAACACATTTCTACTGTGCTATATCTCCTATATAACTAAAATAACTGCTTATTGTATTTGACAACACATTTCTACTGTGCTATATCTCCTATATAACTAAAATAACTGCTTATTGTATTTGACAACACATTTCTACTGTGCTATATCTCCTATATAACTAAAATAACTGCTTATTGTATTTCTATTTTTCAGGAAGATAGATGACTTTTACATTGACATTTCTCATGAACTGGAACATATTTTTAAAACAACATGGATGCAGACTGATGAGGGTGTCTACCAGACAAAACCATTAATAATACCAGAGAGGCCACTGGAAACGAAAATTAAATTTATGTACAGAATGGTGGATGTCGGTACCGACCTGGTGAACAAACACTTCATGTCGGATTGGAGACCCATGATCAAGAGAGCAAGAGCTTGTGGTAAGATTCATTTGGAAATTCACATGCTTGTACTAGTACATGTATGTGCATTTGACAAAATATTCCTGATTTGATTGGTCTGTGGATGAGTTGAAACTATGCAAATTAATTTCTTCATACCTAAATTAAATTAAATTTAATTTAATGAGGATCTGCCACACAAACAAAATGTTTTTTGCATAAAGATTATTTCGAGATAAGATTTTGTTTCAGATTGTTGGTTTTCAGTATCTAAATATGTTGCTTATTCTTAGTTTTTAATGAAGATCCACAATATATAATGAGTTTCATACATCTGTGATTCTAGTGATATGTGATATGAAACACTCTGCTGGGGTGTTCAGAGAAGAATTATGAATAATCATGTCAAAACAGGATATTTTTACAAATTGGCAAAAAAACGGCATCATTATTAGAACACATTATATAAAGTGACTTTGTATCAAAATCATTTCCTTTGTTTATCGCCCGATAAATCATCCCAAACAAAAGAGTCAATATTTCATTTGTGCTCGATTCAGACATTGTGTTATCTGAAATGGAAAAGTCAATCTTAGTTGAAGATATATAAGCCTGTCATTTGCAGAATGAGGTCCCCAGAGGGTGAATTTAATTTATTGACGCTATATCCCGCATAGCGAGCTAGCATCACTAAATTCACCTTCTGGAGACCTCATTCTGCATACCTCATCTGCTATGGGAGACATAGACTCAGATTGAAGTTCGCAAATGACACCCATTTGAAACCTCGATTATGTAATGTGTCGTCTGCCAATTTGGGGATATAGAGAAACTAAATTAAAAAAGAAATAGAATCTATGTGAAGAAGTTTCTATAGAAATTTTATAATAAAGAAACTTTACAGAGAAGATGAAGCATAAGCAGAATGAGGTCCCCAGAGGATGAATTTAGTATAGCGCGCTAGCATCACTAAATTCACCATCTGGGGACCTCATTCTGCAAATGACAGGAATACTAAACTCAGGCTTGAAGATATAGTCCTCATACTTTATGAGTTATCAGTTTGATTCACTGAAATAAGCCCACAATACTTATTAAAGGGCTTTTAACCATAATGGAAATTGAAGTACGCTTAAGCAAGCCTTGAAATAGGGTGTCTGTCATTTGCAGAATGAGGTCCCCAGAGGGTGAATTTAGTGATGCTACCCCGCATAGTGGGCTAGCATCACCAAATTCACCCTCTGGGAACCTCATTCTGCTGAGGTCTAAGCAGAATGAGGTCCCCAGAGGGTGAATTTGGTGATGCTAGCCCACTATGCGGGGTAGCATCACTAAATTCACCCTCTGGGGACCTCATTCTGCAAATGACAGACACCCTATTTCAAGGCTTGCGCTTAAGTGTTATGGCAGAACGCTTCAGCTTAATTCAAATTCAATCTCTCAAAATCTCGCAAATGGATGCAGCCGATTCTAAATAGATACTTCAAGAGCAAATATATTTGGCTCCGCCCAGGATATTTACCTTAGATGATACCATTATATGCAAGGTAGTAAGCAATAAAAACCAATTACGCTTAAGCGATTGGAATAAAGCTTAAGCATAATGGCATTACTTTTAAGCATAATGGAGTTCTAAGGGAGCCATTTACGAATAAGCGTAACGTCATTAAATATGAATTTGGCCTCCCATGAAAATGTATTAGCTAAGGCCAAAAAAAAAAAGAGTTTTGGTTCTCGGGCAATTGTTTTATCAAATCAATGAGGGAGGGAGGGTTTTATTTGTATTTTTTATTTTTTTCTGCACATAGTAAGCATGGACAAAGATATCTTCCTCTGTCTAGTAATAACCAGAAATGTAGAGGGGACGTTTATGCATATAAACTCATTTAATCTTACATAAAAATGACATTGTACTACCAGTCTATGACTGGGATTACCTAACATTATACAATGCCCCTGACATTCACTATTGTTATTGTTTTTCTAAAAACTGATACCTCCCCATTCTAATATGTGAACCTGAATTAATCATGTGCCTTTCAATTGTATGGAGTTACAATTAGTGTAAGTTAGATCACAATGACTAATTGTAAGAAGAGCTTGAGGATCAGCTAATCGTTTTCTTAATTGTAGTCATCAACTTCATGTTGTAAGCCTGCAAGTCACTTTTTAACACATTACATGTTAGAGTTCAGTGCACACTAATACTCAACACATATCTACTATGGACATGTTTTTTTGTCATAACATCAGTCATTGCAATAAAAAGGCCTAATGCGGCCCTTTTTATTCAATGCGGCGGGGCCTGAGAACCAAAACCCTTTTTTTTTTGGCCTAAGAAACTTTTATATTCATGTTATAATCAAGCCTTGAAGTGTGTCTGTCATTTGCAGAATGAGGTCCCCAGAGGGAACATATATTGACGCTATCCCGCACGGTGGTCTAGTGTCACCAAATTCACCCTCTAGAAACCTCATTCTGCTGAGGCCTCAACTGCTATGGGAGACCTAGAATCAAATTGAAGTTCCCCAGTTGAAGTTGGTGATGTTCACCCATTAGTCACCTCAATTATGCATTTTATCTTCTGAAAATTAGGGGTTATAAAAACTGAACGAAAGGGAAAAAGCAACTAAAAACGATGTTAATTTGAGACTATAGATACTTCCCAGAAGATGAGGCCTAAGCAGAATGAGGTCCCCAGAGGATGAATTTAGTGACACTAGTCCACTGTGTGGGATAGCATCACTAAATTCACCCTCTGGGGACCTCATTCTGAAAATGACAGACACTATATCAAGTCTTGGTTATAATGCATTCCATGTTACTACATTACAGGGACAGAGAAGATTATAGTATTAGGTCGCCTAGATAATCAAAGTAAGATGAAACGACTGGCTTCACATTTTAAAGGATTCATGTACTTTACTGCAGGTAACTGGCCTATCCTTCTAAGCTGTGTATAACATGTATATATTGGTTACAGCCACAGCATCGGGAATCTACATCTTAATTTTCTCGAAAGTGGCAGCAAGATATCACCCCTGGTAAATTTCAAATTTATTCTTTTTCTATATTTTCCAAAGATATCAGCAAGCTACATATATGGCTTGTTGCCATTCATAGGAATGCTCTCACTGAGAGCTTTCCGATGAATGGCAACAAGCCATATTTCCGACTAAATCCTGAAAAATTACCCATAATTCTGCTGTGGTTATGTAGTCGATTAATTAGGGCATTACTGTATCAGACTAATATGATAATATGCATAGAGAACGACCCCGGTATGATGTTAAGGAGAATAACCTTGCAAAGGATCATATAAATAGTAATCAAACTATATACCTATTAAGGATCATATAAATAGTAATCAAACTATATACAAAGAATCATATAAATAGTAATCAAACTATATACAAAGAATCATATAAATAGTAATCAAACTATATACAAAGAATCATATAAATAGTAATCAAACTATATACAAAGAATCATATAAATAGTAATCAAACTATATACAAAGAATCATATAAATAGTAATCAAACTATATACAAAGAATCATATAAATAGTAATCAAACTATATACAAGAATCATATAAATAGTAATCAAACTATATACAAAGAATCATATAAATAGTAATCAAACTATATACAAATAATCATATAAATAGTAATCAAACTATATACAAAGAATCATATAAATAGTAATCAAACTATATACCTATTTAGGCTATATATAACTACTAGAAGGTGACCCGACTTCGTCCGGGCTTTGACCTTGAATTGTCCATTTTGAAGGTCAAGGTCAAGTGGGGTCACGATTTGACCAGTCCAAAACACTGCCCGGACAAAAGTACCCGACAAACGTGCCCGTCGAAATCCATCCGGTTTTACCCGATTTGACCTTGAATTGATCATTTTGAAGGTCAAGGTCAGGTCGGGGTCACGATTTGACCCGTCCAAAACACTCAGTGGACAAAAGTAACCCTATGTATAAAATTTTGTCGAAATCCCATCAAAATTGTCGATTTGACCTTGAATTGACACGATTTCAAGGTCAAGGTCACCTCGCACGGGCAAATGAATATGCTTATGAGACTCCCCATACGAAAGTATCCCCACATACCAAGTTTCATCGAAATCCCGTGATATTCGGGCGTTTGACCTTGAAATGACCCGATTTCAAGGTCAAAGTCACGTCGCACCGGCAAATTAATAGGTTTATGCCACTCCCCGGCCGAAGGTACCCTCACATACCAAGTTTCATCGAAATCCCGTGATATTCTGGCGTTTGACCTTGAAATTACCCGATTGCAAGGTCAAGGTCACATCGCACAGGCAAATTAATAGGCCCATGTCACTTCCCAGCCGAAAATACCCCCACATACCAAGTTTCATCGACATCGGCTCGGCCGTTTTCGAGTCCATCGATTACAGACAGACACACAGACACACACACACAGATCTTCCAAAATATATAATAGACTAGCCGATGAGCCCGACGTTGTCCGGGCTATTCAAATACCAAATTTCAAGTCGATAGCTCCACCCGTTTCCGAGATCTGGTCTGCGCATGCGCGAAGCTGGCGTCGCACGGGCTCGGCGACCTGATAAAATTTGTATCCGGGGCAAGATACATTCACATAGCAAATTTCAAGTCGATAGCTCCACCCGTTTTCGAGATCTGGTCTGCGCATGCGCGAAGCTTGCGTCGCACGGGCTCGGCGACCCGATAAAATTCGTATCCGGGGCAAGATACATTCACATAGCAAATTTCAAGTCGATAGCTCCACCCGTTTCCGAGATCTGGTCTGCGCATGCGCGAAGCTTGCGTCGCACCGGCTCGGCGACCCGATAAAATTCGTATCGGGCAAGATACATTCACATAGCAAATTTCAAGTCGATAGCTCCACCTGTTTCCGAGATCTCGTCTGCACATGCGCGAAGCTGGCGTCGCACGGGCCCGTCGACCCGATAAAATTCGTATCCAGGGCAAGATACATTCACATACCATATTTCAAGTCGATAGCTCCACCCGTTTCCGAGATCTCGTCTGCGCATGCGCTGCACGGGCGTCGCACGGGCTCGCCAATACGACAACGACCACCGCCTGGTCAAACTACACACACGTACCAAGTTTCGTCCCGATCGGTCGAGAATCGTAGATTTGTATTAATGACAAACAGACAGACAAACAGACAGAGGTCTTCAAAATATATATGAGATATAGTTATAGGTATAATTATCAAAGTCTACTCATTAGCCTATGGTTTAGACATCGGCCTTTGATAATAAAGGCCTATCATATAATAATGTAGGCCTATATAGTAAATGTTATACAATGTATTGCAGGAACAATAAATGATTAACTATTTATCAAAGCTTTCGGTCATCACGGCCTTTATCAACGGTATAATAAATTGGTGGTTCACATAATTAGAGGCTCAAGTCAATAACAGTGTTTTATGGTGCCCACATTCATAGTGAGCAATGGGGGATGCCGCAGTGTCCTGGGCCCACAAAAAAGGTACCCTGCCTTGCTCACCGGAAGCTGTATTATGCTAATGATGAACAGATAGTCTGCCGTAGGAGCAGTTTTAGCCAGTCAAAAGTAAAAAGGCAGAAGTAAAAGATAAAATTATAGAGCACCCTGGAAGTCTGTCAAATATCTTTTAATTATCAATATTGTATTTAGGTTGAATTATTTGTTACTATTGTTATGTAACAATCATAGTATTCACTATGGTTATAATTGAATGCATTTATAAAAAGTTAACTTAAATTTGTCGTAGGTAATTATAAAAAATTGTTAGTATGCATACCTTTAAATTATAACCAAAGTTGGTCAACAAGCCTATATATAGGTAGAAGTAAAGTCAATAATATGTTGTAGGTATAATAATGAGGTATTTGGTTTTAGTTTATACACAAAGTATAGTCTGATAATAATGGGTCTATAGTCTGCTTTTTGATCGAATTGTTTTGAATTACATTTATACATATATGTTTTATATTTTATTAAAATAAAACTTCCCTCAAATCCTTCTTAATGAGATTCCGTTGATTATCAATTATGTGCAGTGAGTATCAAACCCTATATAATTATGAATAAATCTAATTATTATATTAATATTATAATAGTGTATAATATAGTTTTTGGTTTCTAGCAGCACAGTATTGTTATAAAGGTTATGCCGTTATAGGGGTATGCCATAAAAGGGTATAAATTTTTTAATGGATTATATTTATAATAATCTCTTATGTGTCTTATACATGTATATACATTTTAAATTATAGTATTATATAATTGTAAAGTTCCTTTTCTTAAATATCCTTTAACATGATTAAGTCCATTTTATTTGTGCTTATAACTATGCCCGTTAAAATTAATATAGGATTTGGCATTTAATATAGTATCTCCTTATAATAATTAAGGCAATTATGTGAATATTCCAAGGTATTGTCCTATACCCCTTAATAATATTATGTTCTAGTACCCTATAGTTAGTAGTACTATGCTGGGTGCCAGCGTTCAAACCAGGCATACTAATGCACATAAATTATCGTGGTGGTGGACAGACAGTTAAACAAACAGACAGACAGACATACATAACATATAGCCATTGTACATTATAAACATTGTTAATTTGTAGACATCATTTAATGTTCTACATGCATATATATCTCTTAAGTGGTATATGGTTTGGTATAAGGGGATTACATTCATTAAAAGGTTTTTAGGTATGAGAAAGGGGAGGTTGTCTGCTAAGCATATTAATGAATAGGCATGTTTTTATGGTCAGGGTCCCAATTTTTTGCAGACAATTTGTTCCCTGTTCTCATAACCAAATTTAGAAAATGGAGAGTATATTTCTGGAGCGGTTTAAAATAATTTTGAAAATGTTTTAGAACGTACCCCCTAAAGATAATTTATTTATGCCAAAGGTGGAATTTGGTTTTATATGTTACCAATAGGTTGATGTTTTGGAAAAGGTGCCAAAGTTTTTGATAGGGTCATCATCAGTTGCAGATTGCTGACTTGTGGTATACTAAGCATATGCCACATTCCGTTTCGACTCCCTGAGAGCTTTCTGATGAATGGCAACAAGCCATATTTCCGACTAAATCCTGAAAAGTCACCCATAATTCTCCTGTGGTTAAGAAGTCGATTACTTAGAGCATTACTGTACATATACCTACATGTGTATATCCTAATAACACAACATTTCTGGGTTACTTATTATTGCGTTGACACTGATCGAGTGCATTGCCCTCAATCTTATGGGAGGCCAAATTCACATTTATTAATAATTGCGCTGAAGCGCAATCCAGCTTGATTCATATCAATTGTGCTGAAGCTAGGGTCCTGCGAATTGGAGAATTTGATCGAATCGAATATCGAATCGAATTCTGGAAATCGAATCGAATATCGAATTGAATATCGAATCAAATCATATCTGTGTGTTGCATTCTCAATTGGGCATGTTTTGTCAACGATTAGACGTTTTGTGAAACGTTCTATCAACTACATGCACGAAGGTTCTATCATAACTTATGTGGCGATGAACCGTCGTTTACAATACTATTAACTTCAAATGATAATTGTCGAGAAAAAAAGGCAGATTTAAAAAAAAAAACGTCACGACGATTAATAAAAAATCACTAAACGGATTATAAGAACTAAAATCACGTGAAATTTGTACCGTTTGCATGTACATGCAAAATTGCAAATCGACATTCGGAATCACCCGTTGTTTTAAACTTGAAGATGCAACAACAGTCGCAGGGTAGCCTGATTATGTAGTGCTGGATGCTTCTTGGACAGATGATTCCATAGATGGGTCATTGTCCCAGATGCCTGCGATTTATACACCAGGTTGCATTCATCTCACGTGTAAGTCCCTGCACTACCTGCAGCTGTATCATGTTTAAAATAAACATGAATAACGACGACATTTTGTCAAGGGTCGAAGAACGCTCCGAAATTGAAAGTAAACTCCAAAACAAAACATCGCCAAAATGCACTTTTCGATGCCGGGAACACGTGTTGTGTAAATTCTCAGCTATACTACATAATGCATAATCTGAGACGGATAGACGGCAGATAACGCTAGCGGTTGCTCAGTCTCATAGCTATTATTATTCACGCGCGTTGTCGGTCCATCGGTGATCTCCGAGCTTTTGGCTACCATGTTCAAAGCTAGAATTCAGGCTTCAGAATTCTGTAGTCCTATAGTGGCTAATTGCTGGCTATACTTATATTTAATATATATAATCGCGATGTACAATAAGAATTATAAGGTGCATATATACATCATTTTCTGTAATTAAATGGCACAAAAACAGCTAAGATCGACGTGTGTACTTGTCCGTAAACAGCCTACTTTTCTATCAATGTATATTCGAAATTTCGAGTTGGCAATTTCGACTCGAATTCGAATCGAATTTGACTTTCGAATCGAATCTCGAATCGAATATCGAATATTCGCAGGACCCTAGCTGAAGCGTAATTGAATTGCACTGAAACGCAATTATTGTTACAAGCTTACACCCCTGAATAGATAGGTTATTCCATTAATTAACTGGGGATTCCCATATATGGGAAAATAATTGCGCTTCAGCGCAATTGAATTGCGCTTAAGCGCAATTAATTTATATTGGATTTATTCATCAATTAACTAGGGGGTTTAGCCATATATGTAAAATTAATTGCGCTTCAATTGCACTTCTGAATTGCACTGAAGCACAATTGAATTGCGCTGAAGCACAATTGAATTGCGCTGAAGTGCAATTGATTGCGCTGAAGCACAATTGATTGTGCTGAAGCGCAATTGATTGCACTGAAGTGAAATTCAATTGTGCTAAAGCGCAATTGATTGCACTGAAGCACAATTCAATTGCGCTGAAGCACAATTCAATTGCGCTGAAGCACAATTCAATTGTGCTGAAGCACAATTATTAATAAATGTGAATTTGGCCTCCCATACAATCTTCAAACCCAATCATCTTCTTTTACTAGTTGCAATCATTTTGTTTCATTCGCTGGCTTTTCGTGTGCACCAGTTTGTCTGAAATATTTCTATATCTTCTATAGACTTCGATTGGTGGGGCATCAAATAATTTTTTAATTCTGTTTGACTTGTTTAACACTTGCATGTGTTTACCCACTAACCAACTGCCAATCAGGAGAACTTGCGAGAAACTTGCGAGAAAGTCATAACTCATTAGAACCCGGTTCTATTTAATATGTTTCCTCTTCAGTAATGATAATTGCTCTCAGTCCAGCCCGTCAACCTTCTTTAGTTGAATTTCTATTCACTTTCTGCTATAATCGCGTTTTCTCAGCTGCCGCTTTAGGCTATACCTATGATGCTAGTAGTCACTTTGCCTCTCACAGATTCATCGCATCCTGACACCGAGTCCATAGACAACTGCCCGTTTGATATGTGTTGGGTGAAACTTTTCCAGTTTAGGTAGAGTTGTTTATGATATAAATCAGTGCAAAAATTCACAATCGTCCAGTCAAGGAATTCCAACTTCTCCTGTTGATATCTGAGCTCGATCGCATTTACACGCATGGTCTCTGAACTCCCTTAAACTCTCGAGGTCGCCATCCCAAATTAAAAAAACTTCATCAATATACATACAGTGGAACACTTGAGAGTTCTTCTTTGCCACACGTTTCGTACTGATAATAAATTAATTACGTTGAGACAATTGCCATAACATTGGTCTAAGACTCCCAAATTGTGTTGTGTTGTAAACAGAGGCCTGATATTTCCAAGCTCTAGTATGTAGAGTATGTATCTTGTCAGGATGTACATATTATGATACTAAGAAATAAATGTTATAAGAATAAATCAAATCAAATATTATTGTTGAGAAAAGCAAATTCTGACTTAGAATATTCAGAGATTTCATATATATAGCAGTGAAAGTCAAAGTTATGATTTCTCGTGAGATCTCACCTGAGAAATTCTGACTTAGAATATCCAGAGAAGTTTTATTGTTGAAAAAATCAAATTTCTCGCGAGATCTCACATGAGAAATTCTAACTTAGATTAAATGGGCGAATATCTAATGTAAAACCATACCAGAATTCATGTGAGAAATTTTCTCATGTTAGAATTAAGTGAGAAACCTGTTTTCTAACATGATCTCACAAACACCATGTTAGAAATCCTTAATTTGCATACCCTTCTAACCAATTTCTCATGAGTTTCTCGTGAGAATCTTACGAGATCTCGTAAGAAATTTTCGTACAGGTAATGCTACACGTTTGACACAAAACTTCTAAACAGTTTATATGTACAGTAATGCCCTAATTAATCGACTCCTTTAACCACAGCAGAATTATGGGTAACTTTTCAGGATTTATTCGGAAATATGGCTTGTTGCCATTCATCGGAAAAGCTCTCAGGGCATTACTGTATGTGCAGGTGGAATGATCATGTGAGTCGGGTGTCTTTCGTTGGTAATGGCAACACGTTTTACAAGTTACACATATGTGTGGCTGAACCAGGCTAATGTGTCCATCTAGAACTTACAGTAATTCCCTCAATAATCGACTCCTTAATCACAGCAGAATTATGGGTAACTTTTCAGAATTTAGTCAGAAATATGGCTTGTTGCCATTCATCAGAAAGCTCTCGACGAGTTATGGTTAAGGAGTCATTTATTTAGGGCATTACTGAAAGTTGGTGCCGTTTTATTTATTCCAGGCCTGGGTTATAAACAATTCTGGACAAAGAAGAGTGGTTCTCAGCTGAGAGCCATGGCCCAGCATGAAGCCTGTGTTGCTATCGGAGAATGTGGTCTTGATAATACTGAAGACACGGCCAACCAGGAATCCCAGAAAGAAAGTTTTATAAAAGTGGTTTGTAAAGTCAGGCAATTTGTTTTCACCATACATCTTCTGATTTTCATTTTAGTAGCCTCCATGTTATATTATAGAATTTTGTTTAAGTGCAGCATTTATTAACGTTGCCATATATAGCCAACATAGAAGAAGGCTCATAAGGTTTTTGGATTCCACAGAAGCTGCGATCTAGAATTTAGTTTATTGAAAGTGTACATAGAATGTCTCAAATTTCCTGCAAAATACCGAAAATGCCACAAACAAAATTTGTTTAATCATATAAATACATTTTCGGATTCCGAGCTTTTTCAACTTGAAAATTTGACCACATTTTTATTTGATAATAATAATAATAATGACCAATTTTATATAGCGATTAACCAATTACTTGCTCTAACATGCTTGGTACAATATTACCCCAGTCATTTGTACAAGCCAATCAATGAACCGGCTGCAGCCATTGCAGGCGCTGCTCTAGCTCTGATATTCATCAGTATGACAAGCTGACTGGTACTCATTTAACGCATGAATGATGCGAAGCCGACACAGTATGAGCGACCTTGCTCAAGGGTTACAACTTGGTGCAGGTTTTGTAACAGCGAGCAATCTGACAATTGCATGTCGCTCAAAGCGGCCAAGCCACTGCTGTGTGAAGACTCATTGACTGAACCTGTATCGATGTGTTTACAGCAAATACAAGTCCGACACGCTAATCACTGGACCACGGAGCTCCACATAATCATACCATATTTCCTTTACTCATTCATCCATATGTATGTTGGTTATTACAGATGGAGCTTTCATTCATCCATATGTATGTTGATTACAGGTAGAGCTCTCATTCATCCATATGTATGTTGGTTACAGGTAGAGGTCGCCTGTGAGTTATTACTCCTCCATCCATATGTATGTTGATTACAGGTAGAGCTCGACTGCGAATCACAGAAGCCTTTACTCATTCATCCGTATGTATGTTGATTACAGGTAGAGCTCTCATTCATCCATATGCATGTTGGTTACAGGTAGAGCTCTCATTCATCCATATGTATGTTGGTTACAGGTAGAGCTCGCATTCATCCATATGTATGTTGGTTACAGGTATAGCTCTCATTCGTCCATATGTATGTTGGTTACAGGTATAGCTCTCATTCGTCCATATGTATGTTGGTTACAGGTAGAGGTCTCATTCATCCATATGCATGTTGGTTACAGGTAGAGCTCTCATTCATTCATATGTATGTTGATTACAGGTAGAGCTCTCATTCATCCATATGTATGTTGGTTACAGGTAGAGCTCTCATTCATCCATATGTATGTTGGTTACAGGTAGAGCTCTCATTCATCCATATGTATGTTGGTTACAGGTAGAGCTCTCATTCATCCATATGTATGTTGGTTACAGGTAGAGCTCTCATTCATCCATATGTATGTTGGTTACAGGTAGAGCTCTCATTCATCCATATGTATGTTGGTTACAGGTAGAGCTCTCATTCATCCATATGTATGTTGGTTACAGGTAGAGCTCTCATTCATCCATATGTATGTTGATTACAGGTAGAGCTCTCATTCATCCATATGTATGTTGGTTACAGGTAGAGCTCTCATTCATCCATATGTATGTTGGTTACAGGTAGAGCTCTCATTCATCCATATGTATGTTGGTTACAGGTAGAGCTCTCATTCATCCATATGTATGTTGGTTACAGGTAGAGCTCTCATTCATCCATATGTATGTTGGTTACAGGTAGAGCTCTCATTCATCCATATGTATGTTGGTTACAGGTAGAGCTCTCATTCATCCATATGTATGTTGGTTACAGGTAGAGCTCTCATTCATCCATATGTATGTTGATTACAGGTATAGCTCTCATTCGTCCATATGTATGTTGGTTACAGGTATAGCTCTCATTCGTCCATATACATGTTGATTACAGGTAGAGGTCGCCTGTGAGTTATTACTCATTCATCCATAGTTTGTTGATTACAGGTAGAGCTCACATGTGAGTTACGGAAACCTTTGCTGCTTTATGGAAGACAAGCCCATGAGGATGTCATCTCAATATTAAAAAAATACAAGAACCTACCTCCGGTAATAATTAATGCATGGTTGGCCAGGGAAGAGGAAACAGCTGCTTATGTAAAGAATGGCTACTACATTGGATTAACAGGTCTGTGGTGTCAGAAAGTCATATAAATTAAATTATCAAATAGTGCACCAGTACCATAACAGTTTTCCATATTTGATGTGTGAACTGTACCAACTTGGAATTACAACAACTACCAATGTTGCTTTATTAGGTAGGTGACGTAATTGTATATGCAACTTGCACATGTAACTAGGGATGTCATCTGGCCTATTAAAATGACGTCATTGTGATTTTGGGACATTTTTCATCCACAATTCACCGTAAATGATACAAAATGCAAAAAATGGATATTCGTTTTCACTCTAAAACATCTATAAACTATCAATACAAGACTTAACTCGTTTAGGACGGGAAACGGATATATCCGTTTCCCACTTCATGCACTTGTTATCAGCGAATGAATCTTTTATAATTAAATGTTTTTGCGCATAGTATCATGTATTCAATATAGGCCGATCACTCAGTGAGGGGTCCATGAAGATGTAACCTATTTTTGGCGTCACGTGGGGGTCGCGTGCCGTGATTCGTGACATCATTGTTCCAAAATGGCGGCGCCCAGTAGCCTAAGCCGTAGACAATTTTTTCGGTTGTCAATCACCATGGCAGGTGAATCTTGACCCCTTCGGCAGAAGGAACAAGAAGCGAGAGCAATTTAAGTATATTCCTGGATCCAATTTTTTTGGAAATTAATTACATTTGATTAAAAATGTCGCACGTAGACATCTCGTATAGCAAAATTACACCCCCCAAACGCATAATTTTCCGAAAATCGGTTGCCATGTCAACCAGTTGCAATTTGGTGGTATCTACCCAAAAAAAAAAATTGGAAGATTTATAGATCACGGATGATCACCAATATATTATCAGCTGTCACGTGGAGAATTCTGTCATGGCAAATGGTCTGACCCAGCATTAAATTAACGCATACTTTGCTATAAAATTATATGAAAGTAAGCATTTTAATGTTAGAAAACGGGGGTTTGGTGGCCATTTTGAATGGCGCCCTCTGTCGGTGATGGGTGATTTTTGAGCAAGGCTAGTTCCAGATGTTGGCAAAATATTCCTGGATCATTTAACTTTGGAAATAATTTATATTTGATTAAAAATGTCGCAAAGGTATTGTCATATAGCGAAATTACAGCCCCAAACGAATACATTTCCGAAAATATGTTGCTATGGTAACCAGTCGCAATTTGGTGGTATCTACCCAAAATTTCTAGAAAATTTCTAGACTACGGATGATCACTCATATTGTATGAGTTGTCACTTGGAGAATTCTGCCATGGCAAATGGTCTGACCCAACATTGAATAAACGCATAAATTGCTATAAAATTATATAAAAGTGAGCATTTCTGCAAACAATCTCGTCTGTGAGTAATGTTTTCTCAAAAGAATCAAGTCCCAAACGAGTTAATATAAAAAAACCAGCAAAATATTTCGCTCTAAGCTGGTTTGCCCACCTCATGACTACTAATTAGTTTGCTTGATCTTATTAAATTAAGGGCTTCATCGAAGTAACGAATGAAAATCTTTTGAAAATTACAGAATTCCCCTCTAAAAAGGCAAGTTTTGCGCGATGGATAAATGAAATATGTTGCTAATGCTGATGCTCAAACAGTTATGGCCGCTTTGCATCAATTGGACTCGACAGAGCCTCGCCCAAAGAGATGCTTAAATCCCACTCATGCACATAAACAGTTTAAGCAACAACACTAGCTACATATTCTATATTTATGTTGTCCTATGGTTGGGCAGGATTTCAATATTTCCATGTTTGTACACACATGTGTATGATATGTGTAGATGGAGTGTTAACATTTTACACAATACCATATAACATGCATCAAATGGAAGGCTGTAGTGTGGTATGTGTACGAATTTGTATGTACACTCTTTTTAATGACATCATTATAAACTGACAAAAATGGTCGCTGATCTCCTAATAACACTGCATGGTGTACTCACACTCGCCATAATAATGTATATACACATGTAGGACCACACGATGAGCTGATCTCCTAATAACACTGCATGGTGTACTCACACTCGCCATAATAATGTATATACACATGTAGGACCACACGATGAGCTGATCTCCTAATAACACTGCATGGTGTACTCACACTCGCCATAATAATGTATATACACATGTAGGACCACACGATGAGCTGATCTCCTAATAACACTGCATGGTGTACTCACACTCGCCATAATAATGTATATACACATGTAGGACCACACGATGAGCAGATATCCAATAGGGGATCAGTTATCTACTCTGATATTTTCAGTAGGAAGTGTATGCAGGTCTGACATGAGCTGGGTCGTTTAGGGTATGTGTGGTATGTAGGGTATGTGTGGTTTGTAGGGTATGTGGGGTATGTAGTGTTTGTTGGGTATGTGTGGTATGTAGGGTATGGGGGTATGTACTATGTAGGGTATGTGTGGTATGTAGGGTATGTGTGGTATGTAGGGTATGTATGGTATGTAGGGTATGTGTGGTATGGGGGTATGTGTGGTATGGGGGTATGTGTGGTATGTAGGGTATGTGTGGCATGTAGGGTATGTAGGGTATGTGTGGTATGTGTGGTATGTGTGGTATGTAGGGTATGTGTGGTATGTAGGGTATGTGTGGTATGTAGGGTATGTGTGGTATGTAGGGTATGTGTGGTATGTAGGGTATGGGGGTATGTAGGGTATGGGGGTATGTGTGGTTTGTAGGGTATGTGGGGTATGTAGTGTTTGTTGGGTATGTGTGGTATGTAGGGTATGGGGGTATGTACTATGTAGGGTATGTGTGGTATGTAGGGTATGTGTGGTATGTAGGGTATGTAGGGTATGTGTGGTATGGGGGTATGTGTGGTATGGGGGTATGTGTGGTATGTAGGGTATGTGTGGCATGTAGGGTATGTAGGGTATGTGTGGTATGTAGGGTATGTGTGGTATGTGTGGTATGTAGGGTATGTGTGGTATGTAGGGTATGTGTGGTATGTAGGGTATGGGGGTATGTAGGGTATGGGGGTATGTGTGGTATGTAGGGTATGTGTGGTATGTAGGGTATGGGGGTATGTAGGGTATGGGTGTATGTAGGGTATGTATGGTGTGTATGTTATGGGAGGTATGTCCTCTCTGATGTTACTGTTAGGGGATTTTACATAATATGTCTGCACTAGCTGGGGTTTATCATTATAGGGAGGTGTGTCTGTTCTGAATTGATGTATTATATTATTTATATGGATGTATACTCACTAAAGGTATTCAATCTGATTCGATGGTCCCCATATAATCAGATTCCAACAGCAACAACATTTTTGGAAAAGCAGCTTGAGTTATCAGAATCTATTAACCCTTTACCCAACATAACGGCCAAATAAAGCTGCAACAGCCTAAGTTATCTTGGGTCTGTCTCAATAAAACCATACAAATATGGATATCATTGGAACCGGCTCATTGACCACATTGTGATGGTTACAGTTATGCCCTGTGCCAATGCATTCTCTTATATATGTGAGTCGACCATAGGTCGCCTCGCATATATAAGAGAATGCATTGGCCTAAAAAAACACTTGTTACCATTTTTTCTTACATTCTTTAACAATTTTATAATTTTTAATGTGTTAAGCCAATGCATTCTCTTATATATGCGAGGCGACCTATGGTCGACTCGCATATATAAGAGAATGCATTGGCATGGCACAGGGCCCTTCTGTTGGGTAAAGGGTTAAGCGCCCCTCAGTTACTATTTATTTGGATTCGGGGATAAAAAATATTTGATTCGAGTCAAAGAACCCACCTATCAAAGCTCAAACTTATTAGATATCGATTTTTGACATCTATAATTTTTCACCATCGAGAATTAATAGTGGCCCAGTGAACAGTCGACGAACCAATGGTCTCGGACCAAATTGAGGATGAAGATGGATAACTCTAAAATCAAGAGGCTTTCTGTTGGTAATAAGGACACATATTTATCGAACAACATGTTGATAAATAACACGTTTTTTATACTATAGTTGACAGTGTTGAATGCATTGGCACAGGGCCGTTCTGTTGGGTAAAGGGTTAATTGCCCAAAAATAAGCTAAACACTGTCAACTATAGTATAAAAAACGTGTTATTTATCAACATGTTGTTCGATAAATATGTGTCCTTATTACCAACAGAAAGCCTCTTGATTTTAGAGTTATCCATCTTCATCCTCAAGCATTCATTAAATGCAGCATTCATTAAATATTAATATTGAACACTAATCACTAATAATTGCATAATCCCTTCACAATTTTTTCAGGTTATTTTGGAACTTACAGTCGGAAATGTGTGAAATTGATTCCAGATGATCAACTACTTCTAGGAAGTCGGATAACATTGTTAATGCCTAAATACAAAAACGCTGAAAAGGAACACTTTAAAACAACACCCGAAGCTCGCAGTCTTCACGATAAAACAGATAGGAGGAGTGAACCGTGTGGATTACCTGCATTTCTCAAGTTCGCTGCATGGGCAAAAGAAATGGATCCTACGGAACTGTCAATCAAAGTTATCAACAATTCTTACAAAGTTTTCAAATTCTCAAATGTTAGTGACAAGCAAAATGAAACAGTTCCTACGTGTGTGCCTTCGTCAGAACATAGAGGCTATAAATGGATAAAGAGATTTATTACTGTGACTTGTGTGATGTTTGCTGGAAGTTATGTTCTCTGGGGCTTAATAACTCTGTGTTGCTTTAAAATGGACCATTTATTTGACTTATTTAATGGATTATATCAATTTTATCATTCAAACATTATTAAACTTTCTTTTTAAATGTTTTTCATACAAAATATTTTATATCCTATATAAAAACATGTACTGTTACCCACAACACAATCCGATTAAGGGCCCCTCAATTACTATGTATTTGGATTCGGGGGTAAAAAATATTTGATTCAAGTCGAGGAACCCACCTCAGAGTTATTATATATCGATTTTTGAAATAAATTAGTTTTCACCATCGAGATTTATAGTAGCCCAGTAAAGAGTTGACCGTCTCGGACCAAATTGCGGATGAAGATGGATAACTCTAAAATCAAGAGGCTTTGTGTTGATAATAAGGCAAAATTTCATCGACCAACATGTTGATAAATAACACGTTTCAGGCAATTTTATACTATAGTTGACAGTGGTTAGCATTATTTTTGGGCAATTAATTGATTCTGATAACTGAAGCGGCATTTCTAAAAATGTTGTTGTTGTTGGAATCTGATTATATGGGGACCATCAAATCGGATTGAGTATCTTTAATTCTGATGGATTTTATGTGTGCATGCTCATGTCTAGCACTTGCAACTGTTTCTCACTAGAATTGGTTCTTTCAATTCAATAGTAACAATTAACCAAGTTGTTAGTTTTCAATGTATAGAATGCAGAATAGCTAATATTATTCATCAACCACAACTTATAAGGGACTTACATTTTCTATATCTTCTATTATATATTTATGAACTTCTGTCTGTCTGTATGTATGTGTGTGTGTGTGTGTGTATGTGTGTTATAGACTCGAAAACTGCTTGACCAATCCGACTCAAATTTGGTATGTAGGCGTACTTTGATCCAGGGAACAATATGGGTGGATCCTATTTCATGTGCAACCATGTCCTTGACCTTGCTCATATATGCTTATATAGGCATGTTTCTGGACTTCGATCGATCCGACTCAAATTTGGTATGTAGGCCTATTTGATCCCAGGAACAATATGGGCAGGTCAAATTTCACGTGCGACTGTGTCCTCGCTCATATATGCTCATATAGGCATGTTTGTTGCAAAGAAATCCCTAAATAGCCCAGATGAAGTTGGAAACATCAGCTAGTTTTATTTATTTTGAGCCAATGTAAGAATTTTGGAATATTCATTGGGTAATGGTATGCCTCACTTACATCACACAGTTCTGCTCATTTATAGAATTAGCCCCTTCCCGCCACCAACCCTGGGACATTCTCGTACTAAAACAAGCATCCCGCTATTCCAATATCTTAGCTGGTTTTAGTACGAACATACTTGCAATAGACTCATTTTGGCGGAGTTATTGCTCTTTTTCAACATAGAATCGTACATCCTGGGATGCATCTTTTGTCCAAGCCATGTTCCAGTAAAAAGTTTTAAAACTTGGCCTAGATGTTAACCAGCATGGGAACCTGCGCACCTGCAATTTTGAGTTTGGTGGGACTAATTTTTGCAGAGTTATTGCCCTTTTTCAACATAGAATCGTACATTCGAATTTGGAATTTTATAATAAAGTAACTTTCCAGAGAAGATGAGGCCTAAGCAGAATGAGGTCCCCAGAGAGTGAATTTAGTGATGATAGCACACTATGCGGAATAGAGTCACTAAATTCACCCTCTGGGGGACCTCATTCTGCAAATGACAGGCACACTAAACTCAGGCTTGCTGTGTTGCAATTACCAATGTGCTCAGTGAGTGCCCACATCTCTCCTAAACTTGCAGACATGGAACTTGCATAGTTGTGACATGGTGAGTTATTCAAAACAGTGGAATGGTATACCTACTTATGATGTAAATTGGTTGGAACACATGGGAATTAAGGGTAAGTAATAATGGTATATCCACTTATCATGTAAATTTGGTTGGAACTCATGGGAATTAAGGGAAAGTAAGAATAGTGTACCTGACTTATCATGTAAATTTGGTTGGAACACATGGGAATTAAGGGTAAGTAAGATTAAGAAGCTGCTTTCCAGGAGTCGCTCATGACCTTATGTTCATAATTGGTCAAAGTCGGATGTGCGTCATGTTTGGTAAGGCACACATATAAATTTAATGCCCAAATACATAAACATTGATAAGAAACAGTTTAATTTAATACCCTAAAGAAAGCAATTTTTTTTGTTCATGTTAACATTTGGGGGAAATAATAAGGAAGAAAATGAGAGGTTTGAAGTTAACCCTTTACCCAACAGAAGGGCCCTGTGCCAATGCATTCTCTTATATATGCGAGTCGACCATAGGTCGCCTCGCATATATAAGAGAATGCATTGGCTTAACACATTAAAAATTATAAAATTGTTAAAGAATGTAAGAAAAAATGGTAAAAAGTGTTAAAAAAAGATATTTTTTTAGGCCAATGCATTCTCTTATATATGCGAGGCGACCTATGGTCGACTCGCATATATAAGAGAATGCATTGGCACAGGGCATAACTGTAACTATCACAATGTGGTCAATGAGCCGGTTCCAATGATATCCATATTTGTATGGTTCTACTGAGACAGACCGAAGATATTTTAGGCTGTTGAAGCTTTATTTGGCCGGTTTGTTGGGTAAAGGGTTAAGTCCTGGGGGGAGGTGTACATAGTTAAAATTGGCTATTCTAAGTGTGTACATACAACTTAGTACAAAATACTTACTATGATTGGTAAGTATGATTGGTAAGAGGTTAACCCATGCTATTGTGCTCTAACTTTCTTTATGTGATTTTTATAGCCTGTTTTTCGTTTTTTTTTAAATGGGATGTATTATGTTATTTGTCTGTCTGTCCGTCCATTCGCGCTTGGTTTCCAGATGATAACTTTAGATAGTCTCAACTAAATGTAATGAAATTTGGTATGTGAGTTTACTAGCAAAAAATACATGTCAGGTTCAAATTCAGGTTCCAAATATCACCAGAGTAATGGCCCTGTTTGTCTGAAATTTGCATCAATATTCGTTGATGATAACTTTAGTTAAGTCTAAACTGAAATTTGGTATGCGAGTTTATTATCACAAATAGAGCTCGAGTTCGAACTCGGGTTCCGCCCAACAATTTACATCAGAGTTATGGCCCTTTGTTGGAATTACCACAGGTGTATTTTGCCATGCCCTAGCAATGTTCTTGTTTAATACTGGCACTCATCCAAACACACCACTACGTACCCCTATGGTCCTCATTCACTTAGTGAATTAGTTTTCAGATAGAGAATTCCTATGCCTAATTGTTTATTATTGTTCATTCAATGGAACACTTCATTTTTCGAGAAAAAGAAAACAGAAATATTCGAGGAAAACTTGCCTTTTTGAGGAGCCAATGTATAAACTCCATTGTATAAGGTTTATTATCTGCAAATGGAGGATCAAAGGGCCAACATTATAACATGTCCCTTGTTGGTGTTTCACGATAAACAGGTCATTAAATACCAATACATCAATAATCAAAATAGTCAGTGTGAGGTCCAGCACCTAGGTGGTTAATCGAAGAGAGATAATCCAACATTTGTTTACTGTAGAAACATCAGACAGGTTTGAGCAGACGGTTGTGTAATCAATAAATCTCTAGTTTTATTAAATGGTGTAAAAATGAGACAAACTCACTAATTCTTTTTAAACGGGATACAATTCTCATCAAAATGAGGAAGGATTACCGCACGCTTTATATAAGTGAGAAATTTATATAACTTCCTGTTTGCGCTATTCATACAGATTCATTCATATGTGACATTGTTGCACTCAGTCACGTCTCACCTGTAGAAGTATAATGCTTCAAATACTTTTAAAAGTTGTATGATTTGCACACAAAGGTGTGTGAGTGAATTGTATGAGTTTTATTGCATTACACACACTACACATGTTCAGCTGGATACTCCCATACATACATGTACAGTGCTTATGCAATATTTTACTAATATTAATAAAAGTGGGAAACTTTAGCAGAGATGTTTAACCCTTTCTATAATGAATAGATTCTCCCATTCAGTTATAAAAGTAAATATTGGAAAGGTCCATTATACATTTGGAGGGATGATCAGGAAAAAAAAGCAGATGACAGTATGATGAAAAGATAGTACAAGTGCAGAAGGATTCATATTATTTGGTGGGAAATTTTGCGAAACCCCTGTTCCAATGCATTCTCTTATATATGTTAGTTCCATAGGGAGTCTCGCTTATATAAGAGAATACATTGGCCTAACACTATTTAACTTGACTTTGTAAGCCAGTGCATTCTCTTATATATGCGAGGCTCCCTATGAGAGACTCGCATATATAAGAGAATGCACTGGCACATGATATTTAATGCTGCACCAGCACAACTTCTGTCAAGAAAGGGTTAACTTTCTGTATATATTCGGTATTATATATATTAATGTTTGAAATAGAGAGAATATGTCATAATAACATATTTTTATTCTACTATTATATTCTATTAGAACATTGCCAAGCCTTAAACTAGTGTGTCTGTCATTTGCAGAGGTCCCCAGAGGATGAATTTAGTGATGTTATCCTCCACAGCAGGCTAGCATCCGTAATTTCACCCTCTGGTGACCTCATTCTGCTTAGGCCTCATCTTCTGGGAATTATCTATAGTCTCAAATTAACAATGGTTTTAGTAACTTTTTCCCTTTTGTTCCAGTGACTGTTCAGTTTCTATATCCCCTAATTTGCAGAAGATAAATTGCATAATTGAGGTGACTAAATGGGTGAACATCACCAACTTCAACTGGGGAACTTCAATCTGATCCTGTCTCCCATAACAGTTGAGGACTAAGCAGAATGAGGTTCCCAGAATGTGAATCTGGTGATGCCGTGCGGGATAGCGTCACTAAATTCACCCTCTGGGAACCTCATTCTGCAAATGACAGACACTATTTCAAGGCTTGATTGTTACATTGCAGCATATTTTATTAGAAATCTCATATATATTTTGAAGACCTCTGTCTGTCTGTATGTTTGTCTGTCATTTATACAAATCTACGATTCTCGACCGATCGGGACGAAACTTGGTACGTGTGTGTAGTTTGACCAGGCAGTCGTCGTTGTCATATTGGCGAGCCCGTGCAGCGCCTGCTTCGCGCATGCGCAGACGAGATCTCGGAAACGGGTGGAGCTATCGACTTGAAATTTGCTATGTGAATGTATCTTGCCCCGGATACAAATTTTATCGGGTCACCGAGCCCGTGCGACGCCAGCTTCGCGCATGCGCAGACGAGATCTCGGAAACGGGTGGAGCTATCGACTTGAAATTTGGTATGTGAATGTATCTTGCCCCGGATACGAATTTTATCGGGTTGCCGAGCCCGTGCGACGCCAGCTTCGCGCATGCGCAGACCAGATCTCGGAAACGGGTAGAGCTATCGACTTGAAATTTGGTTTTTGAATAGCCCGGACAACGTCGGGCTGGGTAAAGCTATCGACTTGAAATTTGGTTTTTGAATAGCCCGGACAACGTCGGGCTCATCGGCTAGTCTATGATTTAAAATATTGAAATACAGTAATGCTCTAAATAATCGACTCCTTAACCACAGCAGAATTATGGGTAACTTTTCAGGATTTGGTTGGAAATATGGCTTGTTGCCATTCATCGGAAAGCTTTCCGACGAATGGCAACAAGCCAAGAGCTTTCCGATGAATGGCAACAAGCCATATTTCCGACTAAATCCTGAAAAGTTACCCATAATTCTACTGTGGTTAAGGAGTCGATTATTTAGGGCTTTACTGTAGAACATTGCCAAGCCTTGAAATAGTGTGTCTATCATTTGCAGAATGAGGTCCCCAGAGGGTGAATTTAGTTATGCTATCCTCCACAGCAGGCTAGCATCACTAATTTCACCCTCTGGTGACCTCATTCTGCTTAGGCCTCATCTTCTGGGAATTATCTATAGTCTCAAATTAACAATGGTTTTAGTTACTTTTTCCCTTCTGTTCCAGTGACTGTTCAGTTTCTATATCCCCTAATTTGCAGAAGATAAATTGCATAATTGAGGTGACTAAATGGGTGAACATCACCAACTTCAACTGGGGAACTTCAATCTGATCCTGTCTCCCATAACAGTTGAGGCCTAAGCAGAATGATTGATTGATTGATTGATTGGGGTTTATTGTCGCTTTAGCCACTAAGGCCATATCATGACATTGCCAGTTGTAGTGGTGGAGGAAATCCAAAATCCTAAGCAGAATGAGGTTTCCAGGATGTGAATCACTAAATTCACCCTCTGGGGACCTCATTCTGCAAATTCTATTTCAAGGCTTGATTGTTACATATTGCAGCATATTTTATTAGAAATCTATGATTTAAAATATTGAAATATGTGCAACAACCGATGTTTTTCTTGCATGTTTTTGGTAATAATAGTTGAGTGTTTTTTGGTAATAATAGTTGAATGTTTTTTGGTAATAATAGTTGAATGTTTTTTGGTAATAATAGTTGAATGTTTTTGGTAATAATAGTTGAATGTTTTTGGTAATAATAGTTGAATGTTTTTGGTAATAATAGTTGAATGTTTTTGGTAATAATAGTTGAATGTTTTTGGTAATAATAGTTGAATGTTTTGGTAATAATAGTTGAATGTTTTGGTAATAATAGTTGAATGTTTTTGGTAATAATAGTTGAATGTTTTTGGTAATAATAGTTGAATGTTTTTGGTAATAATAGTTGAATGTTTTTGGTAATAATAGTTGAATGTTTTTGGTAATAATAGTTGAATGTTTTTGGTAATAATAGTTGAATGTTTTTGGTAATAATAGTTGAATGTTTTTGGTAATAATAGTTGAATGTTTTTGGTAATAATAGTTGAATGTTTTTGGTAATAATAGTTGAATGTTTTTGGTAATAATAGTTGAATGTTTTTGGTAATAATAGTTGAATGTTTTTGGTAATAATAGTTGAATGATTTTGGTAATAATAGTTGAATGTTTTTGGTAATAATAGTTGAATGTTTTTGGTAATAATAGTTGAATGTTTTTGGTAATAATAGTTGAATGTTTTGGTAATAATAGTTGAATGTTTTTGGTAATAATAGTTGAATGTTTTTGGTAATAATAGTTGAATGTTTTTGGTAATAATAGTTGAATGTTTTGGTAATAATAGTTGAATGTTTTTGGTAATAATAGTTGAATGTTTTTGGTAATAATAGTTGAATGTTTTTGGTAATAATAGTTGAATGTTGAATGTTTTTGGTAATAATAGTTGAATGTTTTAGGTAATAACAGTTGAATGTTTTTGGTAATAATAGTTGAATGTTTTTGGTAATAATAGTTGAATGTTTTTGGTAATAATAGTTGAATGTTTTTGGTAATAATAGTTGAATGTTTTTGGTAATAATAGTTGAATGTTTTTGGTAATAATAGTTGAATGTTTTTGGTAATAATAGTTGAATGTTTTTGGTAATAATAGTTGAATGTTTTTGGTAATAATAGTTGAATGTTTTTGGTAATAATAGTTGAATGTTTTTGGTAATAATAGTTGAATGTAATAGTTGAATGTTTTTGGTAATAATAGTTGAATGTTTTTGGTAATAATAGTTGAATGTTTTTGGTAATAATAGTTGAATGTTTTTGGTAATAATAGTTGAATGTTTTGGTAATAATAGTTGAATGTTTTGGTAATAATAGTTGAATGTTTTTGGTAATAATAGTTGAATGTTTTTGGTAATAATAGTTGAATGATTTTGGTAATAATAGTTGAATGTTTTTGGTAATAATAGTTGAATGTTTTTGGTAATAATAGTTGAATGTTTTTGGTAATAATAGTTGAATGTTTTTGGTAATAATAGTTGAATGTTTTTGGTAATAATAGTTGAATGTTTTTGGTAATAATAGTTGAATGTTTTTGGTAATAATAGTTGAATGTTTTTGGTAATAATAGTTGAATGTTTTTGGTAATAATAGTTGAATGTTTTTGGTAATAATAGTTGAATGTTTTTGGTAATAATAGTTGAATGTTTTTGGTAATAATAGTTGAATGTTTTTGGTAATAATAGTTGAATGTTTTTGGTAATAATAGTTGAATGTTTTTGGTAATAATAGTTGAATGTTTTTGGTAATAATAGTTGAATGTTTTGGTAATAATAGTTGAATGTTTTTGGTAATAATAGTTGAATGTTTTTGGTAATAATAGTTGAATGTTTTTGGTAGTTGAATGTTTTTGGTAATAATAGTTGAATGTTTTTGGTAATAATAGTTGAATGTTTTTGGTAATAATAGTTGAATGTTTTGGTAATAATAGTTGAATGTTTTTGGTAATAATAGTTGAATGTTTTTGGTAATAATAGTTGAATGTTTTTGGTAATAATAGTTGAATGTTGAATGTTTTTGGTAATAATAGTTGAATGTTTTAGGTAATAACAGTTGAATGTTTTTGGTAATAATAGTTGAATGTTTTTGGTAATAATAGTTGAATGTTTTTGGTAATAATAGTTGAATGTTTTTGGTAATAATAGTTGAATGTTTTTGGTAATAATAGTTGAATGTTTTTGGTAATAATAGTTGAATGTTTTTGGTAATAATAGTTGAATGTTTTTGGTAATAATAGTTGAATGTTTTTGGTAATAATAGTTGAATGTTTTTGGTAATAATAGTTGAATGTTTTTGGTAATAATAGTTGAATGTAATAGTTGAATGTTTTTGGTAATAATAGTTGAATGTTTTTGGTAATAATAGTTGAATGTTTTTGGTAATAATAGTTGAATGTTTTTGGTAATAATAGTTGAATGTTTTGGTAATAATAGTTGAATGTTTTTGGTAATAATAGTTGAATGTTTTTGGTAATAATAGTTGAATGATTTTGGTAATAATAGTTGAATGTTTTTGGTAATAATAGTTGAATGTTTTTGGTAATAATAGTTGAATGTTTTTGGTAATAATAGTTGAATGTTTTTGGTAATAATAGTTGAATGTTTTTGGTAATAATAGTTGAATGTTTTGGTAATAATAGTTGAATGTTTTTGGTAATAATAGTTGAATGTTTTTGGTAATAATAGTTGAATGATTTTGGTAATAATAGTTGAATGTTTTTGGTAATAATAGTTGAATGTTTTTGGTAATAATAGTTGAATGTTTTTGGTAATAATAGTTGAATGTTTTTGGTAATAATAGTTGAATGTTTTTGGTAATAATAGTTGAATGTTTTTGGTAATAATAGTTGAATGTTTTTGGTAATAATAGTTGAATGTTTTGGTAATAATAGTTGAATGTTTTTGGTAATAATAGTTGAATGTTTTTGGTAATAATAGTTGAATGTTTTTGGTAGTTGAATGTTTTTGGTAATAATAGTTGAATGTTTTTGGTAATAATAGTTGAATGTTTTTGGTAATAATAGTTGAATGTTTTGGTAATAATAGTTGAATGTTTTTGGTAATAATAGTTGAATGTTTTTGGTAATAATAGTTGAATGTTTTTGGTAATAATAGTTGAATGTTGAATGTTTTTGGTAATAATAGTTGAATGTTTTAGGTAATAACAGTTGAATGTTTTTGGTAATAATAGTTGAATGTTTTTGGTAATAATAGTTGAATGTTTTTGGTAATAATAGTTGAATGTTTTTGGTAATAATAGTTGAATGTTTTTGGTAATAATAGTTGAATGTTTTTGGTAATAATAGTTGAATGTTTTTGGTAATAATAGTTGAATGTTTTTGGTAATAATAGTTGAATGTTTTTGGTAATAATAGTTGAATGTTTTTGGTAATAATAGTTGAATGTTTTTGGTAATAATAGTTGAATGTAATAGTTGAATGTTTTTGGTAATAATAGTTGAATGTTTTTGGTAATAATAGTTGAATGTTTTTGGTAATAATAGTTGAATGTTTTTGGTAATAATAGTTGAATGTTTTGGTAATAATAGTTGAATGTTTTTGGTAATAATAGTTGAATGTTTTTGGTAATAATAGTTGAATGATTTTGGTAATAATAGTTGAATGTTTTTGGTAATAATAGTTGAATGTTTTTGGTAATAATAGTTGAATGTTTTTGGTAATAATAGTTGAATGTTTTTGGTAATAATAGTTGAATGTTTTTGGTAATAATAGTTGAATGTTTTTGGTAATAATAGTTGAATGTTTTTGGTAATAATAGTTGAATGTTTTTGGTAATAATAGTTGAATGTTTTTGGTAATAATAGTTGAATGTTTTTGGTAATAATAGTTGAATGTTTTTGGTAATAATAGTTGAATGTTTTTGGTAATAATAGTTGAATGTTTTTGGTAATAATAGTTGAATGTTTTTGGTAATAATAGTTGAATGTTTTTGGTAATAATAGTTGAATGTTTTTGGTAATAATAGTTGAATGTTTTTGGTAATAATAGTTGAATGTTTTTGGTAATAATAGTTGAATGTTTTTGGTAATAATAGTTGAATGATGCCTTGAAAAGAAGTTCTATACCAATTTTGTTGTTGTTGTTGTTGTTTGAAGTGTTGCGGTAAAGAGATTGGGTATTTTTAACTGTTTCTATACTAAATGGATTCTCCCATTCAGTTATAAAAGTATACATTGGAATGGACTAATATTCATCTGGAGGGGTAATCATATTCAGAGAAATACAGGCTGACGAAATAATAAAACAAGTGCAGAAGTAGTCCAAGTCTTCTTGTACTAAAACCAGCTAAGATATTGGGATGGCCAGCATCGCCATCCCAATATCTTAGCTGGTTTTAGTACAAGAAGACTTGGACTAGTGCAGAAGGAGTCATATATCTTCATTGTCATTGGTAGGAAATGTTCAGATAATAAGTTCAACAATGGTCATTTGTTGAACTTATTATCTGAACATTTCCAAAGGGAACTACTGAGTTTCCTATGGGAGACTCTATAAATATATAAGAGAACGCATTTGCACAGGGTTTTTTCTAAATTCCAGGAAGACAATATTCACAATTGGGGAATTTAAATATGAGTCTATGTCTCCCATAGCAGATGAGGCCATGCAGAATGAGGTCCCCAGAGTGTGAATTTGGTGATGTTAGCCCACATTGCAGGGATAGCGTCACTAAATTAACCCTCTAGGGACCTCATTCTGCAAATGACAGACACACTAAACTCAGGCTTGTATTCAAACACTATCTCCACTGATAGAATGTAGCAATAAAATAATATGATAGAAAATTCCAACGAAATCGACTGTACCATTCAACACAACATTCAAATTACGCACAAATGTAAATATTTACTATATTATTTGGGACAAGTTATTGGGCATAAACATTAGGGCATTGATTCCGCCTACAACAGTCACTGCATGTAATTTGTTTATACAGTAATGCTCTAAATAATCGACTCCTTAACCACAGCAGAATTATGGGTAACTTTTCAGGATTTAGTCGGAAATATGGCTTGTTGCCATTCATCGGAAAGCTCTCCCCGAGAGCTTTCCGATGAATGGCAACAAGCCAAATTTCCGACTAAATCCTGAAAAGTTACCCATAATTCTGCTGTGGTTAAGGAGACAATTATTTAGAGCATTACAGTAACGATGGCTCTGTTTTCTGCCTGTTTTGTGATCAAATATATATGAAACTTATATAGGAACTTATTTTGGTATGATCCTTGTTTTTCTGTTCTGAACACCTCATCGGAGTGTTTCACATCACTTTAAAGACATATTATGTACTTGTTAGGGTGCGTGAAACTGATAAGTTAGTATTCAGGCTCTATGCCAACTGGATGAATGCAACATTCTACTAACATAGCTGAAAATTTGAAGCAAATTAATCGTACCATCGTTTGAAAATATCGTCTGAACTGCGCTCAATTGTAAATATTTACTACTCGATTCGGGACGCATATATCGGTGATAAACTAATGAAAACGATTTCGCCATCGAGCACCACTGCATTTAATTATTATATAAGAATGGTGGCGTGTGTTGTCAATTGGATATAATATATGTAAAAATTACTAATTTGAGCAAGATTATTCTCCACTTCTATTTAATCACCCTACCGGAGTGTTTCACATCACTTTAACTTTGATGACTGCCTCGAACATTCCCGATATGACATCATCATCACCCTGGGTGTTTTTCAGATATTTAAAATTATAGTTACTTGAGAATCAGGAATTATGAAGATGGGTATTATAGCAATATATTACAATTTCAGTGAACCTGAATGAAATTACAACTGTCGATACTCTGAAGAAAGCTCTCAAGCTTCCTAAAAATGAACGCACCAAAATTGAAATATTCACTGACAAGAACGGGAAAAGTCGGGGATTTGGAAGGCTTAGTGTTCCAAAGAAAATGGTTGATAAAATATTCAAATATACTGACACGTAAGTTATAAAGAAAGTATCACTTTCAAAGCATGTATGGACGAAGAGGAGTATCAAAAACATACTTTAATGATATAAGCATGTATGGACGAAGAGGAGTATAAAAAACATACTTAAATTATATAAGCATGTATTTGGGTAAAATTATATAGCATGTATTTGGTGTAGGTTGCCCTTTATTATAATATGGCATGTATTTGGTGTAGGTTGTCCTTTATTATAATATGGCATGTATTTGGTGTAGGTTGTTCTTTATTATAATATGGCATGTATTTGGTGTAGGTTGTCCTTTATTATAATATAGCATGTATTTGGTGTAGGGTGTCCTTTATTATAATATAGCATGTATTTGGTGTAGGTTGTCCTTTATTATAATATAGCATGTATTTGGTGTAGGGTGTCCTTTATTATAATATGGCATGTATTTGGTGTAGGGTGTCCTTTATTATAATATAGCATGTATTTGGTGTAGGTTGTCCTTTATTATAATATAGCATCACTGGGGGGAAACTGTTTCACCAGAATCGATTCTATCGCCCTTCCGGTTCCGTCTCTATTGAATTAAGTTCCGACTCTTTCGCGATTTCTAAAACATATTTTCAAAGTTTTGACCGTTGTTTATAGACTGAATGTCAAAACAGAATGTATTCTCCAATAACAATCGACAGATTATGTCTTTATACGTGTTTATTGATGACAGTAATGCAAAATCGGCTGCATGTTGTGCAAAGTTAGAGACCTAGTGCATTTGGGTGCATTTCCCATGAAAATTAGGCAGCACTTTGATGCTCAGATTATCGGCCTTGTCTACTTTAAATTGGATTGAAACTTGTCAAGTTTTATGGTTGAACATTAGATAATTATAATACAATACCTCCCGACGGTTCCTCGCCGTACAAGTCCTTCAAATTAGTGCCTCAAAAAGCAACAAAAGGTTCCGATTCTATTGTGATGTTTATGTTCACGATCGGTTCTTTCGTTCCTGTCTACAGTACATTCATATTCGATCAGATTATTTGATTGTACATCTATAGTTGCCCAATGACAATACATGGTCATATATGGTTTAAAATTGTAGCCATAGTAAATCAATAGATGAGTTTTAGTGGTCCCAAACGATCATAGATCAGATATTAAAGATGATCGACCGATAATCTTTAATATCCAACCTATGATGCTTTGGGACTACTGAAAAACTCATATTGGTGTTGCTGTGACTATAGTTTGAACCATATATGGTAATATGGCAACTAGAAACACAAATGAACTATCTGGTCGAATATAATATTACATTAAACGGGGGGCGAAAGAACCGATCGTGAACATAAAAATCACATTAGAATCGGAACATTGCGTTGCTTCTTTTGATGAATTAATTTGAGGGTATTTTACTATGAGGAGCCATCGAGAGCTGTGCTGTAATCGTGTCCTGGTGTTCGATCATACAAGAAGACATATTTCAGTCTAATTAAAAGGTAAAAAGGCCGATAAACGGAGCATCAAAATGCTGCTTTATTTACAAAGGAAATGCACACAAACACATTACTCTTCTAAGTGTGCAAAAAATAGCCGACTTCGCATTATTATCACCAATAATTACGCACAAAGACACAATCTAGCGCTAGTTTTTATAAAATACGTTCTGTTTTAACATTTAGTGTATAAATGGAGGTCAAAACTTTGAAAACATTTGTTTCAAGTCGCGAAAGAGACGGGACTTAATTCGATAGAGACGGAACCCGATAGGCGATAGAATCGATTCTTGTGAAACAGTTTCCCCCCAGTGAGCATGTATTTGGTGTAGGTTGTCCTTTATTATAATATAGCATGTATTTGGTGTAGGGTGTCCTTTATTATAATATGGCATGTATTTGGTGTAGGGTGTCCTTTATTATAATATGGCATGTATTTGGTGTAGGGTGTCATTTATTATAATATGGCATGTATTTGGTGTAGGTTGTCCTTTATTAGTCGAGTTTTTTTCCAAAACTCGACTTATAGTTTGATGAGGGACGGTGGGCGGGCGGGCGAAGTGTTTTGCTTATAACTCCACCGTTTATTATCGGGTTCGTCCGCACATTTATTACAGAGTTATGGCCCTTTGCCATTTTTCACTGATTTTAGGCTCGTTAGCGCAACAACTTCAACAAACGTTATCTGATTCGATTGAAATTTGGGATATAGGTGTCTCCCAAGAATATCTCGGACGAGTTCGAAAACCGGCCTGGTCCGATAAAATTTTATAGAGTTATGGCCCTTAATTAGTCATTTTTCACGAATTTTCAGCTCGTTAGCGCGATAACTTCAACAAACGTTATCCGATTTGATTGAAATTTGGTATATAGCTGTCTCCCAAGAATATCTCGAATGAGTTTGAAAACCGGCCTGGTCCGATAAAATTTGATAGAGTTATGGCCCTTAATTAGTCATTTTTCACGAATTTTCAGCTCGTTAGGGCGATAACTTCAACAAACGTTATCCGATTTGATTGAAATTTGGTATATAGGTGTCTCCCAAGAATATCTCGGACGATTTCGAAAACCGGCCTGGTCCGATAAAATATGATAGAGTTATGGCCCTTAATTAGTCATTTTTCACAAATTTTCAGCTTGTTAGCGCGATAACTTCAACAAACGTTATCTGATTTGATTGAAATTTGGTATATAGCTGTCTCCCAAGAATATCTCGGATGAGTTCGAAAACCGGTCTGGTCCGATTAAAGTTGATAGAGTTATGGTCCTTAATTAGTCATTTATCACGAATTTTCAGCTCGTTAGCGCGATAACTTCAACAAACATTATCCGATTTGATTGAAATTTGGTATATAGGTGTCTCCCAAGAATATCTCGGACGAGTTCGAAAACCGGCCTGGTCCGATAAAATTTGATAGAGTTATGGCCCTTAATTAGTCATTTTTCACAAATTTTCAGCTCGTTAGCGCGATAACTTCAACAAACGTTATCTGATTTGATTGAAATTTTGATATATAGGTGTCTCCCAAGAATACCTAGGACGAGTTAGAAAACCGGCCCGGTCCAATAAAATTTGATAGAGTTATGGTCCTTAAGTAGTCATTTTGTATGAATTTTGAGCTCGTTAGCGCGATAACTTCAACAAACGTCATCCGATTCAACTACAATTTGGTATATAAGTGTCTTCCAATAATATCCTGGACGAGTTCTAAAACCAGCCTGGCCCAATAAAATTTGATAGAGTTATGGCCCTTAATTAGTCATTTTTTAGTGAATTTTTAGCTCGTTAGCGCGATAACTTCAACAAACGTCCTCCGATTTGTTTAAAATTTGGAATAGACATACTTGCCAAGAATATTTCGGACGAGTTCGAAAAACCAGCCTGGCCCGATAAAATTTGATGGAGTTATGGCCCTTAATTAGTCATTTTTCGATTTTACATATTAATTAGTCTACCGATACTGATGCACACCAATTGGCGGTAGCCACCGAAAATGAGACACAGCATCTCTGATGCCACCTCTTGTCATAATATAGCATGTATTTGGTGTAGGGTGTCCTTTATTATAATATGGCATGTATTTGGTGTAGGTCGTCCTTTATTATAATATAGCATGTATTTGGTGTAGGGTGTCCTTTATTATAATATGGAATGTATTTGGTGTAGGTTGTCCTTTATTATAATATAGCATGTATAAGGTGTAGGTTGTCCTTTATTATAATATAGCATGTATTTGGTGTAGGTTGTCCTTTATTATAATATAGCATGTATTTGGTGTCCTTTATTATAATATGGCATGTATTTGGTGTAGGGTGTCCTTTATTATAATATAGCATGTATTTGGTGTAGGGTGTCCTTTATTATAATATGGCATGTATTTGGTGTAGGTTGTCCTTTATTATAATATAGCATGTATTTGGTGTAGGTTGTCCTTTATTATAATATAGCATGTATTTGGTGTAGGTTGTCCTTTATTATAATATAGCATGTATTTGGTGTAGGGTGTCCTTTATTATAATATGGCATGTATTTGGTGTATGGTGTCCTTTATTAGAATATGGCAGTTCTTTTCAGATTCATTTAACCCTTTTTCTTTACTAAATGGATTCTCCCATTCAGTTATAAAAGTATACATTGGAACTGTCTATTATTCATTTAGAGGGGTGTTCAGGTAACAAAAGTAGACAACAGACAGAAAAACACATAATACAAATGCAGAATGATTCATGTTCATTGCTGGGAAATATTTAGATAATAAGTTCAACAAAACAACCGGATGTCTGAACATTTCCTAAGGGAAATACAGTAATGCTCTAAATAATTGACTCCTTAACCACAGAAGTATTATGGGTAACTTTTCACGATTTAGTCGGAAATATGTCTTGTTGCCATTCATTGGAAAGCTCTCAGTGAGAGCTTTCTGATGAATGGCAACAAGCCATATTTCCAACTAAATCGTGAAAAGTTACCCATAATTCTTCTGTGGTTAAGGAGTCATTATTTAGGGCATTACAGTATTTCTAATCCTAAGCATAATTTAATCTAATTCATTAAAAATCCAAAAGTATATAAACATTAAAGGAAACCAGGATTAACCCTTTCATATGGAGCTTCCTGAAAGCTTTCTGATGAATGGCAATAATAACATATTTCCGACTAAATATTGAAAAGTTATCCATAATTCTACTGTGGCTAATGAGTCGATTATTTGGGGCATTACTGTAGGTAGTCTTGTGGGTTTATTCTGAAATTTGGCCTGACGAGCAGGTTTCATTCGATACACATTGTGATAAACATGTCGAAGTGGACAGTACATAAATATCAATATGTATTGATCTGTCAACTTCAATGCAAGGAATACAACAAAGGTGAAATAATCAAAAATAGAATCCTAAGTTTATTATCACATATTATTATCACATATTATTATCACATATTATTATCACATATTATATGGGTCTTTAAAGGCACACAATCAGATTTGATGGTCTCCATATCATAAGATTCCATCCACAACAACAATATTTCTTGAAATGCCGCTACAGTTATCAGATCGATTAATTGCCAATAGATAATGCTAACCACTGTCAACTATAGTATAATATTGCCCAAAAATTGTTATATATCAACGTTTTGTTCAACGCAATTTGGTATCGAGAGTATGTCAGTCAGCAATCGTCGAATATTTGCCAGGCTGCCAAATATTCCAGATGGTGAAAAATAACAGATTTAAACAAAATAAATATCTGATAACTTTGAGATTTGTTGGGTGCGTTCCTCAAATCGAATAAAATATTTGTTAGGCCCCGGAAGACAAAGAAATAGTAATTTAGTAGCATTAATTTGGATTATGCATCTTAAAACTCTTTCATGATCCTGTGCCCGCATATATAAGAGAATGCACTGGCTTACAAGGTGAAGTTAAATATTTTTAGGCCAATGCATTCTCTTATCTATGGGAGACTCGGTTATATACGAAATGCATTGGCACAGGGTTTTCGAAAATTTCAGTTAAGAATTCTTCTCCATACTACATGCACAACCAAAATAATGCTTAGGTCATTATATTTGACAACACATTTCCATTTTTAGGAAGGTAGACGATTATTTAATTGACATTTCTCATGAACTGGGTGATATTTTCAAAACAACATGGATGACGACGGATCAGGGTGTCTACCAGACAAAGCCAATAACAATACCAGAGAGGCTGCTGGAAACAAAATTAAAATTTATGTACAGAATGGTGGATGTTGCTACAAGTATGGCCAACAAAAACTACATGTCTGAATGGACAGTCATGATTAACAGGGCTAAAACTTGTGGTAAGATTTAGTCTGGAAATAGTTACATTATTTGTGCATATCAAGAAATATTGTATATTCCACAAAGATATGGAACATCTGTGCCCTAGAAGTGTCCAACAAGGGATGGAAAATCGCTCAGTGACTTCCCGCTTTTTCTTCCACAATGCATTGCAAGTTTCTGGTAACAAGTCCAGCTCAAAACATTATAGTTCAGTCAAAATACGAGAAATATGGCCTAACCTGGACAAAATTTGACAGAATTGAAACTATATATTCTCATGGTGTGCGGGGTCCTTTCCCACACCTCTGCGAGATCTGTGTGCAAAATATGAAAACTGACATCTTTTCTGGCAGTGCCCATGGGCGTTTTCTGTGGTTTCTGTTAAGGTGTATATGGGTAAGAAAATCACACCAACATGATGTATGCTTGGAGTATGGGGCCATGTCATATATAAAAATGATGTAAATGAATTTCTAATTGCCTCACGATTGGGCATGAAGCTGACATCATTTTGCTGCAGAGGTCACATGGGTAAAAATATCGCTGAGTGCAAAACAATGATAGTGTGGCGTTTGTACGTGAAAAGATGGGTTAACCCGAAAGAAATTGGTAAGAAAGCGATTTTAATGTCAAAAGACGCAGGAGAGTCTTCAGTATACAATATCTAAAAATCCGCTTTGGAGAAACTTTGTTGGCGTCCAACATGGTTGTCTATATTACATCAATTCTTGAAATAAGTCATTATATGATATATTGCAGCATAGGAATTACACAGTTATACATTTCGATGGATCTGTCTATTATATTGTAAAGAAACAATCATCTCTTTAATAGATTAGCACCCCACCACACAAGGTCAAAGAGACGGCACATCATACACTGTATGTAAGACTAATTTTCATGCTGTTACAATGCAGTTTCTTAGTAGACAATTTTGTTCAAATGACCAGTGATCCATGTGTCAAATGTAATCATTTGTGGCCAGTTTTTCTCCAAAACTGTCCCGAAATACTCCTGATACCTAACCTACCCTTAACGATAATTGGTGAATTTCTGATATGGGATAACCCCAGAATATGCTCGAGTATGAAACATCATGCACATATCTCGTAGAAGATTTTTGATATGTTGATCGGAATTGTGTACTGATTCTAAAAATGATAAAAATCATTTCTTGGACTCTAGGTCAAACCCTATGTTGACTGGACTATTATTATAGAAACTCCCAAAAACAAACATTCAGGTTACATCAGTTATATAACATTTAATTAAATTTTTTCAACTAGATAACTTTGTTATATCTTTTATTTGGAACATCCTATTTCCTATAGTATACAATGTAGAATCTCATATATATTTTGAAGACCTCTGTTTGTATGTTTGTCATTTATACAAATCTACGATTCTTGACCGATCGGTACGAAACTTGGTACGTGTGTGTAGTTTGACCAGGCGGTGGACGTTGTCGTATTGGCGAGCCCGTGCGGCGCCCGCTTCGCGCATGCGCAGGCGAGATCTCGGAAACGGGTGGAGCTATCGACTTGAAATTTGCTATGTGAATGTATCTTGCCCCGGATACGAATTTTATCGGGTCGCCGAGCCCGTGCGACGCCAGCTTCGCGCATGCGCAGACCAGATCTCGGAAGATTCTCGACCGATCGGGACGAAAATTGGTACGTGTGTGTAGTTTGACCAGGCGGTCAATATGAGCTCATCAGATTTCAGATCCGAGATAAACTTTTCACGTGCCGAGGTCAAATCTGTTTTTACGCCGTTTTGCGCTAATATATTTCAGTTCGGTGCTCACAAATCGATTCGATATAGCGCGAATAATAAATTGCCATTCATATAATTTGCATGGTTAGAATCTTTGGCGCTTCCCCTTTCCAACGATGTATCACATGCCTGTGTCCGTTTAAAGTTTCTACCTTAATTATCGGGAAGAACGCAGGACCATGCTTCGGTCATCGAAACACATTCCGTAAATCTATTACGCCGTCAACAGATCGTGACGTGATCGCGTTTAACTCTTAACCGGCCGATGTCGCGTTAACTCATCACCGGCCGAGGTATCCGCAAATGACATTGGGCAATATATATATCTCGGAAACGGGTGGAGCTATCGACTTGAAATTTGGTATGTGAATGTATCTTGCCCCGGATACGAATTTTATCGGGTCGCCGAGCCCGTGCGACGCCAGCTTCGCGCATGCGCAGACCAGATCTCGGAAACGGGTGGCGCTATCGACTTGAAATTTGGTTTTTGAATAGCCCGGACAACGTCTGTTGGTTTTTGAATAGACCGGACAACGTCGGGCTCATCGGCTAGTATGATATATAATGTCATTTTTGGGTTTAAACACTATATCAGTCATTAAAGGAACCCAAGGCACTCACAGTGGGGTAAATGTGCAAATAATATAAAAGTCTGCATTATCGATATTTCTCCAATAATAAAATATCACGTGTTGAAACTATTGTTATGTAAACAAAACAGTTTCAGTCATTTGTCATCAAACATTGCTAATCATAAATTAAGTTCAAATACTTTTGTCTGAATATGATTTTATGAATATTTTTCAATAGTTTGAAATTCTCCAATGTTAACATCAAGTTTTTTATTTAACTTAGGTATCTTATTGGGCTAATTGGACTTCTATCGGTAATTCCACTGTAACCATAATGTTTACATAGCAATGGCTTTGACAAGCCTTGAAATAGGGTGTCTGTCATTTGCAGAATGAGGTCCCCAGAGGGTGAATTTAGTGATGCTACCCCGCATAGCGGGCTAGCATCACCAAATTCACCCTCTGGGAACCTCATTCTGCTGAGGTATAAGCAGAATGAGGTCCCCAGAGGGTGAATTTGGTTATGCTAGCCCGCTATGTGGGGTAGCATCACTAAATTCACCCTCTGGGGACCTCATTCTCCAAATGACAGACACCCTATTTCAAGGCTTTGACAAGCGAAATCTCAATATTGGAGACTAATTAATAATGAAAATAAGTAAATCTAATTAATCGCATGAACTCACTTTAAAGGCCTTAACCCTTCCATGACTGGAGCTTCCTGACATTTTGCGAAAACCCTGTGCCAATGCATTCTCTTATATATGTCAGTCTCCCATAGGGAGCCTCCCATATTATGTATATGAGAATGCATTAGCCTAAAAATATTTACCTTGTAAGCCAGTGCATTCTCTTATATATGAGAGGCTCCCTATGGGAGACTTGCATATATACGAGAATGCACTGGCACAGGATCTTTAATGCTGCACCAGCGCAGCTCCCTTCATGAACCTCAGGATTAAGTCCCTTTAAACTACCTCCTAATATTTATGCAGTAATGCTCTAAATAATCGACTCCTTAACCACAGCAGAATTATGGGTAACTTTTCAGGATTTAGTCGAAAATATGGCTTGTTGACATTCATCGGAAAGCTCTCACTGAGAGCTTTCCAATGAATGGCAACAATTATTTAGAGCATTACTGTACCACAGATCAAGGTAAAAACAATTCCTCAAACATATTGAAATGATAAATAATAAAATTTAGTAATCATCAGGTCCAAAAAATAATCCTTATCCTGGATCAGCTTGGAATTTTACAAAAAATTAAATTGTCATGTAAAAATGATGATTTAGAACAAGCCTGAGTTTTATATATATAATAGTGTGCCTGTCATTTGCAGAATGAGGTCCCCAGAAGGTGAATTTAGTGATGCTATCCCGCATAGCGGGCTAACATCACTAAATTCACCCTCTGGGAACCTCATTCTGCATGGCCTCATCTGCTATGGGAGACAGACTCAGATTGAGTTGGGAACCTCGATTATGAAATGTGTCGTCTTCCGATTTGGGGATATAGAGAAATGAAACTAAAAAAGAAATAGAATCTATGTGAAGAAGTTTCTGTAGAAAATTTCATAATAAAGAAACTTTCCAGAGAAGATGAGGCCAAAGCAGAATGAGCTCCCCAGAGGGTGAATTTAGTTATGCTAGTCCGCTATGTGGGATAGCATCACTAAATTCACCTTCTGGGGACCTCATTCTGCGAATGACAGGCACACTGAACTCAGGCTTGATCTGGAAGCTGATAGTATTATGTTGCTTCAAAATTTATTAGCTGGGAATCTTTAATAATCATGTTATATTGCATTGCATGTTGCTATGTTACAGGGACTGAGAAGATCATAGTATTAGGTCGTCCAGAAAGCCAGAGTGAAATGAGGCGACTGTCTTTACATCATAAAGGAATCATGTACTACGCTGCAGGTAATAGTCCAGTGCATTTATGGTTTTACCCAGAACTAATTGCAACAGAATTTTGTTTTGCTGGAATTGGTACATATACCCTCCATAAACAACATACATAAACAAAATCAGCAAAAATCAGAAAAAGGGAAATTAGTGAATTTCGTGAAAAAAAATTGGGAAAATTTGGTCAAATCATCAATTTATGGATTTTCATGAATGTATATAAAAAATTCAAATTTACAGGTCCTACAAATATCATGCCTATTTTGTCGACCACATTTTCCTGAATCCAGAACTGGAAACCATTCCCAGATTCCTTAAGTATTTTTCGAGTTGTGTGCCTTCAAAAACGCGAGTTTACCTGATTTCGGAGCCTTAATTTCGCCAAATGCCGTATTTAATATATGGTTAATTATTTAAAAAACTAGAGCAAAATTTATGACTTTTTCACTGTTTTAGTAATTTCCTCACTAGATAAAACACAAAATATGATTAATATGTGCATCTATGAATAAGGAGAATAAAATATTCTCAAACAAAATGTGTGTTCCATTGTATGGACTTAGCCAAATTTGCCTTGACACAGAACTCGTGTGATGAAATGCCATATTTGAGGTCATGTAACTCAATAAATTAATATCCATATGCTCTGCTTTTCTCATAACATTTTGAGAATACTAGATTGAACAAATTGTGAAGGAATTTCCAAATACATTGGTGAAGAAAAGAAAATTATGGTCCTATGAACTCTTAGTCTAGCCTCTTTTCCGAAAATGCTATTGTGGGGCGTTTTTGTCAAATTTAAAAGGATTTTAGGCATATTCAGAAAAATTAACGAAAGTTTATTGTGTAAAATTATGTGATCTGTCCTCTTAAATCATTTTGTTGTTGAGAAAATAGCATTTCAATGGTTATACCAATGAATGTCACTGGATTTCACTCATCATTGTGGAAACTTACTCCAAATTTAAACGGCAGAAAAATGGGGTAGGGGAAGGCATATCAACAAAATCTTCAAAATTATGCATATTGAAGCATAAAACTTTATAATTAACAGCTTCTGCTTACATTGTTCTTTCATATGTAATTTCATATTTCCTTTGTTTATGTTTATTATACCCCCTTTAAAAAAAAAAGGGGGGTATACTGTTTTGCACCTGTCCGTGCGTGCGTCCGTCCGTCCGTCTGATGTCTGTTCATGTCATAACTTGAACAGTAGTGCTCGGATCTCAATGAAATTAGGTATGGATGTTCACTACTATGAGGACATTAAATAGAGGTTTCCATCGTTTTGTTCGGATTTTCCATTCTAGAGTTATTCATCTTTGTTTATCTGGAAATAGTGGCTTTTTTGTCCGTCTGGTGTCTGTTCATGTCGTAACTTCAACAGTTGGGCTGGGATCTCAACCAAATTTGGTATGGATATTCACAACTATGAGGACATTAAATAGAGGGTTCCATCGTTTTGTTCAGATATTCCATTCTAGAGTTATTCATCTTTGTTTATCTTGAAATGTTGGATTTTTGGTCCGTCTGGTTTCTGTTCATGTTGTAACTTCAACAATTGTGCTGGGATCTCAATGGAATTTGGTATGGATGTTCACTGCTATGAGGATATTCAATAGGGGGTTCCATTGTTTTGCACCGCTCTTCCTTTCTAGAGTTATTCATCTTTGTTTATCGGGAAATGTTGGCTTTTTAGTCCATCTGGTGTCTGTTCATGTTGTAACTTCAACAATTGTGCTGGGATCTCAATGGAATTTGGTATGGATATTCGCTGCTATGAGGACATTCAATAGGGGGTTCAATTGTTCTGTTCCGCTTTTCCATTCTAGAGTTATTCATCTTTGTTTATCTGGAAATGTTGGTTGTTTGGTCCATCCGATGTCTGTTCAGCTCATAACTTGAACAGTAATGCTCGGAACTCAATGAAATTTTGTATGGATGTTCACCACTATGAGGACATTTAATGGCACATTTAAAAGTTTGTTTTGGTTTTTTGTTCTATAGTTATCTTTGTTTATATGAAAATGCTGATTTCTGGGGCCATATGTCTGAGTATAGCCATCATAAGTTATAGATGTGCCCACACTAGGCGGTATGCCATGAGGGGGTATGCGCCGGACGACAGTCCATCTCTTGTTGATAGAGCTATAATATTTTTTGTCATAATTTGGCAGTTAAATGTCAAATTGGCATTTTGAGATTTTTAACATAACCATAAAATTCTAAATCAACATCCAATAATGTATTAAGCAGTTTTATAATGCAACAGGAATGTACACAAACTTGAAGAAAACAACATTGTGTCTGAAATGGCTGTAATTTGGTGATAAGATTGCATTTTGTGATTTTTCCTACCCCTATACCAACGTTAAAATTTGGAGTCAGTTTCCTGAAAAATGAAAGAAATCAAGTGACATACTATGGCATAACCAATGTAAGGCTAATTTTTTATCACTAAAGTGTTGTGGGAGGAAAGTTCAAATAATTTTACACATTAAAACACCCATTGTTTTTTGTTTTTATGGCCCAAAACCTTTTAGAATGGACAAAAATGCCTCAAACTGGTATCTGTGGAAACAAGCTAAAACTAAGTATTCAAAGGGCCATAAGTTGATTTTCTTAAATAATGTCCTGTTAATACCTTTACAATTTGTTCAATCCAACATACTTAAAAGGTTATAAGAAAAGCATGGCATATGGGTTTAAATTATTGAGTTACATGACCTCAAATATTGAATTTCATCACACATGTTCATACAATGGAACACACATTTTGTTTGAGAATATAATCTTCTTCTTAATTATAGATGCACATATTAATCATATTTTGTGTTTAATCTAGTGAGGAAATTACTAAAACACTGAAAAATCCCTTCAGTTTGCTCTAGTTTTTTAAATAATTACTCATAAATGAAAGTGTCAATGACACTGTAGCTCAACTTGGAAAGGGAATAATTTAATGTATTACAGTCAATGGAGCGATTAGGAATGTGGAAAGTTGAATGTCTAATACTAGTTTATAGACATGAAGAGAAAAGTAAAATCCAAGATGGCTGCTGGCGGCCATGTTTTCGGCCGAATGACCCCAAAATGAGTCGTTCCCATCTACATGTCATTGTTAACTTCCTCTAGCCCATGCTAAAGAATTTAGTCATACAAAGAGTAAAATCCAAGATGGCTGCCATGTTTTTCGGCCAAATGACCACAAAAGTACTCGTTCCCATCTACATTCCAATTTCAACAGCCATGACAAATTTTCCCATCTACATGTCATTATTAACATTCATGACAAATTTTACGATGATCAGACTAAAGGTACAACCTGTAGCCCGTGCTAAAGAATTTAGTCATACAAAGAGTAAAATCCAAGATGGCTGCTGGCGACCATGTTTTTTGGCCGATTGACCCCAAAATTACTCGTTCCCATCTACATGTCATTGTTAACTTCCATGACAAATTTTATGATGATTAGACTAAAGGTACGACCTGTAGCCCGTGCTAAAGAATTTAGTCATACAAAGAGTAAAATCCAAGATGGCTGCTGGCGACCATGTTTTTTGGCCGATTGACCCCAAAATTACTCGTTCCCATCTACATGTCATTGTTAACTTCCATGACAAATTTTATGATGATTAGACTAAAGGTACGACCTGTAGCCCGTGCTAAAGAATTTAGTCATACAAAGAGTAAAATCCAAGATGGCTGCTGGCGGCCATGTTTTTCGGCCAAATGACCCCAAAAGTACTCGTTCCCATCAACATGTCAATATTAACATCCATGACAAATTTCATGATGATCAGACGAACAGTACGAACTGTGGCCCGTGCTAATGGATTAAATTTTTAAATGCAAGATGGCTGCTGGCGTCCATGTTTTTTGTCCGAATGACCCCAAAATGACTCGTTCCCATCTACATTCCAATTTCAACTGCCATGACAAATTTTATGATGATCAGACTAAAGGTACGACCTGTAGCCCGTGCTAAAGGATTTAGTCATACAAAGAGTAAAATCCAAGATGGCTGCTGGCGGCCATGTTTTTGGGCCGAATGACCCCAAAATTACTCGTTCCCATCTACATGTCAATATTAACATCCATGACAAATTTCATGATGATCAGACAAACAGTACGGCCTGTAGCCCGTGCTAAAGGATTGAATTTTGAAATCCAAGATGGCCACTGGCGGCCATGTTTATTTTCCGAATGACCCCAAAATTAATCATTATGGTCTAAATGTTGATGTCAACAGCTATGACAAATTTCATAATGATCCGACCAAAGGTACGACCTGCAGCCTGCATTGTTGACGCCTTACGCACACACGGACGACAAAGCCATGGCAATAGCTCAAACTTTACGAAGTAAAGTTGAGCTAATAAGGCATTTTGGCTCTTTCTTCGAAATTGAGGCCCCGAAAATGGGCCGAAATCAGGTAAACTCGCGTATTTGAAGGCACACAACTCGAAAAATACGTAATGAATTTGTAGGATTTGTGAATTTGATTGTTTTTAAATACATCCATGAAAATCCATAAATTGATGATTTGACCAAATTCCCCAAATTTATTTCACGAAATTCACCAATTTCCATTTTTCCGATTTTTAGTATGTTGTTTATGGAGGGTTTATGTACTTATTCCAGCAAAAAAAAATCTGTTGCAATTAGTTCCTGGTTTGGCATTTTTTCTCATAAATGCACTGGACCATAACTAGCCTATCCTCCTACGATGTAATCTACATGTAACTTGGATACATCCAAATATATCTATAAAGTTATTATTATTTTATTACATGTATACCCATGGATAACTATAGCCATTGTATGCGACCACTTGTCCAGGCCTGAGTTTAATGTGCCTGTCATTTGCAGAATGAGGTCCCCCAGAGGGTGAATTTAGTGACGCTATCCCGCGCATAAATGAAACCGGGATTAACCATTTCATGTTTGGAGCTTCCTGAAATTTTGCGAAAACCCTATGCCAATGAATTCTCTTATAAATGCGAGTCTCCCACAGTCGCATATATAAGAGAATGCACTGGCACATGGTCTTTAATGCTGCACCAGCGCAGCTCCTGTCATGAAAGGGTTAACAAACAAAAAATTAAGTTTGTTCCCATTTAGTTTTGCACCAAAATAGAATTTGTCATTATATTCTCATTCAGAAATTTTTATGCAAAGTATGCAACCAGGCCTTAACACTTTACCCAACAAACCGGCCAAAACCGGCCAAATAAAGCTTCAACAGCCTAAAATATCTTCGGTCTGTCTCAATAGAACCATACAAATATGGATATCATTGGAACCGGCTCCTTGACCACATTGTGATAGTTATAGTTATGCCCTGTGCCAATGCATTCTCTTATATATGCGAGTCGACCATAGGTCGCCTCGCATATATAAGAGAATGCATTGGCCTAAAAAAAATCTTTTTTTAACACTTTTTACCATTTTTTCTTACATTCTTTAACAATTTTATAATTTTTAATGTGTTAAGCCAATGCATTCTCTTATATATGCGAGGCGACCTATGGTCGACTCGCATATATAAGAGAATGCATTGGCACAGGGCCATTCTGTTGGGTAAAGGGTTAACACTTTCATGGCGGAAGCTGCGCTGGTGCAGCATTAAGATCCTGTGCCAGTTCATTCTCTTTAGGAGACTCTTTATATATAAGAGAATGCACTGTCTTACAAGGTCAAGGTAAATATTGTTAGGCCATTGTATCTTAATATGTGAGGCTCCATATGGGAGACTCGCATATATAAGAGGATGCATGAGGGGGACCACCCCACCCCCTCTGGCATCCGGCCTAAAATCGGGGGTGGCATCTGGAATACTCCATAACAGAGGGTGGCATCCGGAATACTATTTATGCCAATTTAACCCATTTATATAATCCGTTTATAGCTAAACAACGCATCGGTAGTATCAAATGTGCAATTCATTCTATATATGACCATATACTCAAAGCTAGAATGAAACGTGGGAGTGCTATGCAACTATCCCTTTACGTTGCTCCATTCCGTCTCCACACCACAGCATAAACACCTTCCATGGGGGGATTCTGGGTCGGGTTTTAGCCTCTTCAATGATATTTATGTTTTGAAATTCGCCACACCCAACGATGCGGCCCACCGAGTAACACCGTACCCATTGATGAGGAGGAGGGTTTTTAGCTACGATAATGAAATATTGGTTCAATTTGACACAGACAAACAAAAATTCCGCTGTTCCGGGCATCGTGGTGAACTGAATTCCACCCGGAACGATTAGTCCAGGAGATATTGATCGACCTCTGCACCTCGCCGAAAATCGCTGATTTTAACATCAGTGAGCGTTATTGTCACGACAACTCCATATCTGCTTACTATTGTGAGTTGGGAACACTTAGGCGAAGAACTGTCCTTGTACCATATCCAAATAAAGGTCTCCCAAATCCAAAATGACGCCCACAATGGCGGACATATTTTGAAGAATTACCGAAATTCCCTCATATTCACATCGTTGAGCATTATTGTTGAGACAATTCCACCGATTCTTACAGTTTAGTTGGAAATACTGAGGTGAAGTAATTACCTTACATCTCATACAAAAAATTGTTTTCCAAATAGAAGATGGCAGCAAAAATGGCGACCAAAATTTGAAAACATGCCTACATTCATTTACTTTCTTACGATGGGCGTTATTGTTTCGCAATTTCTACCCACCATTACATGTTGATATGGAATATTGATATGAAGTATGTATTCATTTGAGGTTGGCAATTGATACTCACAGTCAAGTACATGTAGGCGGTTAAGAAATGTGGGTATATTATGCATTATGGTCTTCTACGCCTTAGCAGTAAGGCATCCGTCAAATGTCAGGCTTTCAACATTCGAAGCCATATACAGAAGTTTTCTGGGTACGTCAGTGAATTAGATGAGTATGTGAATTGATGAACCATATATTGAGAAGTGGATGTTTGGGAAGATCACCAGGGTGTACATGTTGTTATCCCCATTAGGTCACCAAAGCTGAAAATACGCAGATAGAGGCTGCCACCGGCATATACATTGTTTGAAACAACCGGATTAGTGTGACCATTCTACAAAGAAGTTTAGAAAACTGTGTTGGTGTGAGAGAGTTAGATTAATCTGACGAAGAGACGGAAACTGGTCCAGATAATAATGAATGTGGCAAATCAGAATTAACTCAGGTACTGTTGTTTTGATTCTTGGAAGTCAAACTATGACTATTCGGCGCACCTATATATGGTTACTGCCATTATGGGTGCTTAGTGGATGATGGATTTTGAAATGCCACATCACGATTATTAATTGTGGGTTTCCATTCTTCCAGAAGGCTACGACTTATGAGATGGCTTATATTATGTACCGTTTTGTCCATCGAAATAATGACAAAAAGTTGAAATTAGTATGTGATAATATCGACTTCTTTTCCATTTCTGGCCACCAGTTTGGTCGCCATCTTGACTGTGAGAATTTGCCAAACTCATTTGAGTACTATTTTCCATATGAACATGTAATTGTGGGTACAAATCGCGTAACAATAAGGCCGCCAATTTTTGGCCATCTTTGCCGCCATATTGGATTCTGGTATCGGATTTTGGGCAAGGGTTGTATATTAGCATAACGAATCGAGCGGAAAACAAGACCGCATGTGATATCATTTTCACTATAATGGCGATCAAAGAGACCTGGTGCATATAAAAAAATGGAGGTCATGATGGACGCCATCTTGTCTGAAGTCTCTGCGGCCACTTTTTTTCTGGTTAACCGAAAAAAATTAGAGGAGACATTAAGAAAGAAAATTAGTGGGATGAAGTTGAGTCCTGGTGGGGCAGAGGTCGACCAATATCTCCTGGACTAGATGCCTCAAATTTGAGCGCCATGTTTACTAAGTTAGATTTTCAAGGTCACAAGTCGAAGTCTCAAAAGCGATCGAGTTATCTCTCATACTATACATTTTGCGTTCACCATCTACACTATTGTTGTCATTGTTTCTATTGACGCGGGACTATTGTGAAATGCCATCGTTCCAACGGGTACGACCGTAAAAGCTACAAAAGGAAAATAAAATTAATTATGTGACAACCATAGTTGAATGCAATAAAAAAACAGTAGGCCTACTAAATAATATCTGCCATTGTAATTTCGGCATCCGGAATACGAAATATACAGGTTTCGGCATCCGGCGTACTGACATTCGGCATCCGGAATACTCTATATTGACCCCGGAATCCGGCGTATGAAAAGGGGGTGGTCCCCCTCATGCATTGGTAAAGGGTTTTCAGAAATTCCAGGAAGCTCCGGTCATGGAAGGATTTAAGTGGTGCAGTATTTTTTTTAATTTCAGCCCTGTATTATTCGGACGATTGGACAAAGAAACTCGGCAACCAGCTGAGATCCCTGGCCCAGGACCAAAACTGTGTTGCTATCGGAGAGATTGGTCTTGATTATGCTCATGATGATCCCACCAAGGAATTCCAGAAAAACAATTTGATAAAACAGGTTTGCATGTGCATGTAATTAAGGGGTTTCCAAGCCCGAGCTATGCCAGGAGGTGGGATGTTTAGATGGATCTACACAGAAAACTACTTAATTGTTAAGCTAGTATACACACATGAAGGAATCTATGCTATATGAAGACCACATCAACCATATTATATAGCAATAATAAAAATGTCAATGACACTGTAGCTCAACTTGGATGGGGGATAATTTCATGTGTTACAGTCAATGGAGCAATTAGGAATGTGGAAAGTTAAATATCTTAGTAATTCTAGATGTGAACATGAAGCGATATTTATAAAGTAAAATCTAAGATGGCTGCTGGCAGCCATAGTTTCCAATGAAATTGAAAAAAAAATTCCTGTAAATTTTCCAAAAAATTTCTCAGATAAATGTGGGCTGCAGGATGTGCGGATGGATAAAAATTTTAAATCCAAGATGGCTGCTATTTTTTTTTTTTTTTTTTTTTTTTTTTTTACACATCGATGGCTCCCTGAAGATCTGCATGAAGTTTGGTGGCCTGTATGGTGTGCCGAAGGATTTAGTCATGAAAAGAGTAAAATCAAAGATGGTTGCTGGAAGCAATGTTTTTCCAACGAATTTTGAAAAAAAAAATGATGGCTCCTATCTAGAAGTCAACCTGCAGATCCATATAAAATTTGGTTTTGATTGGATGATGGGTGTGGTCTGTAGAGTGTGCCAAAGGATTTAGTCATGCAGTAAAGAGTAAAATCCAGAATGGCTGCAGGTGGCCATCCATGTTTTTTAACGAAATTCAGAGAAATTTGATGACTCCCATCTAGAGTTCATCCCGAAGACCAATATGAAGTTTAGCAACGATCGGACAAGGGATGTCGTTTGTAGGGTGTGCCAAATGATTTAGTCATACAAAGAGTAAATTCCAAGATGGCCGCTGTCTGCCGTATTTTTCAACTCGAAAACATTTTATGGCTCCCATCTAGAGGTCAACACGATGTTCCATATGCAGTTTGGTGACGATCGGATGAGGGATGTTGTCTGCAGGGTGTGCCAAAGGATTTAGTCATGCAAAGAGTAAAATCCAAGATGGCTGCCGGCTCCAACATCGTTCAACGAAAATTGTCCAAATTATATAGCTCCCATTCAGAGGCGATTCTAAACTTGCCTGTAAATTTACAAAACAATTCTCCTATAAATTCAGGGTGTGCCGATGGATTCAAATTTGAAATCCAAGATAACTAAAAATAAGAGGCTCCCATCTAGATGTCAGCCCGAAGATCCATATGAAGTTTGGAGAAGATTGAATGAGTGATGTGTCCTGTAGAGATGTGACCTGTATGGTTTCCGGATGATAACTTTATTTTGGGTTGTCGGATCGAAACCATATTTGGTATGTGAGTTTATGAGCTCAAAAGGTCAAGTTCGAATTTGCGTTTGGTCCACCCATTTTTTCCAGAGTTATGGTCCTTGTTGACTTAAAATTTGCCGACTATTTTGGTTTACAGATATTAATTTACTTTTAGTTATCTGATTGTTTTTAAATTCAACTGAATCTCTTGATATTTGGTACGTGGTTCAAATTACAGAAGACAAAGGCGAAGTTTGAATTTGGTCATGGTCAGATGAATTTTTACATAGTTAAAAAAAAAGCTACTGTTACTAAAAAGCCACCTTTTCGGGGGACATGTAGTTGGCAACTTTTATTTGTTTTAGTTTAAATTTTCTGACTGATATTTTGTTTCTCAGCTTGGCAAACAATTCTGAAAAATGGAGTAAAAAATTCAGAGATGACCAAAAAATTGGTCAAAGGAATTATCTGGCCAGCACAAATCCTGTTTCTATTACTTGGTAGAAGATAAAAGAGAACCTCAAAAATAAAAAAAAGAATAAATTTATTTGAAACCTCACATTATGATAATTGATGCCTCTCCTACTTATTATGTATCAATCATAATTTAGCTTTTTCTTGGGTTGCAGGTAGAGCTCGCCTGTGAGTTGCAGAAGCCTATTATTGCTTACGGAGACAAAGCCCACGATGATCTCGTCTCAATACTAAAGACGTACAAGAATCTACCCCCAGTCATAATTAATAAATGTTTTGGTAAAGACGACGTGACAGCTTATGTGAAGAATGGTTTCTATATAGAAATAACAGGTCTGTTGTGTCATAAAATGAAAGTGTCAATGAGCAAGGCCATACCCAGCTATGGTTCGATGGGTAGGACAAACTCGCCCTCGAAAGGACCGGATGCCCCCTCATGCATCCTCAAGGATGGAGAAACAGTTTATTTTTTAATTATTATCAAAATTATTAACTAATGCGCATATTGTGTGTGAAGATTGGGGTCTTGAACCGGACTGAATTTTTTAGTAAGAAATGTTAGACAAACCTATACCGGTAACTTGTTCGATTATTTGGTTACATAATCATCTATGGAAAATGTGGCAAATCACGTGCTACAGAATGCGCAGTGTCAAATCCTATCGATCGTATTCATAATTACAGTAATTACCTAAATAATCGACTCCTTAACCACAGCAGAATTATGGGTAACTTTTCAGGAATTAGTCAGAAATATGGCTGTTGCCATTCATCGGAAAGCTCTCACTGAGAGCTTTCCGATGAATGGCAACAAGCCATATTTCCGAGTGTGGAGTGTGTTTGAGTACTAACATCAGTTTTATACAGTGAAATAAGTCCACAATATGTCTTTAAATGTGACATACAGTAATGCTCCAATTAATTGACCTCTTAACCAAAGCAGAATTATGGGTAACTTTTCAGGATTTAGTCGGAAATATGGCTTGTTGCCATTCATCGGAAAGCTCTCCCCGAGAGCTTTCCGATGAATGGCAACAAGCCATATTTCCGACTAAATCCTGAAAAGTTACCCATAATTCTGCTTTGGTTAAGAGGTCGATTAATTAGAGCATTACTGTACTTTCATATTCCTTATCAGATAACTGATGGATGTAGCTGATTGTAGCAGCATTTATTAAATGTGATATCAACATAGACACTGATCATCAACATTACTGATTTTATCACGATTTTTCAGGTTATATTGGAAAGCGCTGTTACGAATGGATCAAGTTGATTCCAGATGATCAAATACTGATTGGATCTCGAACAACATTCTTATTACCCCATTACAAAAAATATGAAAAGAAACAATTTAAACCAACACCAGAAGCCCGCCACCTTCTCAATAAATATACAACAGACAAGAGGAGTGAACCATGTGGGCTACCCGCCATCCTGGAATATGTGGCATGGGCAAAAGAAATGGACCCTACTGAACTGTCAATCAAAGTAGTCAACAATTCTTACAAAGTTTTTAAATTCTCAAACAAAAGTGAAACAGTTTCTGCATGTGTGCCTTCTGCATGTGTGCCAGATTGTCAAACACAGGGATATATCAGTGGATATATACAGAAATTCTTAGTTGTGATTAGCGCGATTCTTGGTGGAATTTATGTTTTCTGGTGGTTACTAACTATGGGTTACTTCGAAATGGACTATTTATTAGAACTTACTAAGAGGTGATGCTGGATGATGTAAATTTTATCATTTTTAAAAACAAGATATTTTTTTTATTTTAACTATACTAGCCAATATTTGATATTTTATTTAAATAAACTATATGACCAAATTGTTCGAAATTGTGAAATCAGAATCAGTATCTTTCAAGGGTGCTCAAATCTGATAATCCACACCATGTCACAAGGTGAAATGTTTGGATGGATGGACCCTTCCAACTATATGACAGGAAATTCCTCCAGGCCAATATGAACAAGTGCTTTGCACAGAGCATCATCGTTGAGGCTTATTAATTTTCTGAGGTGGCTAAAATTGAAAGATGTCATAACCAGGGTTCCTGCAAGCAAGGACTGATCAAATTTAAGGCTATTCAAGGCCGTTTCGCGACATTTTTCAGCTATTTTCAAGGCCCTTTGATACCCAAATTCAAGGATTTTCAAGGCCTTAAAATAAATTAATCAGTATTCTATCACACATTGCCATGTTAGTAATTATTAACATTACTCAGGTTTGGTACTATAATACCTGGTACTTTTCCCAGATTATTATACTCACACAATTCAATGCAGATAAGCTAGGAATATTTTTTTTTAACATCAACATCAACATTTGTAACAGGAACAGGAACACATATACAAGCTTGAACCAGCTGTGGTCGAATCATTTTTAGGTCCGACTACGAATGGAAATGGTAGCGTCTGTTTTTTGTCCTTCAAAACTTTAAGATGTTTGTCAGATTTCACATGGGAATCCAATGCGGCTTTTCCCATGTTCGCCACGCTAAATGTTTTCAGGCAAAGTTTGCATTTTGCAGAATACCTGTCGCCCAGAACGATCATTAACCAGTCTTTGTAACTTTCGGAAGTTAACCAACAATCTTGGAATGTGCATTTCCCCATTTTTTTATTGGTAATTATCGAAAACAATCATCGAAAAACAGTACACACACGACAACATTTTAGCAGACTGACACGACAGTCACATGCGATAATACGTCGTGCTTTGCGATTGGCCAACGTCACTGCAACTATCCAATGAGAATGCTCGATACATCGCTGCTCTATTATAATATAACTGCGCTATTTATATCTCGCTCCAATGCGGTCATTTACCGTAAACCCGGAAATGTAAGAGGTGATTAATTACGGATCATCGGCGTGTTGTCGTATCGCGAATATTCAAGGCTTTTCAAGGCCCATTGCCCATATTCCAGGATTTCAAGGCCTTGAACAACACCTTGTCAAATTCAAGGCCGTTCCTTGAATCCAAGGCCCCGCGGGAACCCTGATAACCCATTTGTGATGGGAGCTTGCTTCTTTAAATTTTGCGAAAACCCTGTTCTAATGCATACATAGGGAGCCTCGCATATATAAGAGAATACACTGGCCTAACAATATTTACCATGACCTTGCAAGCCAGTGAATTCTCCTTATGGGAGACTCGCATATTTAAAAGAATGCACTGGCACAGGATTTTCAATGCTGCATTAGCGCAGCTCCCCGTCATGAAAGGGTTAATCCAGCCTGTGATGATTGGACAAAACCTGTATGTGGATATCCTGTTCATGAACATATCAAAGATCATTTACATCTAGAGATACAGAATGGAAGTCTTTTTGCACTCCAAGGGCCATAACTTGAGAAGAAATGAATGGACAAATCCTGTTATATGTGGATATTATTCCCTTCATGCTGCATCATCAGCATACTACAGATCATTCAAACATGAACAATGATGACTGAGATAGAGTTCCAAAGCACAGAGGCATATTTCACTCTAAGGGCCATAACTCTGCAACAAATGAATGGACGGAATCCTTTCCATCAATTTGGATATCCCTTCCCCCATATAGTGGTTTATGAGCTTACCAAATATCATTCAAATCTGACTTATGATATTATTGTATAGATAATAATCACTTGATTGAACTAGTGACGTGAAAAAATTCATTCGAGGCAGGGACGTTGTACAAACAAAATAGTCCCTGCCAGGAATTAATTATTTCACGTCACCAATTCAATCAAGTGATTATTCTGTTTATTATATTCCACTATAACCATCTGATTTACTAGAAATAAAACCGCCATTATACCCATGACACATAGATTTTGATTGCGCATATTAATACATAACGCGCTAGTTAAAGTGACATAATTCACTAGTGAAATTTTCGCTTATAATCACTCGAGAAATCAAGGTAAAACACACTAGCAATGTAATAAAGATGCAATAGTTCACTGCTGAAATGAAGTTTGATGGGTCATTCCTGTTTAAAGGTACAATATGCAGGTCAGGGTGATATTAGCAACATGTAGCAAGACATTAAATATCAAACAGTTGACTCTTTAAATTCTTTCTTTACTAAATGGATTCTCCCATTCAGTTATAAACGTATACATTGGAATAGTATATTATTCATCTGCAGGTATGTTTAGTGAATATAAGCACACGACAGATTATACAAACTTGTGCAGAAGAATTGCTATTCATGGAGGGAAATGTTCAGATTATATATCTAAACATTTCCTAAGGGAACTATACTACTCGTCAATGAGTATTTCAACTATTCATGAGGAAGATCGTCCCTTTCAGTTCTATAAGTATAAATGGTCTCTTCATTTTCAGATAATTATAAGCAGATGACAGGCAGACAAACACCCACTCATTGATTTGTAAGGATGCTCATATAATTGTTGGAAACAGAACAGAACGGCCCTGTGCCAATGCATTCTCTTAACACATATTAAAAATGATAAAATTGTCAAAGAATGCAGAAAAATATTATAAAAATTGTTAAAAAATGTAAGAAAAAATGGTAAAAAGTGTTAAAAAAAAGATTTTTTTTAGGCCAATGCATTCTCTTATATATGCGAGGCGACCTATGGTCGACTCGCATATATAAGAGAATGCATTGGCACAGGGCATAACTGTAACCATCACAATGTGGTCAATGAACCGGTTCCAATGATATCCATATTTGTATGGTGTTATTGAGACAGACCGAAGATATTTTAGGCTGTTGAAGCTTTATTTGGGTGTTTTTGGCCGTTTTGTTGGGTAAAGGGTTAAGGGTTAATAGCTCAACATCGCTACAAATGAATGAATGGAAATCAAGTAACAATCCGTCCCACGAGACAGGAGCAATTGCTGTCACACTTGTCCGCACCCACAAGTTTCAAGCTCATGTGGACTCAGTTTAATTATGGGCATGTGAAAGTGTACTTCCAAGGGACTATCCCACAATGACATTTTGTTCTATGAATAAAAAAACAACTATTGACCAGTTATATTACAGGTATATTCTGAATTACAGGAGAAAATAATTGCTCTCGTTTTTCCCCCATGGAAATACTGAAATAAATATTAACCATCAATATATATTAAGTTAACATGCATAAAATCATGTGTATGGAGAAAGAACAGAAAATATGAACAATGTTGTGATAAGTTTATTTGCCGCTCAGTAACATTTACAATGAAACATCCAATCACTGATCTAGATCTTATCACATGTCACATTGCACTGAGTATTTCACAGCAGCACAGATTGTAATCAGACCACTTGTCGAGGATAATCTCTTGTCTCATATGATGACTGTTTTTATGCCTGATTTAAACAGGCGATGTTGTACTGTCATGTTGAACATCTAAATAGTGATACCTGAAACATACAACACAAAAATAACCTCGAGGATTAGGAGCTGAGATATGGTAGTAGATTAACCCCGAGGATTAGGAGCTGAGATATGGTAGTAGATTAACCCCGAGGATTAGGAGCTGAGATATGGTAGTAGATTAACCCCGAGGATTAGGAGCTGAGATATGGTAGTAGATTAACCCCGAGGATTAGGAGCTGAGATATGGTAGTAGATTAACCCCGAGGATTATGAGCTGAGATATGGTAGTAGATTAACCCAGAGGATTAGGAGCTGGGATATGGTAGATTAACCCTGAGGATTAGGAGCTGAGATATGGTAGTAGATTAACCCCGAGGATTAGGAGCTGAGATATGGTAGTAGATTAACCCCGAGGATTAGGAGCTGAGATATGGTAGTAGATTAACCCCGAGGATTAGGAGCTGGGATATGGTTTGGTAGTAGATTAACCCTGAGGATTAGGAGCTGAGATATGGTAGTAGATTAACCCCGAGGATTAGGAGCTGGGATATGGTAGTAGATTAGCCCCGAGGATTAGGAGCTGAGATATGGTAGTAGATTAACCCCGAGGATTAGGAGCTGAGATATGGTAGTAGATTAACCCCGAGGATTAGGAGCTGAGATATGGTAGTAGATTTAACTAGAGGTGTGACTGTCCCAATGGGACTACGGATACCCCACTGTTTTTAAAATACTAAGATGTTTCACATGTCAGTAAACATTTAGTTAAAATAATAAAATAACAGTTCCCATTGCAGGTGTACAACCATAACCCTAATCTTAAACCTATTGACCAAAAAATGTAGGAATAAAAGCTTGGACAAAATTATGTATGTTGCGAAAAAAATTCTAAGTCGAAAAAGGGGAATAACTCCACACAAAATATGTCGGACAGACGTCATAATCGCAGGTTCCCATGGTACTAAATATCAGTGCCAAGATTAAAAAACATTGACCGAAAAATGTAGGAATAAAAGCTCGGAAAAAATTATGCATGTTGCAAAAAAAGTTTCTAAGTCGAAAAAGGGGGATAACTCCACCAAAAAATGTCGGACAGGCGTGATAATCGCAGGGGCACAAGTTCCCATGGTACTAAATATCTGTGCCACGTTTTTAAAAAATTGACCGAAAAATGTAGGAATAAAAGCTCGGACAAAAGTATACATGTTGCGAAAAATTTCTAAGTCGAAAAAGGGGGGATAACTCCATCAAAAAAAGTCCGACCGACGTCATAATCGCAGGTGCACAGGTTCCCATGGTGGTTGATGTCTGTGCCAAGTTTCACGGAAATTGATAAAAAAAACAACTGAGAAAAACTCTGGACAAATTTGTGTCCACGGACGGACGACGGACGGACGGACGGACAAGCTGACTCCAGTAAACCCCCCCTAACTTCGTTGCGGGGGGTATAATAACCCCGAGGATTAGGAGCTGAGATATGGTAGTAGATTAACCCCGAGGATTAGGAGCTGAGATATGGTAGTAGATTAACCCCCGAGGATTAGGAGCTGGGATATGGTAGTAGATTAACCCCGAGGATTAGGAGCTGAGATATGGTAGTAGATTTAATAACCCCGAGGATTAGGAGCTGAGATATGGTAGTAGATTAACCCCGAGGATTAGGAGCTGAGATATAGTAGTAGATCTAGTGACAATGGCACTATACCTCAACTTGAGAAAGGAAAATTATTTGGAAATAGTTTCTCAGCAAATCAGAAAAGACAAAAATATTCCTGTGATGGCAGCTAGGGTATTTGTGAGGATAAATAGGCCACAAAATAGTCTATAACAAGCTGTGGAAAACATTACGGAAATAGCCTATCACAATACAAGCATATCGCTAGGGTTAAGAATTATTACAGCCATAACAAGAAGTTGCACCTTGGCTGCTGGCATACCCCCCCCCTAAAATTTTAAATAAAAAAAGAAGGATAACTCTTGAATGGAAAATGAAAGCATCATTGGGCACTCTTTTTAAACAGTCATGATGACAAACATCCATAGTTCTATGGCTGAGATATCTGCACGGTTGGAAAAAAAACCTCCAAGATTTCCAGATTTCCAAAGAAGGATAAATCTACAATGGAAAAAGAGAATGTCACTTGCTCCTCATTTTGGCAGCAGCCATGTTGAAGAAATAAAAGATTTCTAGATAAAAAAAGAATGATAACTCTTGAATGGAAAATGCGAACACCATTTGCACCTCTTTTGAAAGCAATCATGATGGCCAAGCTCCATACCAAATTTCATTAACATTCAATAATCCATGGCAGAGATATATACTCAGACGGATGGACAGACAGACAAAGTCAATACAGTTCACGTCCCAATTTTCTTTAAGTATAATTATCATAGAGCTAATGAGCAATGAAATGGCTTATTGGGATAAGTAGAATATACTTACATAAAATTCATAATGGCTACATTTTTCCTGCAATAGAAAAAGAAATAAGATGTCACAAAATCACCCAATAGAAAAAATACATACCAGCATCTAGTAGACAGGCAATGAGCATCAAGTCATTAGACACTGACCAATGAGGTATGAATTCTGAAGAGTCTAGATAAGTAACCCAGTCCACAGGTCCCTGCCGCGGGTTCTAACCCCGACATGGATGAAATCAGGACTGATTTTCAAGTCTGATCAAAGTTGAGGGAAATTTCGATGAGAATTTGTTCGCGCTCCCTGAAGCAAGCACATTTGAATTGATGAACACTCATACAATGAGTCCGTACATCAATAAATCTGATATATATGTAAGACAAGGTTCTTAACTCTTCAAATTGAGAATTTTCACTACGAGTCCACAAAATGTGGCCAGAGATGCAATAATAGATATAAATAATAATGGTAGAATAATCATATTCCTATAATAATTCCCTACATTTTGATATATAGATCAACCATATTGGATTATCTTCCCCGAGACCATCGAAAAAAATGGGCGACCTAGACTGTCTATTCTCATGACCGTAATTGATATACTAGTATTCCATTTTCTTATATTATTGTCTTTATGGTCTATCGTATGACTGAGCCTTTGTTTTGTCCCATCTCCAGTGGTATCAAACTCATATACCAAAATGAAGGTAATTATTCAAGGAATATGAGTGTTTCATTCACAGGCTCAGGATAGGTACTTTTAGTGTTATGTGTGACTAATTTGGTGTCAGGGACCTGTGACCTAGTATATCACTAAAATTCATTGGGTGGGGGGGGGGGGGGGGGCAGCATCATGATATGGCCATAGTTGCTGTATGTAGCCAAGCAACCTACATAACTAGGTTAGGTTGAAGCAGCTACACATGTATGTGAATTATCTATGAATTTTATTCATCACTGGCTTGATGTACCTTGAGAAAGAGAGTGATATAACCCAATAAAAGACAGAATTCTGTTACGAAGTAGCCAGTACAACACATCACTTATGAACAGTTGGATTGTGTTTGTTTCAACTTTGTTCTTACTTTTGATTGATGTTTCATAAATTAATGTACATATAGATACTAACTTTACATAATGAAATCCTATAGCATTATGCAGACATTATGTGTAATTTATCTTTCAGAACATTTTAGCCATTACCGATCAAATTTTCTAACTGTGAGTAAATGGAAGGTTGAGTTTTTAACCCTTTCTTCACTAAATTGATGCTCCGACTCAGTTATAAAAGTATTCATTGGAATGGTACAGTAATGCCCTAAGTAATCAACTTCTTAACCACAGCAGAATTACGGGTAACTTTTCAGGATTTAGCCGGAAATATGGCTTGTTGCCATTCATAGGAAAGCTCTCGAGGAGAGCTTTCCGATGAATGGCAACAAGCCATATTTCCGACTAAATCCTGAAAAGTTACCCATAATTCTGCTGTGGTTAAGGAGTCGATTACTTGTCGATTAATGTTCAGGAAATAAAAGCAGATGACAAATAATACAAGTGAAGAAGGATTCATATTCTTTGATGCGAAATGTTCAAATGCAACTGGAATTGAGAAACAGAACAAACATAAATGAAAATAACAAACAAGAAAAATAATTAAACATTTTTAAAACAAAGAACTGGAGGTCTCACCATTGTCGTAAATATTATAATAGTAACTGGTATCCTGTGAGAACCAAGAATAGAGACATGATAAGGTAGTAAAATGTACTTCAACAACTTATCCCTGAAACACTAACAGCTACTGTTAAATTCTGTGAATTATCCTTATGTTATTTAACCCTTCTATGACTGGAGCTTCCTGAAATGTTGCGAAAAACCCTGTGCCAATGCCTTCTCTTATATATGCGAGTATCCCACAGGGAGCCTCGCATATATAATAAAATACATTCGCCTAACAATGTTTACCTTGACCTTGTAAGCCAGTGCATTCTCTTATATATGCGAGGCTCCCTATGTGAGACTTGCATAAGAGAATGCCCTGGTACAGGACCTTTAATGATGCAACAATGAAGCTCCCTTCACGAAAAGGGTAATTGATTCTCCAAATGAAAAAGTACATTTTTTATCGTCCATTCCTTAAAATTGAACAGCAGTTCTGGTACGAAGATATCACAGATTATTATTCTTAAACTGAAGGCAATGAAATGTCTGTCATACAATCAATCACTTGAAACAATTGGAAGTGGATCATATTGCTGTAAAATATGTGGGGATCTATTATTAGTTCATTTCGTGGGTTGGCCACAAAATCAACATGCAATGAAACAAGTGTAACGCCAAGCGTGGCATATTCCCCCAATGCTCATTTTAGAGAGTGGCAATACTAAATATTTGTACACATATGGATGGAAACAAATATTATTTTCTAAATGTGGGTATCATTTCCCCCAAACACCAAAGCACAACCAAATCCGATCATTCAAGCTCGTGTTACAAGCTAAATTCACAAATATCCAAGTCAAACAAGAGCTCTAACAGATTAGTATGTTACTGCATAAGGCCAAACAAAATTATACCTGTGTTTGGGGTACCACCCTCTCTGAGAATTAGGGTAGGTAGATATATTTTTTTTGGTTTTTTTAATTTTTCTGAAATACTGTGGTCTATTTGATCTTAGGATAAAATTCAACATATATCAATGTGAAGTTTAGTTATATAATCCAATAGTGTCAAAATATTTTAATTTTATTTGACAAAAACTCAATATCTGGGCATAGAGGTGATGTAAATTTACTGAAGGCCCCAATAAAAAGTTTATGATAGGCAATTTTAAGTATTGAGAACTCAGAATGTATTATAGTTGTGAATGAGTATGTAATGTGAATGAGTATGTAATGTGAATGAGTATGTAATGTGAATGAGTATGTATCAATTGTGAATCAGTATGTATTAATTTTTTATTTTAAGTATTGAGCACTCAGCGTGTATTATAGTTGTGAATGAGTATGTAATGTGAATCAGTATGTATTAATTTTAAATTTTTAAGTATTGAGCACTCAGCGGTATTATAGTTGTGAATCAGTATGTAATGTGAATCAGTATGTAATTTAGTTGTGAATCAGTATGTAATATAGTTGTGAATCAGTATGTATTATAGTTGTGAATCAGTATGTAATGTGAATCAGTATGTATTAATTTTAAATTTTTAAGTATTGAGCACTCAGCGGTATTATAGTTGTGAATCAGTATGTAATGTGAATCAGTATGTAATTTAGTTGTGAATCAGTATGTAATATAGTTGTGAATCAGTATGTAATATAGTTGTGAATCAGTATGTAATGTGAATCAGTATGTAATATAGTTGTGAATCAGTATGTAATATAGTTGTGAATCAGTATGTAATGTGAATCAGTATGTAATTTAGTTGTGAATCAGTATGTAATTTAGTTGTGAATCAGTATGTAATATAGTTGTGAATCAGTATGTAATATAGTTGTGAATCAGTATGTAATGTGAATCAGTATGTAATTTAGTTGTGAATCAGTATGTAATATAGTTGTGAATCAGTATGTAATATAGTTGTGAATCAGTATGTAATGTGAATCAGTATGTAATTTAGTTGTGAATCAGTATGTAATTTAGTTGTGAATCAGTATGTAATATAGTTGTGAATCAGTATGTAATGTGAATCAGTATGTAATATAGTTGTGAATCAGTATGTAATGTGAATCAGTATGTATTATAGTTGTGAATCAGTATGTATAATTGTGAATCAGTATGTAATGTGAATCAGCGTGTATTATAGTTGTGAATGAGTATGTAATGTGAATCAGTATGTATTATAGTTGTGAATCAGTATGTATTATAGTTGTGAATCAGTATGTATAATTGTGAATCAGTATGTAATGTGAATCAGCGTGTATTATAGTTGTGAATGAGTATGTAATGTGAATCAGTATGTAATATAGTTGTGAATCAGTATGTAATGTGAATCAGTATGTAATATAGTTGTGAATCAGTATGTAATGTGAATCAGTATGTATTATAGTTGTGAATCAGTATGTATAATTGTGAATCAGTATGTAATGTGAATCAGCGTGTATTATAGTTGTGAATGAGTATGTAATGTGAATCAGTATGTATTATAGTTGTGAATCAGTATGTATAATTGTGAATCAGTATGTAATGTGAATCAGCGTGTATTATAGTTGTGAATGAGTATGTAATGTGAATGAGTATGTAATGTGAATGAGTATGTATTAATTTTAAATTTTAAGTATTGAGCACTCAGCGGTATTATAGTTGTGAATGAGTATGTAATGTGAATCAGTATGTATTAATTTTAAATTTTAAGTATTGAGCACTCAGCGTGTATTATAGTTCTGAATGAGTATGTAATGTGAATCAGTATGTATTAATTTTAAATTTTAAAGTATTGAGCACTCAGCGGTATTATAGTTGTGAATCAGTATGTAATGTGAATCAGTATGTAATATAGTTGTGAATCAGTATGTAATATAGTTGTGAATCAGTATGTATTATAGTTGTGAATCAGTATGTAATGTGAATCAGTATGTAATATAGTTGTGAATCAGTATGTAATGTGAATCAGTATGTATTATAGTTGTGAATCAGTATGTATAATTGTGAATCAGTATGTAATGTGAATCAGTATGTATTATAGTTGTGAATCAGTATGTATAATTGTGAATCAGTATGTAATGTGAATCAGTATGTATTATAGTTGTGAATGAGTATGTAATGTGAATCAGTATGTATTAATTTTAAATTTTAAGTATTGAGCACTCAGCGTGTATTATAGTTCTGAATGAGTATGTAATGTGAATCAGTATGTATTAATTTTAAATTTTTAAGTATTGAGCACTCAGCGGTATTATAGTTGTGAATCAGTATGTAATGTGAATCAGTATGTAATATAGTTGTGAATCAGTATGTAATATAGTTGTGAATCAGTATGTATTATAGTTGTGAATCAGTATGTAATGTGAATCAGTACTAGTATGTAATATAGTTGTGAATCAGTATGTAATGTGAATCAGTATGTATTATAGTTGTGAATCAGTATGTAATGTGAATCAGTATGTAATATAGTTGTGAATCAGTATGTATAATTGTGAATCAGTATGTAATGTGAATCAGTATGTAATATAATTAGGAATCAGTATGTAATGTGAATCAGTATGTAATATAGTTGTGAATCAGTATGTATAATTGTGAATAAGTATGTAATGTGAATCAGTATGTAATGTGAATCAGTATGTAATGTGGATCAGTATGTAATATAATTTGGAATCAGTATGTAATGTGAATCAGTATGTAATATAATTTGGAATCAGTATGTAATGTGAATCAGTATGAATAATTGTGAATCAGTATGTAATGTGAATCAGTACGTAATATAATTTGGAATCAGTATGTAATGTGAATCAGTATGTAATATAATTTGGAATCAGTATGTAATGTGAATCAGTATGAATAATTGTGAATCAGTATGTAATGTGAATCAGTATGTAATATAATTTGGAATCAGTATGTAATGTGAATCAGTATGTAATATAATTTGGAATCAGTATGTAATGTGAATCAGTATGAATAATTGTGAATCAGTATGTAATGTGAATCAGTATGTAATATAATTAGGAATCAGTATGTAATGTGAATCAGTATGTAATATAATTTGGAATCAGTATGTAATGTGAATCAGTATGTAATATAGTTGTGAATCAGTATGTAATGTGAATCAGTATGTAATGTGAATCAGTATGTAATATAGTTGTGAATCAGTATGTATAATTGTGAATCAGTATGTAATGTGAATCAGTATGTAATATAATTTGGAATCAGTATGTAATGTGAATCAGTATGTAATGTGAATCAGTATGTAATGTGAATCAGTATGTAATATAGTTGTGAATCAGTATGTATAATTGTGAATCAGTATGTAATGTGAATCAGTATGTAATATAATTTGGAATCAGTATGTAATGTGAATCAGTATGTAATATAATTTGGAATCAGTATGTAATGTGAATCAGTATGTAATATAATTTGGAATCAGTATGTAATGTGAATCAGTATGAATAATTGTGAATCAGTATGTAATGTGAATCAGTATGTAATATAATTTGGAATCAGTATGTAATGTGAATCAGTATGTAATATAATTTGGAATCAGTATGTAATGTGAATCAGTATGAATAATTGTGAATCAGTATGTAATGTGAATCAGTATGTAATATAATTAGGAATCAGTATGTAATGTGAATCAGTATGTAATATAATTTGGAATCAGTATGTAATGTGAATCAGTATGTAATATAGTTGTGAATCAGTATGTAATGTGAATCAGTATGTAATGTGAATCAGTATGTAATATAGTTGTGAATCAGTATGTATAATTGTGAATCAGTATGTAATGTGAATCAGTATGTAATATAATTTGGAATCAGTATGTAATGTGAATCAGTATGTAATGTGAATCAGTATGTAATGTGAATCAGTATGTAATATAGTTGTGAATCAGTATGTATAATTGTGAATCAGTATGTAATGTGAATCAGTATGTAATATAATTTGGAATCAGTATGTAATGTGAATCAGTATGTAATGTGAATCAGTATGTAATGTGAATCAGTATGTAATATAGTTGTGAATCAGTATGTATAATTGTGAATCAGTATGTAATGTGAATCAGTATGTAATATAATTAGGAATCAGTATGTAATGTGAATCAGATTGTAATATAGTTGGGAATCAGTATGTAATGTGAATCAGATTGTAATATAGTTGTGAATCAGTATGTAATGTGAATCAGATTGTAATATAGTTGGGAATCAGTATGTAATGTGAATCAGATTGTAATATAGTTGTGAATCAGTATGTAATGTGAATCAGATTGTAATATAGTTGTGAATCAGTATGTATAATTGTGAATCAGTATGTAATGTGAATCAGTATGTATTATAGTTGTGAATCAGTATGCATTGTGAATCAGTATGTAATATAATTAGGAATCAGTATGTAATGTGAATCAGATTGTAATATAGTTGTGAATCAGTATGTAATATAATTAGGAATCAGTATGTAATATAATTAGGAATCAGTATGTAATGTGAATCAGATTGTAATATAGTTGTGAATCAGTATGTAATATAATTAGGAATCAGTATGTAATATAATTAGGAATCAGTATGTAATGTGAATCAGATTGTAATATAGTTGTGAATCAGTATGTAATATAATTAGGAATCAGTATGTAATATAATTAGGAATCAGTATGTAATGTGAATCAGATTGTAATATAGTTGTGAATCAGTATGTAATATAATTAGGAATCAGTATGTAATATAATTAGGAATCAGTATGTAATGTGAATTGTGCCATTGAGACCGTGCTCCATTCAAAATTTGTCTTCCGATCGGCGAGCTTATGTATTAATTTTAGTTCTGACTTACCTACTGCATCTGCATTTATTTTTATATCCTTGTATTTTATTTCAGGTCGGAAATAGAAGAGGTCATTCTTGTGCGCCTGAAGCAAAGAACATGATCAGCATTAGGAGGGTTATATTCTATAATGATAAAATACAATACATGTAGAACGACCCTGATACAATGTTATGAGAAAGAACCTTGCAAGTCTGCAAATAGTGTCATTTGCAGAATGAGGCCCCCCAGAGGGTGAATTTAGCGAAGTTATCCTGCACAGCAGGCTAGCACCACCAAATTCACCCTCTGGGAACCTCATTCTGCTTCAGCCTCAACTGCTATGGGAGACCTAGGATCAGATTGAAGTTCCCCAGTTGAAATTGGTGATATTCACCCATTACTCACTTTTACGCATTTTATCTTCTGAAAATTAGGGGATATAGAAACTGATCATATGGGAAAAAGTGACTAAAAACAATTTTAATTTTGAGACTATAGATACTTTCCAGAAGATGAGGCCTAAGAATAAGTCCCCAGAGGGTGAATTTGATGATGCTAGCCCACTGTGTTGGATAGCATCACCAAATTCACCCTCTGGGGACCTCATTATGCAAATGAGACACACTATATCCAGCTTTGTGCAAGACAACCCTGATCAAGCCTTGAAATAGTGTGTCTGTCATTTGCAGAATGAGGTCCCCAGAGGGTGAATTTAGTGATGCTACCCCCGCATAGCGGGCTAGCATCACCAAATTCACACTCTGGGGACCTCATTCTGCTTACACCTCAGCAGAATGAGGTTCCCAGAGGGTGAATTTGGTGATGCTAGCCTGCTATGCGGGGTAGCATCACTAAATTCACCCTCTGGGGACCTCATTCTGCAAATGACAGACACACTATTTCAAGGCTTGACCCTGATATGTTACGGGTAAGAACCTTGGGAAGGATCATGTAGTCATGAACCTATTTAGGTCTAAAACATGGTAATAACTCAAATGCTTAATAATTCTTGGCCGTTTGGATGCGAGAAGACTAAGGGGTTTTGAAAGCGTACAGGAAGCTCAGTTTACATTTAAAATCGATATCAGGTACTCTCAGGTGCCAAATAAACATGATGGCTGAATAAACATGCTGGCTTACATTTACCCCTAAAATTATTAATAGTGATGGCATTTTCACTATTTATATCATGACCAAGTAATAGTGATGGCCAACATATTATTCCAGCACATTTATTTAGCACCCAAGAGCAGGGTCCATGCTGGACCGAAATTTACTTTTGCCAAATGAAAATATTTTTTGCCAAATCCAATTAGAATTTGCCAAATGTTATCCCTGATAGTATCATTTTCTGCAACCTTGATTGAGTTTTATATTTCGACACTCACGGTTTGAACGACGTTTGATATCGATAGGAAAGCAGTTAGTTAATAATTATACTCGCATATCTATTGTGGTTTATCATACAACAATAAACCAATCACTGAACAATAAAATTGAAGAAGAGTTGCTTCATCAGAAGGGAACATCACAAGATGGTTAGCTATTTAAACACCACCACCACCACACTAAATACTGGTAATCCATCCACCCATCAGTGCTGGCCTTATGAAAAATCTGCAGGGGTTAAAATTCGCCCTCGCCAAAATACTTTGCAGGGGCTAAAATATTTTGCAGGGGCAATTTCTGTTTTATGGGGTATTAATGTTGTAACATATGAAATACAAGTAAACTGACATATGTCATATTGCATATAACTTATTATGTGGTAAGTGATAATATTTAAATTTAATTAATTTATAATCATATATTAATTGTGAAATTATCAATGAATGTTGTATAACTTATTAATGTTTAATAAAGTACTTTTATAAATGTTATACCATGTCTTGCATATATGGTATTGTTGTGTTTGTTCCTTTATGCCTGATCCAAGTGACCTAATGGTTAACCAGAATCAATCAATCATTATAATATATTTATATCATATATTACATGCTGTTATACTGTATAATACATGTATGAGGTGACATCATGGTAAGATATTATTGTAAGTTAACCAGAATCAATCATTATGCCATGCATATATTGTACATACATGTACATGATATGTTTGTGTTTGTTCCTTTATACCTGAGTGACCAAGTTACCTAACCAGAATCAATCATTATATCATGCATTTATTTGTTCCATACTTTTATCTATATAATCCATCGGTACATTCGCGGCTTCCGTACATTTGTGAAATTTCGTCCACTTCTATCGCGTCAAAACATACATTATTCCGTACATATCATAAATTAAATCACTTCTATGTTTGTATCATCTCATAACCCATCCGTGCTATGTATAAATCACTCATTTCATGTAATTAATCGCACGATATTGCGATATTTATTCTTTGTTTTCGTCACTTCATTCACCTCATTTGTTTACATGTCAGCGAGCACTGTTGCGCGATTGGCGGATTCCTTCGTAGCCCCACCCATCGCTGTCAACAGCGCTCATCAAACTACCTTGTGGTAAGGTATGATTTGTGGGTAGCACTGCACGTTCACAGTTAGGTCATGTAATCGTCAGTCTGTCACTGGTGACGGGTGTGTAGCATGGTTTGGCCTAATTAGATATACCGGTGGTAGCCGACTGTTAACATAGCATGTGTCTCCTGCTTCAAAGATGCGATGTCGCGTTGCCTTATATGTTTTCAAACGGATAACTCATCAAAATTACGACTGCAAAAGTATGTTGGGTAGTGAATGTTGCGCGAGCGATATATCGCCCACGCCAAATTGAAATTGCGCGGGCGACGCGCGAGCGATAAAATCGCTCGCGCCATATTGCCAGGCCTGACCCATCGATAATAATGTTACCAGATTAACTTCATCTTAATGGAGGTGTTAACTTTTCCGAAACCATTAAAACACCACTAATATAATTCTATTGTAATAGTTTCCTAAATTAATGGTATTGATTGACCGATATTTTTCAACTTTATTGAGGAATTAAAAAGTGACTTGCCAAAACTTTTGCCAAATGAAAATATTTTTTGCCAAATGTGAATTATTTTTGCCATTTTGGCAAGTGGCAGCGCGAACCCTGCCCAAGAGTACTGAACTTGATATGACAAGACACCAATCAGTCTGTGCCGGTCATAGTGACACTCAGGGGACATGGAAAGGCTCAGATTTAAATAGTTCTATTAAAAAGCATTTATTCAACCTGATGTAAATGAAAACATAACACAACTAGAATGCACTCACTGGAGCTGTCATTGTTAACATCCATGACATATTTCATGATGATCCGACCAAAGGTACGACCTGTAGTCCGTGCCAAAGGACTTAGTCATGCAAAGAGTTAAATCCAAGATGGCTACTGGCGGCCATGTTTTTTGGCCGAACGACCCAAAATTTACTCATTCCCATCTACATGTCATTGTCAACATCCGTGACAAATTTCATGATGATCCGACTAAAGGTACGACCTATAGCCCGTGCCAAAGGATTTACTCATGCAAAGAGTAAAATCCAAAATGGATGCTGGCGGCCATGTATTTTGGCCGAACGACCCCGAAATTACTCATTCCCATCTACATGTCAATATTAACATCCCTGACAACTTTCATGATGATACGATGAACAGTACGACCTGTAGCCCGTGCTAATGGATTGAGTTCTGAAATCCAAGATGGCTGCTGGTGGCCATGTTTTTTCAGAATGACCCCAAAATGACTAGTTCCCATCTATATGTCAAATTTCATAATGATCCAACCAAAGGTACGATCTGTAGCCTGTATTGTAGACACCTCACACACGCACGATGGATACCAAGCCATGGCAACAGCTCAAACTTTACAAAATATGAAAGTGTCAATGACACTGTAGCTCAACTTCGAAAGGGAATAATTTCATGTGTTACAGTCAATGGAGTGATTAGGAAAGTTGAAAGGCCTAGTTATACAAAGAGTAAAATCCAAGATGGCTGCTGGTGGCCATGTTTTTTGGCCGAATGATCCCAAAAGGACTCGTTCCCATCTACATGTCATTGATAACATCCATGACAAATTTCATGATGATCCGACAAAAGATACGACTTGTACCCTATGTCAAAGGATTTAATCATGTAAAGAGTAAAATACTGCTGCCGAATATGTTTTTTTGGCGAATGACCTCAACATGACCCGTTTCCCATCTACATGTCATTGTTAACATCCATGACAAATCTCATTATGATCAGACCAAAATACGACTTGTAGCCCGTGCCAAAGGATTTAGTCATGCAAAGAGTAAAATCAAAGATGGCTGCTGGCGGCCATGTTTTTTGGCCGAATGACACCAAAATGACTCGTTCCCATCTACATGTCAATGTTAACATTCATGACAAATTTCATAGAGATCAGACTAAAGGTACAACCTGTAGTTCGCGCCAAAGGATTTAGTCATGCAAAGAGTAAAATCCAAGATGGCTGCTGGTGGCCATGTTTTTTGGTCGAATGACCCCAAACCAACACGTTCCCATCTACATGTCAATATTAACAACCATGACAAATTTCATGATGATCAGACGAACGGTAGGACCTGTAGACCGCGCCAATGGATTTAATTTTGAAATCCAAGATGGCTGCAATCGGCCATGTTTTTTGGCCGAATGACCCCAAAATGACTCGTTCCCATCTACATGTCATTGTTAACATCCATAACAAATTTCATGAAGATCCGACCAAAGCAACGACCTGTAGCCCGCGCCCAAGGATTTAGTCATGCAAAGAGTAAAATCCAAGATGGCTGCTGGCGGCCATGTTTTTTGGCCGAACGACCCCAAAATAACTCGTTCCCATCTACATATCAATATTAACATCCATGACAAATTTCATGATGATCAGACGAACAGTATGACCTGTAGACCGCGCCAATGGATTTAATTTTGAAATCCAAGATGGCCGCCAGCGGCCATGTGTTTTGGCCGAATGACCCCAAAATGACTCGTTCCCATCTACATGTCAACAGCCATGACAAATCTCATAATGATCTGACCAAAGGTACGACCTGTAGCCCGCGCCAAATGATGTTGTCATGCAAAGAGTAAAATCCAAGATGGCTGCTGGCAGCCATGTGTTTTGGCCGAATGACCCCAAAATGACTCGTTCCCATCTACATGTCAACAGCCATGACAAATCTCATAATGATCTGACCAAAGGTACGACCTGTAGCCCGCGCCAAATGATGTTGTCATGCAAAGAGTAAAATCCAAGATGGCTGCTGGCAGCCATGTTTTTTGGCCGAATGACACCAAAAGGACTCGTTCCCATCTACATGTCATTGTTAACATCCATGACAAATTTCATGAAGATCCGACCAAAGCTACGACCTGTATCCCGCGCCAAAGGATTTAGTCATGCAAAGAGTAAAATCCAAAAATGTTTTTTGACCAAACGACCCCAAAATGACTCTTTCCCATCTACATGTCAATATTAAAATCCATGACAAATTTCATGATGATCAGAAGAACAGTACGACCTGTAGACCGCGCCAATGGATTTGATTTTGAAATCCAAGATGGCTGCTGGCAGCCATGTTTTTTGGCCGAATGACCCCAAAATGACTCGTTCCCATTTACATGTCAATGTCAACATTCATGACAAATTTCATAAAGATCAGACCAAAGGTACAACCTGTAGCCCGCGCCAAAGGAAACTGTCGTTGGACACACGCACACACACGGACGCCAACCCATGGCAATAGCTCAAACTTACAAAGAAAGTTGAGCTAAAAAACCTTTCTACTGGGCTGTCTGCCCATTTTGAGAAAAAAGTGTCCGAAAAACAGAAGATAAACTTTGTGTGGTTTCATGTGGTGAAGTAGGTAAAACAAATTTTACTGAAAAAAATTTATTCTCTTTAAGATTTACTTACTACAAATGTAGTGAATGCACAAAATGCTATGCTGAGAAGTAAGCCGATGTTGATTTTCATCTGGTGCTTGCTAGATTTCTCTTGATATGATCCTGTAGGTGAAGGCAAGTCATTGTAGGTTCTCAGATACTCAATATCAAGTTCTTTAGCAGTCCTAAAATTAGCTGGAGTGCCATACCCACTCATGCATCTTGCTGACTGTGAGCCTGCAATGTAAACAGTATATAAAATAATATGCCAGCCCTGTTAACAAGTTGACTGCTGACTCCCATTCAATTATGGGATAACTTGTAGTCGGTAGTCAATGTGTTACTAGTAAGTAGCAGAAATTTGCCTTATGCTAAACAAGCCTGAGTTGCATTTTGGAAGTCTGCAGACAATATATTCGTCCATCATATCGCTGGCGGACAAAACAGGCCTGTCAAATTGTCAATGTTGGGCGGTCATAAAGATATCCCAATGATTAGCTGGTGGAATCCAAGGAAGTGTTCTGTTTCGTTTATGACCACCTCCACCATTTTATGTTGCATTGGTGGTTATCTCCACTTTGTTGAGGAAAATACAACTACTAGTACGTTGAAGTAATGTTATGTCCGCATTGCATGAAAACTAGAACTGAGTTGGTCAGTTTTGAACGCGGTCTCATGACGGTTCCAACCAGACCTGTTAAGTTTTGAAAATGTCAATCCGGGAGATTTTTGCGGGAGGTATGCCCAAATATGAGGCCTCACAATTAATATTAGTTACAGTTCACCACTTCAATCAGAGAGAACATCAAAAGTGAATGTTGAATTGTTGATGAGTGGGTATTTACAGTACCGGAAATAAGGAAATCCCTGTCATTTTGGGAATCCCCGCAATTTCATTAATTCAAAAAATAAATAAATTGTTTTTGGGGATTTCGAATGCGGGGTTTTGCTGAATCTGTGAGAAATTTGGGGTTATCCGTATTAGCGGAATTGCAATGGCAATCCGTGAGTCTCACGGACAATCCGTGAAACTTAACAGCTCTGGTTCCAACGCAGTCGATAGGGATTTAATTTGAGAATATGTGTATTGTGTAACTCACTGTAATTGTTTGTTATCAACAGGTTGGCACACATGCAAAATGATCTATTTACTAGTAGCTCATTTTGTCGATCATAGCCTGATTTAGCTACGTTTTTAATGCCTGTACAGAGAGCCGAAAAAAATAACACTAGAATCGATGTTTATTATTTGGCTACCACTCTGATGTCTACAAAGAAACAAAAAACTCCACGACTCGCCATGGATGATATATACCTTTTGAGTGATTCAAAATTAATCTGTTGAATAATATTCAGGGTTTCCGCCAGGCCGGCTGCGGGTCCGTCCCACGGACCCATTCCCCTCGCAGATGATCTGTTTGATTCATACATGTACCAAAAGTCAGTAGCAATATGTCATAAAAAATCCGGCTGCAACGGGAGTTTAAACAGAATACTGGTGAAAACGCGGGTCAATTGAGCACAGTGTGTTACCGGTACAGCGTAACCCTTTGAAATCAAAGCGCCAAAACTACAACGTAATGTTTGGTGTGCATTGAAATAGCGACCAGTCCTTCCCAGGAGACGGGAGTGATTGCTCTCGCACCCGTACGCACTCGTAATTTTCAATTCACGGGTGCTAAAATTCGCACCCGTCCCTCTTCGCAAAATACTAATGGAGACTGTAATTGTTGGTTCAATATTGAACTATTTTAAGGTTTATTTAGATCCTTTAGCATCTCAGTTGAACTACATGTATGGCATATTAAAGTGTAACTCGACATAGGTCTATTCCACAATTACTTTTTGTTTGAGCAAAAAACCCAACATACAATTATAGTATGGGTGCCATATTACACCCGTCTTCTTCATTACGGGAGCAAATAAATGCTCTCGCTGTGTTTTCCTCATGGGAAGGCCTGAGCGACGTTATATACAGCGTAATAAATGTTGTGGTAACGTCAAAGAATGTCGGACTGCTGAATACGGATATTATTTTGCACGGGATTTCTGTGGTTGAAACTACTCACGCTCGGAGATCCCGTGCTATCGTACGATTACATAATTTGATCAAAGAATGCCGAATTGCTGAGTAGGAATCAACATACGCCAACAGGCGGTTCTCCTACCAAAGGAGGTATCTACCTCCGAGATCCCATGCTATTATAATACGAACCTGTCCCAAATCGGTCTTTATAGCGGAAATTCATTATTATAAGTGACAACACCATTCATTTGACCCATATTACATGCATGGAGGATAAACACAAAAAACATACCACCCCCCCCCCCAATATGGAGATAAAGTCAAAGTACGGTCAATAATAGTTTCGTTGTCCCGCCTGGGTCCCCAAACACAAACAACGGCGCACATGTTCCCATTTCCCGCCAAAAACTCAATTATATTTTATAACACGTTGGCTAAAACTCTATAGCAGCGGTCGTCAGAAACTGTTGTTGGACTAATACAGACTACTGACAAGCTACGCGTTCCGAGTTTTAAAGATTTCGCTACCATTCGTATTTCGCTGCTATAAATATCTCCTGCAGACAAACCCTGCAGTATATATGACGTCACAGCGCACAAATAGTTTTACGATTGACAGAATACATGGAATATATCAGTTTCATTTTCACGGAAGCTACTTGAAATTCTAGGAAATATACTTAATTCAGTTCTCCCAGCTAGGTATTATTGGACAATGCATAGATGCTTTTTAGTGTTTAGTTTCATTATACCTGTCGGAATCTTATTGTAAGTTATAAATTTTTAAACACTAACTTGTAGCTTGATATAGTCTTCAATCAGACGGCAGTCTTACGTGCGTAATTTCATGATTAATTATCCGGATACCATCAACAGAATTAATGCACCCACGGAAAATGATCGACTTGCGTAATATACGTAGCTTTGGATTGCTTTGTGGGACACTCAGGAGCAAGGAAATGGCTACTTTTCAGTGTCAAATAAATTTTTTTCGCCCAACGGGACCAACCATGGTCGTCCCGTCGCGTTATGTGTTTCCCCAATACGGACTCATTAATTTACCCTTGGCGGAAACCCTGTAATATACCATTAGAAAGGGTAAGAAAGAATCAAGAAAATCTGTTTATCCATGATGAAAATCTTCATCCAAATTATCACAATGTCTAGACAATACCGTTTGTAAGCTCAAAGCTGATTGGCTTCATTTATGTCAGACTAAGTGGTATGTTATTAATGAAATTTGAATGCAATATGCACATGTTTGAATGTACATGTAAGGTAACACACATTGACAACTGTGACATAAACCATATGTGTTTCAGTGAGGTGCCTCGACTACCAGTGTGAAACCTGAATTTCTGTATCTGTATATATTTCAGTGCAGGAACCAATTCTGGTTATAGACGCCCTGGTCCAGGTGCTACCATGGCCAAGTAACTTTATAACCCTGTGGTGACTTCAGTACTAGTAGCATTCTTTAATGTGCACCCAACGAGGCGTGTACACGCTACTACACGGGTGAGCTATTAATGTCCGAGCCCGATTGGAAAGCTTACTGCACCCATGACAAAATATCTGGACAAATGTTGTAATGGGGAAGTTGGAATTTTGCATTCGGATCTTTATTCAGTGGTTTCCAATGAGACTTTTCAGTCTGACAAACTTGGTATCCTGACCGAGTTCTGATTTTTTTGTCAGAATACCCTTCCAGGTTGCAATCCCAGGCCCCCTACACGAGGGACCAGTATTCTACCTCTCAGCTAACGACTTCCCTGATCATTACTATTTATTAGGCCAAAACAAAATGAATGCGCGTTTCACGTAACGAGCCCAAAAAAAATAGGGGCGGGCGGTAGGCTTTTCATTTTATTTTATGTTTTCATTTTATTTTTTTAAGGTCTCGTGTGGGCCATGCCTAACCACCATCAAACACCATACAATGACCCAGAGCAACCAACAAATTGGTGATAAAACTGATATATTGAGGGGAAACATATAAAACAGATAACAGTAAGACAGTTTACTAAAATTACTTTAATAAACCTGAAACAGGCACTGCCTTGCCATGTGGCTTGGCCACAACAGGCATCAGCACTGCATTGGAACTAGTGATGTAACGATACGGGGGTTATTGGTAAAAGCCGATAGCCGATATTTTCAGCAGAATTATCGGCCGATCCGATACAGATAAGTCTTGTACGTGAACAAAACTCCATATCAATTTGTCTTTTAAATTGCAAAGTACTGTCGACAAAGAACAGACAACCTGGTCGCAAAAAAAGTTTAGTTTACGTTCCAGAAAAACCCTGGCAATACGATTTAATATTTCATTGCATTCAAAAGATTTCTTCAAAATTTGTTTGATTCTGTTACTGTGCCTTACGGAATCAGTCCATAATCCATTTGAGTCAATGACTCAAATGAACTCAATTTCAATTTGCCAAACTCAATCTTCAGAAGTTGAATTTGCGTTTAATAACACCTGCAATGTCCCGCATAAATTGTTGACGTGATTTTCTCTGCCCATGACAGCAGATACAAATCCCTCCCATAGAGCACTCTGATTGGTTTGGATGGTTCCGTCAAACAAGTTAGTCACCTCCATCTTCAGTACGTCAATCAATTTGAATCAAGGGCACTTACACACGCACTTAAATGTTGTTAACACGTGATGTTTCTATATAACGAGGAATAGCGAGTAACGACTACGGCGACTTTAATGCAAACTGGTTAAGTTCAACTTAAGTGTGACTCGTCTATTTATAAACACTGTGATTTTTAGTTAACTGTGTCATCTGTCAACACGTGGCTTATTAGTGATTCCTATATACTCGATGACATCGAATGCATGCAAATAATCGTTTGATATTACTGCCCAGCACCCGCCTTGGGAAGATAATAACCATGTGACAAGTTACTGTCGCACGTGGCGCATAATTAATTTCACACCCACATGAATACATATGCACATCACTAAATGATACATCAGTCTGATTCGTCATAGGAAGATTCCATTCTCAAGCTAATGCCAGGGGTGTCAGTTATTTGCTTTCAACATATGCTACTTGAGATCGGCACTCGCAAGTAATTTTAATTGTATAGTTTATGTTTTAACTTTAATTATTAAGCGTACGGAACTACGGTACCTTTTGAAATGTTTATTTGGGTCATGAGAGTACCAGCAGTCTCCTGTCGATGTTGTCATCATTGTTTATCACGTATGTGATGGAGGGCTGACCCGTACATAAGATATATAGTTGCTATTTTTTCTGAAATTCCCGTCATTTATTTAATATTAAAGTCGGAATTGGTGTATCAACGTTACAAAGGAAGCGACATGTATCGGTTGACAATATCGATCGGGAGACTAAATTTTGCCGATACCAATATCTTGCCGATACCACATATGTCGGCCCGATCAGATAGCCGGTAATCGGTACATCACTAATTAAAACAATCAATACAAATAGGGAAAACTTTTTACATCCCCAGTGGGACCTGCACAACGGGCACAGGTATCAATGACCCCAAGGGCCGCCCCATAATATCCCAATTCTATTGGAGACCGACAAACAATATCCTGCCGCACCACAATCCTTGCAGCCTGGCCGTAGAGGAGTAGACCATTCACCTGGATACAAGAATCGAGTACACACCTGACCTGTTTGTACGGGAAAAGTGGAATGCCATGGCATGGGCCTGCATTGGCGTCGAAAAATATCAATACTAGTCATAAGAAATGATCCATAGCGGACCCCGGAAATTACGATGTTTATTAACAAAATTATGCAAATAATATAATACTCCAAATCAACACAAACAAGGGCTTCCGGGCAGCGAAGAGGAACGATAACACGTGATATTGCGTCAGGTCGTAATTTGACTTTCCGTTAGAGTGACGATGTGGCTTTGCGAAAAATATATAAATATATCAAAGATATAATTTATTTCGCGAGGTGAATCAGATAAAATGGAAACACGCGTACCGTACACAGTTTGGTTATCAGTGCAGTCGGTCGGTTTATAGATTGATTTTTTTTATTTAAAAAATTGGGTCGGGGGGTTTTGAAGACAGTCGGTCTTGTGTATGTACTATGTAATGTGGTTTGCATGTTTCTGCGATAATTATAACTGTGAAAAACAATAGAATACTCGATTCGATATCCATCCAAATTGATTAGTTGATGCCATGTTACACTGTTTATGACAAATAGTTCCATACTCATTCAGTTGCCTGTTTGTCGCATTGATAGGGTACTACATAGTGTTGGCCAGTGTAGGATAGTAGTTATTAAAAACAATTTAGAACGAAACAAGCGGCCACCGACACTGGCACTTTCATTATAAGGAAAGTGATATGTAAAAAATACATCTATACATTGTTTTCGTGGAATCAAACGTTTAATAGATATTAACCACTTGAATACGCCAATACATCGTTGCTAATTGATATGACGGAAAATACGCAATAATATTCGCGATAGTTTATTATAACTGAAGTAAAATAGTGGACCGGACCGGTCGGAGAGTACCGGACCAGCGGCAAAAAGCGGTACGGACCGGTCCAAAGCGGTCCGGTACGCATCACTAATTGTGATTGTCTTCTCTTGATGATGGCGTTAGCTTGATAACAGGGCTTATATTTCGGCGAGAATCCAATCTCGATTCTCGAAAATATTCTCGCAAATTACCCTGGATTCTCGCGAAAAAGTATGTTTGGATTCTCGCAAAATCAGATGAAATATATGCCCTGGATAATGATATTTCAGTCGGCTCTGACGACTCCGAGTGAAGTTCTTCGCTTTATTTGATCTGCTTGTAAGTTGTACAATTATTCAAATTTTATAATTTGTTCCACCCTGTACTATTAGTATTATTCCACCTTGTACTATTCATAGGCATTCAAAGAGTTAGTACGACTCTACGAGTTAAACACCGAGTGAGATTGTGATCATCATCGTGCCGCCGTGGTCACGTCGGTGAAGGTCGAGTCGGTCAAAAGAATTTATTGAACAAACAATAAGTTATTCGGTGCTTATTCGGTGCAGGAACATTCTTGACATACGTGGAGTTATTCTGGACATTAATAAAAGAGCGTACCTATTCTTGACAAAGCCAAGAATTTAAAACTTTTGCTAATCAATGCTCCGCGATTCATGTCTGGTTGCTGGCTCGATGTTGATGGCGGATGTCGCTTCCGATTTCACACATGCGCAGGAGCGCAAAATAAATGTCAAAGACGATGTAGCTTAAATTTCGTTTGTGAAAAACGTCCGATCGATCTCATGGAGCTGGATCGAGCTGATAATATAAGTTTGCATATTGAAATATATATTAATTTATAATTATCTCGGAGTCTTTCGCACAATATGGTTTATGGAATTCTATAATGAATTACATCGATTTCTTACATTCACAAAACATTTTATCTTTTTAATGTGTTTAATATTAATAAAGGCCCAATTAATTTTCGAGTCGCCGATTATTTTTTTTATAATGACTTGATATACGGTTTTAATAACAATCTATGCCATAAACTATGATTAAAATACTATAATTCATCACTATTTGAAACATCTGTGTCTCGGAAGATGCCAACAGAGAAATAGAAAACTGCTGAAATCATAAAATGACTTTCCTCCTTTGGATCCCAGAATGAAACAGAATTCAAACTTTTTCAATGGAAGGGGAAGAACTCTATCTTTAATATATAGAGTTATTCCCCCTGCATTGAAAATAAAACTGCGTTTTACTGCAATCTAGATGACAAAACACATTGGCAACTCAATAAAAACAACATATCCTCAGTTTATTACACCGGATAAGTTGATAATACAATGTTTTGGAGCTTCCTCTTTCAAATGGTATATAATATGGCACATAATTTATATAATGTACTCTGGGGGTTCGAAAATTAAGTGTGCCTTTAAGGTCTTTGTGGACCCATTTATTTTCTAAATGTCATTGAGTCAAAAGAATTCTGTTCACTTATGTCACAGCAACCAAGCCCATTGATGCAACATTTTACGAGTAAAATTAATGGTGGATTATATTAGAAATACAAAATGTGAACTTTATAGAGGTTTAAAAAAAAAAATTCTTACAATGGACCAACAAACACAAAGTCCATATTTAAAAAACAGATATGGGAATGTGTCATGATAGACCTACTGAAGTACCGTAACTGAACACTGTGAAGAATGATGAACTATACAAAAATATTCATATTTTTTTAGGGTTTTTTTTTAATTGTTCTTACAAACTGGTTGACAAAATTTAATGGTAGATTTGCTTGCTTAACATGGTTTATCTGTGAACTCTGTTGTCAAAAGCATTTGTTAAGCACCAAAATCTAGCATAGAAGCTAGATGAAGGCTGTAGCCCATAAATAGGTCACCACTAATGGGATAATCTTTCATGGACCAGCTTATATGAACATGGTGACCCATGGACTGCTAGCCACGCTAAACAAGCAAATCTATTATTTGCCAACGACTGATTCTATGTAAAGTTTTCAGAACACACAAGAAATATGAATATTTTTATGTAGTTCAACACTTCACAGTGTTCAATCCACATTCCCATTGTTTTTCTTAGATATGAACTTTGTGTTTGTTGGACCATTGCAGAATCATTAAAGACTGTAAGATCAGGGACGAGGTGACAGGGGGTTGGGGGGTTGTCTCACCCCCCCCAACTTTGGTAAAAAAATTCTCAGACCAGGCCGAACCATGGTAGACACGTTGTGTATTGGTCTCTCGTCCGTAACCATGTGCATGAGTCTCGAGTTAGAAAACTAGATGTTAGGCTTTATGCAATTTACATGAATAGATTCACAATATCTGAATGTTCTCAAACTACATGTAGGTATATAGCACCATGGCTCATGAATAGGCTATCAGCCTGAGCACTGAGGTGCAAAGGGGGTGCAAATAATCTGATTCCTTGGGAGGTGCAGTTGGAATTACAAAGGTGGACACCCCCCCCCCCCCCAACAGAGACCCTCTAGCCATGTCCCTGGGTAAGATAGTGTATGGGCTACTGACATCCAAAGGACTATTACAACCAAAGGTCAGCAGTATGGCAAGCCGTTTTCACATTTTTGATTGATTTAGATTTAAGTCCAATTATTTGACTTAAGTCCAAATAATTGGACTTAAGTCCAAATGAATTGGACTTAAGTCCAAATGAATTGGACTTAAGTCCAATTAGCGAATTGATTTGGACTTAAGTCCAAATAATTGGACTTAAGTCCAAATAATTGGACTTAAGTCCAATAATTGGACTTAAGTCCAATTAGTGAATTGATTTAGACTTAAGTCCAATTCATTTGGACTTAAGTCCAATTCATTTGGACTTAAGTCCAATTCATCTGGTTTGAAACGATAGTCCCCTTCTTTGTAATGGTATATTCCTGCAAGTTTTGATTGACAGTCAAACTCCGTACTAACCAGGGCATTCCTGACTCCAAGACTAACTCCGTACGTCCCCTTTGCCACGTGGCTTGTTTTCGGCATGCCGAGATTGAAAATGTTTCGAATCCGAATTGGCATCTTAATAAATGCTAACTGCATGCATGAATGAAGTAAAATTAATTCACGACTTGATTCAATTGTTATTTGACAGCATGTAGTGTAGGCTACACGCAGTTTCGTTTATTGCATTTACTAAGTGTCTTATTTGTATAATTTGCTCGATTCATTATATATGTTGAGAAAGGTAACAATTAACAAGATCAACAAGAATTAGACCCAAATGTAAACGGCCATTTTCCCACAACTCCGCCCTATGAGCAAAACCAGACCTGCTTAATATCTGATGGGGGTGTTTCTTATACAGATGAATTGGACTTAAGTCCAAATGAATTGTACTTAAGTCCAAATACCACATAATTGTGAATTCGGCGAGGAATTGGACTTAAGTCCAAATAGATGAAAATATCGGTATTTGGACTTAAGTCCAAATCAATTGGACTTAAGTCCAATTCCTCGCCGAATTCACAATTATGTGGTATTTGGACTTAAGTACAATTCGCTATTTGGACTTAAGTCCAATTATTTAAAGTCTAAATCAATCGAAAATGTGAAAACGGCTTGCCATACAGCAGTGGTATAGGAGGATATTCGCTAGCAAGTTCGAAGGCTACAAAACATCCAATATAGTGGATAAATATGAGTGTAACAATACAAGGCCATTCAAGATCATAAAGGCAAAATCTGTAGAATTGGAACATCCTTTCTACACAAGGACTATCCTATATTGGAATAAACTTTCGAGGACAGAGTGTGCAACCAAACAAGAGTGCTGGATAACATAAGATCCAACTCGTCCTAATTTTCCAATTCGAGTGCTTATACATCTGTGAGGATCCTGCATAAGTATGGCAAGCCAAATTGACATTTAATAAATAATTGAGCTTAAGCGCAATAATAAATCCCTTATTGCGCGTAAGGGAGATCTAATTGCGCATAAGTGCAATAAGTAAATTCCTTATTGCACTTAAGCGCAATAAGGAATATCTTATTGTGCTTAAGCGCAATAAGGAATCTCTTATTGCGCTTAAGCGCAATAAGAAGTATTCTTAAATTGTGCTTAAGCGCAATAAGGAATATTGTTATTGCGCTTAAGCGCAATAAGAACTAATTCCGCTTAAGCGCAATAAGGAATATTCCTTATTGCGCTATTACATAAACTCCTATAATTCAAATGGTGTAGTCCATGGTACAATGGGTGGAGCAAATATAGGATAATTTTACTATTAGCATAGGGGTGATCTCATGAGGAATGTCTTATTTCACTTAAGCGCACTAAGAAATCCCTTATTGCGCTTAAGCGCAATAAGGGAAGATCTAATAGTGCTTAAGCGCAATAAGAATATTCCTTATTGCGCTTAAGTGCAATAAGAGTGTTCCTTATTGTGCTTAAGCGCAATAAGAGATTCCTTATTGCACTTAAGCGCAATAAGAAATTCCTTATTGTGCTTAAGCGCAATAAGATATTCCTTATTGCTCTTAAGTGCAATAAGGAATTTCCTTATTGCGCTTAAGTTCAAATAGATCTTCCCTTATGGCGCTTAAGCGCAATAAGGGATTCCTTATTGCGCTTAAGCTCAATTATTTATTAAATGTCAATTTGGCATCCCATACATAAGAACCATTACAGATAGAAGAAAACATAATTTTTTAAAACTGCTATAAATTTAACATTTTGTATTTCTAACATAATCCACCATCAATTATCCTCTTAAAATGTTGCATCAATGGGCTTGGATGCTGTTATTACCAATATGAGTGAACAGAATCCTTTATTTGGACTCCATCAAATTTTGGGAAAAAAATGGGTCCACAAGGACCTTAAAACTGTTTTCACTACATTTTTATTTTTGAGGCCAGATTATAGATAGTATTAATTTCACATTTATTCCTTATTTGAGCAAACTTTATTTGCACTGAAGCACAAATCATTTGCACGAAACTGCAAATAATTGGGGTTACTGAACACATCATATTTACGCTGAGGAGCAAGTAATTCAACACTGGAGGCCAAATAAAAATTATTTTTATACATGAAGTGTTTTGCCTAAACTCAAATCGCATCAGGCCATTAACCCTTTGGCGGGTGAATACATCATATATGACGTCCTATCAATGGGTGAATATATTTTTGCAAATAAACTGAGTAATATTGTAACATTGGCATATTGTTAGAAATAAATCATATAATATAATATTATTAAAATCAAGAATCTTATGTACTCTAAAAATAATATCTATCCGCATGATATCTATGAAAAGTTCGCATTTAGGAGACATATTTTCTAAGTTATTTACACAGTAACATGATATTACCCAAGAACTACCTAATAACATAACTATCGCTCCACCTGTCATTTTACCCACCAAAGGGTTAACCCTTTGAGTGCCAGGTCGATTTTTGTATCAACCCATATACCCTGTGCCAATGCATTCTCTTATATATGCGAGTCGACCATAGGTCGCCTCGCATATATAAGAGAATGCATTGGCCTAACAATTTCTTCTTTTTTTTTACAATTTTAATAATTTATTCTTATATTCTTTAACAGACTTACTTTGTAGGTTTAGGGCCGATGAGATCGGCCCCTGGCACTCAAAGGGTTAAGACATCTCTTGAACATATAGGCCTACCGATGTTGGTGTCAAGCATGAATTGCTAGAAGCATAATAACTGCAGACACTCCACCCATACAATGGCTGAAGGGGTTATTGTCACCACATTTTGGTGTGTTGGGTACCCAGCTTTACAATAAGGTGTTTTCGGTTCTCAGCCTGATCTTTGCTGTTTTCAGCACGCAGTTGACACCAAAATCTCAAGTTGTATCCAATGACAAGGCGCATGGGTAGTTTTATCGGCAACATAATGCCACCAAGTTTTTTTTACAACATACCTTTAGCGTTCTTTAATCTTTGGCTCTCAAGATTTCGGTGTTGAATGTGTCACTGTGAATCACTGTCCTAAAAAATTGTGTGAGTGTTTTGCTTATAGCTCACTGTATATAAATAAATGCTTGGCTCGCACAAAGTGTGTTTGTTGATAATATCGCATTCATACTATCATTATACTATACTATTTAGTATATTCTTGGGGAAATTTTCATAATTTGGTAACTGTTATTTATAAATTTTAACCTATAATGAAGGCCATCCATGCCGCCTTTAACCCACAAAGGGCAAGATGGGCACCCAAAACATCTTTTCGTAAAGCTGGGTATCCAACACACTAAAATGTGGTGACAAATTTGACCCCTACAGCCACACTATGAAATGGACTCAGTTATTCCTGAGGAAACTCAGTTAGGCTTAGATATTTGCACTGAAATGCATGATTTGCGCTGAAGCCAAAATAAATTTATTACCGGTAAAATATTTTCACTCAAGTGTAAATAATAAATAAATGTGAAAAAGCCTCAAATACAATTCACATTGCACTGAAACTCATATCATAAGAGTCCATAATATATATTTAAGCACAATTTATTGTACGGGAAGTCACTGAAGTGTTGAAACAATAAAATTGCGCTTCGGCACAATTGCAATTAAGTTTAGGCAGAATCGGTATATATTAATTATTTGCGCTTTAGCACAAACGACAATCTGAATTTCAGTGCAAACAAATTACAATTATATATCTGATGATACATGCACATGTATAGGACGTATTTGCGCTCCAGTGTAATTATTTATGCTTAAGCGTAAATGATTTCAGCTTCAGCTCAAATAAGGTAAATATATTATGCACTTCAGCCCAAATAATGTGTGCTTCAGTGTAATTAGTTATGATTCAGTACCCCTATTTGCACTTCAGCTCAAATAAGGAATAAATGTAAAAAATGCCTTCCTTACCTTATATCCCAGATGACCATTTTGGATTGTAAGACCTGAAGACCAGGTAAATGCAGCTATGGATAAGATATACATCTGATCATTTCGTTTATTTCAATAAACTTGAATCTGGATTAGCCATTTTCTGGGCAAATAACTATGTTGAAGCGTAAATTGAACTGTGCTGATGTGCAATTCAATTGTGCTGCAAAGGTACTATTTTTCTATTGGGGTTGCTATAGTACAATTCAATTATACTGAATATTGCATAGTTGTACTTTGAAAGCATGACAAATTGGATTTCATCAAAGGTTTCAAATCTTATTTCACTTCCATGCAATTGAGATGCACTTCAGTCTAATTATTATTAAATGTGAATTTGGCCTATAAAATGATGAAAGTTAGGCAAGGGGAGACGAGAAGGAGAAGTACACCAGTGCACATTCGATGCTCTTTAAATTCACAAATTTAATACTTTTAACATATTTTCAAATTGAGTCACCCCTTCCACAAAATTGTCACAGAGTTATAACTGGGAGGAAGCTTTCACTTTATTAACAAATTCAACAAATAGTATGAGGGTATCATTTCCCTACACTTGGTATAGTAACAGTTCTAATTAAAATAAAAGGTCAGCCGACCGCAGTGTCCCCCGAAAACGTGGCAAGTCGACGCCGCTTTGTTAAAGAAATAAAAAAAAATGTTGAAATGTTCTAAGTCGAAAGGGTTAATAATTCCGTAAAGAAATAATTTTTCCGTCATCTATATACATGTTGCACATCTCCAATATGTGGGTAACAATACTCTGAAGTTTCAAAACTGTAGGAGGAGTTGATTACACCATGAAGGTACACATGTACCCTCATAAGAAAATTATAAAAAATGTTTTTCAAAGTCGAAAGGCCCATAACTCTGGGAAAAATCATTGGATCAAACTCAAATTCGAACTTGACCTGTATTTTGATATGAACGACAGAATTTCCAATTAAACAATCCAAACTTGAGTTATCATCTGGAAACCAAAGAAAAAAGAAGAAAAAAGAAGAAAAAATTGAATTTTCTAAGTCGAAAAAAGTCCATAACTCTAAGAAATATAATCGGATCAAACTCAAATTCGAACTCAACCTGTATCTTGATATGTATGATCCGATATTTACAATTAAACGATCCAAACTTGAGATATCATCCGGAAACCGAAAAAGTGAGAAATTTTCTAAGTAAAAAAAAGGGGAAATAACTCCATAAAAGAACATCGGATCAAACCCAGAATTGCAGAGCACCTGTGTTCTTGGTTGAGACACCTACATACCAAGTTTCAATCAATCTGATGATCATTACTGGAGTTATAACTTCCGGACGGATGGATGGACGCACAGATGGACGGACGCGGCTGATTACAATAGTCCTCCGAAAATTTCAGGGGACAATTAGACTCTCGAACAGCTCCGTGTTACACTGACTTGTTCAAGAGTCTAATTTTAATTAGAACTTTTACTATACCAAAAGATATTCCAATATAATTTAAAGGCACGGGCGGCGTTCGTTGCAGAAATATTCATATGTGTTCAAATCGCCATCAACAGAAGGAACACCAAAATATATATAGTTTTGTTCATATGCCAAACATAATCAGCGCGTAAACAGTATATTGTCATCAAGACGTACGATGATGTACGTAAACAAGAACCTGCTCATGTTGCGCTTCTGTTTACACAACACAGTGCAATTCTATTGGTTAATCACACAAAAATGATATAAACGCTCTTTATTATTTCAATATCACGAAAACAGTAACAAATAAAGCTCTTTATGTTTACCATATCCGAATCTAAACAAAAGCCAGGAAATGTAACGTTTTTTGCTTTTGTTTACATAACAAAGGGGAAAAAATTGACAATAACATACTGTTTATGCCATATTTCTGATTGGCATAAGAACAAAGTCTGTCTATATCTTACTATTCTTTCTGTTTATGGAAGTTTTTGACGGAGGTGAATATTTTAACAGCATACCCACCGCCAACGCCGCCCGTATCTTTAAGCATAAGCTGTCAATCCACAGAATACTGTAAAACAATTGGCTGCCACAACTTTGCCAATCAGGTTATTTCTCGATAACCTAAATTTCTTAATTACTTTCCCGCTACAGAAATAACAGCAACATTGAGTGACCACGCCTAAAAAATGTACATGGAAACTGTTTGATACTTCCTACAATTTAACATGAAATTTCGATGCTGTATTATAATTCCTTTGGGTATATGTGACTGTATAGACAATAACCGTACTAGATGCTAATATCCAGTGCACATGTAACCAGACATATCAGCAAGATTGAAAATTTGCAAAGAAATGAAACACGGAAATTAAAACCAACACAGGTTTGTGTCACCACGATCGAATATATCAATCACATGTGCAATTACAGCTGCCAAGTGCCATGTGATGTGTGAACTGTTGCGAGTAGCCAAACAAAAACACTGATTTGCCAACGCGACTTGATCAAACGATAAGCACAAGTTTTGAGTGACAGATGTCTCTTTCAACTTCACGTGTCTTTTTCATCGGAAATAGACTCAATGGTGTATGCTCGTTATACGTCCAACTGCTACTTTTGTTGGTTCTCCTGTGAAATGGTGGATTAAATTATAAGAAATAACTCGTGTTTTAATTAAGGTTACGAGTTATCAAAAAGTTTGAAGACAAATGTTCTATAACGCGTTATAGAATTTGTCTTCAAACTTTTTGGTTATAACTGCATAACCTTAATCAAAACAAGTTATTTCTTTACCAACTTTGTACTTGAGTAACATTGCTAAATGTGTATTACTGATGGGAAACACCACTTAATTTTACACCATGTGCAATACCAGTAACTACAGTAATGCCCTAAGAAATCAACTCCTTAACCACAGCAGAATAATCCTGAAAAGTTACCCATAATTCTGGTCTGGTTAAGGAGTCGATTACTTAGGACATTACTGTATTTCGAGTAATTATATTAGTGTGCACACTATCGCATCTGTTGCTTATTGGTTCTTTCCTCAGCTTTCCTTGGTATTTCTGGAAACTAAAATTCTTAAAATTCATTGTTTATTTTGGATATATATTTTGAAGTCCCCCCTAAGATTGGTTGCTCCCACTGCCATTTCTTGCAAAATGTTGTAGACTTTGGGATGATTATTACAACAAATGGTTCATAGAAAATCAACAAATTTATTCCAAAGAAAATTGGAGATCACACTGGAATCTAATAGTATATATAAACAGTTGAACAAATATTTATCCAAAATAATTGCATCTAAACATGACTCATTTCAAACTTCGTATATATGTTCTAGTTTTTTTTTATTATTCCACATTACCACGGTTTTTGTATATATTCTTTTATGTGTAATGATACATACACGCGTGATTGTTTTAATACAGCTTTTAGTGGGTTCACTAAATGTGTCAGTGTGTATGTATCGGAGAGTTATGAACTCCAGTGTCACAAGACTCTGATTAGCACTCACCCTGTCACCTCTGGCAGGAAATTAGTCTGGGGGCAGTTTGTAATTGTTTTTTAAATTGGTTGGACATATTTATCTATAACTGAGTTTACTGATATTGAATGGCAATATTTGCTATGTTGAACATTTTACATAGTTTTAATATATTATGTTCTGCATATGTGTCAATCGTATGTGTCAAAACATATCAATCATGACCAACCGTTAAACTGAAGCTTTTATTCCTTCCACACTATTAATATACACTTTATGAGGTATTCTCTGTAGTTTTCCTGGGAACTAAGATGGTAACGCTCAACAAGCAAATGCTCAACACGTAATATGATGTCAACATGTCACGTGACGTGTTGGGATGATAATGAAATGTTACTTCCACATACTGCTTAATGCATCCCTCAACAGAGGAAGTGGTAATAATAAAATAAAATGATGCTGTCAGGCATTGTGGTGTATTAACAACTCTTCACCTCATTAATGGCCCTCAACTTCGTCTTGGTCCTTTGGTCGCAGTGTTTATCATTTCTGCCAGGCTGATAATACACCAGAATGACCTCCAAACTCAAGTTATTGTTTATATATTTATACTATAAACTTTATTGACCTAAAACTTCTGTTGTCGACAATTTTATTATATTAATAGTAAAACATTTTGGCACTAAGTCTTGACTACAATTTATAACCTGTCCTACCTGGAATGATATATTTCAGTTTAATGGGAATGAAATCCTCAGTTGCTATACCTAGCACAAGTTTGTGTTCAAATAGTCATTATTATGTTAATATTTGCATCTAAATCTATCACATGGCATGCATGGTCCTTGGGTTTGGCACACATTTATAAAGAACTGTGGACTATAGTGTCCCAAGCTCAATTTTAACCCATTCTTTACCAAATACTCATGAACAATAGGTCATTTGTTTAACTTATAATCTGAATATTTCCCACCAAAAAAATGAATACTTCTGCACATCTGTTGTCTTTTCACCTGCCTGTCGTCTGCTAATATTTCCTGAACATCCCTCCATAGGACTAATAGACCATTCCATTGTATACTTTTATAACTGAATGGGAGAATCCATTAAGTAAAGACATGGTTACAGGACTATCAATTCTCTCATTCTCATTTTCAAATTCTCATGATTGGTTTAAAAAACATAATAAATACCTTTACTCGTAAGATTGAGGTACAGTAATGCTCTAAGTAATCAACTTCTTAACCACAGCAGAATTATGGGTAACTTTTCAGGATTTAGTCGGAAATATGGCTTGTTGCCATTCATCGGAAAGCTCTCCCCGAGAGCTTTCCGATGAATGGCAACAAGCCATATTTCGAAATCCTGAAAAGTTACCCATAACTCTGCTGTGGTTAAGAAGTCGATTACTTAGAGCATTATTGTATCTGACTAAATTTCCAGATAATCCATAGAACATTACTCTTTTTGCCAGCAATGTCATGCTGGCACCATTTTCATCTTTGAGTAAAAATATATGCTGCCAAATGTGGCACTGATCACATGATTTCTGCCAAATGTGGCACTGATCACATGATTTCTGCCAAATGTGGCACTGATCACATGATTTTTAGCACTAGTATGAGTAATAACTAAGACAATTATTATCATGATGGAGATGGTGGCTGTTCGTATATGTTAAACAATTTAGCGACTTCATAGAGATCTTGGCCTTTAGCTCCATCTCTGAGAACCTGAAAAGAAGTAAGCAAGAAGTTTAGCACAGTTTCTCAACTGAGTGAGATAACATGGCCTGGGAGACCCGGGATGACACAGTAAAGCTGAAGGGGTTACTCTCACATAAATAAAGTACTGAAGGGTACACAGCTTTTGAACATCTACTGAAGGGTACACACGGTTTGTTATCGGCACTAACACAGTTTCATCAACTGTGTTCCTGAAAGTATGGCACCAACCAGCAGTTTGTTTTCAGTTTAATTTTAATTTTCATTGGAATGCAGACAATTATTATCTAACAGAAATCATGGCAGACTAGAAATATAAAAATAATTTAGAACGAGATTTCAAAGCCTGTATACCCTTCAGCACATTTTCAAAACTTGTGTACTCTTCAGCACTGTTTTTGTGAGAGAGACCCCTTCAGTCACAGTAAAGGCTTTTTTCCAATGTGGTTCCATACAGGTGTTTTTGTTTACAATTTAGCCTGTGGATATCTTACCCATGGTAGGGTTCTATTACATGCACATAATACTTCGGGTATGTGTAGTACACAGAAGAATAATAAATGTTGGCACCCGATCCAATGGCGACACCCTAGCATCAACTTGCACACAGCACTAGGAGGCATTCCTACATGTGGGGTAGTCTGCCTAGACACATCGAACTGGGTTTTGTATCCCAGGGTTGATTTCAACTCACACAGAAATTATCCACTTGACTGCCTCTCTGTGGTAGCTGGTGTGTTGCTTAAACGAATGTGGTCCCTCAACTAACTAAGTACTGCAGTAAAAGTAGGTTGTAGCAATCATGTATAATTCAAATTGTTCAATTAAACAAAGTTTTGGGCCTGAAAGTCTCCCGTATGTTAAGCTAAACCCATTCTGTCTGCACGATTAAGTCAGCAAACATTAAAGCACAGGATACAGACAGACAGATACAGCACATGTTCAGATCCATGTCAAAAGGATTCAAATAAATGTGAATAGAATTGAATATTGTTAAAAGAAAGTCAAGTAACATACCTTCCTGGCAATTGGCATTTTTGAGAAGACATTCCATAAAACAATCCCGACAACCTGGTCATCCCGTGTATAGAACACTACTCCTTTTCCATAGTCATCATTAGCACCTGGTTGCTTCGGGGCCGACTTTGAGGGAGTCGAGGATGCAGCCTGTAGACAAACATATATGTTAACCCTTTCTATACTAAATGGATTCTCCCACTCAGTTATAAAAGTACTTATTGGAATGGTCCATTATTCATCTGGAGTGTTTTTCAGGAAAAATAAGCAGACGACAGATAATTTAATTCCAGGAGACCTATCATTGGAGGGAAATGTTCAGATAATAAGTTCAACATACAACCTGTTGAACTTAATATTGGAATATTTCCAGAGGGATAACTACTCGTCAATGAATATTTATCAAAGAAACGGTTAATACAACAAAGTATGTTGATTCCTTGCTCAAGATCTGAATGATTGGTGGTTAACTTTTTGCGAAGGGAGCTGCGCTTGTGCCACATTAAAGATCCTGTGCCAGTGCATTCTCTTATATGGGAGACTCGCATATATAAGAGAATGCATTGGCACAGGGTTTTTGCAAAATTTCAGGAAGCTCCAGTTATGAAAGGGTTAATACTTCACTAAACTGGGCGACATATTTTTAGAGGTGCTACGATTATTGATTTTGATAATCAATAATCAGTCATCAATAATCGACTATAATCAATTAATCGTACCTAATAACATCAACTTCCCACCAACGTGTCCCTCACTATAGTAATCCATGATGACAACTTGCAAAGGGGAACTAAACGCACACGCACAAATTTGGAGCAATAAACCTCAGCACAGCACCTCAGCGCGCAAATAAAGAGAGAGATAGCGCGGATCTTCACTCTCCGCACACCCTACCACTTGTAGGCACTAACAAGAAGGACTTTAATTAGTCGCCTCCTATATATATTGTACTCCCTTTACTCTTCTTGTTACTACAACGGCCTCACACTATTCATAGTGACCTGACTTGACAGACGTCCGCTACTATATACACGTGAACGGCATGCGTCCAGCCCAACATTCACGTTTGTCCTGAGTGTCCCATGCAGCGATGCCTCATGCCTTTACAGGCATATACACACTCAACATCGTGCAACCGGCTTTCATCATTGCCAACAATGCAACAGACGATTCAACCACCGTACATAACGATGCCAAAAGGTACCAAAGAACACGCAGTGTAAGATTCAGATCCCCAACTGTTTGTTTGCTTACAAGCATCACAATCACCACGTGCCTCGCCCGCACTCTTGCATGCCCACACACTACTCCCATACAGGGAACACAACGCCGCCCCTCAGTTGACTTAGATGGCACATTATGGACACACTATTGTGATGCTTCAAGCCCAAATATCCCGTTAAATGGACAATACTTTATATGACTGTAGTTTGTGAGTTTTAAATTACACTTTTGTCAATCTCACATCCAGTAGTTGTCACTTCTCCCCTCATGGTCCAAACGACCCAATCCCACAAAATACTCTGCTCGGATCCAAGCACACGTCCTCAATTCACCCGATTATTCCCATTTAATTGGTCAAACATCTCATCCGCCCATATTCATCACAACCACAAACCATCGACTCTGTGACCGCGTAACGCCCTATATCGGCCACCACTACACAATACCTTCCGGTTTAAACAATTGGTAACCACCAACTCTGTGCTCACTTTGCACAAGACATATGCGGTCAACAATCCCATTGTATGCCACCCAGGGATGCAAGACATAACCAGAATATCAATACAATATGATAACTGCGGGTACTACACAACACATACCCACAGCTGGTACAAATTATGATGAATAAAGCGACATACCCGCACCACTTCGGATCGTTTCTTCGGAACATACCCGCAACCACACATCCGTCGTTCTAGGTTATAAATCATATACCAGCGCCGTTAGTACTTTAACTCATGGACACACCACGTTACTAGTAGCACTGTATCCAACATACCCGCTACAACTACCCGCACTAAACTAAAGTGACTGGGCAGCAAAACAATATACCCGCACAAACTACCCGCATAGACTAACGGGAATGCAAGGGACAACATACCCGCACTCAACCCTGAGACCTCTTCTGTGTCCATAAACCCCGACATCTACCCTTTGACCAATCAAATCCACGCTCAACCAACCTAGAGTATAAAAGGACAGGCAAAATCCACATCTAACCACGCCATCCTGGTCCTGATGAAGATACACTTGTTATCGAAAGCGCTAGACCATTTTTAGGATATTCAAGTGATTGAGTACCTTCCTGGAGGATCATCCTCGTCTTTTTTTAATTAAAAGTTTTACCTGTTCAGATTCTGATCGCACGCTCGTACCAGTTTTCTCTACTGTAGCCTTTGGCGTGTCTTCAGATGTTGCCTGGGCAAACACAGCAACCGTTGGAAGTCTGGAATCCACTATACCAATTGCTTCATATCCAACATCAGGACCCAAATCAGACCTATAAACACAACAATTACAATCTGTGAGGGAATAGAACAGGTGTCACTCAAGTCTGAGTTTTGCAGAATGAAGTCCCCCCCCCCCCCCCCCCCCCCCCAGAAGGTGAATTTAGTGATGCTATCTCGATGTATGTTCCACCAAGCCGAGAATGTTTATTTGTTCAATTAAGACTGACACAACGCAGCATAAAAAGGTTAAAAAAAACAGCAGGCTAGCATCACTAAACTCACCTTCTGGGGACCTCATTCTGCTTAGGCCTCATCTTCTCTGGAAAGTTTCTTATTATAAAATTCTAAACTTCTTCACATAGATTCTATTTCTTTTTTAGTTTAGTTTCTCTATATCCACAAATTGGTAGATGACACATTGCATAATTGAGGTTCCCAATGGGTGTACATCACAATATTTGCCATTTGGGAACTTCAATCTGAGTCTATATCTCCCATAGTAGATGAGGCCATGCAGAATTAGGTCACAAGAGGTTGAATTTGGTGATGCTCGTCCACTGTGCAGGATAGCGTCACTAAATTCACCCTCACTGGGACCTCATTTAGCAAATGGCAGACACACTATAATCAGGCTTGGTCACAGGGTTCACACTGGATGTCTTAACCCTTTCTATACTAAATGGATGCTCAAATCATTTATAATAGTATACATTGGAATTGTCTATTATTCATCTGGAGGGGTTTTCAGGAAAAATAAGCAGACGACAGATAATACAAGTACAGAAGGAGTCCTATTTATTGGGGGAAATATTCAGATAATAAACAACCTATGGTCATTTGCTGAACTTATTATGTGAACATGTCTTATGGGAACTACTCATCAATGAGTATTTAGTATAGAAAGGGTCAAAGGGACCTAAGGCCTTTGAAGTGGGTTAATGCGAAATAATATAAAGTCTGTAAAACAACTATCATCAACAAATACAAGATAAAATAGATTGAATTTGTTCTTATTTTAATTATTAATAACTCTCCAATAATAATATTTTGTATGTGATTGTTATGTAAACATATTACTGTTACAGTGGAATTATTGATAAAAGTCCAATTAGTCCAATAAGATACTGAAGTTTAATTAAAACTTGATGGTAAACATTGGAAAAGGTCAAATAATTGAAAGATATTCTGAAAATCATATTCAGACTAAAATATTTTAACACGGTTAGTTTATTTTTGGTGACAAATCACTGTAACAGTTTTGTTTACGTAAAAAATGGTTTCAACACAAGAACTGTCGTTAATGGAGAACTATCAATGATGAATATAAGAACATAGTTTTTCTATTTCTCTATGTTCTACTTAGTGGTGATGTTTTTACAGATTTTAATATTTTTTGCACATTTACCCACGGCGAGTGCCTTTAGTTGAGCCTGATCAGGCAACAACAAGATTGATGACTTGATTCCTAATATAGAACTTGATCTGTACATTGATCGTTTAATTTGAAGACATTCTAATAGCTATTATTAAAATATCTCCAAAACCAAATCGAGATGGATACACACATGGACAGACATTCTTTTTTCTGTAAATGCTTCCTGGGGCGAGAGGTACTGTAAAGATGCTGTGGTTGAGTAAGAATCATAAACTAGAGGTGTGACTGTCCCAATGGGACTACGGATACCCCCCTGTTTTTAAAATACTAAGATGTTTCACATGTCAGTAAACATTTAGTTAAAATAATAAAATAACAATTCCCATTGCAGGTGTACAACCATAACAATAATCTTAAACCTATTGACCGAAAAATGTAGGAATAAAAGCTTGGACAAAATTATGTATGTTGCGAAAAAAATTCTAAGTCGAATAAGGGGAATAACTCCACACAAAAAATGTCGGACAGACATCATAATCGCAGGTGCACAGGTTCCCATGGTACTAAATATCAGTGCCAAGATTAAAAAACATTGACCAAAAAATGTAGGAATAAAAGCTCGGACAAAATTATGCATGTTGCAAAAAAAGTTTCTAAGTCGAAAAAGGGGGATAACACCACCAAAAAAATGTCGGACAGACGTCATAATCGCAGGTGCACAAGTTCCCATGGTACTAAATATCTGTGCCACGATTTTTTTAAATTGACCAAAAAATGTAGGAATAAAAGCTCGGACAAAAGTATACATGTTGCGAACAATTTCTAAGTCGAAAAAGGGGGGATAACTCCACCAAAAAAAGTCCGACAGACGTCATAATCGCAGGTGCACAGGTTCCCATGGTGGTTGATGTCTGTGCCAAGTTTCACAGAAATTGATCAAAAAACGACTGAGAAAAACTCCGGACAAATTTGTGTCCACGGACAGACGGACGACGGACGGACAAGCTGACTCCAGTATACCCCCCCTAACTTCGTTGCGGGGGGTATAAAAAATGGAATAAAATTGTAAGAGTTCAAACTAGATAGCAATCTAAGGCAAGCCACATAATTATGGAAACAAAATCTCTTTCAACTTGTCCAAGAGATTTGTGAGAAGACGCAACAAATCAAAATTGGATCAAGTTCGTTGGTAAAATTTTTTTAATAGTATGAGACATAACCGCCCAAATTCAACCAAAAACTATTTAAATTTTAGAAACACAAATTCGCAATTTTTGCCAGCCTCAGCATGGCTTCAATAATCCGTATTCTTATGGGATTAAGAATAAGGTTAATGTCAAGCTCGACTCATTTATAGTGCAACAGTGAAAGCAACATTATATTCACGGTATATATAATATGACTCAGCTATTTGGTCCTCACCAGAACATAGACTGATGCCAGTATGGCTTGCTAGCTCCTGTCATGTTCTCCCCGGCCAATCGTCCGCTCACTACAGCATGGTCATGGTGCTCGACTCGTCGTCGACCTAATTTGATGTCATAGAAGCAGGATGCATCTCCAGCCTACAAGTGCAGTGCATTCAAAATCAGAATATTATATTTCACAACAAATCACCAGAATATAAACTTTATACAAAGTGTTTAAAGTGATGTGAAACACTCCGCTGAGGTGTTCCGAATGGAATAACATAAAATCATGCCAAAATAAGTTATTTTCATAAATTGGTATCCAAATAGTCAGAAAACAGCATCATTGTTATCAACGAATTAGGCCAAATAAAAAAGATAATATGTTTCCGATAACGGAGAGAAACAATTAGGGTAGGTAGGTAGGGAAATGGGTTTTTTTTATTATTTTTTGATATTTTTTTCCAGCTGCAGAAATATTGAACTACCTCGACCGAAATGACATAAAATGCCTACTTGTGTTGTAGGGAAAGTATTACTTGTGGAAATATACATTAACATTGAACAAGATATCAAACTTGCTGTTATTCTTAATAGTGTGTTTCAGTATTCACATACTGATTTTGGCCATAAACTCAGAGGGATGGGGCTCGGAATTTATGTCCGAAAATATTATAGAACCTATATATTTGAATTGTTCATATGGGATATTCTGCCTGATTGTTGAAGATGTCAGTTGGGCTGAAGGGGGTCACTCACCAAATAAAAGTGCTGAAGGGTATTTTACTGTACACAGGTTTTGAAAATCTGCTGAAGGGTACACAGGGTTTGTGATCAGCACTAATGCAGTTACTTTAAGTGTGTTCCCGAAAGTCTGGCAGCCACCAGCAGTTCGTCTTCAGTTAATTTTAAATTTCCTTGCAACCTATACAAAGATCCTCTAACAGAAATCATGACAAGACACGAATATACTGTTCAGCACATTTTCAAAACCTGTGTAGCATTAGTTGGTGTCAATTATAAAAGCAAGTTTATCAAAACAAAACATTTATTTTGAACAAAATAATATATTAAAGGGGTACTGTACCCTGAATCCGGTTATTTGTAGGACTATCTCCTTGTATACTCAACAGAATATATGCAACAAATGAATGAATTTGAGGCATGTATTAATGCCAAATACACTTATGTGCTCTATGAATGGTGCAAACAACATGGTAAGTATATTGAAAATGAATTTATGACTCCAGTCATATAAATTACCATGTTGTTTGCATCGTTCTCATAGAACACATCAGTGTATTTGGCACTAATCCATGGCTCAAATGCATTAATTTGCTGCATATATTCTCTTGAGTATAAAAGGAGATGGTCCCATAATTGGCAGATTCAGTACCCCTTTAGATAGCACCCAGCATTTTTAAATGTGTGCAAAAGAAACATGGTGGGTGAAGCAATGAAGTGTACCAGTAAAATGTTGCTTGAATATTAAGTGTCAAACGAAATGGAAATGTACATTTCTCATGCTGTCAAGAAAATAATAAATGGGCATGCATGTTTATTTGGAACTCATGAATATGTTCCATAAGTCCCAAACAAGGCATAATTGCAAGATTCATGCCTATCAATCCACAACCCATCACACACCTGTGGCTTTTGAGACAACTGTCACACTTCATGTCACTTATCACAGGCTTATGTTAGAAACCATGTGTTTTGCACCTAATGATTATCAATATTTATGAGCATTGGCGGTAAAAACACGGAAACATATTATCTTTTTTATTTGGCCTTACAGACAATGACTATTATTGGAGCAATCATTGCCGTCATATTTATGCCAAATAATGCATCCTGAATAAAGTAGTATATATTTACATTTGTGAGTAGTTCAATTGTTGTGTTCTCTGAAATGGTAAAGTAAATGTGTTTGGAATTTTCGATATTACTTAGTTCATGGCTACATTCTTCCAACAGGGATAGTGTATGTATACTAACTGATTGGTTTTATTCAATGAAATGTATGTCTTTAACAAAAGAAATGAGATATGTCACGTGGAGATGACATGACCTATGGGACAAAATTGGAAGAGTTTAAACTAGATATCAATCTTAGGCAAGCCTTGAAATAGTGTGTCTGTCATTTGCAGAATGAGGTCCCCAGAGGGTGAATTTAGTGATGCTACACCGCATAGCGGGCTAGCATCACCAAATTCACCCTCTGGGGACCTCATTCTGCTTACACCTCAGCAGAATGAGGTTCCCAGAGGGTGAATTTGGTGATGCTAGCCCGCTATGCGGGGTGGCATCACTAAATTCACCCTCTGGGGACCTCATTCTGCAAATGACAGACACCCTATTTCAAGCCTTGCAAGCAACATAATTCATCCTGCTGCCACCAAAAAATTACATGTATTATTATTGATTATTTGAATAATGCGTCTGGTCATATAACATGTGAGAGCTGGTTAAATCTTCTATTATCTATTAAATCTAGATGTTATAGACTAGAGTCTTAATAAATTATGATATGTTGATTAGAATGTTTAATTTAGCATAACAATGTAATATGGTAATGATGCAAGGAGACCATCTTATTTCATAAAGTGATTTTGTTATTTCCAAAATAATGTCGGAAGATAATATTCAACGGCCACATGCACACGCATGATTTCAAACATACAAAAATATTTAAAATTTTTCCTTTTTGGATGAAATTCTTACTGTGACCAGTAAATATATCTTCTGCTGTTTTTTTCACCCCATAGTATTTGCTAACAATAGTAACATTGAGATTGTTTAAAAAAAATGTTGATTCTTGACTATAGAGCTATAATGTTTACAGTCCACAAACTACACATACTCATCATAGCAGCACGGATGAGAGTATATTTTAGCACCCGTAAATTGAAAGATGCAGGTGATGATGGGTGCAATTGCACTTGCACCCATCTCCAGATAAGCACTGTTAACACTATAATTGATAACACTGAAACATTTTTCATTGCGGGTAAGATTTATCAATAATAAAGACGTAAGTTCACTGTCATGTTTATTTCAAGATCGGCCACAAAAGGCATTATTAACTTCATGGCATGTCATTCGAATAACTCTCCAATGAGGTATACATAGAAGGCTTGCCCGTGTAAGGTATTAAATTTGCATGTAATCACTTAACATACCACATATATATTAGACCTGGCTTCTAGTTCGGCATTGACCCGGTAACCACCATGTTGATCATCTGTCTCCAGTCCTGCTGACTTAGCAAGATCAACATTTGGCTCCAATCCAACAGCAACAACAACGTGGTCTGCAGCAATCTGTTAACAATTCAAAAACATTATTCATAACAGAAGTTTCAAAACTCATGGATAGAGTTACTACTATGTTTGCTATTTATATGTGTAAAATTCATGCATGGACAAAACATTTGTTTTGCTAACATAACGATGACGATTAAGATTACTGAATACAGAAATGAATGGATAATCATGCGCAGTAAGACTTTCACTTTTTGGTACAAACTGAAGAAATTAATACCTATGTGTTGTGGTGGTTAGGACATCATGGCTACAGTTATAACGTGCATATTTGATGACATAGTACTCTAAACATAGTTGTGACTATATCCATGGGTTTTGTGAAAACTCTCTAATGGCTACGTTCAACTTGTTCACTCCAGAATAACAAAGATGAACAGCTCTATAATGGAAAACCCAAATAAAACATTGGAACACTACTCTGAATGTCGTCATAGTTATTAACATCCATTTCAAATTTCATTGAGATCTGACAGCCGGTGGTGAAATATCTGCTCGTACGGATAAAAAACTAACATTTCCACATAAACAAAGATGAATAACTCTCGAACGAAAAACCCGAACAAAATGATTGAACACTCCATTGAATTTCCTCATAGTAGTGAACATCCACACCAAATTTCATTAAGATCCGACAATCGGTGGTTGAGATAACTGCCCGGATAGATGGAGGATCAGACGCATGTAATCTAGTATATCCACCATTTCTTTTGGATATGGGGAGGTATATTGAATCAATGGTAAATCAATTTGGTTTGATATTTTGTTGGAAATGACTGATGCTTGAGATGAGATCTTCAATTTGAAGACCTTATGACAAGTATTTCAATTTCTATAGTTAATGCTCATATCTTCATTATTTACAGAGTACAGACACTACATGAGCCTTCAACCCTTTCACGATGGGAGCTGCGCTGGTGCAGCATTAAAGACCCTGTGCCAGTGCATTCTCTTATAAATGTAAATCTCCCATAGGGAGCCTCGAAAATTTAAGACAATGCACTGGCTTACAAGGTCAAGTTATATTGTTAGGCCAATGCATTCTCATATATATGCGAGGCCCCCTTTGGGAGACTCACATATAAAAGAGAATGTAATAGCACAGGGTTTCGCAAAATTTCAGGAATCTCCAGTCATGGAACGGTTAAACTCAAGTCAGATATTTATATTGAACTTTGCAAATACTTGAACTGTATCTGATAGGTAGCTGTTATGATTTAAATACTAAATGACATGAAGCCTCACTGATATGTTTGCTACATCAGAGATGTAATTATTAAATACAATTATATAGATAATAATCACTTTATTGAACTGGTGACGTGAAATAATTTATGAGCGGCAGGGATGTTGCACAAAAATAAAAGCGTATTGCGCTCAAATGTTTCACAGAACCTTCCACGTCAAGAATGAATTATTTCACTTCACCAGTTCAATCATGTGATTATTCTGTTTATTATCAAGATAAATCACACATAGGAATATAATAAATATTTATAGGTATGTGTGATAGAATTTGAAACATCTCACATGGCACACATACAAGCTGTGAATGCTGTGTAGACAATAAAATGTTCATAGATAACTTTGGATTGAATTGTAATGGAATGACGTACATTGCTCCCATCACTAAGACCGAGTGAGACCTTTCCGTCCTTGTATGAAGCAGATTTTACTGAGACATTTGAGATAACATCAACCCCTTCTGCAAAATAGAAACAACGAAGGTCAGGCCTAACTTGAGAGTGTAAAATAAATAATATTTAGTATTATACATCAATGAAACACATTCCATATGATCTGGGTTGGTGGGTTAGTATTATACATCAATGAAACACATTCCATATGATCTGGGATGGTGGGTTAGTATTATACATCAATGAAACACATTCCATATGATCTGGGATGGTGGGTTAGTATTATACATCAATGAAACACATTCCATATGATCTGGGATGGTGGGTTAGTATTATACATCAATGAAACACATTCCATATGATCTGGGATGGTGGGTTAGTATTATACATCAATGAAACACATTCCATATGATCTGGGATGGTGGGTTAGTATTATACATCAATGAAACACATTCCATATGATCTGGGTTAGTAAACAAATATTTGTTAATTTGAGCAAGAGCTCAATCCAAAAAAAAAAAAAATTCATTCATTTTAAACAAAATCAAACTATTTAAATGATCAAAATGTGAGCAAATCGCACAAAGGGGCACCCTGTCTAAGATCAAGATGTGCACAAAGTGCACACTGGGGGCTGCAGGCTCCGACGACAATGCACAAAGGAGGCGCAAAGCCCCTCCAATGCCGAATAAAGGCTGCCATATTAGTTCATAATGAAGCACAATATGAATGTTGAGATCCTAACATTTTAGATTTTTGAACAAGTTTGAAAGATTGTTTGAAAAAATACTAGCTTTATTGCGACAACCCTGTTATCATATAGATCATAGTTATGGTAGGAAATCAGTTTCTCTGGTTTCCCAACACAGATATTGATGTATTGAATGACTTAGATAATGTTCAGAATGATTATGATCTTGGCAAAAAAATCGATATAAAACTCCAGAGAAAAGCTTCCACACTCAGATAACCTGCAGTATAGGTCTAGCGCTTTCGTTAATGTTTAACTTCATCACCTATGCTGCAGGTTGTCTGAGTGTTGAAGCTTTTCTCTGGAGTTTTATCTTGATTTTTTGCCTTCCTCGCCAACTTTAACACTCAGATATGGCCTCGAGTTTTTAACTCTCCGATGTCACCAGTGACACAGCTTAACCACAGTGGAATTTCACTCTATGAACCACTGGGGATGAACAAGAAGGACTTTTTAGTCGATTCTTTTATTATGATTATGATCTTACCTGCTTTAACTTTGTTTGTTGTCCATTTGCTAAGATATTCCGGCAAAACTCTCCCCATGTTCCCTATTAAAAGAAAATATGCACTGATGTAAGTGGTTCTGCTAGTCTATGATGCTGGTGGGTCCTGCTGATGTTTGCAGTGTTTAGCTAATATGAGCAATTTGAAAAAAAACAGTGTCAGCATGAGACATTCTGACATGAACATACATATTTTTAGATATTTAATATGGCTGCTCAGGTATTTGTTAAATAGCCATTTTGATAATGGTCGTTTGCAACAACCAAGGGTGTCATTATTTAAATATTTTACAATATTTATGCTTTTGAATGTCTTAAACATAATGATGAAAACAGAGGAATATAACAGATAACAGCCATCAATAGCACACACTGAATGTAGAAGATAAATATTAGAATATAAGTTATCACATTTCTGAAAATTATGCATATTGAGACTCCGAGTGCCAGTCATACGTCCATTCTGACTCTATAACCAGTGGGGTACCAGTCTGTGATGTTCTATATTTAGCCTGGCTTTTTCCAGTAACAATGGTCAACATGAATGCTTAAAACTTAGACGTCGATAATGTTTCTTGTAAAACATGTGAATTACAAAACACAATTTTTAATAAAACAGGACCAAAGCAATGCAAATGTTAAATTATTGACCCACAACTGTTTTGTATGCCTCCACAACTGTTGATTATAGGCAGACATGACATTACTTTAATCTAGCAATAATACATTTCGGTACACCTGGCACTATTTTCTGTTATACAATGACTAATGTATACCATTATTATAGAGTGGGTTTATTGAATGGAATATGGGTCGGATCATGTAATAAAATGATTTAAACTCACCTGCTTCTGGAAACACTTGTGAAACCTTCATTCCTGACTTTTGACCTGCAACATGGATGAGAAAGCTGTGGTGAGAAATAAGGACAATGCCGGATGGACAGAGAGAGCAATGAAATGGTGGTGGACAGATCCACAGGCCCCCAGGAAAAAATACCAAATATACTAATATATACAATTTACTAATATATACAATTTACTAATATATACAATGTACTAATATATACTAATATATACCATATGAGAGACAAGGCTCATAAGTCAGACTTTTGGTAAAAATACCTATTGCTATACATCCCTCATAAATTCGCAAATTTGGTCATCTCAGCCAAGATATCATCCAATGTGTCTTATTGGCCATAAAATCCTCTACTGTTTGACATAAAACTTTACAGAATGAAAGGAAGTGACTTCGTAAAGTTGTACAAAAATTTACCCAATCTACTGGAAATTGGTGTTCACCTATAGCATAATTAGTTCTAAAAATTGGCCAAATCAGCCATTTCTTGAAAACAAATTTATGAACCTTGTCACGTGTAGAGTATATTTGGTATTTCCCCCCAGGGGTGCACAGACAAAGCACCATTACATTAAGTTATGGCGCTCTTAGCTCAATATTTCACAGAAATTTATTCTGTCTGTAGTGCAAAATTAAAAAAAAAATATATGATGCTGGAATGACTATAAAATACATACTTTTAAATATCATACTAATGTTAAATGTGTATCTTCATTAGACTGATTGGTGACAGTATTATAAGATTGTGCTAACAAAATAAATTTATAAATATTAGCCTTTAACTGTACAAGGTCAACAATGGTACGATAGATTTCTGCGCATCAGGGGTTTACATTTTGAATCTTGAATCGAAACAGGCAAAAAATTTGAAATTGCATTGAAACTCGAAACAATTCATTGTCTCGGATGTATCATGTCTGAAGAGATAGAACTCTCTAGCAGTTCTGGAAATTTTTAATTGGTAGCCGTAATGAATAGAAAAGATCATAATAAGTAATCATCAATGGATTTTGTAAAATTGTATTACAAGACCATATTAATGTGTCTTCTATGCAATAGAAGTTTACAATAATGCGAAGATATTATAAGCAACAAGAAATACAGTAAACTTTAGCATGCAGTTAATCTTCGTCAAAAATTCTGATGGATGTGAATCATTGAATGCAATGAATTTAATTTGTATTATTATGAACCGCTTGACCTATGACAATATACAGAACGGAGACCGGTGAGGTTTCCGCTGAATTAATTTGTATGTAATTCCAGTGTGACAAACAATCCTGGAATACCGGAATCCTGACTGGCTTATGTCATTCTTATAAAGATTGGGCGGTCTATCTATAGATCAATTGCGACAGTGTTATCTGTATGTGTGTGTGTTCTATAGAAACAATGGGAATGCACCTGATGGCAAGCCTTGAAATAGTCTGTCTGTCATTTGCAGAATGAGGTCCCCAGAGGGTGAATTTAGTGATGCTACCCCCGCATAGCGGGCTAGCATCACCAAATTCACCCTCTGGGAACCTCATTCTGCTGAGGTGTAAGCAGAATGAGGTCCCCAGAGGGTGAATTTGGTGATGCTAGCCTGCTATGCGGGGTAGCATCACTAAATTCACCCTCTGGGGACCTCATTCTGCAAATGACAGGTACACTTTTTCAAGGCTTGCCTGATGGAAAATATTAGATAAAATTTCAATCAGGGCAGCCAATTTCGATTCAAATCAGACGAAAGATTCCGAATCAAATCAAATAGATTCGCAGGGCCCTGTGAAACCAAGAGGGGTTCATTGGATATTAAATTTACCTCGGTTGCCAAGAGCAACTGCCAGTTCACTACCCAGGAAACCTCCACCAATAATCACCAATGATTTAGTTTTTTTTGTCAGGTCTTCTAATCGACGGAAATCATCAATCTATTAAATAAGAGAGAAAGGTTTTTTTAATCAGGTTGAAAGCTCAATATTCAACACGAACATGAAAAACCTTCACTAACAATATTTTTACTGAACGGATTCTCCAAGATTCACTCAGATTCTCGCAGTAATAATAAATTTTAGAGCCTCCTGCACTCAAAGGTTCACCATTCAAACCTTGAAATAGTGTGTCAGTCATGTGCAGAATGAGGTCCCTAGACATAGCGTGATATCATCACCAAATTCACCATCTGGGGACCTAATTCTGCTTAGACCTAATCTTCTGGGAAGTATCTATAGTCTCAATTAACATTGTTTTTAGTTACTTTTTCCCTAATGTTCAGTTTCATTATCCGCTAATTTGCAGAAGATAAAAAATGCATAATCGATGTCACAACCAACTTGAACATAACCAACTTCAACTGGGGAACTTCAATCTGATCCTAGGTCTCCCATAGCAGATGAGGCCTAAGCAGAATCCCCAGAGGATGAATTTGGTGATGCTAGCCCACCATGCGGGATAGTGTCACTAAATTCACCCGCTGGGGACGTCATTCTGCAAATGTCAGACACACTATTTCAAGGCTTGCATGGGTTATCACATGGTTTACAATGATGGGAATTAAATATTATATACAGGAATAAGACCAAAAAAAAAAGATACTATGTTTCCGAACATCGACCGACCCCAAAAATAACCGCCGACCCTAATCTTTTTATTGATATTTTGATAAAAATCCGAAAATTTCTATAAAAAATAAAAACATTTTTTTACAACAAATACACATACATAATGATGTTCATTAGTGTGCAAAAGTGGTTTCTAACATATCCCTGTGTAAAGTGATCATAAAGTACTACTTTTTCCAAAAACCAGGCATGATAGGTTGGATGTACATGTACTGGCCGCCTCCAGACAATGGGATGTAGTCATCACAATACAAGTTCCGGTGTAATGGCGATATTATGGGTAAAATTCTCATAAAACGTTAGTGACATCAATTTCATACAAAGTAATATAGACAAAATTATGAAAATGTGGTATGTGAATAACAAATCACACACTTAAGCATAAACTAAGTTTGATCTTTTATTCAATCTTAATGTATATTTCCACTGTGTTGTTCAAGTAATACTTTCCCTACAATATGAGTTGGCATTTTATGTCACTTCGGTCGAGGTAGTTCAATATTTCTGCGGCTGGATTAAAAATAAAAAAATAAATAACAAATAAAATTCCCTACCTACCTACCCTAATGTTTTCACAGCGGAAACATACTGTCTTTTTTTTTTGGCCTAAATAAATATTTGCATTTACAACTGCACCATATTCGAAGACTTCAAATGATAGAGAGAATAATAAAAGTAAACATTGGAATGGTTATTGGGGATAAAAAGCTAGGATACGTTGGATATACATTGTAGTTTATGTTCCAACAATTACTGCATACTCTAATGTTACCAGATCCTATGTTAGTTTACTGTTGGTGGTCATGATGATGAACAGAATAGGTTTATGTCCCTTTCCTCTATCATTGTAATGTAAGAGAATTAAAAGACAATATAAAAAAGATTTTTAGAAAACGTTACCTCACCTCACTATGGGAATGAGACATACAGTATAATAAGGAGCTATTATTCCTAAATTCATAAAATATCAATAAAATAATTTGTTAGGGAAGCATAGAGTATTATAGGGAAGCATAGAGTATTATAGGGAAGCAAAGAGTGATATAGCCTATTACATTTCTGAATAGTGTTACTCTATCTTTCACATCCTTTGATGCTTTTTCTAAAACTGGAAGGTTTCTTGGCTTGCCACCTGTAAATGAAAAGGGAAAATAGACATAAAGTATATTAATATGCATGTAGATAGATATTATATTTATGAATTTGTAAATGCAATTCTCATTGTAATTAACTCATTAATATAACAGTGAACTTGAATTACTGCCGAACTTTAATTAAAACAACCTATGTTTGTCATGAAAATAACTCTTGCACCATGATATTGTCACTGCCCAATATAAATCAAGGAGAAGTTACAGTAGTAATATCTTTTATTTACGTGACATGTGCATGTTAAATTACAAACAATTTTTTAGACATTTAGTTTACATCGCGCACCCGACCCTATTGGGCCTATATGTCACCCTGAAAATAAGAGTTAATTAATTTTTGCATTTTATAGCAAGACGCCTGTCAATTTACGCTATTATATGCTATGATGTTTATTTATATATATACTGCTTTCTTTTCAGATAGGCATCATGGATAAAATTAGCACACTGACGTGTGTGTTTGTTGATTATTTCAATAAAAGCTGATTCTAACTGGTTTTGTTCTATCATCATGGTTACATTTAAAGGGAGAGAGTCGAGTAAAAGTTCTCGCTTTTCGTTATAGAAAGTTAGTTATTAAATGTTGTCTAGAGTTTGGTGTATAATAATGTTGCAACTAGAACAGTTATTTTTAGATGTAAATGTTTAAATAAGTATTTTTTGTTATCTATTTATTTTGTAAATTTTATTTTATTATTATTTTGTATGTATATTATTTTATTATTATTTTGTATGTATATTATTTTATTATTATTTTGTATGTATATTATTTTATTATTATTTTGTATGTATACCTGTTGCAAGCAGACATTTGTCATATTTGATCTCTGATCCATTATCAAGGGTAGCAGTCTTCTTGCTTGGATCTAGTTTTGTAACCTAGAAGAAAAAGAGATATCTTGGAGTAATCTGAGTTGTCGAACATAGCAGTATTCAGTAATATTTGAAAATGTTTGGTACAATCAATAAAAAATTTCAATTGTAAGATTGCGTCTGTTTGGTAATATGATGTGGTGGCTCTTTTCTTGCTTCACCATGGAGCCCTGTTAAATAGCAAATTATAAAATTGTTAAAGAATATTATAAGTAAAAATGATATTACAATTGTTATAGAATGTAAGAAAATGTTATAATTTGTTTTTTAAATTGTTATAAAAATATGTAAATGATAAAAATTGTTAAAGAATGTAAGAAAAATTGATAAAAAAATTGTAAGGCCAATGCATTCTCTTATATATGCGAGGCGACTTATGGTCGACTCGCATATATAAGAGAATGCATTGGCATAGGGTCTTTAATGCTGCGCCAGCGCAGCTCCCGTCATGAAAGCTCAGCTATCGGCTGAACCGAGGCCAAGAGAACAATCGTCAGCTATTTATTAGCCAAGGCAAATTACAGAACTGCCAATGCTTTGTGCAAAATTGAAAGAAAATTGCTACAGATATTGCTTTAGTGTCACACTGTGGAATGCTGCAGACAGCAACATTCCTTTGTTGAATGCCAAGGATGAGATAACAATGACTACACATATATCTTGATTGATTGATTGTTTATTTTGTACAATATTTACAAACATAACGCTGACAGTGAAATATACAGAAATAAACATGATTATATTGTACAGGAGCGGCATGGCCAGCTAGGCCGTCTTCCTGTCGCCCCTTGATAATCAGCAATTTTAAGCCAGACTCAACCAAGGTCTGCTGTGATAATGGACTAAGTTCCAATTGTAAAGTAAAATGAAATGTGTAGAGCATGCAACTCTGCGGATCTTAGGTTTTTTAGCTGAGGAAATATTTCTGGACTAGGATTTTTTAGGTTAAATTTCTGCTTATTAACAGGGCTGCCATGCTACTCTAAAATAAATTAGTCGAATAGTGGAATTTTTATTCCAAGTCATTGGATATTGATAAAAAATAAAACACTAGCTTATGGTGGCCAACATGATCAGAATATGCTAAACTCATACGGTTTTGAATGGAAAGACCTTGGGGCAAACATAAATGGCATTGAACTTGAAAATATAACTGGAACATAAAATTAAAATAAACTTCACAATAACAAGTAAGTAATCTTTAAATAAGGTCTGATAGGAGATGCTAGTCGGGTGCATAATAAACACAGAACATCACATGTGTGATACTGGTTGACAATTTATGGCACTCTGGAGATCGTGGAAGACCAGGACCCAGATGGTGAATTTAGTGATGCTAGCCCACTGTGCGGGATGGCGTCACTACATTCACCTTCTGGCAACTTATTCTGTAAATGTCAGACACACTATATCCAGACTTGATAAGCAGTAAACATTTATTGTAAATACCAAGTCAGTGTTTAGGTTATTAATTTGGGAATGTAGCTACCTTTCTCCCTTTGAGTATGGCAATGCCTCCGTTCTCCTCATTGGCCAGAGCTGATGGGTCAGTGAAGAATGAAGGCGACTCATAGAAAAGACTGGGAATATAAAGAGAGTAAATAGCATTAATGAAAGGGTCATTCCTACATTAGCTAAAATAGTGTTCAAACTAGTCTGTACTGTGAGTTGCGTTGAAATTGGATTACAAATTATAACACTAAAGCATTCAGCAGCTGCGATGCGTCTATTACATTGTATCCGTTAACGCATGCAACAGAGAGATTTCATTTTCAATGCAATGTAAGGCATATCTTATCTGGCAAGCGTTTCTTGTTTTAAAAATTTGACTTGTCAATTTATGTAAATAAAGTGTTAGTCGTTAGTTTTGACATGTTTGACATTATTGTAGAATGATTTGCAATATTGTATATATTCCAATATCAAACATATTAGCTGCAATTATTAATCAGAAGCTCTGTGTTATAATGCAATGGACGCATCTGTGTTCACAAATGGTTTAACGCAGACAACAAATCATATCAATGCAACATACGGATGTAACAGATTTGTCTGAACACTCCTTAACCCTTTCAGTGCCAAGTCCGATTTTTGTATCAACCCATATTTCCTTGATCATTTTTCAAATTTATTGATTATAATAATGTGATACATTGATGGAAAGAGCTCTAAGAGCTCTTTCCATCAATGTATCACATTATTATAATCAATAAATTTGAAAAAATGATCAAGGAAATATGGGTTGATACAAAAATCGGACTTGGAACTGAAAGGGTTAAAGGGGTAGTGTACACTAATACATGTAAATCAATGAATTTGAGCCATGGATTTAGTGCACAATTTACTCATGTGCTCTATGAATGATGCAAACAACATAGTAATTATAATGAAAATGAATTTATGACTGGAATCATAAATTCATTTTCATTATAATTACCATGTTGTTTGCTTCTTTAATAGAGCACCTAAGTGTATTCTGAACTCATCCATGGTTCAAATTTAGGATTTCCATGAATGTGAGTTTTCAGAATAGACTTATCAACAGTTAAAGTCGATGGTTAGTTAATTAGTCAATCGATTATTTTTATTATTATCAGTTAGAATTACTATGAATGTTGCAGCCGACAAAGCTTTAAAAAATACTTCAATATTGACTGTAATTTAATTGTTTTTTAAACCTCTCTAACAAGCCTGATTATAATTTCCCAATGGTTTAGGACAAAATGACCTACATAATCATGATAGAGTAGGTCATTCTGAAATTGAGTAGGTCAAAATAGTGAGAAATTCACAGAAGCTTAAATCACCAAATACACAATAGTTTAAGCATAAATAAAGCTTTAACCATTTCTATGCTAAATACACATCGATGAGTAGTTCCTTAGGAAATGTTCAGATGATAAGTTCAACAAATGACCTATGGTAATCTTATTATCTGAACATTTCCATCCAATAGATATATGATTCCTTCTCTATTTGTATTATCTGTCGTCTGCTTATTTTTCCTGAAAATCCCTCCAGATGAATAATGGACCATTCCAATGAGTGGGAGAATCCATTTAGTAGAGAAATGATTAACATATGTGTCTTTATTGTGCAGCAGGCAAATGTGGGAAAATGTCCTCAACCGAACAGTTATAATGAGGCTTGCAGTCGAATTAATAATTTCATACAACCTTCTCTCCTTTCCATTCCACTGAGTGAACTTCAGATCCGTCACAGCGTTCTTGTCTTCTGTGAACCACATTTCTTTCGATAATGGAGGACGAGAGTAAGGCAAATAGTTCTCATCTCCAACAATAAGAATCTACAAGATAAATTCAAGTGCAATGTCAATACAACCCTCAAGTAATGGCTTTCCTGATTGTCATATACCAAAGATATGAACAGAGGACATATGTTTATCACACATCCATTGTAGTAATCTTAGTTGAAGCCTATGTGGTATTTTTCAAAAGTTTGCAATCCTGGCTTCTCCCGGGAAAGCATGAAATAAAATTTCGTTGCTAAAGGCGACATAACGAGAATTTCAGAGGTTTGTGATATCAAAATCATGCCAAATCATGGCAAATCAATGAATGTCGATTGGAAAAGAATTGTGTTTGGGGTATGTAATAAATATAGAGTCACACTCGTGTTGGTTTTGGTTAGTGATTACCACACTCGAGTTGATTTCGAAAGGACGAGCCTTGAGCTTCCGACGCTCAGGATAACTTTCTACCATCTGCTCTCGTGTGTAATCATTAACATAAATGAATACAGAGCGGCTCTATTTTTGTAATATTTATCAAAGGTTGGCATACTTTTTCCTGTGACAAGTTATTTTAAGGAACTGATTTATCAGGGGGATTTTTGTTGTGTACTTGTTTGCTTTGTGCGACTCATTATAAACTTCAAATGTTGTTAATACTGAGTTGAGCATGGCGATGCAGGGTGTTTTACAAACCTTAGCTTTTGGATCACTAGCTTTTATAGCCCTGAATGCTCCAAATGAAGATGTTCCACCGCCGATCAGTAGATACTGTGCATGTTCTGGTATCGCGGGAGCTAAACCAGCAGCGGCCGGAGCACCTGAAATAGAATGATTCATACTATAGGCCAATCTGACTAAAAGAAAGGAAGCAATCAGCTTCAGGTTTAGTTGGAAATATAGCTTGTTGTCATTCATCGGAAAGCTCTCACTGAGAGCTTTCTGATGAATGGCAACAAGTCATAATTCCAACTAAATAATGAAAAGTTACCCATAATTCTGCTGCCGTTAAGGAGTCGATTATTTAGGGCATCACTGTATCAGTAAGCTAATCAACAAGTGTCACCAACATCTGTCAAATTAAACAGGAGGTATCATCTGGACAATGTGCAGACATACAATGAAGACTAAGTTAAAATATAAATCAGACTCTTGGTAAAAAAAGAAAAGAGAACACACTCCTGGTCACAAATAACTGTAATTTAGCTTGTAGTTGGGACTGTCCCAGTGTGTCTAAGGATAGATTATAAGCTCCTGTGTTATATACCTTATAAATAGATTATAAGCTCCTGTGTTATATACCTTTCACTGCTGCACTGCTGGGTTTCTTTGGCGACGTTTCATTCTTCACATCTTTGTCTCTCTCAACAGCCTCCTTTGATGCCATGACCAAATTTTCATTGTTAATTATCAGCTTTTTATAGTCAAGTTCATCACGGAAGTAGAAAGCACCCGTCTTGTACATCTGAAAAAATACATGTTAATCAATTGAGCACTTCTTAGATAAAAAAAATCACTCTCATGTAGTCAAACAGTCATTTAAAGGCTTTAATACTAGTACATGTAGGATCCTTCGAATATTCGATGCTCGATTCGTTATTCGATTCATTCCCAATATTCTATTTGATTTGAAATTTTTTATTCAAAAATGTTTGAATATCACAAAGGTAAATGCAGGTTAATATTATTGTATCATTCTCCATTACTCTCCTGCATAAATTTTTCCGATGTCGAAGTACACCTGTCGCATTTTCCGTGAAAAGTGAAGCATACAAATTGTATTAATAATTTCTTTCCATGAAAGTATATCATCAAGAATAAGTCCCAGAAACTTTGTATTTGAAACTCTATTTATTACATTATTTTTGACAGTTATTAAAGACATATTATGGAATTGTTCGGATATGTGAAACTGATAAGTTATTACTCAGGTGCTATGGCAACTGCATGGAGGAATGTAACATTCTACTAACATAACAGAAAATTTCTAACATATCGACCGCACCACTCGATAGAAAACATCATTTGAACTATGTTCATTTGTAAATATGTACATCTCGATTTGGGATGCAACTATCGGCGATAAACTGACGCAAACCTTTTCACCACTGCATTTAATTAATTTAAAAGAATGGCCATGTGTGTTGTCAATTTGGATATAATACTTGTGAAAATAACTACTTTGAGCAAGATTATTCTCCATTTCTATTTTCTCACCCTATCAGAGTGCTTCACATCACTTTAATCGGTTTCTATGCATCTGATCTTGCTCCGTACAGTTAGCGTACAACATGCAGAGGCATAGATAAAAGCCTGAGTTTAGTGTAAGTGTCATTTGCAGAATGAGGTCCCCAGATGTTGAATTTAGTGACACTATTCCGCATAGCATGGCCACATTCCGCATGGTCTTATCTGCTATGGGAGACATGGACTCAGATTGAATTTCCCAAATGGTGAATATTGTGATGTATACACCAATTGGGAACCTTGATTATGCAATGTGTCATCTGCCAATTTGTGGATATAGAGAAAGTAAACTAAAAAAGAAATAGAATCTTTGAAGAAGTTTCTATAGAAATTTGAAAATAAAAAAACTTTCCAAAGATGAGGCCTACTGTAAGCAGAATGAGGTCCCCAGAGGGTAAATTTAGTGATGCTATCCCGCTATTAGCCACTAAATTCACCCTCTGGAGACCTCATTCTGCAAATGAAGACACACTAAACTCAGACTTCCTTAGATAGAGCCATATGTTTCAAAGAATGACAGATATACATCATTTTATGATACAGTTAATGCTGCTTTATCACATAGCCTCGGTGCAAGAGGAATTTATGTTAATAAGCGTGTATGTTTATGTGCGGGATTCCGATATTTGGCCCATTTTGTGTGTACTTTGTATGGTCATTTGACCACGTTAATATGGTTATAAACGGGATATGTTATATTCCGTTATGTTAAAGGATTGCTATCCTGATGAAACAACAAAACACTATCGGAAGGCCACCCCTATTGTAATCACAATGATCCAAGTCCCATAACAATCGCGTAATAAATAAGCCTAGAAATAAATAAATAATATCCCCACCGGTTGTCGGCTATCTCCGTCGTAAATCCTCATATGACGTCAAATGAGTAAACTAATTAAAAACAAGGAATCGGAGTCGGAGTTAATTGTGTCTACCCATATGACGTCATATGAGTGGCGATGGAAAATGCGGAATCGACATCAGCGCGTGAGTGTAATGGAATTAATGCGGGGCATGGCATGTCAATAACATTGTGTGCACGTGGTGAATTTTCATCGCCCGGTGAGTTATCTTGTCATAAGTGCTGTTTGGAAAGTTATTGTTTTGACAAAAAATATAGAAGGCCAATTGAGCGGGGTAGATAACACTTTCGTGTAAAAAATAAAGCTTATAAAACACGAGCCGAAATGTGAACTCTATTCGGGTGCGTGTTCACGATGTTGTTTTAATTTTCCACATATATATATATGCCCCGAGTGTCCCGTATTTACAATCATTCATTCGTGACAATGCCACATAAATGCAGTTTTCGGCTGTGGCCGGAAAAGTGACTCTCAATTAGGTATTAATTCTGCATTCATTTCCAAACGACGTTCGTTTACGTGACATTTGGCGGGAGTTCTGTGGGAAACCCGTTGCGCAAAATCAGAAACTATTGAAGTGGTTGCCAACGAAATAGTCCAGAATTTGTTCCGTCCACTTCGAAAAAAGGTGTTTTGAGGACAACGCGAATACACTTGGTCCTAACAGTGGCTACCGACGACAACTCAGAAGAGACGCAACCCCCACATTAAACAAACGGACCACCGACGAGAATGCCATCCCAAGAAAAACGTCAACTCCCGTAAAGAATATAAATTTGCTGGAGCTTCCAGTCATGAGTATATCCAATCGAACCTATCGCTAAAAAGCGAATACATATACCAAATAAAGAGCGTTTAATTTGACGAGTCAGTCATGGTTACGAATACATACAATTGCAGATAAAGTGGGGAGTATATTGATGAATAATTTAGTAAAGTATTCACGATGACAACTCGAGTCCCCTTTTTCCTTCACCATGACTCAATAAAGAGCGTTCCATGTTAAGGGTATCCCTAATATGGTGCGAATAAAAAGAGTTTAATAAACCGGAAATTGCTATGACTTTGACAGATATATAAAGCATGTATATCGCAAGTTCGTGTGCGTGTATTTACGTGTATTGGTGTAATCAGTAAATAATCACGATGACAACTGTTCTAAGTCGAGTCCCCATTTTCCTTTACCATGACTCAATAAAGAGCGTTCACTGTAAAATAAATCACATATGAAGACTTTGGTATATTAATAACTATATTCTACCACGATGTTTTAATAAATTATCGTATATTATTTCGATTTTACGGTCAGTTATCTATATAAGCATGTGCTCGTGTTTCTCTTTTTTTGTTCGTTACCGGAATAGTCCAAGTTATATATTATATATTCATATAAAGATTATACTAATAGACAATTATCATCTCGTAAACATTCCAGTTTCCAGATCCTACGTAACATACGGACATGGCTTTATAATAATAACACATCGCGATACATATAATAATAACACGCTAAAGACGTTTAATTGTGAGAACTGCGATGTATTTGCATTCGCTGTGTTCTCCCATAATGCGACAAACTTCAAAAGCGGCGATCGAATTCATGATCGCTTTGCGCGTGCAAACTTATGGTATCGTTGCGTATCTATGCGTTGTCAATGAGTTACCACGTGATCGATTATGTGACTATGCTTATGTTTACACGTGACAATCATGTGATCGGGCCGATGATCACGTGACTCGTCTACAACACAAAATCTTCGGCTAACTTCGGAATTGTTTTTAATCGTTATAAAAATAACGATTAGCGGCCGAATATTAGATTATATGCGCATTATGGACATTTTATATATATATTATCGGTATATTGAAAGAAAATACTAAAAAAATTTCAGGATCATATTCCTTTAATAAGTTGGATCGTCTGTATCTACATGAATAGCTCAGGTTTATCAATCTCAAATATTGAACAGTATCAAATATCGTGACATGGCCTCATGTTTGCTCTCTAAATGAAACAGCTGGTATTTGGTCCAGTATTTGTCAGTATCATGTACCTGTAAAAATTATTATTTGGGTTTCATCACGTACATGCACTTCATGACCAATGGCTGAATAAACTTATCCAGTGGCTTCTTTGAGAAGAAAAAAATATAAAATACCTAATCACTCTTGAAACATGTGGTAGGGTGAGGGGAAACAATGATATTTTAAATTGTTGCCTGATAGCACAGGGCCAAGCCTTGAAATAGGGTGTCTGTCATTTGCAGAATGAGGTCCCCCAGAGGGTTAATTTAGTGATGCTAGCCCACTATGCGGGGTAGCATCACTAAATTCACCCTCTGGGGACCTCATTCTGCAAATGACAGACACCCTATTTCAAGGCTTGCACAGGGATTAAAATTCGTACAAGAATTAGAATCAATTCTTGCAAACGATTCTCGCAAAGTGAAACATGAGAATCAAGTTTGAATCTCACATACTTACATGTATCTCTGCTTTGTTATATAAACACATCATATCATAGCTATTAGACCAGAGTGGTTTTTTTTCAATTCGCTAATATAACAGTAAATCTTTCAAAATTGAAAGCTATACATGTACAATAAATATTGCAATTCTGCATTTGTGTCACATTCACATCAACTCATTTGACTGAAGATACAGGGAGAGGGTAAACTTTTTTAAGATTTTAAAGTAAGATTTTACTGTTGAGAATTTCACTAAGTGCAATTTTCAATACTTTGCTTACTTTCCCGGGGAATGCCCTTCAAACCGTCTCTAACATGGAATATGTGATACACCATACCCCCCTCCCAACCAAATTGTGGCATAATCAGGATTTGATATTTATTAACCGTACCCTCAAACTTGTGAATCAGCTTTGATTCACGCAAAAATGGATGGATTTTAAGGCCTTTTAAGCACTTGGTATACTGCTGTTTTTATAAAGCACTGTACAAACAGATGTCACAAGCTGGTTTGAGTTGAAGGAAACTTGGACTACTCTGTGTAGGTAAGTAAAGCAAATAGTGTTGAAACGACTTTTTTTCCGGTAAACCAATGACAGAGGGTCATGACTTTGATCGCTTGGGAAATCGCCTGACAAAATCGGCAGTGTTAAAAAAATTTCACTCAAATTATCACTGACCACTGTTCTATGGCATATGCCTATTATGCATTGTTATCTTAACCGATGATAAATCATGTTCCATATACATAGACGACAGTATTTATTATTTGTTATTTTGGTATGAAATCCCGATAGTATATGTGCAACAAATAAATTTAACTAGATAATAGAATATGTGATATCAAATTAATTTTTAGAAACTATGTAAGAAATTTGTATATCCCCACCGCAGCCCCAGAAAAAAACATAAAAAACAGACAATCTTCTCTGTAATGATCTATTGTCTGAATAAAAACATTTACAAAAAAAAAAATGTCAACAAATTGCTCACCAAAAGTCGACTCCAGAATCCCAAGTTGATTAGTTGCATTAAATTGAGCACGCAATAAACACACTATGTTTTAACAGAACAATGGTACAATGGTACAATACAATATACCAACAAAGGCGATGAAAGTGTTAAAAGGTAAAACAAAAGCCACACTTTTTAGTAGAATTACTTACACAAAAACCAGTTGTGAAATTGACAAGTCACTAATAAATAAACATCATTGCACGATGGCCGATCAAAGATAACAGTATCGGCTGCAGAGCTTTGAAACCTTTGATGTTCTTTCAATTTGTGTCGTGTCACATCATGTGCACATATTGTTGAAGCAGTGTGGAATTAATTCAGTATGAACAGTGTTTGCACTGTCGGTGGCTATATTGGCCAATGGCCATTTTTGGTCAATAAAAATTTCATTTGGCCAAACATTTTTTTACCCCAAATTGAGACGGGAAGCTAATTCAAAAGATCAACGAAGTTAGGTGACGAAAGTATCGCCTTTCTTGAAAATGCGGGTTTCATACTTTGGAAATATTGTACAATGAAAACCCATGTAACAGGAGCATTGATTCCATTGTGACGGCTTCACAAAGGAGACAAGGTAAGCTCTAACATTTAACAATGCCATTTCAAATAATATTGGATTTAAAACACTTATCATCAAAACACTTGATCTGTTCACTGGTTATGTTATTTTTTTTGATCAGGCAGTCCCATAATTGGATCTAAAGCAAGCAGTACTTAACTCAATGGCATGTCGGTTACGTATTGTGTCATAAACTTCCAGTCTACCTACTAACAACAAACTGGATTCAACAGTTACCACATCACGATAATAAGCAACATTTTGTTTTTATCTCGGTGAAAATAGTGATGACAACTAACACAGCTCATTACTTTATTAGTTGGTGACCATGGTGTGAGCGACAAAGAGTTATTGCACTTGGTTAATCCTTTCAGTGCCAGGTCCGATTTTTGTATCAACCCATATACCCTGTGCCAATGCATTCTCTTATATATGCGAGTCGACCATAGGTCGCCTCGCATATATAAGAGAATGCATTGGCCTAACCATTTTTCATCATTTGTTATTATTTTTTACAATTTTAATATTTTTTTCTTATATTCTTTAACAGACTTATTTTGTAGGTTTAGTGCCAGGGAATCTTACGTTTTTCATGGGCATCAAATTTATTACTATGTATACTTGGTGATAGTTTTGAGTTATAACATGCCCCTAAGGTTTTATCCAGTTTGTTTTTAAATTCGCTATAGCATGCTTAAGCATACCAAAATAAAATTCAACCCAAAAAAAGGCTGATTTTACAGACCGTAAATTAGGGCCGATGAGATCGGGCCCCTGGCACTGAAAGGGTTAAGCAGATTTATGTGATTATAATTATATTGAATGTTAGTTTCATGTTTCCGAATTTGGAATTAATTTCAATTATGAACAGCCCCGAAAATTAGGATTTAATTTGGCCAAAAAAAATTTGGCCAATAAAATTTTCATTTGACCAAAATGTATTAATTAGCTGGATACAAATTTAGTAGCACCAGCTTCTGAGAGCACTACTTCCGAGTCTCGATGTAACACCCGCAAAAAATGAGAACTTGTTAACAGCTGTTATCTCATAGTGATTTACTTCAATTTTAAAATAATATCAAATGTAACTTGATGACCTATTTAAAGGTAGATACTTACTACATTCTTGACAATGTTGGGTAGATTAAAAGATATTATCATCAGGAAAATTTCTCATTTATTTAGTACTCAATAGCCACATGGTAAAATGGAAGTTTTCCATGGGAATGGACGTTGTAGATTAGTTGACTTTTGACTGTCGAATAGTAGACTATGAAATATCAGAGTTGTTTCAACACGAAGAGCAAACTCACAGCATAAAACGTTAATCCACAGAAGGTCAGACTAGCCAGTAGCATGGTATTAATCTTTCTCTGCCTCTCGCTGTACGATGTTTGCCAGGATCCTGATGGTGTAGGAAGGTCATCATATGTCCTCAAATACTCCTTATCAAGCTGCTTATGTGTTTTCCAAGTTGCCGGGGTACCATAGCCTCCCATACATCTTACAAGCTGTAGAGAGGATGCTGAAAAATAGAAAACAGGCTGCTATTATTAAAATCTGTGTTTTCCTATTCCCTACCTGAGGCCTAAAAACAATTTTTTTTTTTGGGGAAAATAAACGCTTGGATAGCATATCTGACCAACTGAAGGTGAGTGAATATTTCTTAGCTAATGTTCGGACACCGACGATCAATTTAAGTCTGTTGTCATTGTTCGATCGCGGAAAAAATGTCATTTAATCATCGCCGCGAGACGATTTCTTCCCCAAAATATCCCAGAAAATCATACTTTTCACATTCATCGCAGAAAGCTGTCGCAACAACCTATATACCAATCGAAAGGCCTGTTTCCCCCCCCCCCCCCCCCACAAATGCATATTTTGAATATTTTCACGGACTGTCTCAAAATTCCAAATTTCATCTTTTGATGCAGGTACCCACCTCGAAAATACTGTCCGGTTAGTCCTGTACACCCCGGAATTTAGTTGCAATCCACCAGACCCGGCGGACAGTTTTTGTTGTTCAATCAAGAGTCGAAATGGATTAGTTGGTTGGCTGCCTTTCGTTAACAGTGGCACGTTTTTGGCCAACTGCTTTTCTGTTGCAACTATATTATACTGATCAAGTTTAGTTACCGAGTACAGTTAGCAATTTGTTCTCATAACATTCGTTCAGATCGTGTAAGGTCATTAACCAAAGAATTATTTATAGAAATATTGTTAGAAAAAGAATATTACAATGCCCTCCACGACCAAGGCCGTAGCAACAGGATTGTTTTGATGGTGGGAGGTGTAGATGTATTTTCCAATAGTTTGATATTTCAGCCAGTATATAGCGTGAGATTTGATTCTTAAAATTTTTTTTAAATTCGATTAATTTAAGAAAACACAAATCGGGACCCATGGCTGTTCTTTTTCGTTATGGCCACTTTCGGGACCCACCACCCGAGTTTTGATTACGATTGTATAAAGTTTTCACTACATTTTTCGGGTATATATATACACCCCTTTATTTTTATGTTTTAAACTACAGGCACCCACCCATATTTCGGAGAATTTTCGCTAATATTACATATTATAGAATAGCCATCAAATAGGCAGATGTTTATTTCCATTTCTATGAGAGGCCAAATTCACATTTCATAATTAATTGCAGTTAACCCTTTGAGCGCGGCAAGCTGATATATCGGCTTTCAGGTATCACTATGTAACAATAAGCAATAGCACTTAAGCATAATTATTTGCGATTAAGCGCAATTCATGGTTATATGTAACTATGTACCCCTGGTGAATAAATAGGTGTATCTATAACTAAACCTGAACTCATATTGAAATATCACCTCCTTGTTTTCATTGCTTTGGATGGTTGGGATTGTGAACTAGCCTAAATTCTTTATCAAAATGGGTGACTCGCGACAGTATTACCTTCTGTTTTAGTCGAGTCGAGTCGAGGAACAAACCCATCAAAGCTCAAGTGTGATCAGATATCGATTATTGAAATTTGTTATTTCAATTGATTGCTGCCCAGAAACACGCCGTCAAAAGGGTGGTTTCGGTCAAAATGTGCGGATGAAGATGGATAGCTCTAAAACAAGTGGTAATACAGTAAACTTTCGTGATACTTTAGTAATTATACGACCAATTGCGTTAAAAACTTCCCAACCAAATTGTCCAGTGTGTGAATCAATGTGGAAACAATTAATTATGGCGCGATTTTAATAGTACAGGACAAAAATCACGTGCCTATATATTTACAAAAGTAACTTGCATCTGGTCCCACATTCAGTTGTACGCTATAGATTGGAATTTTACCCGCTATATATACATGTAGGAAACACAACACTTCTACATTAATGGACAGCCAAGGTGGGATTAAGAATACAACAACTCGAAAGACACTGGTGTTTCCTGATGATGTTTCTATTCTCTATATCAACCGAGAGTACCAATATTTCGTATAGTATTGTATAGTATAGTATAGTATAGTATTGTATAGTATTTTATTATAAATAATTTTTATATTTTTTATTTTCAATAATTTTATTTTCAAACATTCATTCGGGGGTTGTAAAATCCCATCGTCGATTGCCTCAGCGAAGCCGCCAGCCTTTGCCTCACAGTGGTTACATAATTATGAAGGCCGGCATGCGATCCTCTCGTCAGTGGCACCTGGAATTATAAAATAATATCGCTTAGTGGACTTGAACTTAAGCTAATATTAGTAACATATATAGCTGTACACCCCTCCGACAGTATGTTTTAGTCCCCTCCTCATTATTGTTTTAACCATTGCTGAATATTGTAATTTGTAACAGTAATTTTCTAAGTCGAAAAATGTCATATATAGCTCCACACAAACAAGTCTGACATATTTCATAATCATAGGTTCGCATGTTCCCATGGTACTAAATATATATATGCCAAGCAAAAAAAAAAAACAAATGACCGCAAAACTTAGGAATAAAAACTCGGAAAATTGCATCCACGAAAGGACGAACAAGCTGCTTCCTGTATAACTCCACAACTCGTTGCGAGTGTATACTCAAATATAAAGGGTAAAAATCGGCACACCGCTGCATTTTTCTGAAAAAAGTTGGATGTAAATAATTTTTTTATGTCGGCCTTCCGAGAGTGATGACAAGTCAGAGTTACCAATATGACATACATCAAAAGTTATATGTTTACCAAACATGTACTTCGTAGTTGGATTTCAGTTACAGGTTACAGTTCAGTTATATATATAAGTCACTACCTGGATGTTATGTTGTACCAGGAGACATATACAACATTATGAACACCCAGAACCATTGTGGCCACGCAAAAGTCAAATGAAACGCCCGTCATCTGCGGCAAAATTGCTTTTTCGACCAGAAATTGAAGATGACAGACTTCAGCAAAATCACGACTAAGCGGACAGATTTTTTACAACTAATGATTATTTTTTTCGGGACTAACCGGACAGTATTTTCGAGGTGGGTACCTGCATCAAAAGATGAAATTTGGAATTTTGAGACAGTCCGTGAAAATACTCAAAATATGCATTTGTGGGGGGAAAACAGGCCTTTCGATTGGTATATAGGATGTTGCGACAGCTGTCTGCGATGGATGTGAAAAGTATGATTTTCTGGGATATTTTGGGAAGAAATCGTCTCGTGGCAATGATTAAATGACATTTGTTCCGCGATCGAACAATGACAACTGACTTAAATTGATCGTCGGTGTCCGAACATTAGCGAAGAAATATTCACTCACCTTCAGTTTGTCGACTGATATTTCTCCACCTCGAAATCTACGACTTCCGGTTTTGGTTCGTGTCCGTTGATCCACTGTGGTAATCAGTCCAATTTCCACAAAACGGTGATTTATTTGGCAGATCTATAATACCCCACTTACATAGAAATCATGTCTGCCATATTAAAATATTTTTAGAGTAACATGACTCTTAACTGATTGTAGTCCCGATTTCCTTCATGCCCGTATTTTAATTCACAATAATCTCAATCATTTTTTGTTTTGGGCTTATAATGTATATCATTAAGACGGGGGGGGGGGGGGGGGGGGGGGGGGGGGTCATCAGCATTGAAATGCAGGTAAATCTTCTTCCACAATGAAGTGAGACAAATGAATCGTGCCAAATCTACATGCATGTAGTAGAGGACATTATGAATAGAAATTATGGATTTTTTGTGGATTATTTGATGAGGAGATGCGAGAAAATGCCTCATTCCGAGTCCTTCGGTGTCCTTTTTAACAATCTCCCAGACCCCCATCGTTCAGAGAAACAGAGTTGGTCATCAAATCAAATCATAATGTACTGAATTTAGATTTGTGAATTGATGTTGTAAATTCACCTAAGATTATAACACTATTTTTCATTTTGTGTGACATTAGTCATATTTTTCACAAATTAAAGATGAAAACCGAGTGCAATTATTGATTATTATCACAATTATTTATTACTATAACTATATATTTGTATTGTTTTTTTGTGCAGGATCCGCATGGATATATATATAAACTATAAGATATATATATAGCCAGTCTTAATTTACCTCCGGCCTTGAAGATTATGGGAAGCCGCTTTCACATTATTAATACTTTGACTTATGTGAAATTCAATTATGCTTAAGTGCAATTGAATTAATTTTAAGAACAATTACTTACATCTCTACCCAATTGTGCTTAAGCGCAATTGACTTGCATAGACATAACAAGTTATCACTGCTGGAAGATCAAATGAGGTTCATAATCAGGTTTGGCTGCTTGTTTTATGTTTTCTAAAAGAATCTCACCGGATAGTCTAATCTATAAAAATTTATGGTTTTTTATGGTGATATATAATTGTGCATAAGCACAATTGAAGATTGCGCTTAACCCTTTCAGTGGCAAGTCCGAATTTTGTATCAACCCATATTTCCTTCATCATTTTTCAAATTTATGGATTATAATAATGTGATACATTGATGGAAAGAGCTCTAATATTTCCTTCATCATTTTTCAATTTTATGGATTATAATAATGTGATACATTGATGGAAAGAGCTCTAAGAGCTCTTTCCATCAATGTATCACATTATTATAATCAATAAATTTGAAAAATGATCAAGGAAATATGGGTTGATACAAAAATCGGACTTGGCACTGAAAGGGTTAAGCTAATTTAAATTAGAGAGTTTTAAATTGCACTTTTAAGTTTTAGAGCAAGCACAATTGCTGCCACATAATGTTAAATGATTTGCGCTTAACTCTTCCAGTGCCAGGCTTATTTTGTAGGTTTAGTGCCAGGGAATCTTACGTTTTTCATAAAAATTATTACTATGAATACTTGGTGATAGTTTTGAGTTGTAATAATCGGCCCCTGGCACTCTACAGACCGTAAATTAGGGCCGATGAGATCGGCCCCTGGCACTGAAAGAGTTAAGCCCCATATGAATTACATTTGTGTGTAACTATAATTGCGCTTTTAAGCCTAATTTTTCAATTAATGTGCAATTAAACGGCCTCCCATAGCAAGAAGAATGAATTTTTCCTAGTGTAACTGGGTTACACTTGCAGTGCAATTGGAATTGCATTCAGCGCAATTGGAGTGCACTTCAGTGCAATGTTTATAAAATTGAATTTGGCCTCCCATACAATCTGATCGAGTCTGACTCATCTCGGAGATGGATGGATTTACGCATGGGAGGCCCTTTTCACATTTATTATTTATTTGCACTTATGCGCAAATATTTGCGCTAAAGTGTACCATAAATCATTTGCGCTTAAGCGCAAATACTTAATACTCCCTAATACTTCCCTCTGATTGTGAAGATGGAGTCCATCTCATAGTATATTATTATGGGCCCAGCGTAGTGATAAAGTTACCCAGGTTGGAGAGAATTGTGATAAAGTTACCCAGGTTAAGCAAATCTCACAATATCAACTCGATTTAAAAGTGACAGAGGGAAATATTGTTCAGTTTGGCAAGTAATAGTCCTTACTTATAAGCATAAATTAAGACATATTAGTACCGTAGTTTGTCATTTTGATCGCAAAAATGAATAATTTGTTGCTAAACATGAAATGTTATTAACCTGGGTAACTTTATCACAATCCTCTCCAACCTCTCCAACTTTATGATCCTTTATCACAATTTCGGGAACCTGGGTAACTTTATCACAGAAAACCGGTGAGAGTGACCTATTCAGCCATATATATTAGTAGCCCCATACAGACTCAAAAGTTGAAGAAAAAACATATTTCCATATGCATATCAGCATCTCTGTCTCTGATGTCCCAAGAATTGGCGCCTCACTACCAGAGCTCTTGTATATTTGATTAAAGGGACATATCCTGCACAGATAAGCTTAAGTTAAGTGTAAATGATTTGCGCTTAAGTGCAAACGATTTGCGCTTAAGTGCAAACGATTTGCGCTTAAGCCCAAATGATTTACGCTTAAGCATAAATATTTGCTCTTAAGCGCAAATGATAGAGGTTATTTCCACTTAAGCATTAATAATAAATGTGAGATTAGGGCCTCCCATACTTGCGACGCCACACACACACAGTTGTGGATACACACAAAAAATGCATTGACAGGATAAATATTTTATCAATAGAAATTGTTTCTCAATAAAAAGTTAATGAAGTGATCACGGAGAGTTCTCCCCAATCCCAGCACCCACCCTCCTCACACAATTCATCCACTGCATATGGACTGATGGAACGTGCAAATCTGCATGCAAAAAAAAAACCACCAGTGAGTTATTGCCGCTAAATCGGCAATTCACGTCGATTAAATAAAAAACAAAATGTCACTTCTATTACCCAAAGGTATAGTTGTCCTCCTATGAATAGATGACAACTTGTCAACCCCTAGAACAAATCTACCGAGCATAACACATCGGTTCATTTTTGTCGCCGGCGTGAAGTCTCCCCTGTTCTGAGGTCGTTTACGATGGAGATAGATCATCCACGCTGATCGCACAGAGGCGTGGTTTCTTTACGATTGACAGTCGGAAAATATGGTTATTTTACGTGTGTTCGTGACGTCATAACAGGTGCTTGAATTGAAGGTGTGTCTTTGTGCCAGGTCATTTAGCACCAGCGATGATTTCAAGGAATCTGATTTTTCCAAGAATAACTGGCGACGGGAAATCGCAAATTTAAGCGTATATAATGGACAGACTGTATTGGTCAGATGGACAGCTACAAGCTGGAGAATCATTTGTCACTGATCAGAATGGAGTCGCTCTTTACGATGGCGATAATAAAGTAATTGAATAAGTTGACTCTCCCATTGTCGCGATATGTTTTGACTGCCGCCAGTCAATCTCTACCAGAGCGCACCAGTCATGCTTCCTTTCTGACTCTGTAACCGGCTGGGTACTAGTCAGTGTTTCTATATTTAGCATGGCATTTTCGAGCAAAAATGGCAAAACCCGATAGTTTTGTTGACGATTTTTGCAAGTTACTCGTCAAAATTGCAGCAAATTAGAACTCTTGTGTTTGACTTGCCGTTCGAGCTCTGACAATGTCGTACACATGCGTTTATACTTTCAAGGTAAATTCAAGTTGTCCCTGTGCGAAGTCGACCTCATACCGGTAGGAAGTCGCCACAGCGAAATTGAGCACCAGAGCAGTCGGTTCCATATAAAACAGAAGGGTACAGGACGTTTCGTACCATGGTCGTTTCGTACTTGGTCTTTTCGTACCATCTGGTCGTTTCGTACCATATTATTTGGTCGTTTCGTACCGCATTCTTTGGTCGTTTCGTACCATGTAAAAAATCAATTGGTCGTTTCGTACCGTGTGTTGGAAATGGGGAAACACGCTATTTTATATATATATATTATGTATGTATAATTATTCATGTTTTGGAATGTGGCGAAAGATCTTATTATATTTGCTTACATCGAATGTGAATAACAATCACGCTGACAATAGTATTCATCTGATTGACTGCGGGAAAGATCTTATGAGATGTTTTTACAACAAGTGTTAATACTAATCACGCTGTATAAACAAGAGGTGAGCTCTTACTGATTACCACTAATTACCACCTGGCTTCTTGATCACACCTTTTCGTGAGTTGTTTTTGCTGGAATCCTATAAGTAACATGAGATCCCCCATCATTTCATCATTCATCTCACAATCATGTCTGACTTTCTCTCCGACGTTAATTGTATAGACTGTTCCAGAGAGGTTCGTCCGCGTCAACACGGTCTTCAATGTGAAGGTTAGTACTCGTATAATTATACAATTTTATTTTGAACATCAACTTAACTTAATATGTAAAAACAATCTGTAAAATGTATATATATTATACATTTTTATTTTAAACATCAACTTAACTAAATAATTAAAAACAAATCTGTATGAATATTAATGTAAATGATTATTTATGACGAGTCAAATGTTGCTTTAACCAATATTGAAATTCATCAATACAGATATATACCAGTTTGTTATAACACTGAATTGTCTTTCCAGGTTGCCACAGATGGCAGCACCGTACATGCAGCACCGGCGTTAGTCTAGAAGTTTACCGATATGCCATAAAGACAGCGACGCCAATAGATTGGGTCTGCACCGCATGCAGCCAAACCACGACAGTCGAGCAGACGGTAGAAGATACGGCGATCGCAAACTTCGACATTGAAATGACAACGACGACTCCACCTCCAACCAGAATAGACCATTCGACCTTCGACATCGACGAAACGTTCAACCGGCCACACGACCACGATGAATCGTCAATACTGCTCCCAGAAACACAGCTGATGGAAACCGACGATTCACCATCGACTTTCAGACGGATCGACAACGGAACGAAAAGAGGCAAGCCAAAGCTAGTGTCCAGCGACGGATTCAGCTTTAGGCGACACCAATTTTTAAGTCTGGTTTACGAACATGTGGGGGGAAAAAAAGTAGATGCAGGAGGGAAAAAAAAAAAAAAAAAAAACTCTCACAACAGTATATTGGTTAAATTGAGGAGTTCTACCTGAATTTCACAATAATTATATATAAAATATGAATTTGAAATGTGTTTTTAATATTCAAATTTAATATAAACAGACATTTCTTGTCATAAAATAAATAAAAATAGAGACATGTATTAATAGGAAATTAGTGCATACTGCTCCAATCCACAAATTGTCTAGCCAGGCATATGCGAATATAATTTTAAAACCCTACCTTTTAGCTGAGTAACGTTGAACTATTATTCCCCATGCTTAATACTAGTACACTAATTAAAAAAAAAAAAAAATTTAAATTAAAAAAATTTAAAAAGATTTTTTTTTCCTTTTTTTTTTCATGGAATGGAACAAAAGTTGTCGGCGGTGTTCGTAAACCAGACTTAAATATTGGTGTCGCCTTACCGTGAAAAGACAGACCAGCAAGGCGACACATTGGTGGTGTTCTCATCGCCAAAAGACTGGAGCCTGCCCAGCTACCATCACAGAGAAAGATGATGTCTTCACCGCAGGCCCAAAACTCAAAACTGTTTGCGCTAACAGTTGTTGTCATTGCTGTTGAGTCGGCTGTACGTCCCATATTGTTGTGTAAAATAATGTTGTTAATGTTAATATGTTATTGTTATTTTAAAATAAAGAATAAAGTATGAAATTAATACTGTTTTCCCCCATTCCCAACATGGTACAACACACGGTACGAAACGACCAATTGATTTTTTACATGGTACGAAACGACCAATTGATTTTCTACATGGTACGAAACGACCAAACAATGCGGTACGAAACGACCAAGAAATATGGTACGAAACGACCAGATGGTACGAAACGTCCAGGTACGAAACGACCATGGTACGAAACGTCTAGAAGCCAAACAGAAACATTCCGTAGTCCTTTGGAGTATCTGGCTAACCTTATGATATACGTCTATAATTTTATAATAAATTAATTATAAATAAGTGAGATTCTGAGAATAATTAGCTAATGCAGTAATGGCTTCGTATGCTAAGCAGCAATCAACAGTACTTAGCAGCTTTCTTTCATTGTCTGGTAGCAACTGAAATTGTTTTATAACTAAGTCGCTGTCAGTGTCAGTGATGTTCATTGTGTTAAATTGTTTATATTATGAAAACATTGCGGTCATAGGATATTGTCGTCAACGATAATAAGGCCTAAAAAAAAAAAAACCTTTGTTTCCCCTAACCCGCCCGCACCTATTAAAACCTCCCGCACCAAAAAATTTAAATTTTTTTTTTTTTTCGAAAATAAAAGAAAATAGCTGCCGACGCTGTTTGTCTCAGTTCGTCGCTTTATAATAGGCCCCGTTTCTAATGACTCAACGTCCGTGCGCATTTCGTAAAATGGCGGCGCCCTCGGGAAATAAAAAATACATCGTTTTCGTTTAAATCTTCTAGTGATGAGCCGATAATCGGGAACGACAATCGGAATCGGCCGATTGTGGCCCATCGGATGACAATCGGTACTCGGGTTTCAACATCAGCATTTCCGATTGTCTAAATAGAAATCAGGTGCTTGTTTTTCTTCAATAAACTGTTTTAAAATATGATGATGTTTTGTTGAATAAATGACCAGTAAACATGGGGAAAGTGATTTACCAAACACAAACTTGATATACAGCCATCTCCTCTTCAATACACCGGCCGTACCTGTGTCTATGTTTGAACAATATATTACAGTGGGGATCGCCGGGAAGCACGTGACACTTTGGGTTAGAGCCAGGCTACGATGATGACGCCGTGATTGCGCGTAATCATAAATTATATGATGATGTACACATGGGACTCATGTACGCCGATACGTAACTTTATTGTTCGTCAACGTGTAGACATTTTGATTTATGTGTCAGACTATCAAAAATCAAAATGTATGCATACGCAACACAACAAATCTATCTATATAGTACACACATCGTAAAACAGGTATAAACTGTAGAAACCGAAAGTGCATGTCACGTGACATTTAATTGCGCAGCTGACTTCACTGTTTGTTCAATTAAATTGAGCATATTATAACATGTGTATCAGTTGTCAGGACGCAGGAATAAAAACTGTACAAGCATTATTAGTCAGATATTAAAGAAATTTATTTATTAATTTTACTATCTGTAATTAATCTTTTCAAAGTCTTTCACCCAACACAACTTTCCATTAATGATTAACTTTAAATAGTCGAAGACAATGTCATTCCATCCAGTCAGCCTCGTGTGACGTCACATATAGGTCACCACCAAATTCACCAATGATTATTTTGATGACCATGCCGAAATCGACAATCAAATCGTGTCTGCGAAATTGACATGAACATGGTGTAACTTGCAACTAGTTCAGTCGGCTCATTTCCTTTGATGTGATGTCTTTGAATTGGGGTCAAAGAAAAATGCCGTTTGATGAATTGTTATCAAAAACGGGCCATGGATACGTCGTCATGCACGTGGCTACATCAAACTTTCAAACTATTTGTTGTGGAATAGCCTAGAATACATGGTTAAGTTAATGCATTGCATCGTCGATACAATACATTACAATAAATACACACACGTACCGGTACCACAGCCTCTGCAGGACATGTGCCTGTATTCGATCACAAGTCCGCCCATGCCTACCTATATACTTACCCAAACGTATACTTATGTACCGGTATATATACTGTGTGCTGGCATATTACTACGGTTGTTGCTTGCTTCTAATTCTAAGTATTTTATAACACATATAACATATTCTGGTATAATTATTACAATAATCGGAATCGGCACCTGAATCGGCCGATTGTGATCTCAAATAATCGGCGCATAGCTCTATTTGACAATCGGCTCATCACTAAAATCTTCCATCAAAACAGGAATATTAACCTATGTCATGGCGTCACAAACCATGGTTAGCAGCAGTGTGTTAGGGCTAAAGTTTCTAAAATGTTCTCTCATGGACGCGGTAAACAAATTTACCGTAGTTTCACATGCTAAGAAGTTTTTACACGTGTATCAAGAACACCATACGTGTTTTACGGACAACGTTGTCGTTAAATGCAGTAGTTTGGACTTGGATTCAAAGGAAACGTTGAAAATGAGTGTTTTGTTGGCGATATTTTAAACACTTTTAAAGTGAAAATGGTAGCATATGTTGATATACCTGTAGGATATTTTTGATTGAATTGGTATTGAATATTTATTTTTTATTGTACTTTGTGATTTTAAATACAAATAAATACTATGCTATTCTATTTTATGCCTTGTGTCTTGCTGATCTCCTTCCAATATCATAATGAAGCTTCCAGCATTCAAATCATACCTGACATGTATGCATTCTCTTATATGGTCGACTCGCATATATAAGAGAATGCATTGGCACAGGGCCGTTCTGTTGGGTAAAGGGTTAATATATTAGGCTATTGAAGTGAGTGATATGCTTAATATAGTTTGAGGTAATCAGACCTTGTAATACAATAATAGTATGCACTTCACATTGTGTATTAAATGTCTCAGCCTTGTGCAATTTTGCGATATAATTTTTCTACAAAATACGCTGACCTGTTATTACAATAACCCCAACAAATGTAATATGATTTTGGCCTAATTTGGTGTCTGACTTCTGGTGGTTCTGGTCAGACTTTTTACCTGAGTTACAAAAAATTCAAAAGATTTTCTTCAAAAACCATGAGAAAACTTCATGAGAAAACTTAAGGGTTAGGTTCCTAATAGGGCATTTAAAATAATGGTAGGGTCGGGACGCGGCAGGAAAACCCCAACCACAAATATTTGTATTTTTGTTCGGGGCATTAATTGAAGAGACACATGGTAAGCACTAATATTTCTGATCATTAATTTAAAAACAAATTCAATGATTCTTTCTTTTCAGACTAACTTCAATTTTGGGAATTTGTCCCTGACGACGCACAGAATACTTTGGAGAGACAGGCAGAACAGGGTATGTATGCCTGTTGAGATTACAATATGCCAAGGTCATCATATAGGCTATTAGATGCTGATAAGTTGTACGATGATACAGGTATAGACTTGGATTTGGACATTGTTCTCCATGTTTATACATGTACATGTGTATGTCCTTTATTGTTTTTTAAAAGTCTTATTCTTGTTGAGCTCTTATATATCTAAGTTACTATTAGTATTTTAGTAAACATCTAATTTAATATTAGTAGCTTCAAATTTGAACAATTAATTGAAATAAAAGCATCTGCACACACAACTGCACATGTGATGGACAGCAGGCCTGAGTTTAGTGTGCCTGTCCCCTGACGGTGAATTTAGTGACGCTACTAGTATCCCGCATAGCAGACTAGCATCACCAAATTCACTCTCTGTGGACTTCATTCTGCATGGCCTCATCTTCTATGGGAGACATAGACTCAGATTTAAGTTCCCAAATGGTGAATGCAGTGATGCTAGCCTGCAATGTTATCACTAAATTCACCCTCTGGGGACCTCATTCTGCAAATGACAGGCACACTAAACTCAGGCATTGGAATGTATAATTGTTGATGTTCATAACACAGGATCCTTATTAAATAGGCTTAAGTGGGATGATGGCAATACTTTGGAGATCTGTGGCACTGCACTTGAACCATCTTCCAAATTTCATAAATGCAGTTGGAGACTGCAGCATCACCAGTTGTCAAGTCTGAAAATAGCGTCTGTCGTTTGCAGAATGAGGTCCCCAGATGGTGAATTTAGCATCCGCACAGTGGGCTAACATCACAAAATTCACCATCTGGGGACCTCCTGCTTAGGCCTCATCTTCACCAACTTCAACTGGGGAACTTCAATCTGATCCTAGGTCTCCCACAGCAGTTGAGGCCTAAGCAGAATGCGGTTCACAGAGGGTGAATTTGGTGATGCTAGGCACCTGAGAGTAAACTGTTGTGTATTCTCTTACTTACAGAATTGTGTTTTGGCCCTACCTTTGTCGCTGGTTGTCTGTACAGAATTTCAGAGCTCTGGATTCACTAAGAGGTAATTACATACCATAAATATTAACCCTTTCTTATACTAAATACTCATTGATGAGTACATGTAGGTCCCTTAGGTTATGTTCAGATAATAACTTCATTATAAGTTCAACAATAGGTCATTTGTTGAACTTGTTATCTGAACATTTCCCACCGATAATAGTAATCCTTCTGCATCATCTGCTCATTTTTTCAAATGAATAATAGACCATTTCAGTATATACTGTTATAACTGAGTAGGAGAATTAATGTAGTATAGAAATTGTTAACCTCACAAGGTTCATTTTAGGCATCATTTAGTACATGCATTTATGTTGTCGGACAGAGGCAGGGTTTAGGTTTTAGGTTTTATGAGTTGTCAGAGCTTCTTTGTTATAATTTTATATTTCTACAGAATATAAGCAGATTTTTGTCTGACAGTTTAACAAACAATAGCCTAATGCTGGACTGGAGTCAGTAATCCAAAAATTCTAATCGCAGTAATCTAGTTGCTTCTGGGTCCAAAGAAGCTCAACTTGTTATATATACCAGCATAGTTAGTGTGACACTACATCAAAGAAGTGAGTGCAAAATAAAATGTTTTCTTGACCTTGTACTTAGGCGGAACCTGGTATTTGTCAAAACTACTATGGCAATTTGAAATGTGTGTTTCCTTCATATTGCTCTAAAAGAATTTTTTTACTCTAGTGACTTGAATGAAACAAGCCTGCAAATAGTGTGTCTGTCAATTGCAGAATGAGGTCCCCAGAGGGTGAATTTAGTTATGCTACCCCGCACTGCATGCTAGCATCACCAAATTCACCCTCATTCTGCTTAGGCCTCATATTCTGGGAAGTATCTATAGTTTCAAATTAACATTGTTTTTAGTTACATTTTCCCTTATGGAAAGTTTCTATTATCCCCTAATTTGCAGAAGATAGAATGCATAATCGAGGTGACTCATGGATGAACATCACCAACTTCAACTGGGGAACTTTAATCTGATCCCAGGTCTCCCATAGCTCTAAATTCACCCTCTGGGGACCTCATTCTGCAAATGACAGACACACTATTTACAAGCTTGGAATGAAATATACATTATGTTTTGTCGATATTGCATGAAGCTATTAATTTTCTTACTTTCTTTCAGTGCTAAAGTTGTTGCTCATGTGAGCAAGTGTCCAGACAATAAACAGTCCGGCCCAATGTCCAGCAGTTCATTTGATTATGTCAGATTCTCATTTAGAGAGTCCGGAGAAAGAGAGGTATTACTGAAGTAGTTATGTACATGTATCTGTATTTATTACATGATCCTACCCTTATTCCATTCAATAAACCCATTCTATAAATTTTTATATGAAACTTTCATTGCATAACAGGAATATAGTGCCAGGTGACCTTTGACTTCCGGTTTGTCTTCTGTTTACATTCCCGTACATTACATCTCAAAATACTATGGCGTCCAATATTTTTTCCAACAAACTCAAATGAATGAAAAGTTATTTCATTAAATATATGCCATTAAATACACCAAAGAGTCTATTTATCTGGGACTATATCTTTACTCTGACAAACAGTGCATAGTTACATGAAATGTCATCGCAGGCCTTTTTTAGAAGCTAATGTTAGTTTCACGTCCCATAAATTTTGTTGATTTAAGGTTTATCAATGTTTTGGATCATGTAATATATAGAATCTACAACTTGTCCCCAGTTTATAGCAGAATGTACTAAACTAAAACTCGTCCCGTAAATTAGGTCTGGGTCTCGTGAATGGCTCGGTCCAGACATAATTTACTAGACAATTTTGTATATTCCGCTATAAACTGGGGACGAGTTGTAGATCCTCTATTTATGCACATGGGTCTCATCATATTTCTGCTTGCAGACTGATAACTGTAATATTTCAAGGGTGACGTTGGTGGTTTCTTTTTAAATTAAAATAATTTTGTTCTGTTTTCTATTGTTATTAGTGAGTTTGGCCTAAAATGAAACTACTAGTAGTCTAGTATATCCCCTTTCCCAGCATTAGTTAGCCTATAACTACTAACATATAAACACCACACAATATACCCTGGCCAGGTAATTAGTGTTTCACAAAGAACTGTTCTTACCTTCTACTGTGGTACGTTGGAACAATCTTTCAAAATGCAGAAAAATTCAAATGCTATGTGAATCATGATATTATTAAGACTTTTGTGTCCATTAATGGACTGAAAAACTTTAGGTTTGATAGACAGGTATTACTTTTTCCTAATTGTTTCAACAATGCAGTCAGCACTTTCTGCACAAGTTACCATGTTCACTCATTTTCAAGCATGTCAGTACACTGTATATAAAAAAAACTCAAATTTTCAAATTATTTTTGATTATTAGCTCAAATGGTCATAATTTGGTCACATGGACACAGGTGATTAATTATCTTAAATGTCCTACAATTTTTCATGTGTGACATCGAATGTAGCTATAGGTAATGCACCACTTCAGCCCATCAACAATACACTCTTTGTTGCAGTTCTTTCGGTGCCTTGGTGAACAGTTGAAGAAGAAACAATGGCAGTCCCTCCCACCAGCTGCAACTCAGGTACTATCCAATGAAACCTCACTACTGTCAACCTTCACTCTCACTGACAATATGTCAGGATATTCTGAAGATCAGCCTAAAAATTAGTCTAAGCTGCTGTAAGCTGGCTGATAAAATTTACTGATGAACAAAAGTAAACTAGCAAATTGCCTTTCAATGAAAAGCAAATATACAGAAAGAGGGCCACTTAATAGTGTCAGGCTACTTTAAACTTACGATGTTATGGAACAAAATAATAACCCTTTCAATACTAAGTACTCATTGATGAGTAGTTATTCCTTAGAAAATGTTCAGATGATTGAAAATCTTCTTGAACAACAAAACTAATTTTTTTTTAGATTTTAAAAGGTGATTATGACCTGAAAAGTTAAACCCTTAAAGGTGGTTGATAGAGCAAATGGAGTAACTGAATGCTACGTCACATATCACAGCGCAGGTCATGGAAAGGTTTCTGGAAGCCACTCAATGTTCCTTCTGACCTCCCTCCTAGGATATCATGCAATCAGTTTCAAAGATGTCTGAAAACCAGTGCGTGGGCTAGAATGGGTGTGGGTGGGGTTTGGAGGTCTCTTGGAGTGGTCTCTGACTATTTTTGCCAAATTGCTGTGATCCCAGGCATCCCCAAACAAGACAAACCCAGACAGAAAATAATATATTTATATTCTGCACCCCCCACCAATGCTATGTAAAAGAGAGAGATATAACTCACCCTGGACTATATAAACAAATAGAGACATCACTGATTAAATATTTGTTCATGTACATGAGATGTTATATATTGAGATTTGAATAAAAGTTTATTTAAAAAAAAAAATAAACATGTCTTTTGCAGCATAAACAGAGAGCAGCTGGGATTGTTGGCATTGAGCGGAAAATAGAGCAGAAGAACCTTGCGACAAGCAAGAACATCACAGTGGCTTTCCAAGATCTCAAGCAACTCATTGATAAGGTGATTAGTTCCGTAAACGTGTTTCATTAAACTTCTGGAGGATCTATTTTACAAAACTTGCAAGAAGTCTAGTGCTAAACAAAAACATTAATCATGATGTTATGATGACATCACATGCTGTCATCTCCTTACTGAGTTAATCGTGCATGTACACATGTGTTGTGGGGCAACATTTAATAGCACATTGAGATTGTTTATATAGATGAATTACTGATGTAATATGGTCACAGATAATTCTTTACTCCTTATGAAACATTGCAATATAAAAAACACATTTTATTGGTTTAAAAGTTAAATGTAAGTAATTTTTATTTGCAATGTCGTTAAAGATGCATTCAGTGTTCCAGCTAATTTTTCGAAACCCTTTTCATGGTTTATTTAGATTTTTTAGTTTATAATATATCACGTTTGAACTTTGGAGAGAGAACTGCTACATGAAAGGCGATAATTTGTTTTAAAATTTTCTATGCATTTATTTCATATTATGTTTTTGAGGGACACCTACAATTAATTTCTTACCAAAACAACTGACCAAAATGATATTCTTTGTTAATTGTAGATCTAGGTTATATGTCATATTTTGTTTTCAACAGAAAAAGCAGAAAACAATGTTAAATTGGATTTTGTTATGTTGTTGGTGTAATTGGATGTTTGGAAACCTGAATACATCTTTAATATTTTTATTCTGATATATGGAACATTCAAAATTTAAAATAACAAACCAACCAAGAAACCTAGACAAATTATTTGCTCCATTTCAGTTACCGGTAGCTAATTCTCAATCTGTAATTGACTTTCTGCCTTAATAGTTGTAAAAATATAATATTTCAATGTAAGGATTTTTTTGTATTGCAGGCAAAAGAAATGGTAACTTTATCCAAGTTAATAGCAACAAAAATTAAAGACAAACAAGGAGACATTACAGAGGACGAGGTATAAATGTATTTTATTAAGTAGTCTGGCACAAAAATTCTTTTTGTTCAGCTGTGAGGTATTGTCAAACTCAAAGAAAAGTATGGTTAATAAGAATACTATTAATTGATGCATTAATTAATATGGTTCATTCTGAAGTAAATTGCACTTTACATCATTGTTATTATGATTCATAATAGTCGTCAGATATGTAGACAGAAAACAATTGGCATCTGGATCGAGAATCGTTTATCAAACGAGATGCGGATGGCACATGGATATATTTCTTGAGAGTCGAAAGCTAGAGTGAAATGTGACTTAGTTTGTCTGCAACAAGTCTGATTAAAGATTCGAGATTCTAATACTTATTTTGTTTTCTGTATTTATTCTTCAACCTTTTATGATGTGAGCCCAATCCTTGACTGACTTCCATTACTTGTATTTTCAATTAATTCTGTCATATAAACCGGTTGAATATTGAGACATCAATGGAAACTTCAGTTTATGGGCATGCAATATATAGTGCGAATCAAAATTCATATGGATTGGATCAACGGGGTGACCGCTCAATGGGAGCTATCCAATTATTATGAATTTCGTTGAAAAACATGGTCACCAGCAGCCTTCTTGGATTTTGACTAAATCCTTTGATACACTTTACAGGCCACATCCCTCATCCGATCGTCACCAAACTTACTATGGATTCTCAGGGTGACCTCTGGATGGGAGCTTATCATTTTTCCGAATTCTGTTAAAAAACATGGCCACCAGTGGCCATCTTGGATTTTTGACGAGATGTTTTGATGTTTTGACGAGATGTTTTGATGTCACAATTTTGGGGTGGCCCCAAATATATCCTGTTCATGTAGGTACTAAGAACAAGTCTCCACAACAACTGAGGCCCACACTCACTTGGCAAGAGTGGTTGATGCTATTTATTATCTGCTGCTATCTGAGCTCAAACGTATAACAATTAATGCCATAATGTAATGCTGACCGATGTATCTGTCATGCTTCCTCGTATTAATTTCAGACAATTAAGTTCAAGTCATACTTGCTGAGCATGGGTATACCAGATCCTGTAACTCGAGAGACACATGGAACAGGTACCAAATATTACCTTGAACTAGCCAAGCAAGTGGCATCTGTGCTTGATAAACCTCTTCAGGTAGGTAACTCTATTTAAAAATGGATAAATTAATGTCTCTACAATTGAGAAATACTTTTTGGTTTGAGTTTATTCAACGGATACCTAATTAAAGAGAAGCGAAACACTCTGCTGTGATATTCTAACACACACAGCATATAAGCTTATTAAACACATGTTATTTTCATCAATTTTGTTTCAGAATTGGTAATACACAATGTCATTCTTTTATCAAAATTATGCCTTAACTCTTTGTTTGAAGAATAATTCCTGTTGTTGATCAGTCATTAATTTGTACAAATGATGAACCTAATAGTTTCATTTTTGTGTATCTCACATGTGTAGTTTTACGAATGGACATATTAAGTGATGTTTTTTAAGGTTATGCCAATAGTTGAATTAGTTGAATGTTACTTTCTTCAAACTGGTATAGTTGCTGTATAGTTTTTATACATCAGTATTTAATCCAGGATCAATTTGCTAGATGTGACAGAAGTATCAAAATTCACACACAGGGTCCACACTGGACCAAATTTTACATTTGCCAAATATTTTTTGTGAAATTCTTTTAGAATTTGCCAAATTCTATCAGTTTCTGCAACATTGGGTCCTATATTTCGACAATCACTGTTTGATCAACTTTTTATATCGATAAGAAAGCAGATAATTATTAATAATTCTCTCCTCTCTACTGAGATTTATCATTGAACGATAAACCGCATACCCAAAAATTTAATTGTAGAAGGTTGCTTCTTCAGAAGTGCACATCAAAGCAAAGAGGATTAGCTGTGTAAACACTGTAACAATATAAATCAGTAATCCCTCCAGCCATCGATACTATAATGCTATCAGATTAAGTCCATCTTTATAGAGGTGTTAACTTTTGCTAAACCTTATAAAAACACAACTAATACAATTATATTTATATGTTTCTTGAAATGAATGGTATTGATTGACCAAATTTTTTCAATTTTCTTGATGACTAAAAAGTGACTTGCTAAAACTTTTTCTAAATGAAAATATTTTTTGCCAGATGTGAATAATTTTTGCCATTGGCAGCGCGAATCGTGTTCACACAGAGTCTTAAATAGTGTGCCGTCTTTCCATCTACTCTGGCTTTTATTCACAAGCAGTAGACAATAATACTCAGATGTCTTTTAATTGTGACACTCTTCATAATGATGTGTATTTGACCTTTAACTCTTGACCTATTTATAGGAGTGTGGTGGTATGATGACACTGACCGATGCTTACTGCCGACTGAACCGAGCGAGGGGTATGGAGGTTAGTTGAACACCATGAAGAAAGAATATTATTTATTCTACCCCCTCCCCACAATGCTTATCAAGTTTAGAAGAATACCATGACTATATCACATGCAGGGTATGTGTCGGCGTGTCTTGCGCTGCATGAACATTCATGCAAACATGATGATGATGATGATGACATCTATTGTGTGCAACTCATGATGAAGATAAATAAGCCATGTCAGAGCCTACTACAGTAATGCTCTAATTAATCGACCTCTTAACCACAGCAGAATTATGGATAACTTTTCAGGATTTAGTCGGAAATATGGCTTGTTGCCATTCATCGGAAAGCTCTCCTCGAGAGCTTTCCGATGAATGGCAACAAGCCATATTTCCGACTAAATCCTGATAAGTTATCCATAATTCTGCTGAGGAGAGCTTTCCGATGAATGGCAACAAGCCATATTTCCGACTAAATCCTGAAAAGTTATCCATAATTCTGCTGTGGTTAAGAGGTCGATTAATTAGATATTACTGTATATATTAATATTTTAGAGGTGTAGGATAATAATGACAAATAATGAATACATTTACACGAGTGTAAATCTAGCCATTCCATTACAACAGCCATCGAATAGACAATAATGAATTTTGAATTCCTATTTGGGGGAAATGTTCAGACATTAAGTTCAACATAAGTGGCCATTGTTGAACTTATTATTTTAACATTTCCTAAAGGGACTACTCATCAATGAGTATTTAACCCTTTACCCAACAAACCGGCCAAAACCGGCCAAATAAAGCTTCAACAGCCTAAAATATCTTCGGTCTGTCTCAATAGAACCATACAAATATGGATATCATTGGAACCGGCTCCTTGACCACATTGTGGTAGTTACAGTTATGCCCTGTGCCAATGCATTCTCTTATATATGCGAGTCGACCATAGGTCGCCTCGCATATATAAGAGAATGCATTGGCCTAAAAAAATACTTTTTTTTTAACACTTTTTACCATTTTTTCTTACATTCTTTAACAATTTTATAATTTTTAATGTGTTAAGCCAATGCATTCTCTTATATATGCGAGGCGACCTATGGTCGACTCGCATATATAAGAGAATGCATTGGCACAGGGCCCTTCTGTTGGGTAAAGGGTTAATAGAGAATGGCTTAAGAACAATAGAATTGGGATAACCAACCAAGATAGAATCGGTTAATTAATATGTTTGTATGTTTTGCAGCTCCTTTCACCAGAAGACTTACTGAATGCCTGTGATATGATAGATGGTCTAAGGTCCAGTATCAGGTATGATGTGCTCAACAAGGGTATAATAGAAACTGATGTCCCTTTATTCAACTGAAGTTAAATTCACCATGATTCACCCGCACAACATCCAAAATCTCATTCATCATTTCATGACAGCCCTGAGTTAGGCAGCTAGGTCATTTATGTTGAAATTGAAATGATATTGATAAAGATGTAGGTGTGATAAATGACAACTGATTTTGTTTTAGGGCTAGGGTTGATGTCAGACCTGTTACTTCTCACGGATTCGCCGTGAGACTCCCGCTTTCACCATGCATGTCACGGTGACACGGCGACACCTCCTAATCTCACGGTTTGAAACAATCTTCTCAAACAAAAAAATAATAAAAAGTTACTTTCGTTTTCATTGTACTATAACGCGGTAAGCGAGAATATGCGAGACTACCTGGGTGTGATTGTTTAGCATCCGGTGCAGTCACTGCTGTTACGCAATGATAACGCTATGTGCCGCGGGTAATTAGTCTGGCAATAAATGGTTTGTCACCCACATGTTTTAACAAACAAAGGATGAATGTGATGAGCAACATCACGTTATAAAACTAATATTATCTACGCCAGATTGTTTCATATTGGATTGCAAACAAGCTTTATGCGTGACCCCTATATATGGTCATTTATATATATCTCAGTAAATTGGCGACAATACATTATATTTTTGAAATGTCTGATTCTGCGGAAAGACCGTCTAAACGCCGACGATACGATTCAAAGTTGAAGGACTCGTGGTCTCTTGAAATGGTATGTTAAAAATCAAAAGAAACATATGTTCTGGATTTTAAACTTTACAAGTCCGTTCCTGAATTGTACTTTTTAACACGACAGTTGCCGTCGGAAATCTCGTGAGATTTAAATGAAACCGAAAGTAGTTTATAATTGTTGATACGTCGTGGCCTGCAATATTTTCTCTATAAATGGGACAATAAAATGTATAACTGCACAATAACTGTTTTCCTGAAGAATACTTTGTTAATTGTTATCAAACTTGCATGTTTCTGTGTGACAGATAATAAGAATTTTTTATTTTTTTTTTCCTTTATTGAAACTAAAAAAATGCAAAAGGAGTCCAATTATTTAAAATCTCCCGGACGGTGACCCCAATCTCACGGAAACGAGTGACCAATCTCCCGGAAAATATTTTTTGAGGGTAACAGGTCTGGTTGATGTACTAGGAAAATTAGGAAATATTGTGGCTAAAAAGCCAAATTACAAAGTTTGAAATTAACCCTTTCTATACTAAATGGATTTTCCCATCAGTTAAAAAGTAAACATTGGAATGGTCTATTATCCATTTGGGGGGAATTAAGGAAAAATGAGCAGACGACATACAGTCAAAATGATAACACAATTGCTGCATAATTCATATTCATTGGAATTCTGGGGTCATTTGTTGAACTTATTATCTGATAATTTCCTAAGGGATAATTACTCTTCAATGAGTCTTTAGTATAGACAGAGTTAACTGAATACTACAGTTATTGATATTTAATTATATTTCAGTATTCAGTTAGCGGTGAATCAGAAGCATTTGATAAATTTCTTGTGAACGTTTGACTGATATTTTTTTATCAAGTGTTTGGAATTATTTATTTCTTCATCATGTAATTTGCTCCAAGTTAAATCTGTATTATCTGTTACTAGGTTTAAAGAGTTTGACAGTGGAGTTATGGTGCTACAGTTACGGTCACATAGTGATGAGGAGGTTATATTACAAACTACTAAACATGTAAGTCAACCATTAGATATCAAATACTGTTAACAATGTTTGGTGTCGAGGGGTTTCAAACAGGACTTAAAATGTTCTGAAATTTCTACTTGTCACATTTTACAAGTAGAATTATTTCTTAACCCTTTACCCAACAGAACGGCCCTGTGCCAATGCATTCTCTTATATATGCGAGTTGACCATAGGTCGCCTCGCATATATAAGAGAATGCATTGGCTTAAAGGGGTACTGTACCCAAGATGTTGTTGTTGGTTTCTATAATCCCCGAGTCGGAGAATAAGGTAACAACTTTTCCATTTTTTGAAAGTATGTTGAGTACGAAGTATTGTTACGGATGGCAAATTTACCGGAATGCAAAAATACAAATTGTCGTTGTCGAGTAATTTTTGTACAGTTTTCAACCAAATGAATCAAATAAACATAGTATATGCTTAGTAGTCCCATATACTCATTTAAGTTAGTGTATGGTCACTAGTCAATGAGTGGCTTGGGTTTTCTCCCCGTATAAGCATAATGTTTCAAACGATCGTGTGTGCAATTGTTTTATTAATCCAGTATCCCTCAATTATAATTTGATTACGTTTTGTACACGGAAATTCCAATTTTAAAAGACGCCATTTTATGGCTGGAGCCATAAAATCAATTTATATTAAATTATTAACTTTTAAATTATTAAATTTTAAGATAGCCTATTAACCTGAGCGTTTACAGAATACATCTTCGACTCAAATTACTTATATTTCTATATAGTATCGATACTAGATCGTTGTTATCACCGGGAATTTATTGAAAATGGCGTACAGTACCCCTTTAACACATTAAAAATGATCAAATTGTCAAAGAATGTAGAAAATATTATAAGAAAAAATGGTAAAAAAGAATTTTTTTAGGCCAATGCATTCTCTTATATATGCAAGGCGACCTATGGTCGACTCGCATATATAAGAGAATGCATTGGCACAGGGCATAACTGTAACCATCACAATGTGGTCAACGAACCGGTTCCAATGATATCCATATTTGTATGGTGTTATTGAGACAGACCTAAGATATTTTAGGCTGTTGAAGCTTTATTTGGCCGGTTTGTTGGGTAAAGGGTTAACTATCGCCTGAGATTGATGCCTGTGCATACCCTTATACCTATTATACTACTTATTCTTGCCTATAAAACTGATGTCGTGATATGGCCTACCAGCTGAAATGATGACAAACACCAATGAATCCAACTGAACCTCTATATAATCTCTAAACCTCTATATAATCTCTGAACCTCTATATAATCTCTGCAGCTAACTTTCAGTTAGTTAGACTGTTCTAAGATAGAGGAACATTATTTTGTCTCAAGCTATTGACAGTTACTATAGAACTCTTTCTGTCAATTCATAAGGCAATACAAGATACGTAACTCTTCAAAACTATTATGTCTTCAGGACATGAATATTTTGCACAAGCCTGCAAATAGTGTCTGTCATATGCAGAATGAGGTCCCCAGAGGGTGCATTTAGTTACGATATCCGCACAGCGGGCTAGCATCACTAAATTCAAGGCTTATATTTCGGCGAGAATCCAAATCTAGATTCTTGTAAATATTCTCGCAAATTACCCTGGATTCTCGTGAAAAAGTATGTATGGATTCTCGCAAAATCAGATGAAATATATGGCCTGAAATTCACCCTCTTTGAACCTCATTATGCTTAGGCCTCAACTGCTATGGGAGACTTAGGATCAGATTGAACTTCCCCAGTTGAAGTTGGTGATGTTCAACACAGTTCACCCATTAGACATCCTGATTATGCATTTGATCTTCTGCACATTAGGGGATATGCAAACTTCCCGGAAGGGAAAATGTAACTAAAAACAATGTTAATTTTAGACTATAGATACTTCTCAGAAGATGAGGCCTAAGAAGAATGAGGTCCCCAGAAGGTGAATTTTGTGATGCTACCCCACTGTGCAGGATAGCATCACTAAATTCACCCTCTGGGGACCTCATTCTGCAATTCACAATATTTGCAGGCTTGATTTTGCAGATCATCAGTTTGTGGTGTAAAATCAGCTGTGTGGTGTGATTTCATGGAAAATGTGTGTATTCCATGGTCAAACAGAGATGTACATGTTTTTCCGAATACCGGCTTGAAACACCAGGCCTGGGCAGGTCGTGTTTTCATACATTCGTTTTAGGTTATATAAAATTGCTAGATTGATCATTCTCATCCCTTCCTGACCCTATTTTGGTCCCTTTTTCAAATTTATTTATTCTGATAATACATGTCAACGCCAAATACATGTTCAATGCCATGATTTTGATCAAAGTTGGTCACAGCCAGTAAAGAGTATAGTGATATATTAAAAGGATTTTTGCCTTTACATTACTACTTCTGTTCATTGAGATGGCACCCCCACAGCTTATGAACAGACCGGATAGAGTATTATCTGAAATATAAATGGGGCTATGGGCACAGAAATCATTCTTAATCATCAGAGTAGCTCGGTAGACAGAGCTACTTCTCAGTTTTAAGGTTACTAGTTTATTCATTTAGATAATGATGTTTGAGGAAGATATGCCCGTAATGGTTTGTCGGGCATCCATTTGCAGGTTTGTTAGTATGCTGTTGTGACTGTCAAAATTCAAACAAAAAGTGGGCTGCTTTTGTTCAAATTTGCTGTGAAAATTCTCTGGGTGACTGGGATTAAAATGTTAAGAGCTGTATGATCTAGTGGCTGTTAAAATATTTAAAGTGTTCGATTGAGCACTTTCAATGGCTTTTTATCTTTAAAAATATATCATTAATCCTTCTTGACATCTTAAAGAGATGTGAGCATTAACACTGGTTTATATCATGTTTTAGTGTTAAATAAGCTCTTTTTGGTGCTAAATGTAATAATATAAAAATCATGGTAGTTGTCATCCTGTTAGCTACTTCAGTTCGTTGACATGTCACCCCACAGCTTGGGGACAGACCAGATGGAGTATTATCTGAAATCTGCTTGGGGCTGTGGGTACAGAAATCATTCTTAATCATCAGGATACCTCGATAGACAGAGCTACATCCCGATGTTTAAGATTACATTTCATTAATTTAAAACTATTTGACAAACATCAGTAGTGATTTTTTTTGGAAGATATGCCCATCATGGTTTGTTTGGTATCCATGTGCATGTTTGGTATGTTGTTTATGATCTGTAAAAATGCAAACAATAGAAAGAGTGCTGATTTTGTTCAAATTTGCTGCTAATATTCTCTGGGTGAGTGGGATTCAAATTGTAGGGGCTGTATGGGCTAGGTGTTGATTAAACAGACAGAACAGATCCTGCATCTTAATCTAGAATCTTTTATCGAATGAGTTGCAAATGATGTAAAGATATATTTCGTGAGAGCTCAGCTCATGCTAAATATAACTATGCACAGTCTGCAACGAGTTTGATCAAATATTCCAGATTATGATGCCAGTTGTGTTATGTATTTATTCTACACGGTTGTGTCAGATAAGTTCAATCCTTGACTGTTGCCTTCATTGATACGATAGCTACCTCTATTGTGATTTAAGTCTGACGAATAACTAGTAGCATTGATCGGGGCATCACCTGAAGCGTATCATTGACGTAATGTACGTCATTATTATGTCAACAAGAATAGTTCCTGCTTGTATTCCACTAGAGGTGTACAATAATATGTATTTAATGTATGTGATTCCATTGAAATCATGTGCGTCACGTCAATGGGGTGGAACAAATGTTTATATAGTTCAATTAAGCACAAGCAATGGCTTGTGTATCTAAAAAATATAATGATTACCTATTCATTCTTAAAATTTTAAAGAGATGTGAGTGTTAACACCAGTTTCTATCATGTTTTAGTGCTAAAAACCTGTAAGCTATTTTTGGTGCTAAATGTAATAATATAAAAATTATGGTAGTTGTCATCCTGTTAGACACTTCAGTTCGTTGACATGTCACCCCACAGCTTGGGGACAGACCAGATGGAGTATTATCTGAAATCTGCTTGGGGCTGTGGGTACATAAATCATTCTTAATCATCAGGGTTCCTCGATAGACAGAGCTACATCCCGATGTTTAAGATTACATTTCATTATTTTCAAACTATTGACAAACATTGTGAAAGATCTTTTTAGGAAGATATGCACATCACGGATTGTCTGGCATCCATTTGAAAACATTTACTCATTTCATGTAATATTGATTATGTTGATTATTGCAGCTTGATCAGACAGGATCGATGTAATAGTGATTGTGTTGATTGATTGATTGATTGTTGCAGATGGATCAGACAGGATCGATGTAATAGTGATTGTGTTGATTGATTGATTGATTGATTGTTGCAGATGGATCAGACAGGATCGGTGTAATAGTGATTGTGTTGATTGATTGATTGATTGATTGTTGCAGATGGATCAGACAGGATCGGTGTAATAGTGATTGTGTTGATTGATTGATTGATTGATTGTTGCAGATGGATCAGACAGGATCGGTGTAATAGTGATTGTGTTGATTGATTGATTGATTGATTGTTGCAGATGGATCAGACAGGATCGGTGTAATAGTGATTGTGTTGATTGATTGATTGATTGTTGCAGATGGATCAGACAGGATTGATGTAATAGTGATTGTGTTGATTGATTGATTGATTGATTGTTGCAGATGGATCAGACAGGATCGGTGTAATAGTGATTGTGTTGATTGATTGATTGATTGATTGATGCAGCTGGATCAGACAGGATCGATGTAATAGTGATTGTGTTGATTGATTGATTGATTGATTGTTGCAGATGGATCAGACAGGATCGATGTAATAGTGATTGTGTTGATTGATTGATTGATTGTTGCAGATGGATCAGACAGGATCGGTGTAATAGTGATTGTGTTGATTGATTGATTGATTGATTGATTGTTGCAGATGGATCAGACCGGATCGATGACGGCAGACGAGTACTCACAGCTTGCTGGCATTTCTGTGATTCTCTCTAAAGAAAGGTGCGTAACTCTGTTTATTACATGTTCCTACCCATATTCCATTCAATAAACCCATTCTATAAATTGTGATATTAAAAGTTCGTTTAATAACAGGAAATAGTGCCAGGTGACCTTTGACTTCTGGTTTGTCATCTGTTTACATTCCGTACGCTATGTCTCAATATGCTATGGCTTCCAGTATATTTTCAGCAAACTACAATGAATGAAGAATTTGAAAAGTTATGTCATTAAATATATATGCCATTAAATACGCCAAAGTATCTTTATTTATCTGGGACTATTTCTTTACGCGGGCAAACTACGCATAGTTATGTGAACGTCATTGCATGCCTTATAGATGCTGGTGTTAGTTTTGCGTCCCATTTGTCGATTTAAGTATGTTTTGCCGAGGTTTTGGATCATGTTAAAAATAGAATCTACAACTCGTCCCCAGTTTATAGCGGAATTTACAAAACTCGTCCAGTAAATTAGGTCTGGATTCGTTTTGTAAATTCTGCTATAAACTGGGGACTAGTTGTAGATCCTCTATATCTCCTCTACTGGGCATGACTGATACCCATGTTTGATAATATCTCCTGTGATGGGCTCAACTGATTCATATATTAGATTATAACTCTAAAACTACTCTGATAGGTCAACTGGTTCATTCATTATACCTCCATCCCAAAAGATGGGTGGTATACTGGATTACATGCGTCTGTAGAGCCATCCGTGTGTCCGTCCGCTCATATATCTCAACCATGGGTTATTGTGATCTCGATGAAATTTGGTATGCAGGTTTGGCATCAGGAGGTCTTTCAACGGAGCATTCTCTTATATATGTGAGGCTCCCTATGGGAGAATCGCATATATAAGAGAATGCACTGGCACAGGATCTTTAATGCTGCACCAGCTTAGCTCCTGTCATGAAAGGGATAAGGACCCACATTTGTTCAGTCGTGTTATGTTGAGATAGTTTCATATGAGATAATTTTGTTATGTTCTTGGTGTTTTTCAGGTTGTTGTTAACAGAGAAAAATGGTAAATTGTGTCGAGATGAGACAGTTGAAGGACTAAGATTTTATCCAAATAAGTTTGTGACTGCAACGTGATAGAAGTGATTCATAATTATGTGATTGATGTGTGCTTATGATTTGCACATGGGATACACAGATAATGTATTCACAAAGCCTAGCATGGAATGGTTATTATGATTACAGAAGTCGGAATAACCTGGTATCCATGATACAGCTCTACCATCTGTCCATAACCTGGTATCCATGGTTACAGCTCTACATCATCTGTCCATAAACTGGTATCCGTGGCACAGCTCTACATCGTCTGTCCATAACCTGGTATCCATGGTGCAGCTCTACCATCTGTCCATAAACTGGTATCCATGTTTACAGCTCTACATCGTCTGTCCATAACCTGGTATCCATGGTACAGCTCTACATAGTCTGGCCATAAACTGGTATCCAATGGTTACAGCTCTACCATCTGTCCATAACCTGATATCCATGGTGCAGCTCAACCATCTGTCCATAAACTGGTATCCAGGGTTACACCTCTACCATCTGTCGATAAACTGGTATCCATGGTTACAGGTCTACAATCTGTCCATAAACTGGTATCAAAGGTTACAGCTCTACAACATATTTGCTGCTGAACGATCATTAGCCTCTTCTAACTCCATTACAGTAATGCTCTAATTAATCGACTCCTTAAACACAGCAGAATTATGGGTAACTTTTCAGGATTTAGTCGGAAATATGGCTTGTTGCCATTCATCGGAAAGCTCTCGGGGAGACCTGTCCGATGAATGGCAACAAGATTTTTTATCTAATTTGTTGATGTAAATCTAAAAGGTTTCTGATATTTTGCTGTAAATTTTATAGCCTTCCTGTTCCAGAAAGTTTGAACTTTGAATGTCGTCGCATGCGAAATGGTTGCCTCCGAATTTGGAAGTTTGTGTATCAATTTTAAAACATACCTACATGATTTTATGTTGCTAAGTGTATAGTTAATAATATTTTCAAAGCCATGTCAGTGTCGTGGAACAGTTTATGCCTAACTGACCAGCCGCACTCGGTACTCTGTAGACGATTCTCACACTTTGTTGTACTAATGAGAACATTCCCATTCCTGATGCTATCACTTGTCTTATTGGTCAATTTAACCATACATTGTCTTTGGAATACAGTAATGCCCTAAATAATCGACTCCTTAAACATAGCAGAATTATGGGTAACTTTTCAGGATTTAGTCGGAAATATGGCTTGTTGCCATTCACCAGAAAGCTCTCAGTGAGATCTTTCTGATGAATGGCAACAAGCCATATTTCCGACTAAATCCTGAAAAGTTACCCATAATTCTGATGTGGTTAAGGAGTCAATTATTTAGAGCATTACTGTACCTGTATCCAATACATCTACGATTGACCTGATATCACCCTTAATCACAAATTCGTTGAAAACTGCATTACTTAGACTAAACTAAAAACTAAAGACACACGAGGAGTTAGTTGATCATCTTCCATGTAGGTGTGTTATGTTCATTGATTCTTGGTATATTCTGTTTTTTCCATGTTCTGTATATTTCTGTTATTTCCATGTTCCAGTCAAAAATTTTATGTTGTTTGTGTTCAAGATGACTCTACTAGAAAAAGTAGGTCTGTTTTTATCTCATAATGGCAATTACTATGCATTAGTATACCCCCACAATGAGTTGTAGTGGGTATATTGGAATCAGCTTGTCCGTCCTTGACTTAACGCAGAGGCAGATTGGGCAATTTTGTCTGCAGTTTTTCTCGAACTGCCATGGGGGTATCCTTAGTCCCATTTGGACAGCCCACCTCTTGTTCAACTTAATTTTGTATTTGGAACATGACAAAAGTGAGCATTACTTACATAATGATATGTGTAATTAGGTTACAGTACATACATAATGATATGTGTAATTTAGGATGCAACAGGGTTTTAACTACAACAAACTTTGTTTTAATAAGCCTACTGTACATGTATGTTCTAATAATGTATTTTAAAGGTTATGGGTTCCGAGTGATTATACAGTGTGATTGAGATGTTTGCAAGCGTTATAATGTGCTCTTTACCAATTTTAATACAAAAAAGTGTATTGATAGTGTGATACTATGAAAGCAGAATGTTCAACGCCATCTATAATTCTGATATATTGTATACCATATTGAGATCTAATTGCCTGAGAACACAGATATTTTATTTTAATGGCCTAATTTCATTGAAATATGTTGATTGAAATTAAGATTATATATGAATACACAAACGGTATATCTGAAATTAACATATATAAATGCAATGAGATTAACTGATAAATATATCTTTTATCATCCATGAAATGAAGAGTATATATGTGACTTTCTTCAGAATATGTGCTCAGCATACACTGTTCTGTGAACCATTTCCTTTAGACCGGTATCAATCCTGCTATAATATATATTATCAGTATGAGTCTTAATGCTCAAACCCAGATTTTTCCAGCCAGTTTTTATACGCTCGTTTTAAAAATGGGACGTATTATTTTTTGGTCTGTCTAGCCATCTCCGTGTCCATTCGTCCATTCATATTTTGTTACCGGATGACAACTTTAGTTCTACTGAACTGAATGGAATGAAATTTGACATTCGCTACCATAAAAGAAAGGTCAGCAGTATTACAGCTCAATTTTTGTTTCCGGATGATAACTTTATTTAATGTTAACTGAATAGAATGACATTTGAAATGCTGGTTTACAACCATAAAATACCGGTCAAGTGGAAGATCCTGTGCCAGTGCATTCTCTTTATATGTGAGTTTCCCCACAAGGAGCCTCACATATATAAGAGGATACACTGGCTTACATGGTCAAGGTAATATTGCTAGGCCAATGCGAGGCTCCATTGGGGTAATTGGTTACGTCTTGTATATGGAAATTCATAACTTAGTTTATGGCTGGAGACGTAAAGTAAATTTATATTAAATAATTTAATTAACCTGATAGTTTACAGAAAACACCTTCGACTTTAATTAGTTATTTTTCTATACATTATCGATATTAGATCAGTGTTATTACCGAGAATTTATTGAAATTGGCTTAGAGTCTCCCTTTAAATGTATTTTCGCATTCTTCCTCCTATCTAGATCATGCCACGAATCTCTACTCTATGAGAAATTGTTCGCGTCCAATAAATGCTACGGTTCCGGTATGAAAATGCTATGCTTCACAGGCGAAAAAAGACCAATGATGTTAACAAAAGACACTTTTTGATGTTCTGACCGGGAAGTTTATAACATTGAATAAACAATGCAGGGTATATATTTCTTTGTTAATTCTTGTTCGTTAATAATATATTTCACAGTAAGGGTGGGTCCTAACTCGAGATAGCATGATTTTTGTGAGTCGATATTTCGAAAAAACATTGAATTATTTCCCGGGATAAATTCCATGATTGTAAGTGATGCAGATCAAAATCGGCTCAACAAAGGCAATTAAATCATGCAATTTAAATCTGTAAACTTCGCCCACTGTGCAATACATTATTCAGGAACAGGTATTAACAAAGCACAAAATTACCTGCACTGTTTATTCAATGTTATAACACTTCCCTGTCAGGACATCAAAACATTCCCAGGACTGATTGATGTATGATATCTACAGGATTAGCCAGAGTAGAGATTCATGTTCTGATCGACCTCCTTCTCTGATCTCATATCGGACAGACTCTCTTCTACTTACTATTCACTCCTTCACTTTCTGTACACATACCATGTTCTTGTCTGGGAAATGCCACTGATAGCTATAGTAGTATAGTAGCTATATATAGAGGATCTACAACTCGTCTCCAGTTTGTAGCTGAATTTACAAAATGAGTTAATTCAACAGTTTATAGCGGAATTTACAAAACGAATCCAGTAAATTAGGTCTGGACCGAGCCTTTGGTGATGTCCAGACCTAATTAACTGGACGAGTTTTGTAAACTCCGCTATAAACTGGAAACAAGTTTTTCTATTTATTACATGATCCAAAACTTTGACAAAACATTCTTAATTCAACAAATGGGACGCTAAACTAACATTGGCTTCTAGAAGGCATGTGATGTTTCACATAACTATGCGTTGTTTGCCTGCAGAAAGAAATAGTCCCAGATAAAAAAATTGGTGTATATATTGCCGTATTTTTAATGACATAACTTTTCAAACTCTTCATTCATTAGTTGGAAAAATATTGGAAGCCGTAGTATTTTGAGACATAGCATACGGAATGTTAATAGACGACAAACCGGAAGTCAAAGGGCACCTGGCACTATTTCCTGTTATGAAACAAAAGATTAATATCACAATTTATAGAATGGGTTTATTGAATGGAATAAGTGTAGGATCATGTAATAAATAGATATTGTAGTTGAAAATGACTATTGTAAATTTTTTTTTTTTACTAATTTGCATGTAAGCATTACCGCGAGCTGTTTAAACTATGAGATTCTCCCATACGGAGCATCTCATATATAAGAGTATGCACTGGCTTACAAGATCAATGTAAATATTGTTAGGTCTATGTATTCTCTTATATATTCGAGGCAATATAATTCGAACAACAATGCATTTGATAGGGTTTTTGCAAATTTTCAGGAATCTCCAGTCATGGAAGTGTTAAAGAAACCACTTCCGTAGAAATTTTGATTGCATTGGCTTTCAAAATATTCGAGAAGCCAACAGAAGAATGCACACCAGTTTAGAAATCTGTTCTGTTTGATGATTTGCTGGTGCATCCATAATTATGTGATCGCTTCTTCTAATTAGGTGCAGTTCTTAGTTACCGTGTAGCTATATATTTCTGGTATAACTATAAATGGTAATGCTCTAAGTAATCGACCCCTTAACCACAGCAGAATTATGGGTAACTTTTCAGGATTTAGTCGGAAATATGGCTTGTTGCCAATCACCGGAAAGCTCTCGGGACTAAATCCTGAAAAGTTACCCATAATTCTGCTGTGGTTAAGGGGTCGATTACTTAGAGCATTACTGTAACTATAAATGGTATTTCCCAGATCTGATGTTTGTAGTACTACATATACTTCTGTTGAGTTAATACAAAATAAAAAAAATGATCCAAGCAAATGTAATGCTGTTGTCATTTGTTATACCCCCATATAAAATGGGGGGTATACTGGATTGACTGCGTCTGTCCGTCCGTCCGTCACACTTTCTCCCTCTGTGTGTCCGTCCGTCCGACCTCATAACTCGAACAACTATGAACCAATTTCAATAATTTTTTGTATGCAATCTCCTTAGTACCGCCTCTCCGCATGATGCTAATTGCGGTTTCTCACAACACCCTCTCTACATTATGCGGCTCAGGATTGGCTCGGACTGTTTTTCCTAACATTACACTTCATTTTCGACTTATTTTGACTTAGAAAATTTTGGGATTTTTTTTGTGTGGATGCTATCACGTTAGGATATTTTCCGGAAGTTTCTTCGAATATGGGTTCGGAACAATGATTTTTACCACAGCTTTGGGTCCGTCCGTCTTTTTTCTGTACAAGCTTCTTGCGACACCATATCGATATTATTAATCCAAATTTTTCTTAAAGTTCAAAATCTTTTGTGTTGGGTTTACAGATAATGCGGGTTGAATTTGCCACGGTGGGGGTATGCTAGCACGCGAGTGCACACCTCTTGTTGAACATTTAATTATATTCCCAATGAACCTGGATGAACTGAAATATTTAAATATCAAACTTTGATACAATAACACATTTTTGTCAGGAATCTGTTGTACAAATAACAGAATATACATGCATGACAATATACTGACACATGCACATGTATATATAAATGTTCCCTTGATTGTAAGTGTGTGTATGTGTATGCCGATTAGAGACCTGGTTATATTATGGCTGGGGGGGGGGGTATACATCACACACCGAAACATTGGGGTTGTCCAACTTGGAATATCCAGTGGCATCCCTCCCTGCAGGGTTGGAAATTTACTAACTGATTGATGGCCATGTTACTCCAATAATGTAACTGAAAGAAGTAAAATATTCAACTTTTGGCCTAAACACGACAAATTCCACACTTGATATATCTGTTATGAAATTTCAAAATGTTTAAATTTTGGGCAAAGTTTATTTGTGGGGAGGGGTTTGAACATTCATCTGCTTACAACTATTTTGTTTTAACGAACTATTTCAGTATATGTCTAGCCAGTACCTTTTCCACCTAAGTATGTCCAAACTTATTCCAGACTAAGCATAGACATCATTTTGAGCAGGAGAACCAACCCAGTGTACCCTTGTCTGCATTGTCTCGTCACCATACATATGGAAGCCTGTGTATCCATTCCAACTTTTCAGGTGAGACTGACCCTTTAGAAATAATACTTCTCACCCCAGGCGCCAAACTAAAAATATTGTCTTTCAACAGTTGTACATTTCCCAGTAGCAGTTGAAATTTAAGATCAACTATTGGTTAAGATTGCTCTGATGTCTTTGTATATAGTTTGTTGTGGGTTTTTTTTATTGAAATTTTACTCACCTTAGACGAAGTCTTGTCATCACTCCTCGCCCGTTGTCCATCCATCCATCCATCCATCCATCCATCCGTCTGTCTGTCCATCAACATCTCCAGAACCAGCAAGTCAGAATTGAGTCATAGTTGGTGTGGATGGTCTTTGTGTGACTGCGATTCATATGGGCAGTCAGGGAAATTACAATTCCCTCCATAGTAATTCCTAAAACATCTTCTCAAGAGCCATCAGGATTATTCAGTTTATAATTTGGTACAGAGAGTCCTAGGGTGACCGGGATTAAGATTTGTTCAAATGGGGTCTCCAGGTCAAATAGGAGCGGTTCTTGGGACATAACTCTTTCCCCTCCATAGTATTTCTTAAAACAACTTTTCAAGGACCATCAGGACTATTCGGCTTATATTTGGTATGGAGGGTCCTTTGTGTGACTGGGATTCACATTCGTTCAAATGGGGTCACAAGGTCCAATAGGGGCGAGGCCAGGGAAATAACTCTTTTCCTCCATAGTAATTTTTAAAACATCTCTCCAAGAGTCATCAGGACTATTTATCTTATATAATTATAGTACCATCAGGGGCACCCGGCATTGCTCAGGTGAAGAATACATAATTTATTAGTGGCCCTTCAAGTCATTTTAAATCATTATTAGTCATCTGGGATAATAGTACCTATTGCATGACCCTCTGGATAAAGTTACATCCATTTTAAAGTTGATATTAAAAACTCTTTATTGATAATTATTAGTGCCTCTCTAAGTCATTTGATGTCAACATCACCTATCTCGTGATATTCACTGAGTCATTTGACTTTTGTGCACCAATTTTCCCACATAGCATCTGAGCTAATAATAAACGCTCTTTATTGATCATATAATTTACTAGTCACATTTTAAGACCACTGATGTCAAACGGCGCCTATCACATGACAACCCCCTGGTAAGGTGACCCATCTGTACCAATGTTCCTACATATCTTCTAAGCTGATAATGAACGCTCTTTATTGCTCATATTTGCCCCCTTAAGTCATCTGATGTCAGCGGCAGCGATCTCATGACACTCTAAGGGTCAATTTATCTCCGTGTTTCAATTTTAACCGACTAGATTGCAACCATTTTGGGTATATAGTTAATTAGTTAAGATAATTAGTAGTGCCCTTTTAATACAGCTGAAGTCAACGGAACCTAACTAATAAGACCCACAGGGTCAAATTACACATGTAAAAAAGTGCTCCTAGTGTCTAACCGTTTGATCGCCTCTTGTCAAAAAAAATATATACCAATCATTAGTGCCCTTTTAAGACATCTGAGGTGAACGGAGTCCAGGTGGTGTGGGACAACAACTGATAGGTGGACATTCCTCCTGAACAAATACCCTCTATATACCAAGTAATGTGATGACTGGTCGAAATGCACCATATAACATCCGTTCCGACAAATAAACAGGTTAGTCTGGTCGTTGAGACTCGATTTTGAGGTGAACCTAGAACAAATTGTTTACAAGCTGTTTTTGGAGTCATTTTGTCGGGCAGAATCTGGGGAAGAATATATCCAAAATCCGCTAAAATCCGCTTTGGTGAAAATTTTCCACAGCTCGTTGAAATGGGGTCCTATTTATGGGTTTTTGTGTAAATTTTGCTGATCCTTATTAGTCTAGTCAATCTGATGGAAAGAAAAACCCAACCGTGAACAAATTACTATGCAATGTCTTTTGGTGTGTTGAATGTGACTATATCCATATGATAACATAACCAGAGTGGGAAAATCGTCATTTTTGGGTGAAAAGTCAGGAATATGTAAACAAAAATGGTGAAAACTGTAATTTTCTGGTTGAGACTCAGATTTTAAGGTGAACCTATATTAAATTGGTAACAAGCTGTTGTTGTTATTTTGTTGGGCAGAATATGGGGAACAATATATCCAAAATTCGCTTTGGGGGAAATTTTCCACATGTCTTTGAAATAGGGTCCTATTTGTGTCTTTTTTGTGTCAAGTTTGCAGTTCCTTATTAGTCCAGTCAAACGGAAGGAAGGAAACGCCCAACCGTGAAAAAAATTTGCTTTCGGTCTTTTTGAGTGTGAATATACTCATATAATAACATATCCAAAATCCCCATGAACCAGAAGTCGTAATTTTTGAGTCAAAATACTGGAATATGTAAACAAAAATGGTGAAAATTGGAATTTTTTTAATAAACAAATCTGCCGACCATAAACGCTCAGTCGAGTTCCCTGACTGCCAAATGTGACCATATAATAATATATCCAAAATATCCATGCGTCTAATGAAGGGAAAGTCGTTAATTTAGATACAAATGAAGAAAATATGTAAGAAAATGGTGAAAATTGGAATATTTGTCTGGGAACCAGGTCTGCCAAAATGCTTCTCCAGACTGGGGACCCATTTTTTCGTAATGATGTCTGCTCCAACTAATTTGTCGCTAACATGTGGCCGTGAATATTACGGGGCAATATGGCGGCAATTTCCTGGAGTGTACTACCATTCACTACATTGTCCTCTAAATGTATTAATGTGACAGAAACCTTCAAAAAAAAAAAAACGCATTATTCCTGTTGCCATAGCATAATTATGCCTGTCATTTCCTGCATAATTTGACCCTAATACTATAAAATGGCGAATCCTAATCCGTTATAGTAAGTCATATCCCGAGGATTGGGCAATTCGATGTCTAAGCAGTCTTCAAAATGACAGCGAAAATGGCAGTCGGAAGTGAACAATTGAAGTGTATTTTTTTCTTACGATATCGAATAAACGTATAGCCATATGTAGTCATATATGCCACCATACGAGTTTGCAAAGCCACCAATAGTTTCATAATACATCAAATGATTGTCCCAAACCACACAACGAGTCCGCCAAACCATATACAGAGTTACAAAAACCATCTGGTATCCAAAAAAACCAACATGTGAGTATCCAAATGGGTCCCAAATCCATACGACGGGCGCCCCAAATCCAAACATTGCTCCAAACCATCGACAGGGTGTCCCAATCTACCAAACGAGTTTCACAAACCACCAGACTGATGTAGACTGAGGTAGGTAGCTCCCCAAACGATACTCAACTGGTGTCATTACTCACACATATAGTCCCCAAACCATGCATTTGGTATTCCAACTCACCCAAAATGAGTGTCACAAGCCACAAAATGAGTGTCTCAATCGACCTGATTAAGGACCCAAACCAAACAACGAATGTTCCCAAACCACACCAGTAGTGCTCCATACGTTGCAATCTATGTTCGAAACAACATAATAGGTGTGTCCCAATCCATCCAGTAGGTTCCAGAAATATCCAATGAGTGTCCATAACCATCAGATGAGTAAAACACACAATGAGCACCAATTGAGTGTGTCAAACCACTCAATCAGTGCCCCAAACCACGCAATGGGTGTACCGGTCACCAAACCATCCATCTGGTGTTCGAAACCACACGATAGACAGACGCCCAATATGTAGCCCATGCCATATGTCATACAACATACAACTGTCGTCTCAATCCATTCAACTGTAGTGTCCCAAACGACCCAACCAGTGACCCAATCGGCCACGCAGTGTCTCAATGCACATAACCAGTATCTAAAATCTATAGCGAGTGTCCCAAACCACTCAATGTGAACACTCCACCCAATTGGTGTCTTAAAATCATCCAACTGAAGTCACAAATTACCCAGCGGGTGACCCAAACCATAAAACTAGCTTCATAAACCATCCAACAAGTTCCCTATCCACCAACTGCACAGGACTGGTGTTGCGAACCAACAACCAACTGTCATATCAATACATCTACAATAGTGTACAAAACCCTCCATCGAGTATTTCACACGATCAAGTGAGTTTGTCAAACCATCCAATGAGTTTACCAAAACATAGTTTGATATATTTGAAGGATGGTTTTGTGCACTAGTTTGGGACACCTATTAAATGACTGGGGCATTCAGTGGGTGGTCTGAGACACTAGTTGGACGTTTTATACACTCCTGCTGGTTTCGATAATCACCGTGTGGCTTGGGACACTCATTGGGTGATTATGGACACTCATCTGTTGGTTTGAGACACACATTGGATGGTTTGTGGTACACACTTGATGATTTGAGACACCCCATACATGAATTCGGACACTCGATGGGTGACATATGGCAATCGCTGGATGGTATGGAACACACATTGGACTCGTTTAGGCACTAATTGGATGGTTTTTGGCACTATTTGGGTGGACTGTGTTACATATTATGTGGTTTGGGACACTCGTTGGCTGATTTGGAATGCCCCTTCTATGGACTGGGGCACTCACTGATTAATTTGGTATATTATTAAGAAGGCGGTTGAGTGGTTTTACACTCCTTGGATGGTTTGGGACACGCGTTAAGTTGTTCTTGACACTCATTTGATGTATTTCGATACTAGTTTGGTTGATGTGGACACTAATCAAATTATATTCGATACGGGATATGAGAAGATATAGTTAAAAATCAATGACGAAATATATATTTTTGACTTTCGATTGCAATATTCGCCGCCATTATGGGACACTTTAGGGACAAATTCTCGACATACAGCTCATTATTATCGGATTAGGGTCCGACATAATTTACTGTTGTGCTAGCCAATACATAGTTTTCGTCTAAATGGAAACAATCTAGTGAACTTTAACAAAATTCCAAATTATACTACTTTCAGTAGCCATAGTGTCCCTATTTTTAAAGTGATTGCCTAGTTTCTGCTAAAATGGACACTAGTGGTTCATATCTGACGTCTTATGGGTATTAAGTACACTGGTGTGTTCGATTTGCGGTTATTCTGGGCATTAAAATAATATTTGATTTTTCTTCGAAATTTAGTACAATCTTTTTCGAATTTGAAGGGCCCAAATTCCCAATCCTCGTGATATGGCTCACAATTATCAGACATTGATTTAAAATGGTGTATGTTGGCACAAATGGACATTTAAACCAAATTTCTTATAAATGGAAACGATCTGGTGAAATTTAGTGAAAATTGTCCAATTTTACCAATTTCGGTCGCCATTTTGTCCGCCATTTTGAATTTTTACAATCAAATTGTACACGAAATAACATACGTCTGTCATGGCAACAATAATAATTTGTTTATGTTGCATATTCCTGCCATCTGTATAACTTTAATTTAAATGACATTCATGTGTATATTTCATAAGAAACGGAAAATCATACATAAAAAACACAAATATGACCTTTTTTTCAAAATGCTCTAGAAAATTTTCCCCAAAGCGGATTTCAGCGGATTTTGGATATGTTGTTCCCCGGGTTCTGCCCGACAAAATGACACCAAAAACAGCTTGTAAACAATTTGTTCTAGGTCCAATGCTTCAACGACCAGACTAGGTGCATAGCAGTCCCATTCAAATCTCTCACAGCCCCCCCCCCCGCGATTTTGGGTCACTGTATAGTTGGGCGAGGTCGGTATCGCGGATTGATTTTTGTTGAAATTCGTTATTTGAGACTTGCTAAAAATGTCTTGATTAAGTTCGAAAACCGACCAGATCAGCCTATTTTGGGCAGAGTTACGGACTTTAATTTGTTCATTTTTATCACTATATAATATAACCCGATAACTTGAACACATATTCAACTGAGTACGTTGATATTCGGTATATGAGATCTGTTCAGCGATGTCCTGATCGAGTTAGAAAACCGACCAGGTCCGTGCCTGTTAGGCAGAGTTATGGCCCTTAATTTTTTCATATTTTTGTGTGAATATTGATCGCGATAGCACAATAACTGGAACAAATAGAAACTGATTTTTTTATATGAGACTTACTCAATATATATAGCCTTGGACGAGTTAAAAAAACTGGCCAGGTCCGCCTACTTCTGGCCGAGCTATATATTCATTTTCGAGAATTTTGATCGGGATAGTGCGATAAATAACTGATTTTGCTGATATTCGTTATCATCGAGTTCGAAAATTGTCCAAGTCGATCCGTGGAGTTAAAGCCCTATTTAGTCCATTCTTTGTGAATTTTGATCACGATAGCACAATAAATTTGGCGAGGTCATTTCGCGGAGGGGTAGGGTGGGCTATTGAGTATGTCAGACTTCTTCAACAGTGTTACATGTGTATGATAAGTTTGTCACATTTAATTAATTTCAATCCAAACCCATGCAAGTTTGATATAGCTGCCGCAACTCGACCACAAACCTGCGTTTAGTGTGCCTGTCATTTGCAGAATTAGGTCCCCAGAGGGTGAATTTAGTAATGCTATCCCGCATAGCTGGCTAGATTCACCAAATTCACCATCTGCGAACCTCATTCTGCATGGCCTCATCTACCAGGGATCATGTTGGCTCTATACTAGGGATCATGTCACTTGAAACAATCATCCACAGAAATGCACTTAACCAATTCCATAGAATCATCAGCACCCCGACTTCAGCTTAAAGGTACTCAATCCGTAAAGAGGGTCCCCATCTCAACAGATTCCAACAACAACAATCCGATCAGAGGGTCCTATATTACTATTTCTTTGGCTTTGGGGGTAAAAAATATTTGATTCGAGTCGAGGAACCCATCAAACAAAGCTCAGAGTTATTAGATATTGATTTTTGAAATTTGTTATTAACTCGAGATGAGTACTAATAACTGCCGTAATCTGCTATGGATGTGTACTCCAAATCTATTCAAACAGACAAGGATGGATAACTCTAAAATCAAGTGGTAATTTTAACGCAATTTTGACTGAGTTCTGGGCCAGATAGTATTCCCGATAATGAAAAATAATAGATTTCTAAAATCGATATCTAACAAATCTGAGCTTTGATGGGTGACTTCCTCGACTCGAATCAAATATTTTTGACCCCCGAAGCCATTGAAATAGTAATTGAGAGGAGTTTTATCGGATTGAGTACCTTTAATACCAACTTGCTGTTAGACAACTTGCCATATGAGACCTTGAATCTCCCAGCTGGTTCTCCTATATTCGAATAATCTTAAATATCTACCACCTACCATCGGCAAATAAATAAAGGCCAGAGAAAGCAGTTTGTTGAAGCTCTAACTTACTGCACCGAAAACAAAAATGGAGAGAAAAGATATCTGAGAAGATAAGCCTAAAATACCTGAACCCTCTCCAAAGGTGAACCAAATACATCAGAAATATAGATATGTCAGAGGGAACCTCTGATGTCCATAGAACTGAAATCAAGGTCAGACTGCTGACGGGAACTTATATACTGCAGTGCAACACAGCAAAATTCAATCAATATGCTGTTGACGACAAATGTAAAGTATGTCTTAAAGATTCAGAAGTTGGCAACACTTCATATATAGCTGAATCAAGGATATAAAGACCTTCGCGAAAAAATATATAAAGAAGCTTAAACAAGTGGGCAGTGTAACATGGAACCCTCGCCTCATAGAAGATCCGAAACTTCTGACTCAACTTCTTCTTGATTCTTCTCATCCTACCATTGAAGAAACTACCATCACAAATGAAGAAGCTTAAAGCAGCCACGCTGGAGCAGATGAGCCGAGAGTACCTTTCTGCCACCCACCTTCGATGAAATCAGAAACTGGTTAAAGGGCAAACAAATTGAGCTGAGGACTGACGATAACTGTTCACCAAACAATTTAGTCTTAGTACAGGTCAAAGAAATAGGGAGTGTACATATATCCTGTAAATATTGGATATTAATAGTGGATCACTACGCTGGACCTACAGCGGTGCCTGGACAAATCAACTAGGCCAACTACAAAGTAACAGCAACAGTATGGCAAACTCCATACAGGGTTTACTTCCCTTGATGACTCGACAAGAAAGGAAGTACGAATGGTGCGCTCTGGTAGAGATTGCTACTATGGAAGACATAGACTCAGATTGAAGTTCCCAAATGGTAAATATTATGAAATTGTGATGTACACCCGTTGGGAACCTCGATTATGCAATGTGTCGTCTGCCAATTTGGGGATATGGAGAAACGTAACTAAATAAGAAATATAATCTACGTGAAGAAGTTTCTATAGAAATTTGATAATAAAGAAACTTTCCATAGAAGACGAGGCCGGCCTAAGCAGAATGAGGTCCCCAGAGGGTGAATTTAGTGATGATAGCCTGCTATGCAGGATGGCGTCACTAAATTCACCCTCTGGGGACTCCATTCTGCAAATGACAGGAACCTTATTCTCATGCCTGTCGACCCCACACCTTTTATGTGATTCTTGTTTTCTTTTCTCTGATTTTCTGGCGATCAACGTCGTCCTAATTCGCGCACAAGGATAAAGATTCCCCACGTTTTGTGGACAAATTGAGAATCTGGTGTAAACACGAGCTTTATCCTGTGTTCCGGATCTGTCTAATTGGTCCTCTGTGCCCCGATCCCTACAAATTTACACAGAATACCTACAGGTGTTTTTGACATAACTGTTGATCCATCAAATGACTCGAGTAATTCCCCGATTATTAGGTATGTTTGTTCTCCGGTGGTCATTTCAAAGGGACCTGTGTGTGATGGGGACAACTTGTTTACCAAATATTTAGAGGTTGACAAGTCAATTTAAAAAAAGACAGACACCCTCTTCGGTGTTCTTGGCATGCAGTGATTCTAGTTCCACATTGTCGCCTCATATGCAGTTGCTTTATTGGCATATACTTCGTTCTGGGCTAACTTTGACTTTCAGGACACAAGCAATTTGGGCATTTGGTTGTGGAAGGTCTTTGGTTTATCGTGGGAAAACATGGTCCCGAACGTTCATCTGTTATCCATATTCCGCTAATGGCCCTGGAACGACTTCACGACAGCGGTTATAAAATTTGCGAGCTTTCGTGCTACAACGTATCATGATATAGTTGTTTTAATTCCCTATTGGTGCTATTGTTTGAAATAATGTGGATTACTGTGATAACATTTGTATTTATTGCAATTATTTGTTGCACTGAATCCATTAAGCCAGAGACGCATTCGGATTCCGCTGCTGCCCAATCAAGACGTGGTGTGAGATGGTTGTTCGATGATGTACCACGCAGTAAACAGTTTGATGACCAGATCGTTACTCATAATAGAAACACTAACAGGAACACCAAAGCGACAATTCAGCAAGGTTATCCTAACAACCGGTATCAACCGAATCGACGGTGAGTATGTCAACTTAAAGATAGGGGCGGCGTTGGCGGTGGGTGTGCTGTTAAACTTTTCACCTTCGCCAAAAACCGCCATAAACAGAAAGAATAGTAAAATATAGACAGACCTTGTTCTTATACCAATCAGAAATATGGCATAATCAGTATGTTATTGACAGATGTTTTTCCTTTGTTATGTAAACAAAAGCAAAAAACGTTACAGAACCTGGCTTTTGTTTAGATCCGGATATGGTAAACATAAAGAGCGTTACTTGTTACTGTTTTCTTGATATGGAAATAATAAAGAGCGTTTATATCATTGGTGTGTGATTAACCAATAGCATTGAGCTGTGTTATGTAAACATAAGCAAAACTTCTGTAACACGGGCATGTTCTTGTTTAGGTACACCATCGTACGTCTTGACGAAAATATACTATTTACGCGCTGATGAACAAAACTATTATAATATTCCTTCCGTTGATGGCGATTTGGACAAATATGAATATTTCTGCAACGAACGCCGCCCGTGTCTTTAAATATATTGAACTCCGAGACATACGCGTACACTATCTGAGACCATACCATTACCGGAGACCAAACGCTCACAAGTTAGCAGCACTATCTAATAGTCGGCTGGCGGTCTCGAAGAACACTAGATCTGGCTGCCAATATGTATTCGGATATCAGCTTTGTTGTATTGGGTTTATGGAAATTAATGGGAAATTATCATTGATTTATCAACATCCATCGAGCCATACGTCCTGATTATTATGCTTCCGTAACTCAATATAAAATAAATAGAGAGTAGTGGCCAAATGAGTTGGCACCAACCTTGAGGTGCCGCCCTATAAAATAAACGATTTATTATGTTTATTATACTGTAATATTTTGTTATGAATTATATGGATTAAATATTGTTTACACCAACGTAAATTCTGAGATCGGCTCCAATAGGCCTCTACGTGGAGTCGTTATCATTAATATAGAGGTTTTAAGCTTTTTTTTTTATTTCTGATAACTCGACAAAAGGGAAGCATGCTAGGCTCAATGTTAATTAACATGGAGACTATGACCCGTTAATGGAGATTAAAATTAACCCTTTCAATACGGGAGCTGCGTTGGTGCAACATTAACTATCATGTGTTAGTGCATTTTATCATGTATGCTAGTCTCCCATATGGAGCCTCGCATATACAAAGAAATGGACTGGTTTACTAGGTCAATGTAAATATTTTTAGGCCAATGTATTCTCTTACATGCGAGGCTCCATATGGCAGACTCGCATATATAAGAGAATGCACTGGCGCAGGGTTTTCGCAAATTTTCAGGAAGCTCCAGCCATGGAAGGGTTAAAACATATAATCCCACCGTCTAGTTTAATGTCGTCAGTTTAATGAGTGGAAGAAAGAACCCACTACACTTAGAAACTATATACATATACCCATGAAAGCAACTGACAAACTTGCCCAAATACACGAATCAGATTACCTGCCCTCTGCTTGGGTCACTAATCCGCACTTATTTGGATTTGAATTTCGAACAAGCTTCGGCATCCTTGGACAGCTAATGTTGTCCTATAATCGCCATACATGCACCTAACCGAATTCAGCGTCCGACGACGAGAAAAATCTCCCAGACCCCTGGACCGATTTCAACCAAATTTGGTGCGGTGACTCGGGGTACTCGCGGAGGTGATAACGGCGTTAGTTTTTCAAATTTTTGATTTAAACAAATTTAGTTAAATAAATAAAAGAAAAACATATATACACAAATTAAAATAAGCTCACTATAGTCTTATTTCAGAATCAAATAAGTCGAATATGAACATATGTGAATACCTAGGTCCAAATGTTCGCGAAGCGCACAGGCCCGTCCGACGCTGAATAAAGCCCCCCCCCAATCGAGCCTGTTTCAGCTTGTAAATATATAAAAGAGTAGGATCTGTCTGTATGTCTGTCTGTCTGTCTGTATGTCTGTTCAGATTTTTCTCCCAGACCGATTTCAACCAAAGTTGGTGTAGTGTCTCGGGGTACCCTGGCGGAGGTTATAACAGCGTTAGCTTTACAAAATAAAAACAAATATATATACGCTCACTATGGGCTTATTTAAGAATCAAGCAAGTGCAATATGAACATATGTGAATATGTAGGTCCAATATGAACCTATTTGCACAAGGATGTGCTGCAGCACCAGATGTACGATCGGATGTGTTTTCACTGTGGCCCGCGCCATCTAACGGAATAACCAATAACGGGTATATGTCCCCCTTGTGCTTATTCCAGAATCAAATAAGTCCAATTTGAACCAATGTCAATACTAAGGTCCAATGTTAATCTATTTTCACGAGAATATATTGAAGTAGCATATCTATATATAAAACAGTAGAATATGTCTGTCATGTACGCTCTTCGCGCACACAGGGACCGCAAGCCCATAACACACAAAGTAAAGGGGCCACGGGCCTCTCCGAAGCTGAATAAAGGCTCCCTTCGGGAGTCTGTTTCAGCTAGCTATGACTATTTCCCATCACAGTGCTACAGTCGGTGTAGATGCTTGACCGACCAAGTTATTTTGTTCTCAATATAAATAAACATTCGCAATTGTCTGGAATCAGAATTATGGAACACTTCATTAAATTAAACAGACATCGAGATTTCCAATCGACCTGGAACGAATTCGCCCAGTATATATGGCAATGTTTCTTTCGCTTGCCAATAAATTATGACGATATGCCCCATACAAGTTATCGTCATTTGTTGCGTTATTTGTTTGAATGTCAAGTCCCTGCGTGAAGCATTTTATAAAATAAATCGTCATATTTCAAGATGATCACCATATATAGTTCACCGCGTTTGTCAATGCATATATAGGAAGGACACCATGTATTAATGTATATTTTACAGTCTCTAATTTTCCATTTCAGACAGACGAGTAAGATGCCTAGCAACAACCAACCCAGACAAACAAAGCTCGATAAGGGCACATATCGTACTTCAAACAAGTTACCACTAAATCGGCAGCAAAGTGTCCCGGAACGGTGGGTGCCAACAAAAAATTATCCCTGGCAGCAGAACCCTTATCTCAAGAAAATAGATAGCAATATCGGAGGCATACAAAGTGGCATTGGCAGCTCGTCCAATCGTGACCCGCGATACGGAGGCATACAACGTGGCATTGGCAGCTCGTCCAATCGCGATCCACGGTACAGGCAGCAGACCTCAGTACAAAGGCCAACCAGCTCGAGATCACGATATCAGATGAAGACGAATCTGCCACAGGGGAACCAGTATTTAGTTCCAAAGAAAGTTCGTGATCACACGCAACTTAGGAGTGGAACTCAGCGGGGTAGATCTAATAGGGGTCAATCGACGGGACCTAACTTCCAAGGTCAGAAGTCACCTCAATTCCGTCCCAGAATTACAAAGACACGACAGCCACAACAGAGAAGAGTAGTATTGTCGCCCAGGACGCAAGTTAAAACTCAGTCCAGACAAACGATTGGTCGAGTTCGACCACCGCAGTACCAACGTCACCAACCACTCCACAGAGGTCAGAGTTGGCAATCAAGAGAAATTAATCCAATTCGGCGGAACACACAACCTACTTTACGAAACACTCGTGGAAATAACAGACATACAATGGAATCTTCTAAAGCTAGGTATTTCTCTAGAAGTGAAGTGAGGCCCAGAACGCTTCCAGTAAAAAAGGCCAATGACGACCGAGTTATGAGATATAGACAACCTTCCAGAAATACGCGACAGGATTTGACGGTTGTAACCAATCAACAAATCATTGATTGGCGACCACCTACACAGCCAATTAAAGGCAGATCCACTCTCACGCAGCCAATCAGAGGCAGATCCACTTTCTTGCAGCCAATCAGAGGCAGATCCACGCTCACTTCGAACAGACGAAACCCTTTCTTGAACAACCCCGTATACATGGGGCAGGGTGCTATAGAAAGACAAAGGATTGATTCTCAGATATCGGTCGACTCGAATCAGAAGAGAACTGGATTCGGAGGTCGTCGGCTGCCTGGCAACGTTGAGAGTGATCAAGCAATCCGAAATACTTGTGAGTATCTAGAACGCTATAAACATATCGGTGTCGTGAGCGGATTGCTCTTCATAAGTATTGCGGGGAAGGTGGGGCAAATGGTCGACACTAGTACTACTAACGCAACGTGGTCATGTGACCGAGCTTGGACCAAAGCCGCCATCATACTATATTTTAATACTTCAGATGTTACTTAACTGAGAAACAAATTATTGACAAGTAACTTTGAACTTAAAATGGGAAGATTGTTTTGATGAATGAAACAAGAATGCACACAATATATAACAGGCTTAATAAATGATATAAGTATAGTAGGACAGTTATTGGAATTCATTATCAAAACCCGCAGAAACAGACATAACTATATAGTCTCTCTCTTTTCGACTGCTTTTCAATATAATTTCATCCATAGCAGTGGTTCAACGACAAGTTATTCGCATTTAACATATACTGTAGTCGTAATGTAAAATAATAAACTTGACTAGTGCAGCATATCCGAAAACGATTTCGCGAACACTATGCTCTATAAACAATATACTAGTACACACATCAACAGCGGTGCGATATAGGATGAACATTATTATCTTGAGCAAGATTATTTGCCTCAAAGGAAGATCATAGATGTCTAGACTCTTCGCGCAAATTGTAAGTAAATTGGGTTAGTTATTGTTTTTGTGATCGTGAGCGCATCTTTAAATTTTTAAGATTATGTTTTATAGATCAACAGTCAGCGACAGAGAGGCAGGAAAATACGGACCAATGTTCCAATTACGCCGAGAAAGGAAGCTGTCATTTCTTTCGTTGTTTTGAGCAGAGACATCCATGTCCCATTGAGAACAACTTCATGATCAATGTCGGCCTGCGACTATGCGAGACCGCAGACAGAAGAGTCCGTGAATTCAACAGCGACGTGAGTCCATGTATATAGACAACATTTCATGGGAGGAACAATATATACTCTACCCATAACCGATGCTTTGATATAGTCTAGAAAGTTTAGACAATGTGGTACATGTAGTTTTTCTACAGGGTCCCTAAATTTAGACGGAAATATATGAAATTAAATAAAATGTCGAAGAAAAATGTGTTATCCACCATTTGGAAAAAAAATGAAGCTTTACATACACGAATGTGTACTTCCACACTTGTTTTTAGTCCACACTGATGTGATGAAAGCCTAAAATCTCAACTTCATACTTGCATATACAGGGACGTGGCTAGAGTGTCTCAGTTTGGAGGAGAGGTGTTCACCTCGAAATTTCTGCACCCCCTCTGCACCCCCCAGAACACCATTTGACCCCCCTTCTTGTGTTGCAACCTTTCAACTAAACTAATACCTCAAACTTTCTAACTGTTGGAAATTTTAAATCATGCAGTCCCCTAAGGTTACAAAAACGTCCATGTGCATACACAATGAAGAAGATTGTGTTTATTATTGCAGGGGCAGCAGTATTTGCAGAAGGTTCGTCACTGTCAGATGAAGCAGATGATGTACCTCTACAACCAGCAGAACGTACCATGTGATCACATTAACACAATCGGATTGGCTTCCCTTGCGCCGGAAACATCCACAGACTGCTTCTCAGTCGACACTCAGTTCTGTGATATCGCCAGAGATCCCCAGCATGCCGTCGGTCTGTTTCATATTTTCGGAGGCACGGGAATTGTCGAGTACAAGTAAGTTATTTATTAGAGGGATTTGGCGAACTCACCGTTAAAGGCCCACTTACTGTTTGAGTCCCCGATTATTTCTACACAGAGTCAGTGAATGATATTGTCTATTGTTGGCATGAAATAAAACCAAAAATATATATTATATTTCACCATGATACAGCACAGCTGTGGCATAGGAGTGTCCACCAAGTGATAGGGATTCTCAGATTATACTCGAGATTCCCCCTTTACTTACCCAGAATGCACACAAAATTCAAAACTAAAGGAGATAGAGTTATTACCCCTTCCATCAAGAATAATAGACTTGCAGTATAGTCCAGATCAAAATTAGGCGCAGAACCACTGAGAACACACGTCGGTACCTTGACAAATACAACGTGTTCACAGTTTATTCGACAACAGTTGATAGTACCATGTTTTGGAGCTTCCTCTTTAAAATGGTATATAATACAGAATGTATTGTGTATAATGTGATCTACGGATTCGAACATTAAGTGGGCCTTTACTAGTTTGAACACGTGATAATTGTTTCTATTACTCTAACCTTTTCAAAGAGATAAATCACATGTGACCGATACTGTCTAATATTCCACACCAACCCACCCAGATAAAACCAAATTCATGACTATAGGGAAACCGGATACAAGTGAACAGGCGATAGACAAAGTGCGTGGATTTAAAAATTAATAGAAGCCGTGATAGGCCTTCATGGTCGTGTGTGGCCCTCGTTTTTCTTTTCGGTACACAGTACAAGTCCCGACAGAGAATACCTAACATATAATTTTTGACAGTAATCGCGAGTTTTCCATACACCTGCTATGCCTTTTTTGTCTGTAACCGTGTGCCAGTGAAACATCTTTATCAATCTTCTAGTTGGCCGCTCCGGTCTTATCCGTAATTTGTTTCGTATTCTTATCTGATTGCCAAAAAAAGCCAACGGTATATTCTTCCGATGGGTTTTAGATGAGACAGTGAGTGAAAGATAATATAATTCTATAAATTGACCTGAAGAAAATAAAAACAGTAATAACGGGAGGAAGTAATCTCTCAATGTAATTCACCAGCTAGCCGGCGGACATAGGTCATAGTGCCGTGCTAATAATGGAATAGAAAGGTGAGTTTGTACCTATGGTATGATTGTGATGTAGTCTGACCCCTACAGAAGCCGGCGGAGCTACTTGAACTCGTGGGCTATGGCATATTAAAACAACACAGTAATATATTCAATTGAAGGAATATTGCCCTATGATATTAAAGCTAAGACATTCTTTGATAGCCGGCGTACCTCTTGATATACATTTCCGCCGCCCATCAAACCTAAGATCAGCGAAACAGGTGCAGGTCGAGAGGGCGGGTTCACGGATGGACATGATATCATAGTGATATCAACAATAGCGATAGAATATAGACGTACTGATATGAGAGAGATGATTGTGTTGTTTTAATGTTGGCGTATCATATCAAACATTTTACAATGATAATACTTTAACCGGAGGGGGTCACTATCTCTCCGATATGTGGGGATGGACATTGTGTTGTCTTCATGCTGGCGTATCATGTCAAACATTTTACAATGATAATACTTTAACCGGAAGGGGGTGGGTCACTATCTCTCCGATATGTGGGGATGGGCACACATGCTGCCAGAATATTGCGGTATGAGCAGCTTCCATCAAAAGTTGGAATGCATGGGTACATCGGGTTACAAAGTACATGTAACATCCGCTAGTAATTTAACGCTCTCTATTCTGCAATGTAAATGTTTCCACTATTTAAATTAGATATATAAGCTGTTTGCAATCAGTTTAAGGCAGTTACTTCTACGAGGTTGGCCAATACTTATGCTTATTAGTTCGAACTGACGTCAATTTGAAAGAAAGTTACAACCCGGTGTACATTTTTCAAAGGTGAGACTAAACACCCCCTGACCGCCCTGTGGTGTCTAGGGGTTATTTTAGTGGCCATACCTGTGCGGGGGTGTCACGGATAACCCACCCACGCACGGACGGGGTCGCGGCCACACAGAAGTACCGCCATATATAACCGAATATGTTTGCCGCGAATGAAGCTAATAGCCCGGCCTGTCCCCGTGCATGGCTGTGGTGTCTAGGTGTAATTTAGTGGTCAGAACAGCGCGGTGGTGTCACAGAAACACACCCACTACGGACGGGGGTCACTGCAAAAACAGAAGTGCCGCCATTAACTATAATTTACCAGAATTGCAATATTAACTAAGCATTACTGGAAATGAAGGACCAGCCCGGACCGCTCCTGTGGGGTCTAGGGGTCATTTTAGTGGCCATAGCAGTTCGAGTGAGTCATGGAAACCCACATACGCACGAACGGTTAGCCACCATTAGCCCCTAATTTACAAGAATTGCAATTTTGACTAAACACCAACCGGATGTCTATGGGTGATTTTAGTGGCTATACCAGTGCGGGATGTCACGGGAAGCCACACACGCACGGTCGGTGGTCGTGGCCACATAGAAGTGCCGCTATTAACTCATAACATGCCAGTCTCAACCATAATTACAATATTGTCCCCGCACTAACAAGACTCGCAGCTCGGACCCCCGTCCGTGTAATGGTTTGTTTCTATGACACCCGCACTATTCTGTCCACTAAAATTACACATATACACCACAGGGGCGGTCCGGGCTGTTAGATCATTCGCTGCAAACATATTCGGCGATAGTGGCATTTTGAGTGCAAATATCGGCACTTCTGTGTGGCCGAGACCCCGTCCGCGCGAGAGTGGGTTTCCATGACACTCCGCACAGTTATGGCCACTAAAATTTGGGGTCTGGCGGTGTTTGGTCACACCGCTTGCAATATTCTCAATTGAATAAATATTGCCATAAATGGCGTTAAAGCTAAGAAATGTTATGATAGCCACAACGCTTCGTGTCATCCTTTTCCGCCGCCCTTCAAACGTGAGATCAGCTTGAGGGTCAGGGGACCCAAATATATACCATGCAATTAGGTAACTTAATAATTGTCTGAACAACATGGCAAATGTTTTTCCCCAGATGCGTGTGCATGGTTACACTGTATTATAAATAATTTAAATTTGACAATATATACCAATACAACATTACTACTTATCTGCTAAGATTAATACTGCACGAGACTGAGTTAAAGCCACATGGCGGTTTGCGCTCCAAAATACACACATTATTCGCTTTTGAAAATATTCGCAGTATCGAAATAGGTCGATAAATATCTGAACTACCTTTCTACGACCGTTATGTAACCCAAAAGGACGCATTGAAGTAATGAAAAATACAATTGTGAATACAGTGTTTGGGTCGCAAACAAAAAACCCCGCCATTTGCGGGAACAGAAAATCGCGTTCCGTGGTAGTCTTCCTGATATGGTAGCAATAAAGAGCGTTTGTCTGACTTCTGGCGAAAAGTTGAAAACGGCTAAACAATGACGGTGACGGTGACTTTATCGATCTATCGTATCCGTCGCTCCAAATTGCGCAGAAAAATAATTTGGGGCTTCGAATGAGCCATGTCCGTTTAATTCCTAAAATAATTGGGGTCCCCTGATCCTTTAAACAGGTGCGCGTTGAGAGAATGGGTTTCGCGGATGGACCCGTATCATCGTGATATCAACAACAGCGATATTATACATTTATTGCATTGTTTCGAGGTTGACATGAGGATTTATCAACCCGAGGAAGTTAATATTCAACGAGGCTGCAGGCCGAGGTGAATATTAACTTCCAAGGGTTGATAAATTCTCATGTCAACCTCGAAACAATGCAATAAGTGTTTTATTATATGATCTGCCAAGAAGCCCATTATATGTACATGGATCCATTAAAGGGGTACTGTACACAGAGATAGGCGATTTTTTTATTTACTCCCATTGACATAACTTTCAAGTTAGATTGTGTTCGTGTTATATGAGTATCGTATAAACTTAATTTAGCGACGAAAATATTGATCTTGGAAATAAAAATATTACGATTTCAAACTACGCGCCATGTTTTTGACCTTCACCGGAGAAGACGCAGGTTGCAGGATGAACCGGAAGTTCAATTGATGCCTGCAATCTCTTCCATCGAACAATCTCACCCCCTATAAAAAATACTTGACGCTTTATGAATCTTGTTTCTTCTCTGTTTTTCTCCAAATTGGTTATAGCGGGACTTCCTTTTGCATGTAACATGTTTTGTTCGCAACTCAATAATGTTCGTCGTAAATGGCCGTCGATAAAAGACACCCAACATGTGAGATTTCAAGAACGGTAACTCGTAATGACATAATTCGCCATTTTATGACTCCAGCCATAAATTCATTTATATTAAATAATTCAATTTGACTTTTGTGATAGCCTGTTAACCGGAACGTTTTCAGTAGACATCGTCGACTCAAATACGTTATTTTAAAATATAATATATATATTAGATCGCAATTGTTACCGGGAATTTATTGAAATTGGCGTACAGTACCCCTTTAAATGCACAACAATGTGATTCAAGAAGAATAAATTTAATAAACCGGATTACATTTCCTATTAATAACCCATGATCATGATTTATCAACTCATTTTCCGTGTCATTTAGCATGGGACTTTGAGTAGAAAGTTTGTGATAATATAATAAACTTATTTATACAATGTACATTATGATAAATGGTTGTGTTGTCTGGGGGCGTATCCGGTCAAACATTTTCCGTTGGTGTGGTCGATCCACAATGGTAATAATTTAACTGAAGGGGCCACTCTCTCCGAAACAGTGGGGATGGGTGCGTACACGTATTTTTAGTATGTGGCGAAATGTTAAAATTGAGAATGTGTACGTATAGTTGCAAAATTTCATTCGCTAACAATTCAACATGGTAAATTCTACGTTGTATGTTTCCCCCCAAATTAAATATGTAAACTGTTTGCAATCAGTCTGTGGTAGTTATTAAATAACGTTATTTATACAAGTTTGCCAATAAAGTCATATTCAACAATACATATTAGCTCTAAATAAACAAAACAAAACAAAATAATTTTCATGTACACTATCGCGTCAATCCACACATTTTGGGTTAAATATATCCACCAATGTTTGCAGATCATAAAAACATAACTTAAGAAAAGAACATTTCCTGGCCTTTATAGATAAGAATGGACATTTTTTGGTACCCATCCCTCCTGCCAAATTGTTTTACCCATTTTTTTTGGATGTACGCAATAATGTAATTGAAAATTATTTTTGTGGGTTTTGAGTCTCTATAGCCCCTAACCTAGAGGACAGCGCAACTTAAGAAATGGGCTTTCTGCGGTGGTTTAAAGATTAAACATGTAGCAAATCGAGGGCATGCAACAAATATTTCGTAGGCGATAGTGCAATTGAAACCGTTGGGCTCTCTGGTAAACATATCGAACCGGCGTTCCCTTTTAAATATATTGAATTGGATGAGTATTGCACTCAAAGCAAAGATATTCTTTGATGGCGAAAGCGCCTCTTGATATTCATTTCCGTTGGCTATTAAACGTATATAAAATCAGCGAAACAGGTGCACGCGGGTCGGTGTTGGTTTCATGTAATGGCCTGGTATCACCACACAAAATTAATATTAACAAGGATGAAGCGATTGTGTTATCTAGGGTCTATCCTATAAACAGTTTACGTTTGTGTTCCTTACAATGATAATCATTTATCTGAAGGGGGTCACTCTGCCATAAAGAGTGGATCATACAAGCTTTCAGAATGTAGTGGTCGTGGACACTGGAAAGTACATATCTTCCGTTAAGAGTGGGAATGGACACACAGGATTGCAAATGTTCCACCTGCTATAACAATTCAACGTTGTCTATATCCGATATATTCACTGCACTAACTCAATTTAGATATTAAAGATTTGATTTCCCCCCTAAATGTATCGACTAAGGTCGATAAATAATTGAACTACCTTTCTACGGGCATTACACGTTAAAGAAAGATGCATTGAAGTAATAAAAAATACAACTTTATACGATGTTTGGGGCCCCTCCCATTTGGACAGCACATAACTTTAAAAGAGCGTTCCGTGTTAATTGTTCATGATATGGTAGAAATAAAGAGCGTTTGTTTCACCACTGTGCAATACATTGGAAACAGCTGGAAATGGTTGTGATGATGGCAAGTATTTGTCAGAGCACATGCAGCAGGTATATCAACATTTCGTCTATTTGTCAACATATCTTGTACCTCCTTCCAAATTACGTGGACATAATTTGGAAGCTCGATTGAGGCTTGAGTCATGTCCGTTTAAGCTGCGTCCGATTGTATACATGATGTACTAGAATTAGAAGACGCCATTAATAAACATTTGACCGTTCCCTGGCAATGACAAATTGTTGATTCAATGCATCACGCCTTTGTATCACCAGGCTTGCGTGACGGGAATACGTGTTACTTTCTCACAGTATTAGTTAACGGAATTTGTGGCCGAATGTACCAAGATTTTGGCGAAGCGAAGGAAGGGGAAGGCCTTTCTAACACAAGTGGCGTAAAGAGAACAGTTGGTTTTGCAGGTTGGGTGCGTCTTCTAATACTAGTAAATCATTCACTGTCCATACGGGTTTGCATATATGTCCATACGTACAAGCGTCTCGTGTAAACAATAAATGTACATTCTAAGTTTGAGCTTCGATTATTGGAAACTGATGCGGTGGGGTCGAGGGTCAGGGCCCAAGTAATAATTTAGTTCATCAGTGACTCATCATTATACAAGTGACTGTTTCATAATCTAGGCCTCAGGCAATGACCTAACTGGAAAGAGAGCATAATGGCTAAGGCCAGATGCCAGTGACTTAGGCCAGATGACCCATGACTCGGGCCAGATGACCCGTGGCCCAGGCTGACATTATACCGAAAACATTCAAAAATATATTTGCAACCATATGTGTGCACAGCCTGTTCGCCCGAAATCAGCTTGTTATGGGTTTATAATTTGTTTTAGGTTCATAATCAGCTTAGAATCGCCTCATTTTGAGTCGATAACGAATTGAAAATGAGAGTGTTTTAGTGCCATTATCGACTCATAATTTACTTATTATAAGTTCATTATGGGCGGAAATTTACACGAATAAATCAACTTACGGTTTACCAGAATGCGCTCTTTAAAATGTGTTTTTACTGTCATTAACGACTGGATTTAATAAATTATTTAATAGCTCTCACATGCCATACGAACAATACCAATAATTATAATTTTATGGTGGCGGCAGGAAGACGCCCTGATAGGTCATGTCGCCACAACGTGACATATCTCACCGTTTTCTTTAAACTGGCATGCTTATTTTTCAGGTTATTGATGCATTTTGCGAAGATACTAGAGAGGTGTGACCAGAAAGCAAAAGACGTATTCAAGGAGAACTATGCTGTTAAAGTGGCATTGGAGATGAAAGCTAAAGGTGTTCGATTCGAGAATGACACCCTAGTTGAATTGGAAGCCGAAGAAAGGAGCAAGGAGTGGGTCGATCCACTGAATGCAGAGAACCTCAACGTCATCCATAGCAACCGTGACGTCACGAGTCAGATCCAACAAATGAACCATCCGATTTTGCTGCTAAATTCCCGGTCTCCATATGCCAAGAGGCTAGTCAACCTACAACAAGTCATTAATCCTGGTTTTCGTCAGGGTTATCAACAGGTTAACAACCCTCAACCATTCGAAAGGAAGCCATTTCCACAAGGACTCAATATTAGGCAGTCAGTTTACGAACCGCCCATAGCCCCCCGATTGACGCTACGTTTACCTCAGCAAAATAATATTTTACCACGGACCCAAACATTGATTACCCCTCGACGAATTGGACAGGATCTTTCTCAGAGCAAACCAATTAATCCATTCTTTTTGCTGAAATTGAATCAAATCCCGGGACAGCAGTTGAACTCGAGACCATTCGGATTACCAACACATTCGAACATTGATCCACGGCTCCGAGCCGTGTCGAGAAACCACAACGTTGTCCATCAAACAGGAATCCGCAGTCTTAACCCGTTCCTGCAGCAATTACAGATGGAAGCTGTACAGGATCGAATCATTGCAGAACAACGGAAGTTTTTATTTGACCACGCTCTGAATTCTCGTTCGGGAATTGTTCCAGCTATTCAGTCGATGCAGAACCATGGGGTGCCACAGGGGAACCCAATCCTAGCACGATCGATACCAAGCCTGCAGCCACCAACCTCCTTCAATAACGCGGGCCCGCGATACTTCGTTCGTTTACAAGGAGCAGCCCCTAACTTAAATAGTGGTTCACAAATCGGGAGTTTGCTGCGGAATAATTATGCATCCCCTATCCAACGGCCGCCATTGACATTACCCCAAAACTATAACACCCGTCGGCGATCTCCATTCAAGCCGATACCCGGCTTCCACAGGCAAGATGGACCGAAATATGCAGCTATTCCAATCCGAACACTGGGGTGAAGTGGCTAACTGGAAAAGAATATGCAATTAATTAGTGTGCTTATAATTATGTTTATTGCTCTTCTCAGCAGTGAAATTGGACAACTGCACATGAGAGTTGTTACGGATCTAACTGGCAAAGTATCGTTTGTTTTGGGGAAACCACAAATTGCAACTAACTGATTACGATCCAACAACTATCTGCGGTAATGAATTCCGGTAATTTCTCTGCCAATAGGAAGAGAAAAAGATATATTTCTTTATATAGAAACCACGATGGTGTATATTTATTCATCTATATATCTGACAGCATCATCTGTAATATATTGTGGCTGAAAGCATTTATAAATTTCAAAGTTTTTTTCACATTTCAAGATTTGATTTAACATGACTGGTGTTAGGTAGCACGAATTCACAAGACACAAACCAGCTATACATAAAGGATTAACGGAGAGAGAAATATTAAATCCCCCCGAAGGCACACATTATAAGGATAGGCCACTTTGCAGACGCCCCCCCCCCCCCCCACTAAACAAAACAAAAACAAAAACGTTGGCTTGTTTAGTGCACTGACTTTTCAGAAAAGAGATTGATTTTAAAGATATTTTAGAAGTTTATAGAATTAAGTGAGTTATCCAAGAAGAAATAACCTAAGTTATGATATGGGAACCAAAGTAATCACCACATTATAAGTCAAAATGGTGAAACAAATTCTCGGCAAATCTAGCTAAATCAACACTGGCCTCAACTGAGCCAAACCCATATTCCAACTTGACATGATTCGGTAGGTGGGTGGCTATACACAAGGTGCGTGCGTGTTCGTGTTCTACATGAGTCTGCTTATTGTTGACTATCGACTAATTGTCCCTAACCAAAGTCGATATGGAATCTCAAAATAAATCCCCAACGTGGATTCTGACTGCGAACTATAATAGAGATAAGGTATGATTGAGAATAAATGCTGAGTTATTGTCTAGACGCTCTCGTCTTCATCGAGATACTTCATTGTCAAACATTTAACAAATTATGAGATGAACCATATGAACCTGTCGGTTTAGCAACAGGTGTCTGTTCTAGTCGAGAGTTATCAGTCACTCGATTTCGATGCTATAATGAGGATTTCAATCTGGATCACAATATTCACACCGCGAGACACTGTTGATAAATATATTAACGAGTATTAAAGAGCTTTGCCAAGAAACGTATATCTCGAGAGAAAATTATGAAAAATTTGTTCCTCGAGCTATCTGTGGCATGGGTGGCTATGCTACGTCTAACAGTGGCATTCTTACCACATAAAGAGTTGTTAAAGGTCTATATTATGTTAACCTTAACCCTTTACCCAACAAACCGGCCAAAACCGGCCAAATAAAGCTTCAACAGCCTAAAATATCTTCGGTCTGTCTCAATAGAACCATACAAATATGGATATCATTGGAACCGGCTCCTTGACCACATTGTGATAGTTACACTTGTGCCCTGTGCCAATGCATTCTCTTATATATGCGAGTCGACCATAGGTCGCCTCGCATATATAAGAGAATGCATTGGCCTAAAATAAATCTTTTTTTAACACTTTTTACCATTTTTTCTTACATTCTTTAACAATTTTATAATGTTTAATTTGTTAAGCCAATGCATTCTCTTATATATGCGAGGCGACCTATGGTCGACTCGCATATATAAGAGAATGCATTGGCACAGGGCCGTTCTGTTGGGTAAAGGGTTAAAGGGGTACTGTACACTAAATCCGGCCATTTATGTGACCATCTCCTTTATACTCAACAGAATATATGCAACAAATGAATGAATTTGAGCCATGTATTAGTGCAAAATACACTTTTTTGCTCTATGAACGATGCAAACAATATGGTAATTATAATGAAAATGAATTGAAGACTCCAGCCATTTATTCATTTCCATTATAATTACCAGGTTGTTTGCATATATGTGCCCATTACAATTTTCTTTTTGGTGAGAGTGACCCCTTCTGCATTATTGCTATTGTGTTACGCATTTTCAGATGTTGGCGCTGCATTCCGAAAAAAATATTCCTGATAATTTAGCTCTAAGGTACACATTGGAATGGTCTACTCTTCAATTTAATGTTGTTCTGTTCTACTAACATAGACCTACGACCGACAGAGAAACGCCCAATTGATTCCCACACATTCGTCGTTCAAATGGATGTTCAGATAATAAGTTGCAGGTGTGTTTGTTGAACTTATTAGTTTAAACGAACGAATGGGAATCAACTAACTGCATGTATTCAGTTGTCAAAAGGCTACATAATGTAGATAAATCCGTTGGATGGCTTACATCAACAATTTCGTTTATCTTTCAATATTTTATTTGCATGCACTTTACGTCTGTTCGCGCGGAAGCAATCGCAGGGACGTGGCGAGAGGGGTTTGAGTTCTCGGGGTGTCCAGCATTGAATGCGTAACTGCGCTCACAGTAATAATTTAATTAGTGACGGTTGAACCAGATTGAAAGGACACATGGCACTCGCAGTTGTCAAATATTCGCAAATTACAAAAAAAGCCTTTAGACACATCACCACCAAGACGAACATGGATAAACAGATAAACCTTGTTCTTATATTCTTTATTAATAGTTCTCCAATAACGAAATATTGTGCGTTGAAACCATTGTTATGTAAATAAAACTGTTACAGTGATTTGTCAACAAACATTGCTGATTTTGTAGAAAATTCAAATATTTTAGTCTAAATATGATTGTCAGAATATTGTTAAATGCTTTGACCGTTTTCAATGTTTACTGTCAAGTTTTTATTTATTAAGCTGTGGTATATAATTGGAATTCGATTACATAACAATTGTTTCAATGTGCGAGATTTGTGGATTTTAGTCCAGTAGTTGAATATGTTTTATATTTACGACCAATTACGGTAGTCAAAACCTTTGTTACGTAAACATTGATTTTACAGTGGATTTACTGATACAAGTCTAATTAGTCCAATAAGATACCAAAGTTTAATCAAATCTTGATGGCAATTTGGCAAACATTGGAAAGGTGTATCTATTTTTCCATGTTCTTCTTAGTGGTGATGTTTTACATACAGTTATATTTTTTGCGCACTTACCTACTGCGAGTGCATTGGGTCCCTTTAACTTAGGGCTGCAAACGTTTGGAAACTTTCATCCAGCCACCAACTTTGACTATCATAATTGATCTTAAATATGAAAAAATATTCAACTATTGGACTAAAATCCACTTAGTGTGCATGAAGGTCACTCTCACCAAAAAAAAGTGCTGAAGGGTACACAGGTTTTGAAAATGTGCTGAAGGGTATACGCCTACACATGGTTTGTGATGAGCACGGTTACTTCAACTGTGTTCCTGAAAGTGTGGCGCCCATGCCCAGTTTCATTTTAGATTTCATTGGAACGTAAAAAAAACCTGTGTACCCTTCGGTACTATTGTTGGGGAGTGACCCTTTTAGCCTTAGTGTGGTTTGACAACCAGAATATGGGTGGCAGCTATACACCCCGGGACGAGTGAACCCACACCAATCACTGCCGCCACGTCCCCAGTAATTGCCATGCTAACCAAATGTGACCCGCCATATCAAATCCAATCGGAAGTCGGGATTTTTTTTACCCTGTGCCAATGCATTCTCTTATATATGCGAGTCGACCATAGGTCGCCTCGCATATATAAGAGAATGCATTGGCCTAACAATTTTTTACAATTTTAATAATTTGTTCTTGTATTCTTTAACAATTTTATAATTTCACCCATACAGAGCCCCAAACAAACATGAGCAGACGACACTCTTCTATATGCTTCTATATATGTGTGGGGCTCCCTGCAGGGTAATGGATGTTTTTTATTTTATGTCCTAAAAATTGTAAGAAACATTTATTTAAAAAACATGATAACAAATTGTTAGGCCAATGCATTCTCTTATATATGCGAGGCGACATATGGTCGACTCGCATATATACGAGAATGCATTGGCACAGGGTAAACAAATCCCGACTTCCGACTGGATTTGATATGGCGGGACGAGTGAACCCACACCAATCCCTGTCGCCAAGACCCCAGTAATTGCCATGCCAACCAAATACCTTCTATAAGGCAGTTCTCCGTCGTCTTAGCTTGATATACTCTGGGTATTTCCTACAAATTAGGAACAGCAATATAACAATAGTAATGATTGCAGCCCCCAAAGCTGCGCCGAGACTTATAGCTAATGTTTTGAATTTATCACACGTGTCTACGTTCAGGTCAACTGATGCGCTAGCATTCGAAGCAACATATGTGTGTTGCCAATCTTTACGTTCTTCGATGCTCTTCGAATTTCTAGACTTTGTCGTGGACACATTCGCGTCATGGTTGTATTTTGGTTGGTCCATGTAAACATCAGAACCATGAGAAACCACCGACACTGTCTTATTATTGTCCGGTCTGGGCTTATTAATTGCAACATAAGAACTGTCAGAATCAGTTGGCGAATTCTTATGATTATCAGGCCTTGGTTCGTCCATAGCAACATCAGAACCACCAGATCCTTCTGCGATATCGTTGTCATGGATATGACCTTGAACTTTCGGGACTTCTTTCTTTAAACAATTATCGTCGCATGAATATGTATCGTCCGACATGTCCCAGCCACCGACGTATCCGTACGTAGCCGCACCAACATTCCCGTAAACCTGTAGACCGAAGGGTACATCACGTGTGTGTCCAAAATGCCATGATCCGTAAGAAATGGGGAATGAAATGACCGAATATAGAGATAATTCTATATCGGTCCAGTTTGTATATTTAATGTTCGTGTCATTTTGCTGAATTCCGTCTTTTTCGCTTGTCAGGACCACAATATTCACAAAGTTTTCGTAATATTCATAGTAGTTGGGGTGTGTTGGGGTGGTTATATGATACGATGCTAAAAAATTCCTAACATGCGGCACTAGCATCATGAAAGGGTTCGCGAAGTTTGGGGTGGGATCAAGAGACTTCCAGAACTGTGTAACTAGAACCGGAGCAGTACTGGAAACAATTCCTGCGCTAGAAGGTATGTCTAGAGTTCTATGCTCGCCTGCCTCTAAATGAATTGTCATGTTATGAAACCGCACTTTTGTTTGGCTAAATGCTGCCACAACTTTAAACATGTCCCCACCCTGGCGCTCAGCCAGTGGTACCGTGACGAAATATGTTCCCCATACCGAAACTGGTGGAATCTGCTCAACAAGATAGCTACACGCGCTCCGCTCGTCAACGGGAATGTAGCCACACAGACTTCCAGAATAAACTGATGTTGGTTTGTCACTTTTAATTTCAACCCCGCTCAAATCGTATTCTAAGCTTTCGATGTGAAATACGTCATACTGATTTATTTCAACCTTGACGGTATCCCCGCCTCCATATGTGTGTCCTTTGAGGATTAATTTTTCGACGTGAGGGGGTAATGTAGCGTGTAACGTTGTGTGATTTTCAAATGCGGAAACAACAATGTTTGATGGGTAATATGTGTACGGTTGCGTAGAAACAGCCAAATGGTGACACGCACAACCGGTGGTTAAAGGAAATGCCGCGAAACCATCACTGAAATCAGCATTGTTAGCGAACACAACCACATCTACAGGCGATGGTGCTTCCAGGTGAAGTGCCTTTCTTTGTACCCCCGTATTGTGTTCAACTTGCAAACTGCTTGGTATAGCGAACTCTTCCAACAGCCCATGTTTGATGTCGTAATGTTTTGAAATAATATCCGAATCTGATGGATAGCTGACGTTGACTTTGGAGTTCTTGCTTGGGAACACATATACGCTGAAGTCCTCGTTGTATATTTGTCTGAGGAACCCAATCGAATAGCGTTGTTTTTGCGGAGGGTCTGAAAATAAAATACAAATGTTTGAATTCTCATGTGGACAACGCATTTTTGAATCCCCACTCTCGAAATATATTGGATAATATACTGTGACTGAAACATGTCAAGTAATGGAACATTATTATATATATTCAAACCTCACTTTAAAGGCCCAGTTAATTTCTTTTATAGTGACTTGATATACGGTTTTATTAACAATCTATGCCATAAAATATGATTAAAATACTATAAATCATCACCATTTGAAACGTCTGTGTCTCAGAAGATGCCCATAGGGAAATAGAAAACAGCTGAAATCATAAAACGACCCCCCCCCCCCGTTATGGCTTCCATAATGCAACAGAATTGAAACTAAAAATGTAATTTCAACGGAAGGGGAATAACTCTATCTTTAAAATATAGAGTTATTCCCCCCTCCATTGAAAATAATACACTTTGCACAACAAAACCAGATGAAATTTAAGCAGAAAAACACGTCGGTAACTCAACAAAAACAATATGTTCAGTTTATTACACCAGATAAGTTGATAATACAATGTTTTGGATCTTCCTCTTTCAAATGGTATATAATATGGTATATATTTTATATATGCGATTTTCGGGTTCGAAAATTAAGTTGGCCTTATAAGACCTACAGATGATACAAATTAGTGGATAAATACGCGAAATACTAATATGCGATATATTTATGCCCTCCGTGCGCCCCTCAGCATGGATATATAACAATGTCAAGGAATACAATTAGGCTGTTAGTTGTCTACATGTACATGCGGGGAAGCAAATAACGCTCGTCTCACGACTGTGCAATAAGTTGATGCAGTTTATATGACTCGTAAAAATCGTTCTGGTACATATAAAGCTCATATAAGTATTTTACGCATTTTCTAACCTATGTTGAACCTCGGAAAACGAGATTTGGATAGTAGTCCCTTTGAAGGGGCCCAAAACCTTGGAAGTGGGTTCATGTGAAATAACATATTTTTGTTATAAAAGTAAAACTAGATCGACTTTTTTTCTTATTTTCATTATTAACAACTCTAAAAAAAAATATTGAAGTGTTTTGTCAGTTACAATTCATTCTGGCTTGATCTGGACAGTTTTCAAATGAATATGGACAGTTCAGTTTGTCAGAATAATGCAGAATGAATAGTAACCTGCAAAAGTCTCAAATAAATATATAGATGTGACATTTCTTCCCACTATACGCGTAGGTGCGGGCAGCGGTAAGTCATGCGTAGGGGACTGAACTCTGCATGGAGCGTGGCGAGTGCCCTGGTACCTTTAATAGGAGTCAATGACCCCTGACTCGGAGGAAATCCGATAAGGAAGTCTTCTCATTCTACAACGAACTCCAGACATTCTCCATTCAAATGCAAAATTCCCCTACAGAAATTCACAAAATATGTTTGCATTTCCTATTATTTTTGGTATTGTTATAAATCGCAGGAAATGGAGAAAGGAATGCCCACGATTTCATGAAAAGGCCACATGTGTGAGCAAAGTGTGGTCAAGCCTTTAGCAGTATATACCCAAGAGCAATGTAAACACATGTTAGCCATTGACTTTAAGATCGCATTTGCAATAATATGTTTATATTTCGCCCAGGTCGTGTATATGTCTGAACCGTGAGTCAAGTGTTGTGTGCGGTTCGGGGGATTATATCTCCCCAGCGGACATATGAATGGATATAAAAAGGATTGGAATACAATCTTGAATTATCTTAGCAGCAGTGAAGGTGGAGATTCGGCGCTGATTTTATTCCCACGCCGTATAAAAAGTAGAAGATAACACGTATAACACATGTTATCTCCCATACGGACATGTAGTTTGGTATGTTTTATAGTTAGTTCACATAATTATAAAAAAACTGTCGATTTATTAGGTATATTTAGCATAGAAAATCCTCAAGAAATAAGTGTATGTTTAATTATTTCGAGAGTGCATGCTTGAGCATTGTTCCGAAGCTTAATTATTGTGTTCGCTGCTTTGAACTTGTCTGGATATGCTATGTCCCTGGGTTATTAATGGGAACTTATAACAGGTTTGTGTAGTTAGCATAACTATGATCGTCAGGAATTGATTTGTCATTTTGGATAAATTTTATATATTTAGTGCTTCGATTCGACTTTTGTTCGAAATTCGACTGCGTATGTAGTCTACCTTTTACGTGTCGAATGCCATTAATCCAATACGATGTCAGCTGCTATCCTGGTCCGAGTTTAAGCAGTCTTCACATTTCCCCACATCTACCGCATCTCGTTAAAACTGTCCCAAGCCACAAACTAAGTGGGTATGAACTATGATTTAAGCTATATATATAGTTAAAGGCTTTCATCTAGCCTTCTGTTTTGGAGTCGTTTTATCTGTATTTAAGCTGTATCGGTCTAGTTTGCAGTATGCAACATGCGACATTTTCATCTAGCATTCTGTTTTTCCAGGCATGTTAGGCCCACTTAATGTTGAGATCAATGCCCAGATAAATTATATACAACATATTCCATAGTATATACCATTTGGAAGAGGAAACAAAATATATACATGTTTATTCCACCAGAATTAGGAACAGCCTAGAAGTGATATATATTCTCAGATTCACACCAAGACTTCTTCCCCCTGTATATACCCAGAATGCATCATAATTCACAACTAAGAGGTATAGATATTCCTCTTCCATTGAGAATAATAGATATATATGGCAGTACACAGATAGAAATTAATCACAGAACAGACGTCGGTACCTTGATAAAAACAAAATGTTCACAGTTCAATCGACCAGATAAGTTGATAATACGTTTTGGAGCTTCCTTTTTCAAATTGTATATCACATGGAATATGTTGTATATATATAGAGTATACGCATAGTGTTTCTGAATAACAAATTTAATCCACTCGTGGGATTGACGATTTACACCACGAGCTTCAGCGAGTGGTGTAAATCGCCAATCCCACGAGTGGATAAAATTTGTTATTCAGAAACACTATGCGTATATTTTGTTTATGCCACGATCTTTACAATGCGATGGATAAAAACTTTTCCGTTCAAAATGTATGGAGAAAGTTTAATCCACTCTGCGAAGTTTATGCCACGATCTTTACAATGCGATGGATAAACACTTTTCCGTTCAAATTGTATGGAGAAAGTTTAATCCACTCTGCGAAGTTTAATCAACAGTAGGCACGTTTAATCAACAGGTGTTGATTAAATGTAAAATTTAAACAGATGCGGGCATTATTTATATAGTAAGATAGGCGATCGTGGTATAAAGGCCCACTTAATTTTCGAACCCCCCTATTACTTTATATAAAATATATGCCATATTATATACCATTTGAAAGAAGAAGCTCCAAAACATTGTATTATCATCTTATCCGGTGTAATAAATTGTGGACATGTTGTTTTTGTTGAATTGCCAACGCGTTTTGTCATCAAGATTGAATTAAAAATCAGTATTATTTTCAATGCAGGGGGAATAACTCTATATATTAAAGATAGAGTTCTTCCCCTTTCATTGAAAAAGTTTGAATTCTGTTGCATTCTGGGTACCAGAGGGGGAAGTCTTCTGCAGTTTTCTATTTCTCTCTGGGCATCTTCTGAGACACAGATGTTTCAAATATAGATGAATTATAGTATATTAATCATATTTTATGGCATAGATTGTTATGAAAACCGTATATCAAGTCACTATAATAAAAATAATCGGCGACTTGAAAATTAAGTGGGCCTTTAAATAAGTATAATTTTAGGTGTACAATAAACGGTAATAGCTTACATGTAATTGTTTCGCCAATTACTTACAACACAATAAGATGTGGTTAGATCACGGAGATGCACCAGCCCTGGGTATTCCTCACATCCCCTCAACAGGTCGACGTCATGAAATCTCCAGCGGATAAAGAATATTACCGAGTTGTAAATTTGGCCACAATCGCTGTTGGCAGAACAAAGGGACCCGGTGCGTGCTATGGAATACCGGCCAATTACATCAGAATTTCAGAAACGAAGATGGGATCTATTGATCAATAATTCGAACAAATGTGCTAAGTGAAAATGATTCGTATTTGGACAGGTTGCATGTAAGAGTGCAAAGGTAATATACACTCTAAAAACTCCAGGTACTCTGGAGTACCAAATTTGGTACTCCGGCTGTCCCACACGGAGTACCAAAATTGTGGTACTCCAGAGTACCAAATGAGGTTTTGGTACTCCAGAGTACCAAACCTGAATGGTACTCCGGAGTACCACAACACTTTTGGTACTTCGTATTTGGTACTCTGGAGTGCCAAATTAGGGACTCCATAGACCCTCATGGAGTACCCAAATTTTGGTACTCCAGAGTACCAAAATATATTTGGTACTCCAGACTGCCAACCTGTTTTTGGCACTCCAGAATACCAAATATATTTGGTACTCCAGACTACCAACCTAATGTTGGTACTACACGAGTCGCATCCAATAATCCAGCCTGATATTCTACTGACGACACGATTCACCAGAGTGTGGCTGTTGCCATCGGTGGGATCACGAACATGAATACGTAACGTGACTAGAGGGTAGATATAGAGAGTTATTAGAAGGGCTGGTGCCAAATCATCCCTGGGCTATTTCCTCGGATAGTGGCTAGGAAAACAGAAGTGTACCACACAGAAGGTGATCTAATAGAGCTATGCACTCAAAATACTATTAGCATCCAACTGATACAGCATTTTTATTCATGTACAACATTCCACTCAAGGCAGATAACTATCAGCTCTGCATTATACATGTTTTTAGATCTGGACAATTCATACCCATATTGCTATCATATGAGAAAAATAAGAAACTAGTTAAATCATTTATTAAATTCAACAGTTAATGTGATAACATGGAATGTATATATATACACACTGATCAAAGAAATGTACATGTACCAACGGGGTCACTACATGGATTTACACATGTAAATCATTACACGGATTCGTAAAGTCAGAATCGTCAATTTTAAGGTCAAATGTAATTTTGTAAACAAAATTTAAATCGTTATTATGGAATGAAATAAGAATTTTTTTCTGCAAACTAATATATATCTATCTATCCATAATATGTCCACTACAGCCCTCGAAATTAACGGCACCTTTGACCTTAAAATGGTCGATTCTGTCTTTACGAATCCATGTATCAACAGTATATCCTTTTAAATGATAACCCTATTTCATTATCATGTTGTGAAATCTAATGACTCCGTTAGTTATTGCACTAACGCCATCTAGTTTCATGACATGCTTTTCCAGAAATATCATTGTATTCTTGACCTTCCGTGCATATTGTATCCCAAACACGAAGTAGGTCGACATCAGTAGAGATATTGCCAGCGTCATGTCACAAATCTCCATTTCGTCCATCACAATGGCTATCTTGTCACATGAGAAGAGGTGCCCACAAACACATCCTTTTAGCACCAGTGCCGGTGTTGGTCCAAGTGGAACCTGTGAATGAGATTGAATATGAGTTAATAAAATTTGTTTAAATTACCTCTGTTCTGACAATATCTGGTAAAGAAGCACTGTCTGACTATTGACTAAGAATGCAAATGGGTGAAATTTTGTCAAAAAACGCTTGACATACAAACAAAATAATTGTTTGAACTCGGACACTAGCAATAAGCCAGTACCCGGTTCAGAACCATATGGTTAATTCTATTCAGCCATGTAAATGCCACACGTCCCTCACAAAGGAGAGGAGCCATAAACAGATTACGTTATGTAACTGAGTGGTACCCGAAGGAAAAAGATTCCCTTTTACTGGTGCAGGAATTTGAAATTCCAGAATCGTAACATTGATGAGCGCTGAATTAAAACAAACCAGCCGATTTATCCTGACACAACAGTTATATCATAATGAGATCGCACCATTGAAGCAAATAGCGAATACATGATTAATTATCGGCTCGGACAGAAGCAGGGGTATCAAATCTCGCAAAATCAAAGCTTCAGACGACATCATGCTGCGCATGTGCGAATTGCTCATTAACTGAGACCGTATTGGGAGTAGTGACCTGACCACAGGTGGGCAATTCCACGGTTTCGGATGTACTCTTCGGACAACATATTTGGCTGAATCTTTTACGCTGGGGCGAATATCTGTACCTACTAGTATTTTATTCTAAAATGTTGAATTATGCTCAATCTTTTAGAAATAATAATATTCAGTTTTTGTGTATAATACTGTATTTCTATAATGTTTGTGGGTGCCTTCAATGGTCAGTGTCGGACGTACTCATACTCGTACCCTACCATCACTATCGGGTGTATTTTTAGGAAAATATCAAAATACCAAAAGTCACTCTACTGATAAGGGTTAATAAAAGATTGAACTTATTTTATCAATAGAATAATTACATGTATATATTTTGAAACCGAATTATTTTGTACGAATCATAATTAGTGATCTTTTTTGATAATCTCACTCTTTTATTGCTTGATACCGTACTTGTAAAATAGTCCTTCTATAAACTTGCCCAGACTAGGAAATAGACCGATTTATCTATTTTAACTCGAACGATCTAATTTACATCGGTTTGTGGATCTCCAAGACATATTGTCTGAGTGTCGAACACACTCCTCTGGTCGCCGAGCCTGAAAACAGTGAAATCATAGTAAAATTAAAAACTGCCCGAAATTGGCGAAAAGAAATAATGATATAAGACAAACCTTTAAATGAATCAACTAATTCCTCCAAATCGCAGTCAGTGAGCCAATTACACACATCCGCCAAAGTCCATTTGTCCACAAGGACCGCCATTGATGGTATTATTTTCGTCCGGATGATTTGAAAACAAAGAAAGAAGTGCGAATGGCGCTGCGATCACAGGAACCGTAACTCTAGATAACAGCGGTTTGAAACTTCCAACCTGTAATCGATACGATTGCGAGTCGTATTATGCTAACTGCATAGCTCGTTTGGTATTACAGACCTCTGTGGGATCCTGGGATACCAGCGCAGCGTCAGTTTGGTGCTCTGGACTACCAAAGACAGCCGTAGGCACTCCAGAATACCTATACGGCCTCTGATTTTTCTGAGTGTAGACATGGCTGTATGACTTTATAATACACTCGATTTCGAGTATCACATCAGATATAGCACGTGTGCAATTAATATCGTTTTCATTTTGGCCTCAGCTGGTATTGATTCGACATGACTAACAACCGAGAACCCTATTAACCAGCAGGTTTTATTTTATGTTTACTGATTGTTTAGTCTGTATGACCAATTAATATCTTGACATACATAGCCTAATTCCTTACACTTGTTCTCCGTGAGCAAGCAGATATGCAAGGTAATTACTCAAGAGAAACGTATATATCATGGCAGGTAATACCATCGATCTATATTAAATATACAATATACGTCGATGGTAATACTTATCGGTCACAGGGAGGTATCTAGTGGTCTTGATTGGCTTGCAGCTTTCAAATTCTTTCTACACCCCGATTTGGCTCATTTCAATTTACACCACCCAACTTTAAGAAGAATAAAATAAAACTCGTCTGCTTTGTAAGTAAAATTACAACTGTTAGTTACTCAATTCGGATTGAAGAACCGAAACTCCAATCGAAAAAAAACTCACCAGGTGCATTTTTTTCAATGTTCCACCAACATTCTATTATTTTCATGTATTTCTAACTTTTTGAGAATAGGATCCCATCTCGTTTAAATATGATTTGGCAGCAAGCTAAAAGCTTGATGGTACCGTTCCCTTATACATATAACTAGAGATGGGCCTGTCCCAGTTGGGACTAAGGTATACCCCCGCACTCAACATGTTATTCTAATGAAGTTGCCATTACTATATATTGGGCACTGAAATTATGTTAACAGGGAACCCTAACCCTAAACGCCCTAACCCTAACCCCTAACCTATTGACCGAAAATTGTAGGAATAAAAGCTCGGACAAAATTATGCATGTTGCGAAAATGTTCCAAGTCGAAAAAGGGGAATAACTTACACACAAAAAAAAAGAAGAAAAAAAAAAGACGGACATACGTCATAATCTCAGGTACATAGGTTCCCATGGTACTAAATATCTGTGCCAAGTTTCAAAAACATTGACCTAGAAATGTAGGAATAAAAGCTCGGACAAAATTATGCATGTTGCGAAAATTTTATATGTCGAAAAATGGGGATAACTCCCCCAAAACAAGTCGGACAGACGTCATAGTCGCAGATGCACAGGTTTCGCGATAATAAATATCTGTGGCAAGTTTCAAAAATATTGACCGAAAAATGTAGGAATAAAAAGCTCGGACAAAATTGTGTACACGGACGGACAGAAGGACGGATAATCTGATTCCAGATTACCCATACAACTCGTTGCGGGGGGGGGGGTATAATGATATTAATTTATTGATTATAACACGATATTAAATGATGACGTATATTGCTCGTGCTTGTATGTATACACGAACGTCGTTTTTATTTTGTTGCCCTTTTCTGTCGCCTCGTGAGATACACCGCACATACACCCGCCTCATGAACACCTCTACAATTAAAATCATCATCATGTTGATATACAGATGTGAAGACGCATATATTATAAATTATGAGCGCATGCGTGCTTGTTGTGTATTGGATTACCATATATATATTTAGACATAATGCATCAGTGCATGGTATATTACATGTGCAACAAATGGAAGGTTAACATATATAGTGCGACAAAACATGGTGAACTTATATGGTAAAAATCGCAAGTAGAAACCACGGGAGAGCGTACAAAACCCTTCTAATGAATATGGACATATGGTTCGTCTTCCTTTTCCCAAGATGAAGAATTCTCTCAAAATAATAGTATTAGTATTTCGGTAAAAATATGGTGATATGTATTTCCGACGCAGAGATCGTGTAATACTGAGCATTTCAGTGGGACATGAAATTAGTCCCTAATTCTGACTGACACAAGGTACATTTTCTCTCATAATAGCTGGTATTGCTCCAGGATCAAATTTCAACCCAGGAACTAGTTATAATAATACATACTCCATGTTTATATCGACCGATTTTGATCCTCCGGAACGCGTCAAAAACGACCAGTTAGTAGTTTTAAGGATTTAACAAATATATGCCGCTTTAAACGTTTATTGCAACTATTGACTCAATATCTACATGATGTCTATCTTACCGATATTCACCTCTGTCATAGCATCGATTAAAATGCTGTCTGGTATTGAATTAACCCTTTACCCAACAAAACGGCCAAAAACGCCCAAAATAAAGCTTCCACAGCCTAAAATATCTTCCGTCTGTCTCAATAACACCATACAAATATGGATATCATTGGAACCGGTTCATTGACCACATTGTGATGGTCACAGTTATGCCCTGTGCCAATGCATTATCTTATATATGCGAGTCGACCATAGGTCGCCTCGCATATATAAGAGAATGCATTGGCCTAAAAAAAACGCTTTTTACCATTTTTTCTTACATTCTTTAACAATTTTATAATGTTTTCTTACATTTTTTAACAATTTTTATAATATTTTTCTACATTCTTTGACAATTTTATCATTTTTAATATGTGTTAAGCCAATGCATTCTCTTATATATATGCGAGGCGACCTATGGTCGACTCGCATATATAAGAGAATGCATTGGCACAGGGCCGTTCTGTTGGGTAAAGGGTTAATCTAATAGTATCACCGATAATGCGCGAAACATTCAACTCGTATTGTATAGAACAATTCAATTCACTGTTGTCTCTGTGAACTGTGTCATTCACATGCCTGTGCAATATGAAATATATACTACGGCATATAGTAGACAGTCCGACGCAAACCTGGCAATTATTTGGTAAACTTGTCAATTATGGACCGGTTTGAACACGATCCTGGTACAGAACGTTTTCCCAACTAAAATTATGAAGCAGTAGCCATGAATGATATGACAACCGACATCGAAGTACTTAGTGCATTAATTACATATATTGCTCCCATTCAATCCTACAAATATACACATAATATGATAAATGAACGTATAAATTCCCTGCCTCTAAGAAGCACAACTGAGTCAAATTGAGATATGGTCACGCGCGGAGACGGCAATATAAGCCCGAATCCACGTCCTCGGTCTGCAGAAGGAACACAACATTGTATGCTATTGTATTATACTTGATGTAGTTAGAATGGAATAAATATTATTAAACCAACACGATTCTGATAGTATGTGATCAGTCTGCGTTGTAGCTGTCGAAATCGTTGTACGTGCATTTATCTGAATCTAAAAGAATCTTATTAAAATCGATGCTGTGACCGAGGCGAATATTGGTAAGATTGGCAACTCTGGCAGAGATTTATATTTACATGCGAGGTCAGTTCAATCGTATAAAGAACGTAGCGCCGAGAGGGTTATTATTTAACTAATATCTCCCCATGTGGTTGCCCCAATCATCGGCGGACGTTTCGCCGCGGACAACATGAGGTTGCAATACTCAAAAATGCCAATTGGAGTTCAATTTGCGATAATTCATTAGCCAAATTACCTGGTCGATGTACGTCCATGCGTACATTAATTCATTCGCGATAGCACAGTTCATGGACAGCCTACGGTGCATGGCTTTAATTATGTTGTTTTTCCTTTTAAATTGGCTATATCGGATCATTCTTTATCAAAGCGGATAAGACGATTTACAAGCGATGCACATGTTGGTACATTTTAATCACTCCAGATTGATGTTTAGGCAATCATTGATGTCTGGTATTGTTAAACTTTGCACGAAGCACAGTTTCGGGATATTGCTAGCACAGCTAGAGGTATTTTGCCGCTAATTTGCACATTGAAGGTCTATTACGATAATCACAGTGAAATTGTGTGCACGTTTCATCCTCGTTATAGGGTTGTTATATTCCATTATCCTGATGGATGCACACATTTCTATTTTGAAATACCAGAGACAAGCGTGAGTTTAGTGTGCCTGTCATTTGCAGAATTAGTTCCCCATAGGGTGAATGTAGTGATGTTATCCCGCATATAGCGGGCTGCATAACCAAATTCACCCTCTGGGGACCTCATTCTGCATGGCTTCATCTGCTATGGGAGACAAAGACACAGCTTGAATTTCCCAAATGGTGAATATTGTGATGTACACCCATTGGGAACCTCGATTATGCAATGTGTCGTCTGCCAATTTGGGGATACAGAGAAACTAAATTAAAAACGAAATAGAATCTATTATATATTATATATGTGAATAAGTTTCTATATAGAAATTTTATAATAAAGAAACTTTCCAGAGAAGATGAGGCCTAAGCAGAATGAGGTCACCAGAGGGTGGATTTGGTGATGCTAGCCCGCTATGCGGGATAGCGTCACTAAATTCACCTTCTGGGGACCTCATTCTGCAAATGACAAGCACACTAAACTCAGGCTTGGGGCGTACACAATTCTATTTTGAATTATCAGAGACATGAATAGGTCGACATAGTCCCTGCATCCTTTTATTAAATCACCAGGTCTCAATGCAGTGTATGCAGGATCATGTTGCGCATAAACGTGCGCCAGTTTAATGAGGCAAAACGCCCATACAGCAAGAATGCACTCAGTTGCCTGGTTTGTTGTTTGTCTCGTGCACGTTCATGTCATGCTATATGTCATGAAATGCGCAATGTCATGAGTTGACACTGATACTGCAACAGTCAAACATGCAGGATTTATGAAACCCAAGGATGTTTTTTTCTACTTCTGAAATTGAGATACCGAGCAAATATAATCAAACGTAAGTGAGACTGTGAGATATAAGTACCAAATAGTTAACCCACAGTGGACAACAAGAAAACCATAGTCAGAGGTGGTAACGCCCTCTAGATCATATTATTAGGCATATCTATATAAATTATAATTTAAAATATATTGGTTTTATGAATGCACCGTCTCAAAAATTCCGTTAAAAGAACTAATCCTTCAAATTACAAAAACTACGCCTTATTACTGCATGTTTCTCATTCACCATACCAGAAGGCCTCTAAATGCGGACCAAAAATCTACTAATCAGATTAAATACACGCCCGATACTTCTTAATACGACCTTTATTCTACATTCTAATTGCGACATACGTCATCAGCAAAGTTAGCTGCTATATTTTGCATTGTGTTCCCGCAATAAAATCTGCAAGAGTGGCACAGCCATTGTTCATACCTAAACATCGAAAGCAATTAACGCGGTCATAAAAAGTTATACATACTGCCACAATGAGACATCCGCGAAGATACATCCGTGAAAACCCGAAATGTGTTATCCTGCGAGATATCCCCATTGATGTATAGTTCCATTGACACGGCCAGATCAGCCTTACTACAATTTCCTAAAATAGCTCGCATCGCGTGAAACCCGAAATGTGTTGTCCTGCGAAATATTCCCATCGCTGACACGGCCAGATCAGCGGGACCCCTGAACCAGGAACTATTTTCATGCATCGCGCCTGCGCAGTTTACAGACTCCCTTGTTTATAATCTAAGATACCCACACCATATATAAATACAATCGTGTACTGATTTTATACAATGGTTGGTTGATCATGGTGTATTGTCATTTTAGCCCCACGATGATGTCCGTTTTATTGGTGGCTTAAATTTACTACGAAAACTGACACGCAACTGCGTGTAGGAACTACCGATCCCGCTCGGGAAGCAACTGACACGCTTCACAAGTTTGGAGTTTAGGATGATACCCGGGAAGATTTGAAAGGGCTGTCGGCCCTCTCCTACAACCCACTTTTGAATGCCGTAATTCCGCTGAAGAGCGTTTGTGGAGTTTGTGAGATTAATATATGCCCATGCACAGTAGGTGTTTGCCTACTGTGCATGAGGTGGATGCCACCAAAGTAAGAAGGAAAGCCCCCCCCCATTCCGAACTAGGACCGGCGGAGAAGACTTACCTTGATTTATCTGTGTGAGTTTTGTGTGTTGATATACATATATATTGTTTTGAGTTGTGAGAAGCTGTACATATTGTACAACTGACACGCTTGCTCAAATTGGTCCTTTCTATACTGCTCATATTTCACGAACACCCCTCCAGATGAATAATAGACCATTCCAGTGTATATTTTTATGACTGAATGGGAGAATACATTTAGTATATATATAGGGGGTTAGTATAGATGACAGGTTATCCTCCATTTAGTATATATAGAAAGGGTTAGTATAGATGACAGGTTAGTATAGATGACAGGTTAGTATAGATGACAGGTTATCCTCCATTTAGTATATATAGAGAGGGTTAGTATAGATGACAGGTTATCCCCCATTTAGTATATATAGAGAGGGCTAGTATAGCTGACAGGTTAGTATAAATGACAGGTTAGTATAGATGACAGGTTATCCCCATTTAGTATATATAGAGAGGGTTAGTATATATGACAGGTTAGTATAGATGACAGGTTAGTATAGATGACAGGTTAGTATAGATGACAGGTTATCCTCCATTTAGTATATATATATATAGAGAGGGTTAGTATAAATGACAGGTTAGTATAGATGACAGGTTAGTATAGATGACAGGTTAGTATATATGACAGGTTAGTATAGATGACAGGTTAGTATAGATGACAGGTTAGTATAGATGACAGGTTAGTATAGATGACAGGTTAGTATAGACGACAGGTTAGTATAGATGACAGGTTAGTATAGATGACAGGTTATCCCCCATTTAGTATATATAGAAAGGGTTAGTATATATGACAGGTTAGTATAGATGACAGGTTAGTATAGATGACAGGTTAGTATAGGTGACAGGTTAGTATAGATGACAGGTTAGTATAGATGACATGTTAGTATAGATGACAGGTTAGTATAGATGACAGGTTAGTATAGATGACAGGTTATCCCCCATTTAGTATATATAGAGAGGGTTAGTATAGATGACAGGTTAGTATATATGACAGGTTAGTATAGATGGCAGGTTATCCTCCATTTAGTATATATATAGAGAGTTAGTATATATGACATGTTAGTATAAATGACAGGTTAGTATAGATGACAGGTTAGTATAGATGACAGGTTAGTATATATGACAGGTTAGTATAGATGACAGGTTAGTATAAATGACAGGTTAGTATAGATGACAGGTTAGTATAGATGACAGGTTAGTATAGATGACAGGTTATCCTCCATTTACATTGAACTTGAATATAACTAGAATCGATATCGCTGATCGGCCTATTAACGCTTCGTATATTAAATGGATTCTCCCAGTCAGTTAATAAGTGTACTCGGAATGGTCTATTATTGATTTCCAGGGATGTACATGTATAATATAAGCAGACGACAGCTAAATAAACGCACACAAGGAGTCCTATATGTATATTGAGGGAAATTATTAGATAATAACTTTAATAAGTTCAACAAACGACCTGGTCGTTTGTTGAACTTATTATCTGAACATTATCTATGGAATAACTACTCATCAATGATGCTTTAGTATAGAAAGCGTTAAGGACATGGACATACTCGACTGAACCACTTGGCTCCTTTTACGCCAAAGGGCAATCCGAGATTAATCAATGTGCTAAACAACTGGTAACACATTTCTTAAATTTTCTTCTGAAGTAAGGATCCCACATATATGAGTATGAAAACTGTATTCTTTGATTTTAACCCGCTAGTACAAGTTCTGACTGGCACATGTCTATATGATGATAATCTACACTGCATGCTTTAGTTGAATGGTCCGAGCGTTCATCTCTCAGTACAGCTTGTTCTCCCCAAAAAACGTACATTATCTGCTTATAATAGAACTTGGTTTAGGTAGATAAACTGCGCAGAATCGCCTCTTTTTAAATAGATAATGTGCTGAAAATGGAAGCATTTTAGTCACATTATCGACTCATAATGAGACGATTCTAAGCAGTTTATGTGCGGACAATAAAAAAAAAGCCAACTCACGACTTTTCAAGTGTACGCTCTTTAGCATGTGTTTTAATTGTGGCCTGCGCCATAAACGAAATAAAGGGTATAAGTCCATTATCTGCTTATTTGAGAATCAAATAAATCACATTATGTACCTGTTTCACATTATAGATCGATTATGTGCTTATTTACGCGAGGATATGTTGCAGCGACGTTGTATCATTTGCTCAAAATTTAAGTTTTAACTTTTATGATCTGATTGGAGGTAATGAATGACCTGTGGTATTAAAACATGTCAGTTGGTCAATGATAAGAGAAACATAATCTGTTATTATCAGACGTTCAAATATATATTGGCCAGAGAAAAAAACCTATAGCTGCGAGTCCATTTCCTTGCGCTTGGGACATGCATGTTTGGATGCCGGCACATTGCCAGAACGCACTACATGTATCGTTACTCTGATGTTTCACAGCTTCCCGATCATGTCAAAGTAATCGTGAATTATATTGACAGGAATCGCGTTAAAGCTAACTTTTAACTGTTCCAGACTGTTCTCCAAAATAAAAATGCGAGATTTTAATTCCCTGAACACGAACTCCTGACATGTAACTAACACTTTGATTAATACATAGATCAACAGTACTCATATAATAATTCAACATAAACCACAGCGATCTCACACATATGATCGAGTACCTATCTTGAGTACATGTGGTCTTTTCATGTTGGGTGCATTCAACACACCCATGCTTATAGATTTGACCATATTTCATGTTGTGGTCGCAGACAGTGGTGGACACCCAAAACTTTTGTTAAAATGTTTAACTTTTGGAAACTTCATGCCTGACACATCAGTTTGAGATTGCAAACAATCAGTTGAAATTGTTCTGATAGTTATTTAGTGTGAAAATAGTTCTTTTTTTAGACGAAAAGTCGCACATTCTCCTATAAATTCAGTCAATTAAAACAATCAATAAATACGATAAATCTTCATATCAGGACTTCATAATTATGCTATTCAAATTAAAGAATTCGGAAAAAGTAGGTTATGAAACAATAAAGAGCGTTTCTTGTGAGTCTATTCCTGGTATGGTATAAATAACGAACGTTCCTTGTTAGTACATTCCTGATATGGCAGATATAAAGAGCGTTCATTGTTAGTCTATGCCTGGTATGGTAGATATAAATAGCGTCTGATCCGATTAATTGCGACACAATGAAAACATTTGAAAATATCAATGACAGGCACGATTATTCCAGCGTACAGTAAGTAAGCTTGTAGATTGGTAGACCTATTTTCATGTATTTATCGACCTATGTTGTCCCTATAATAAAATTACGTATATATAATTTTGAAGATCGTGCCATGAATCTCTACTCTGGCTGACACCCGTATAGCAATCATATTCCACCAGTACAACACCTTGGAACTTTTGACAGGGAACCTTGTCAAGTCGACAAAATAACACGGGGAATAAATTTCTTAATGATTATTTGTTCCTTAATAGTGTACTTCACTATATGTGAAGGTCCCAACTCGAAATTGCAATCCTTTCTGTGACTTTTGAGAGCCGATATGGCAATAAACATTCAATTAATTACCCAGGAACAATTCCATAATTGTAAGAAACACAAAGCAAAATCGCTCAGAAAGTCACTTAAATCGTGAAATTTTGAGTTGGGACCATCACCTACAGTGAAGTACATTATTAAGAAAGAGTTAAGAACAAAGATATATATTTTCCTTTGTTATTTTTAGATTTTACAATGTTCCCTGTCAACACTTCAAAAAGTTCCCAGGTTTTGTACTGGTGGAATATGATCTATACGGGCGTTAGCCTATTAGAGATTCCTGACATGATCTAATAATTTTTAGGTTAGAATGAGCTCAGTTCTGATTAATATCATACTCAAGTTTACGCCCCACATACGGGCCGGATTCGTCATCTCAGGTTTAAACCTGGTCTACGTAAACCTCTAGGTTTAAACCGCCGTGAGTCAGCAAAATCCGTGGTTTAAACCTGAGACCGCAGGTCTAAGTGACGCATTCGTCATCTCTGGTTTAAACCTGGCCTAGCCAGACCACTGGTTTAGCAGTAGTGCCTCTGTATCGTCGAGATAATTAAACGTGCTTTCCTAATGCGGACCGCCTCATTTTATTGATTGCGAAAATCAATAATTACGACAGCGGTCATATTTTGATTGGAAATTTATAAGCGAGAAGCACTCACACATATAAAGCGTATGGGGATAAGTTTTTGTCAATTTCAATATTGTTTTTGCGTTTTATAAGCTTAAACCGGCAACTAAACCATCTAATTCGGTGGTCCAGCTAAACCAGCTTTATCGAGGCTAAACTTGAGATGACGAATCCGTCTTTTCTTTATCGCGGTTTAGAATTGTCAAACAATCAGTCAAAGGGTGGAGCTGTAAATAATCTCGAGTGAGGGCGTTTCTAAGTGGCGACTGCCGACTGGTGTTATCGTGTCACAGTTAATTTATTCGCACGCGAGCTTTGCTCAGATATGGACATATTCCTAACTATATGATTTTTACAACTATCTTGTGGTTTTTTTGTTTGGCTTGTGGCAATTACAAGTACTGGTGTTTTCTACGCATTCATTTGAAGGGTTCAGCGTTTTAATTTTGAAACCAAAACGATGGTACTGCATGACCAGATATGCTATACACATAGTTTGCAATCCTAAACTTATATTGCTATATGAGTCAAATTTGATAACTTATTTTAATGTAGATCATGCCACAAAGCTCTACTCTGGCTACGCCTATAAATTCCCATAATATTCTACCAGTTCAAAACCTGGGAATCTTTTTGATTTTCTGTATGACGGAAAATTTATGACACAATCAACGCATTAAATATATATCTTTATTAAAAGCTGTCCCTCTGCATGGTTGCCCACTTCCAACAGTTCAGATGCCGCTTAGGGTGTGCACTCATAAGCAAATTGCCTTTACTTGACTGACCTCTTGATCCAGGATTGACTCGATTATGGAGACTTAATCAACGCCAGAGGGGCTTTGCGCACATTTTGATCATTTGAACATTTTAATTCAAACAAAAATTTAATTAAATTTAAAACAAACAAATGTTAATTTAAATTTTAAATTTTGTTTCTTTTTAGATTCGACTCCTTACTCAATTTAACACAATGTTATCACCACACCTAATTTAATTGAAATCGGTCCAGGGGTATTGGAGAACATTTGCAAACAGACAAATATAGACAGCTCATGTACCCTTTAATATATACAGATATACATGTAAATACGCCAAATTGTGTCTTTGCGGGTGAAGCATCTTGCAGAAATCTATCATAAACAAAGTGATGAACAGAGCGTGAAACTCGTGTTGATTTGAACAAAGAATGAGATCGGATTAATAGTCAATGAGCGATACTTGTTTCTCAATGAATAAATCCATTGAGCGTGCACGCGGTCCCGATAATTTATGACTTGTCAATAACCATTATATCGGCCTATCTTTTTGGTTCGATTGGTAAAGGGTAGTTTGATTACATAATCATATCACCGATTCGAGTTGTCAATTAGCTGGCAACTGAACGACAAAAACGCCCACTTAGACCCGGTTTGGCTGGACCGCCAATGTAGGTTTAAACCAGGTTTAAACTCGGAGGTTTAAACCAGAGATGACGAATCGGGCCACGGAGTCTGGCGATATCAGTGGAACGCCCCACATACGGAGTCTGGCGATATCAGTGGAGCGCCCCACATACGGAGTCTGGCGATATCAGTGGAGCGCCCCACATACGGAGTCTGGCGATATCAATGGAGCGCCTCACATACGGAGTCTTTTTTTTTTTACTTTAAACATATTTTATTTGTATATCGAATAATACAAAAGGGATTGGGGACAAGTTACAAAACTTACTTTGCCCCTCTCCCTGTTTACAATAATATTATTCATACAAAATGTTGAAGGAGAGATTCAAAATCATATATAGGTTAAACATATTTACATTTACAAATGAGTGGGTTCGGGGTTTGGGGTGGGAGGTACCAAAACCGATTCGTGACTAATTTGCTAATTAACATACGGAGTCTGACGATATCAGTGGAGTATAAACTTGAGTATGATATTAATCAGAACTGGAATGAGTTTAAATGTACAAAAATCCGATTAAACACCCTTAAATTACTATTCTTGGCTTCGGGGGTAAACAATATTTGATTCGAGTCGAGGAACCCACCCATCAAAGCTCAGAGTGATCAGATATCGATTTCTGAAGTTTGTTATTTCAACAGTTTGTGGCCCATAAACACGCCGTCAAAAGAATGGTCTCGGTCAACATTGCGGACGAAGATGGATAACTCTAAAAACAAGTGGCAATACGGCCAAATTTCGTGAATACTCGAGTTATAATACGGCGATATTTCGTTGAACAAAATGTTGATAAATAACACGTTTTGGGAAATTTTATACCATATTTGACAGTGGTTAGCATTATTTTGTTGCAATTAATCGATTCTGATAAATAAAGCGTATTTTGAAGAAATGTTGTATCTTGATGATATGGGGACCCTCTGATCGGATTGAGTACCTTTAAACTCGTAGTTTTGTTGTCGAAGCGGTTTTTCTCGACATCGCGGTTTGAACAAGAGATAAAGAATCGAGACAACGAACCCACCACATATTGTACTCGTTACAGTATGATCGACATATCTTATTTGATCTAATCATGCGACTGTCTGCGGCGATGAATAAACAAATTCTTGACGTTAGGTTACATCCCGTTACCCATGTGTTGGCTGATGCATGTCATATATCTATTTTTCTGTAGAACAAAAAATAATCCCCAACACATGGTCAACCATTTTGTGTTCGACGTACGACGCGCGGGCTTATGTAACACAGATCAAACAAGGTTATTGTCCCTCACAATTGTGGGTGGGGTTGGGTGGTGCATAACGCACTAGTCGGTCATGAGCAATCCAGTGATGGAGATTTCGGTTCGATTCCATATATGCACCGATTTGTAGAAAGGAAGATCAATGCAATGGCAAATTTATTACATGTAGTTGACTATATATAATGCGTGAATATGTGGTTTGTATAAACTTGTAATTGGGCGATTTATTTTCCATTGAAATTTTCCATCTGACCGTTCTTTCCTCCAATAATGAAACGTGAAACGTGTATATGCAAGGCCCGGGGGGGGGGGGTGGTGCCGCATAATATATCACCATGGTTACGAAGATTGGACGATGCCAAGGAGTTCCATACGCCTGTGAAGACTCATCTCTTCAAATTATGTTTTGAGATATATATCTAGCTAGCTGCATGTGGTGTGGTGACAATCATACACATTACTTATTGTATATGTTTTGTGGGATTTTACTATATTGTACGCGCATTGGAACTAATTGATTGTGGAATGCGTTTGAAAGTAATTTTATAATAATAATAATAATAATAATAATAATGGTTGTGCCAGGGGTGGTATTGTGGGGGGTCCCCGTTGACCTTATTCAGTGACTGCTGCTGATTTGTTACATTTTTTCCATATTCACTGCTCTTAATATAATGAAAATCGTCCAACGTGGAATAATAATGGATTTTGAACTCGTCCACATTGGATGTATATAGGAGGATGCGACACCATGTGGCTACCATCGACTGCTGCTGATGGTTCAGTGATACTAGCTGTAGAAGGTTCTAATACATATATAATAATTGGTAAAAGAAATAAATATCTCCCATCCTATCCTACAATGATGTAGACCATCAATCTCTACCAGAGCGCACCAGTCATACTTCCTTTCTGACTCTGTCACCGACTGGGTACTAGGTTACGTTTCTATATTTAGCGCGGGGTTTTCCGAACAAAATGGCGAAAACCGATCGCCCCAAAGGTAAATTTCCTATGTGTTTTGAGAACAATTCCCGCACTAAAAACTTAATGACAGAATGGAGGATCAGATCGGTAGTTTTGTTGACGATTTTCGCAAGTAACTCGTCAAAATTGGAGCAAATTAGAACTCTTGTGTCTGACTTTCCATGCGTGTTGTCGTGACATTGTCGTCCATGTGCGTTTTGACTTTTGTGTTGATAAAATAATCGGAGAACCGAATCAGACCGTTTCGAAATATAGTTCTTCGGTTTTAGTGGGACTTTTGAAACTTAAGGATCAAAATTTATACAAATTTTGTTCGATGTTTTGTATGCTTAACAAGAGCAGCATGTTGCTTTGTTCGCTTAGTATATATCTTAATTTCGCGGAATTCCACCAAATGTGGGTGAAATGTCGCCGGTAGCAGCGGTATTACCGAGTCATCAAGGGAGGTAAACCCTGCATGGAGTTTGGTAGACCATAGCGGCGTGATACCAAATAACCAGAAAAACAAACCATTGCATCCAGCTTGATCCAACCAGATGCAGCGATTATATTGCTAATTGGTATAATCTATAGCCTAAACACAGATGTGTGTACTTCTTACAAGTATTATTCTGGAAGAGAAGCACAAAAAGCCAAAGAAAATACAACAGGAAGAAAATATACAACCATTAAAACAATAGGTTTAACCCAATCACGCCACTTTGTGGCATATAATGACTTATTATAATTTCATTACTTTTTTCTTTAAACTGTTTGTATTTACTATTATTATGATAATTTGTCATGAAGTAAAATATCTTGATTCTGTATCAGACAACCGGTTATTAACCGGACTCTATCTACCGGACTATCATCGAACCTTACTATTAGAGGACGCAGCGAAGTGACAGAAATCAGAGCGGTGTTCAACGATTCACCAAACACTATGTATTATTCGATTCCATATTTTATTGAACATATATATATAAATCAAAAATACACAAAATGTATCGACACATATAGACAATGTGTGTACATGGGGGGACTGGAGCACATGTTATTTAAACGCTCCTCTCCCCTGGAATAATAACAAAAACATAAATTCGGTGCGGATTGTTCAATTTTGGTATTACAAGTAAAGTGGGTTACTCCTCCACTTTCTATTACGTGGGATTCGGGTGATTTCGAAGTGGTACGCAGTGGTCCGTTTTATTAAGTACCAAAAGCAGGGTAAATCCAGCAACGACCGCTCTATATATTGTTACGCCATAACTGTAGAAAAGGGGACCATTTTTCATATTGAGGCTATGACATCTATCACTTCAAAAACTTTAACGAGGAATATTCCAATTATATGCATGTCATGTTTGTATCGACATAATATATTGACCCCTGGAACAAAACTACCAGGTTTAATTTAAGAATTGAACATTTAGTCAGTTTGATATAGACAGTCTCGTGGACATCCGGCATTTATTTAGGAAACGTATGATTCAGAATGGTTTGTGGAGACTTTATGCACGGCGTGATCGATTATTGCAGTGCGCATGAAACCCTAATGCACGTGGGTTTCTCAAGGATATTTCTTTGATCATGGCGTTTGAACAACGTCGATATCCGTCTCGGAATTATACGTTCTGAGAGCTTGAGCTATGTCATCAAAACATACGCAGGGTGTGCCTAAAACGCTGAATCAGCTGCTGAACAGCAGGTTACCACCTAAAATGCTGATCAGCAGATTTCAGTTTAACTTATTAATTATAACGACGATAGTCGGCCGTATGCTGTGCAAATGGCACGTACTATTAGTGTTATATCACACAGGAAGGGAACACCGTTTGACCGCCCGCTCTGTCCGTTCATCAATCTCGATACTCTATCAGGAGGCCTATACCATGCGAGATGTCTATATCCTATCGGCATACCAATTTCAGTGAGCTATGATAGAGCTTCAACATATCGAACTACAGAGATATGCTCGGTCAAATCAAAACATCAACAATGTTTAGACACCATATTCGAATGGTCAGAAAGATGGCTCCTGAAATTCAATACAGGGACATGCAAGTTACCACATATCGGTCGAGAAAACATAAATTTCAACTACTATATTAAAGAATCAAATAAGGAAATGCAAATTTACTGAAGCTGAGAAGGATATTGCCGTCATCTTCAACTCAGTGCCCACTTATCTCAACAGCAAATCAAAATATATGATTGATCATTCAACTACATAGATGACGAAATGTTAAAGATACTTTATACCCCCCCCCCCCCGAATATCGAATATGCCTCATCGGTATGGAATTCACACCTTCGTGGTATATGGTATGCTTTATTACTAGACATGATTTAACATATTACATGCAAAAACATATATACATATTTACAAATGTGGATTAGGATGCCATACAATGGGAGACAGACACAAGCCATTGGAACGACAACTCTATATGCCACCGAGTCCTTTGATGTGGACCAAACAGCATCAAATTGCCATCGAAGGTGTCCAAGGAAAATCCAACAAGTTAACAACTACCAACAATATACAATGAGGTCAGATATAGACAACGAGGTCAGAAACACGTTCCTTGGACTGCTAACACTTCAATGCCGTTGAGAACGGTGTGACATGATACAAATGTAAAACATACTAAACTATATATATATATATGCAGTAGCTCTACAATCTGCGAAGAAATCCTACTCTACAATTACAGGAGGACATAAAGATAAAATTCAAAAAGAGCTAAAAATAAAAACAATACACCAGTACAACGCATCACACATTGTTGGAACGTCCTGACGGAACTGTATACTGATGCGCAGATGTAAATGACTTCAAATAAAATCTGAACGACACCAGTCCTGGAGAGGAAGACCAAACAAGGGTAATTTTAAATTCAACGATGAGAAACCAACAAGCAAAAAAACAAGAGCACGCCGTCGGGGCGTGGCATAATATGCCCGTTTCTGGAGTAGAGTGGGGCAAGATTTAATTATTTGTTTGAAACCTTTGATTTAAGACGAAATAATAACAAAAATAAAACACAATAACTTGGAAACCGCATATCAGCTAAAATCTAAGTCTAAAAAGGGGCATAACTCACTCAAAATCGTGCGGACGAAACCCATATTCGAACTTGATCTGCATTTTGGGGTGGTAAACTAATATACCGAATTTGGTTCAGTTAACTTGATTCCATCTAAAGTTATCACCCGGAAACCGCAAATCAGGTAAAATCTAAGTCGAAAAATGGACATAACTCATAACTAGTATACCAAATTTGGTTCAAACGGGCGTATAAAAAGGTCAGTGATCAAAATGTCCCCCGATGAATGTGACAGGTTTGAAGAATTTATGGTTGATAAAGGGCAATAAATCAGACATAAAACATTGACTGTAAAATGACAGAATACATGCTTGGAAAAAAGATGCATCCCAGGATGTACGATTCTATGTCGAGAAATGACAATAACTCAACCAAAATGACTCCGACTTAACTCAAAATCACTGATGAGCAGGTTCCCATGCTGGTTGATATCGTGCCAAATTTTACTGGAAAATGACGAAATTGAGACTCGGGACAAAATATGTGTCCCAGGATGTAGCACTCCGCCAAAATGAGTACGACAGAACTAAAAATCGCAGGTTCCAATGCTGGTTGATATATGTGCCAAGTTAAAAACAATTCCAGTAAATGACAGAATACATGCTCGGACAAAGTTCCGGACGGACGGACGATTGTCATGATTGTAGTCCTCCGACGGAATGTCGGGGGACAAAAACGAATTTTAATACACTGTAAATGTAAGCACGTCGTCTTTACGCCACATATATAGTTATACAATGCACACTAATGAAGATGTCATTACAAGCCTCACGGCTCATGTAGACCGAAGATCACAGGTATACTGAACTTATGTATGAGCATCACACAGAATCGGCTCGAGGACGCCAAGACACTATCGTGAATGTATAGGACAAAAAGATACCCATTGAACACATATATAACAGTATTTCAAAGGAAGCATGAAATAAACGCATAGCTAAATTGTGTGGATGACCTGTAATTATGGTGATCAATCAACATGTACATTTAATAATGGGGTACATACATCTATAACATGTATAAGATGGGACCTTTTAAAATGGCCGCCCGTTTTGAACTTCATTTGATGTTAAAGGGGTACTGTACACTAAATCCGGCTATTTATGGGACCATATCCTTTTATACTCAAAATAATATATGCAACAAATGAATGAATTTGAGCCATGGGTTAATGCGAAATACACTCATGTTCTCCGTGAACGATGCAAACAACATGGTAATTATAATGAAAATGAATTTATGACTCCAGCCATTTATTCATTTTCATTATAATTACCATGTTGTTTGTATCGTTCATAAGGCACATGGGTGTATTTTGCACTAATCCATGGCTCAAATTAATTTATTTGTTGCATATATTCTGTTGAGTATACAAGGAGATGGTCCCATAAATTGCCGAATTTAGTGTACAGTACCCCTTTAACAGAGGATCTCTCATGAGTCGCAATTCTATACGAAATTTGTTAACAGGGTGCACTAAATTCGATTCTAGCCGAGGTGCAACGATGTTCAAATGAGCACACGAGGTTAATACATTTCGCATTGCATTGCAACGAATTTGAGATCCATTTTATCACAAAATCACATTTTAGTAACGAAAAACGATATCGAAACAGTTGCAATGGGGTTAAAAAAAACAACACAAGAGGAAGTAAAGACACCTTAAAAAATAGTTCCAGTTTAAATGTAGCCATACATGTTGACAAAATTGTTCAACCACCCTTATGACCATGTTTGTCTGAGTCAACACTAAATAATCCAATACACATTGAATTTCATAATTATATTATAATTAGCATAATACTAAAGTTCCGGCATTTTTATCGATATCGATATATACACATGCGTCTTAATACAATACAAGGCCTGCTTTGGGGACTAATTGTGTGATATAATTACTTGTCTTCTGCAGGAAATGATACACACACATATGATACACAGTTTGCGACAGAGCCACGGGCTCTGTATATCTCACCAAATCAGGGCAGAACAAACGAAACGCTCTTTTAAATCGACTCATTATACTTACCCAAGTAAAGCCTGCTAATTAATCGCTTGTCACTTTCGGGGATCAAAATAGGCCAAAGGAAAACTTGGATTACTTGTGTACGAACTTGGTGAGCCCCATACACATGTTCTTTTTGAAATATATTAGCTGTGTTCAAAGACGAACGCTCTTTATGTTTAATATATAAGGAAGACAATTGACATTGAGTGCTCTTTATTATTACATATACTCGAGGGAAAAAATGACCACTTAAAAGGTACCACGCAGCTTGTAGCTCCACAATGTATTGAGTAAATACTCACTTCTATCGCATTAGTTCCGGAGGTAAAAAAGACGATCAATGAAAACGTGAAAGGACTTTATTATGCATTGAAACTCATTTAACTCATTTAATCTAGAAACATCGGGACCAGATTTTTTCTTCAGCATGAAGAAAAAATAAAGAGCGTCCAGTGTCAGTATATGGCTCTGGCGATAATAAAGAGCGTTTATATCACATATGTACAGCAGATGGCATTCTAGTTCACATTGAACTCAGTACTACCTGCTTCCATACTGAAGTAGTATGAATGTAATGACTACTGAGTTCGCTGTGAATTAATAATACTCCATAAGCTCGGTTAGTTGTTTCCGAGTATATAAAGTCAACTATACGGAATTTAGTGTACTTCCTGACCTGTATTATCCATACGACCAAACTACGTTTACATAATTATGAGCTTCATATGAGCATTGTCTCTTTAAGACCCTAACTCAGACATATATCCCATCGTTTGCGGGGTAGAGTGTGGCTATTTTTGTTTTGGTTCAGCTGAAAAACAATCTACTATTAATTGGTTGTTCTCATAAGAACCCACTATATTGTATGTTATATTAAAGCCACATGAACTACATTGCCATGTGCATGATATGTCCCAGAAACACGGAATGAAGTAATACAAAATGTTAGTCTATTCCTGATATGGTAGAAATAAAGAGCGTTTATTTCAATTCTGTGAGATTGATTGAAAACAGCTGGAAAATGGCTGTGACCATCGCAAGTATTTGTCAGAGCATATGAAGCCGGTATATCAATAATTTGTGTATTTATCAACCTATCTTATACTCCCTGTCAAATTATATAGACAAAATTTGGAATATCGAATGGGCCATGTGCGTTTAAATCACTACACATTTTTTAACTTTCGCTTTTTTTGACACCCCAAACAGAAACTTTCTTGACATATCACTGCATACTTTTATGGCTCATATATGTGTGCAGCAAATACGGTCGGGACTAATCTGTTTACTTTTGATAGGATAGTGCAGCACTGCATGTTGAAATTTAATTGTACTTAAACTGTCAAGTCATACAGCATAACGCAGGTTACGTAAATAAACATGCATTTAGCTAATAACACTTACCTGTAATTACATGCTCGGCAAATGTCAATAGGAGAAACGATGAAAACAATAGCGAAAACATGCTTAAGAGAATGTCCTATGCATGTCCATCAATATGAAATCTAACCATCCCTTAAGCACGCACTGATTTGTCTGTCATGTCTACTCCCGCTTACAGAATGCACACATGGTCTGTAACGCTGGGTTATATATACCGCGCGGCTATAGGTCCACTTTGTTTGATATGCTTTATACTCTTGCCCACATGCTTTGAAGATATAATCCCTTCGCATATCTGCTTCACGGTCAAGTTAATACTTTCCGGTGTATTGTAATTATCAATGGACTGTCTGTATATACCTTTTTCTATTTTCCCACAGGAAAGTCAAGTTGGCGGAAAAAGGGAATGGTGTACGATGTGGGAGATTTATGTGAACTGATCATCCCCATACGAATTGCAGGGGCGCCGGGGAGTGAAACAGTAAGGGAGGCAGACCACACCATTATAGATCCCCATCCGATTCAACAAGATACGACTACCATTTGCATTACAATGCATGTATGGACTAAGTGTATTATAATTGTAGTAATAGGTGTACACTTGCTCTAGACTTATGGGACTTTTAAAATGTTTGGGCATTCAGCCCACACTTACAACTACACTTTATGTTACTTTGAAAAGATTTATGTACTTATGCCACACTTATGATACATTGTACTTTTAAAATGTTTGGGCATACTGCCCACACTCACAGGTACACTTATGGAACTTTGGAAAGATTTGTCTACACATCCTGTCCTATCATCAGTCTACACTTTAAAAAAAGTTCAGCTGCAAATCTTGAAGATTACACCAATTTAATTCTTTCAACACTGTTGGAATTAGTCATATCATTTTGTTCTCGGGATCACTTGTACAAGCACCACTCCCAACTGGAAACAACCTTTTTCGCCGATGTTTGGGACGACGTTTAACACTCTACCTGTCTGATCGTGGGGTTCGGGGCGTTATGAGTAAAATAATACGATCGATCATACTGTACTCATGGGATAGTTTGACATACAGATGGCTGATTTATTAGGTTTCGAAAACAAAATTTATGTTCCGGTCGTTTATGGTTTCATCGCCCATTTATTTATCGTCAGATAATTCTCACAAAATAGTTTTCTGAAAATTATCTAGGATCATACTACAGAGTTGCTGATAAATTTAATGATTTTTTTTTATCTACTGTAGCATCAGATTTAGTACAGAAAGTGCCTTCCCTGGAAGTGCAATCATCTCAAGATTCGCTCAAGGACTTTTTTTATCATCTAACGAAAATGAAGGTTCTACCAACCACTTTGGACTCCATGATAGTGCAAACGGGGAAGTCCTCGATATGGTCCATAAGCTGAGCAGAAGAAAGGTTAACGAGTAAAGGGAAGTATACGATGGTTACTGGTGAAATATAGGTTTGAAAATATAATTATGCTACTTCTTCATAAAGCTAGGACAAGTGCTAATAAATCTTATTTGTTACAATACTTGAGATTTGTTAACATGATACAAGATTTAGTATTTGTAATTACCTTGTACCATATCAGGAATAGACTGACAAAAAATATGTTTATTGTACCACGATTCAGGTGCATACTTTGTTTAATAAATTCTACGACTCGAATAAGTGTTTGTGTTGAACATACAAGTCCTATAAGAGTAACGTATTTGTCAATTTGTGTTGATCACCGGAATTGAACCGAGAAGTAACTTGAGCAAAATGTCGTTTTATCCAACACGCGACACTAGACAAGATTGTGGTATCAATAACATAACATATTGTGTCATCATTGTCTCAAATTCATTGAACCAAACGACAACATGGCATCCACATTATATCAGCTAGACGAGATTTGCGTAACCTTGGTAAGAAAATACCTGTTTCGGAGAACGTGGGCAACAAAATACCCAACATATCCTCATGCAAATACGCACATTATTGACCTATAACGTGCAAATAGGTTCATATTGGATTATTTGATTATGAAATTAGCAGATAAATTGACTTGTTCATTAATGAGGCGATAAATAGCATATCTACCTAAAACACATTTTATTTTAAGCAGATAATGTGTGGGTTTTTTCCGATGAACAGGCGGAAATACACGTTGTAGCCATCACGAATCGGACAACATCGAAGATATACGATACAAGGCAGCCCGCATTGTGACAGGCACGACTAGGCATGTCAGTAATGCATCACGTCTTAGAGAAACTAGCTGGGAAACCCTTAAATCACGGCGACAAAAAAACATAGTTCATCCAATCACGGACATATATCACGACGCGAAACTAGACAGTCTTAACTAACTTATGGTCCCTGGTGTTGACTATGAATATTACAAAAAAACTCGTTTCTCCCATCAACAACAATTTTGTGGAACAAACTATAGACCCAAAATCAAGGTAATAATGGACTCCCTGGCGACTTTCTTAGATTCTTGACCGCCTCAAAGCTAAGGGCTCATACTTGAACCAAATATATCCATATCATCTGACATCCATGTCACATATTGCGATTCCTATCGTCCAAAATCGCGGTGAAATATAAATATTATTGATAATGTTAATATTAAAATTAATATGAACATAAATATTCATACAAATTCAAATGAGTGTGGTGTCGAGTCGGATGCAAACATGCTCGATCAGAACACATAATCAGTGTATAATTCAAAGAAATAGCTTATCATTGACACGCAACACCTCTCCTCCCTGTACTGCATCAGACTCATGCATAATGTTTAAATACCCAACCAAATAGCAATGATCAGATACAAGATATTGGTCCCATGCTGCGTTAGTGAGGTATTCATGAGACAGCATGGCATCATGATCTTGTATACACATTACCATCTTAAGAATATTGGATATCATCTTACCCAAGTGCGTTGAACGATCATAAAAAGTTTACAGCCGTTTCCAACCGATATAACATGCCTCCAAATCTCCGATAAGCAATAATTTTATGCCAACTATACTCTGTCTAAATATGTTATGTACTATATATCTGTATGTATTGTCTCTGTGTTGGAATAAAGTATGCTTAAACAAAACTTTTGATACGCCACCTCACTCTTCTCTACACTGCATAACCGTAATACTAAATCTACTTTCAATCTATTTCTTTCTTTTACTCCATATGATAAAAAAAATCTTATTTTTATATATCGACCCACCCCACTGTCAGTGCAACATATCCTCTCGCAAATACGCGCATAATCGACCTATAATGTGAAATATGTACATGGTGTGATTATTTGATTCTGAAATAAGTAGATAATAGTCATAGCCGTTATTTCGTTTTATGGTACGGGCCACAGTGAAAATACCTGATAAAGAATATATACATGGAAAGTCGTGGGTTGCCTTGTTTGTGTCATTGTCCGCACATAATCTACTTAGAATGAGCTACATATATACATTGATAATATCAAATAGCCATTATCTAAAATTCTCTTGAGTATCATAACTTAATAGTATGTAAGTAGTCTCACAGTGTTGGCTTATTGACATGAGACCGGAAACGATCCCCAGAAGCTTCGTGCTTGATATCGAATCCACTCCGTAACTAATATTCATGCATCATATTTTGTATTGTACATATTAAATTATATAATACTGTATACATCAAAATACCCGTTTTGTGAACATTTTATTGCACAAATACACGGTACAATGTCTATTGCAATACACCCAAATGGGCAGTTGCAATTAAATTACATATATGGAATTCACGGTACATACATGTAATTATGTGCAGTATTTTCGCATTAAGACATCTCTTCTAATTTCAGTTGAATGTTTCTCTTTTTGCGAAGAATTATGAATACAAATTTATAAAAATCAATGAAAACTCAGGAAAAGCATCAGCTAACTGGACACTATTTTTCGCGTAAATCTTGGTAAGCAGCATATTTCATAACAAAATGATATTCATGTTCAACCTGCCTCATATAGGCACACATCTGTCATCACAAAAACATCACACAAAGAGTGAGTTACACTTTCCCACCAGGTTACTCCCACGGTATTATATATAAATCATACAAACGTAGTACATGATTAGGGCATGGCTCGATGATACGGTTTGACAGGGGAGCAGGAAAGCAGGAATGAGCTAGTATTGTTGTTGTTCTAGCCCATATATAGTGAAACACATGCACTCTTTGTGGTTATGATGTGTCTGTAGTTGATAATTGTCTTGCTCTTCATGGTTTATTGAAATGAACTTTGATGGCTTGCAGTCAGACATGATTCCACGCAGTCAGACATGATTCCATGTAGTCAGATAATTATCGTTAACCACAACAGAGGGGTATAGAAAATTCCACAATCATACTAGCCCGTACGCGACCGACCGATTCACTTACGTGTACCAAAGCGCGGTAGGAATATTTCAAAATTCCCATGATTCTGAAGTTATCCTAAATTTGTTAAAAGATAGTTCATTGTATTGAAATTTCGATTTTTTTTTTTTAGAACATGGTAAATGCACAGTAGAGTGGTTAATCAATGGTGTTCTGGTCTTCTATGGCGGGACAAGCAAAAACTATAAGTAAAAAGTTCATCATCAACGAGAGAGACCACAACAAATAGGAAACTGATGGTTTAATTTCCCAAGGGCTTTTACCTGATCGATTTCGTTGGGTGTGAACAGGTAGGGTTCTCTATTCCGAAGGTTCATTATTCCGAAGATTCGTTATTACGAAGGTTCATTATTCCGAAGGTTCCCTCATCCGAAGGTTCATTATTCCGAAGGTTCGCTATTCCGAAGGTTTTCTATTCTGGGCGTATTTAACCAGAAATGAATCAAAATTTGCACCCCACCACAAAAACCACACGAGGAATGAAAAATACGATTACGCTAGTATTCATATATAGTACATTTATACATCCACTTCTAATTCCCAAATTGTCCTAGATATCGGTTATTAATAGCAAGAAAAGGGTATCAGTTTATCGTTCATTATGGAAAGTTAAAAACACGATGACTGAAATAATCTACATGTAAGAGATATAGTTTTTCCGAACTGGCAATCTGTATATGAAAAAAAACATCAACATTCAAGGCCCACTTAATTTTCGAACCCCCAGATCACATATATAAAATATATGCCACTATATATACCATTTGAAATGTGAAGCTCTCTAACACTGTATTATCAGCTTATCCGGTGTAATAAACTGTGAACATGTTGTTTTTGTTGAGTTAACGCAGGGTTAACGACTTGTTTTTGTGCTTAAGGTTCATCTGGTTTTGTTGCGCAAAGTAAAGTGTATTATTTTCAATGAAGGGGGGGGGGGGGGTAACTCTATATTTTAAAGATAATGTTATTCCCTTCAATTGAAAATACATTAGGTTGAATTCTGTTGCATTCTGAGAGCCATGACATATAACGGGGGAATCTTTTTATGATTTAAGATGTTTTCTATTTCTCTAGGGGCATCTTCTGATACAGACGTTTTGAATGGTGATGAACTATATATAGTGTTTTAATCATATTTTATGGCAGAGATTGTGTTTAAAATCTGATATCAAGGCACTATACAAAATAGCCGATGACTCGAAAATTAAGTGGGCCTTACAATTCAATACAAATTCACAATTGCAGTTAGGTTCAACTCATACCCGTCTATTCAACGACATTCTGCTTCGCAGTATTCATTAAGAGTTATAGTCCCGCTGTTTTAATCCCGCCTTTAGCTGGCGTATTGTTGCCTGTAAGATTATTGAGATATAACGCCATACGCGATGACATTAAATCGCATGGAAAGAGCAATTGTGTGGGCTGCCTGACGTGAATATGTTTTGGAAAATAACGTCATACGTAATGACATTAAATCTCAAGGAAACCCGCGATAAAAAAAAAAATAACATTTATTGTTTCAATGTTTTAAGTTATTTCCTTCATAAATAAGAGTCTTCGTGATAAAGAACCCTCTCAATACTTGAATATAGAATTAACCTTTAAACAAAATAATCTTCGGAATAGCGAACCTTCGGAATAGAGAACCTTCGGAATAGCGAACCTTCGGAGTAGTGAACCTTCGGAATAGTGAACATTCGGAATAGAGACATGTTCCCGGTGTGAACTGCATGTGTGGAATTATCACAGAATGTGGTGGATTCTAACCAAACTACATGTACTATTGTACTACCAGTGAATCTGCATAAGGGTAAGTTCAGGGAAGAATTGTGTGCTACTACGGATGGGAAGCTTACTAATCTAATGATGAACATGAAATATCATCATTTGAATGAGGAAATCGTCAATGTGCTGATAATTTTGATGGAACATTGATCTGACAAAGAATGGTGTTATTGCCAATTATACTGTTGAATATTTAAATCGTTTCTCTATTTCCGTGTTGTTTAGTATATGTTTACGTCACACAACCAGGTTATGTCTAAATTTCTTCTTGGAATCAATAATTCGGAAAGTAATCCAAAGAAACTTAACCCCTGTTTGGGAAATCCTAGAATATTGTACATGCGAGGAATTTAAACTATGTTGGTCCCTTTTAGTCCAGTGCATTTATGAGAAAATAGGGCTGAACCTCAAAATAATTGCAACACAAAAGATTTTGTTTTATTTTGGTTGGGAGCATCAAAGAGTATGCTCAGCTAAAAATCAACAAAAATCTGAACATGCGAAATGGCCTTTTTGAGGCAAAAAGTGGCGAAAGTGATGAAAAATTGGTGAAAAATGGAGATTAACATTTTTTGTTAATAGCTCTTGATGTAAACATACAATTGTTATATTTTCACAATGATAAATTGTGGTACAGTTGTATGCAAGATTTTGTATCATTTTATTCTATAAATATTGATTAAATTTTCGAAACTTTTCCAAAATTCAGTGAAAACTGGAAGTCTACAATAACTCTTGATGCAGTTGTAAAATTGTCATAACTGGTCTTGGAACTATTGTTATATAGTTATATCCACAATTGTAGGGTTTTTTCATGTTGTTACTACAAGCAAATAATAAAAATATTTTAGGGTGAAAAGATGTAAAAATGACAAGAAATCAGAGAAAAATGGAATTTTACATTTAATGTTTATGCCATATTTGGACTTGGATTGTTGTCAGTCAGTTATATATGGGATTTTCCATAAATTTTGGGCCAGGTTGTGGTATCAATGACACTAAGTTGTCCATATCTTGTGGCAAAATAGTGAAAAAAGAGAAAAAATATAGAAATTCATTAAAAAAATATAGAATTTTGAAAAAATAATAATTCTGGATAGATCGTTCTGATTTTCAGTCTAGGCCTCCATTTCACTGTTGTCGAAAGGCTGTGTGTTCGAACAGTCAACACCTTGGCATTCCCCAATGTCCTGACATAGAACACATAATTCCATGTTTCGGCATGTGCACCTATTGCGTTTGCAGTCCGTTTTACATTTACAACGAATGATGTTCAGTAGTTCTTTTGGAGCTGGTGGTTCCTCACATTTGATATGATTGAGCCGCCCATCCCTAGCCTGCCAACCCCAATCAGTTGGTTCCAAATTAAGCCCCTTCCAACACTGCACCTGGTGATAGTGTATGTAAATAAAATCCTTTTCTACCTAAAAGTCTGACACAGCAGGTTACATCACCTCTGGTCGGCGCTTTGGCAACAGTGATAAGCCTCTGAAACAAGAGTTAAGGGTCGATGTGTACAACGTCGTTGTCGATCTTGAGAGACGGAGCACTCATTATTATTGCTTGGGATGTTCGCTTGAATACATAACTCATAACATCTTTCCCTCCCATGTTCATAAGAATCTTCGTGCTATTAATCCATTGCATTGATGAGAATCAAGTGCCAAACCTCAAACCTCAAACTCATTGCAACACAATGTTTCTTAGCAGGAATAAGTCTATTAACCAATTATAAACAACATACTAAAAATAAAAAAAGGATCAGGAAAGTCGAAATGATAAATTTTGTGAAATAAATTTAGTAAAATTGGGTAAAATACCCATTTTATAGCTTTTCAAGGATGTTTATAAAAAACTTCATTTCACATGTCCTTCAATTTATATATCCATTTTGTTGAGTACACAATCCTGATTATAGAACATAAAACATTTTCCAGATACGTTGAGAATTTTTCGAGTTATGTGCCTCCAAAATTGGGAGTTTGTCTAATTTCGGAGCCTCAATTTCTGAATAATTAGCTAAAATCCATATCTGAGGGTCTAGTATTTTAAAAACTAGACTACAATGAAGGGATATCTTACTGTTGTATTAGTTGCCTCACTAAATTGTGCACAAAAAATGATTTATTTATGCATCTATGATCGAGAATACAAAAATATGTGTGTACAAAATGTGTGTTCCATTGTATGGACTTAGCCAAATTTGCCGTGTGACACAGAACTGGTGTGATGAAATACCATATTTGAGGACATACAACTCAATAAATTGATATCCATATGCCCTGTATTTCTCATAACCTGGAATTGCTAAACACATATGTGCCATAATCAACTTATGGCCCTATGAATCATTTGTATTGACTCTTTTCCAAAAATGCCATTTTGGACTGTTTTGTGGTGTTTTTGTCCATTTTAAAGTTTTTTTTGTGCACAAATACTAGTAGTAAACAACAATGAATACAATTAGTGTTTAATGTGTAAAATCATTTGAACGTTCCTCCTAAAACACTTAGTGTTGGAAAAAATATGATTACATTGGATATGCCAATCAACAGTCACTGGATTTCACATATTTTTCAAGAAACTGACTCCAAATTTGAATGTTGATAATGGGGTAGGTGAAGTCACAAAGGCTATGATCTTATCACCATATGCTAGTCATTGGAGACAAAGGGTTGTTTTATTCTAGTTTGTGCAGATTATTCTTGCATGGTAAGCAGTTTAGTACTTTAATAATTATTAGATGTTCATTTAGAACTTTATCAGCATGTTATATAGAACCAGCCCGAAATAATGATTCGCCATTTCGCCATTGAGTTACAACAAAAAGGATCGTAGCTCTAAATATGAACATCAAAACAGGATGCAGTTTACTCTGTATGAAAGAATAGGAGCTGGTGATGTTAAAGTTTTATGCATCAAGGTCCATATTTTCTAGATTTTGTCAATATGGTTTCCCCTACCCCATTTTTCAGATATTCAAATTTGGCATCAGTTTCCAGAACAATTAGTGAAATTCAGTGACATTCATTGACATATCCAACATAAGGCATTTATTTCAACACTAAAGTGTTTCAGGAGGAAAGTTCAAATGATTTTGCACATTAAACATACATTGTTTTTACAATTTATACACAAAAACCTTTAAAAATGAACAAAAAACGCCCCAAAATGGCATTTTTAGATGAGTCAATTCTAAAGATTCATACGGCCATAATTTGATTTTCTACACTATGATGTGGGAAATTCCTTTACAATGTGTTTAACGATGTATACTCAAGTGATTATGAGAAAGACAGGGAATATGGATATATAATTATTGATTTGTATGACATCAAATATGCTATTTCATCACGCCGGTGCTGGACCACAGGCAAATTTGGCTGTCCATACAATGGTGGAACACACATTTTGTTTAAGAATATTTTTGTCATCTCAATCATAGATACATAAAGAAATCATATGTTGTGCACAACCAAGAGAGGAAATGACTAAAACAACAATGAATCCCTTCATTTGTTCTTTATTTTTTAAAATACAAGACCATAAAAAATGGATTTTAACTAATTTTGAGAAATTGACCCTCCGAAATTAGACAAACTCCAAACTTTGGAGGCACATAACTCAAAAAATACTGAACGTATCTAGGAAAGGTTTTCTGTTCTGTAAACAGGGTTGTGCATTCTACAAAATGGATATATAAATGGAACGACATGTGAAAGGAAGTTTTTTATAAACATCCTTAAAAAGCTATAAAATGAGTATTTTTACCAAATTTAGACAAATTTATTTCACAAAATTCATCAATTTCGCATTTCTTGATTCTTGTTGATTTTTAGTATATTATTTGTGATGGGTTAAAGTACTTATTCCCACTGAGAAACTTTGTGTTGCAATTATTTTGAGGTGAAACCATAAATGCACTGGACTATTTCCTTTTATCATACACTTATTAACCCACTATTTAACTGGAAGTAAAACAATATGTGACTTGAATGGAACCATTAGACCTCCTGGTTCCCATTACACGTATTCTCAAATGGATATCTGATAATTGTAACATACCTAATGTTGTTCCAGATAAAGGAGACGGTTTCATATTTTTCGACAACAGCCAGTTTATTGGAAAGAGATGGCATGTGGATGACGAATCAAAGCCTGACTTTAGTGTCATAACGAACGGTTTACATTTAATTCCTCGACAAATTTCAACTCCTCGAGTGGAATGCAGAATTATATCCACGAAACTGGAATTATGTGAAACCGGAAGATGGAAACAATGCGTTTAGTTCGCTCACAACCCGTATAGACAATGATGTAACAGTTTTTCGGCATGAACGCTCGAAATTTATAAACTATGTTCTGAATGAAATTTTGGATTATCATTCAGGATCTGTATCACAAATTGTATAGACAAGTTGTTACTTTTTTCAGATTCCAAACGCTATATTAAAAAAAAAATAGTGAAACTATTTCAAATCAGTATTCTATTGCTGATAGCTAACGACCGAGTTCACACAACCCACAACTGTAGTTGGTGAGCGATTTATTTTGAGAATCCACAATGCTTATGAGTTTGCAAAGTCCATGCGAGACAAAGGTAATCATGATTTATCAGCGTCTAACGGTCGGATATGGACTAGTTTATGTTGTGATGGGTTGCCATTCACTCTGGCACATAGACTGACCGATTAACTATACTTGGACAATGTTCTGGTGATTATATTGGAGAGAATGTATTCATATATACGGCACCATTTGGAGTGTCATGATATCCGTAATTAAACCGTTCAGGCTGCCGACATTGAATGTCGGGGATATTATCCACATATTTGTATTACCTGTTTTGGACATTTTGAGCTGCACATACATGTAGTTAAAGCATTTAGATATACATTGGGATATCATTCTGAATCGTGTAGCAAATACATTAGGCTTCAGATCAGAAAAAAGCCTTACCAGCTGCCTTAAATGTACCGATCACCATACGGCGTGGCATATGTTACAAATTGTGTTCGATGGTACAAGGGGTGAAATTGTAAATAGTTATTTTACCCATTGTTCTTCATGCAATGAACATTTCGGTTCCCATACAAGTATTCTCAAATGGATATCTGATGATGGTAATATACCTAATGTTGTTCCAGACGAAGTAGACTGTTTCACATTTTCAACAACAACCAGGTTATCGGAGAGAGATGGGACTTAAGTGTCATAACGAACGTTTTACATTTAATTCCTCGACAAGTTTCAACTCCTTTATTGTAATTTAGTTCACTCACAACCCTTTAGACAATAATGTAACAGTTTTTCGGATGAACGCCGGAAATGTATGAACTCTGTTCTGAATTAAATTTTGGATTATCCTTCAGGATCGGTGATAACAAAAGATAGGGGACAAATTGTTACCACTTTCAGATTACAAACCTATATTTAAAAAAAACTAAAGAGTGAAACTAATTCAGATCAGTATTCTGTTGTTGACAGCTGCCAACCGAGTTCGCCACCCACAGATGTAGTTGGTGAGCGAATTTTTTGAGAATCCAAAATGGTTATCATTTTGTAACGTCCATGGCTACACAACATTAATCATGATTTATCAGCTTCTAACGGTAGGAGAGGGACTATTTTAGGTTGTCATTGGTTGCCATTCACTCTGGCACATATACTGACTGATTGACGATGCGTACGGCTTTGGACAATGTTCTGGTGATTATCATGGAGATAAAATATTCATAAGGCATCATTTGGAGTGTCATGATATCAGTAACTATACCGCTGAGGCTGCTGACGTGAAATGTGGGGACACATTTGTATTACCTGGTTTTGGAAATTTTGAGCGGTGAGAGTAAATAGGTCACTCTCACCGGTTTTCTGTGATAAAGTTACCCAGGTTCCTAAATTTGTGATAAAGTTACACAGGTTGAAGAGAATTGTGATAAAGTTACCCAGGTGAAGCAAATCTCACAATATCAACTCGATTTAAAAGTGACAGATGGAAATATTGTTAAGTTTTGGCAAGTAATAGCCCTTATTAAGCATAAATTAAGACATATTAGTACTGTATAGTTCGTCATTTTGATCGCAAAAATGAATAATTTGTTGCTAAACATGAAATGTTATTAACCTGGGTAACTTTATCACAATCCTCTCCAACCTGGGTAACTTTATCACAATTTCAGGAACCTGGGTAACTTTATCACATAAAACCGATGAGAGTGACATATTCAGCCATAGTTGAAGCATTATACAAATTAATTGGGTATCATTCTGAATCGTTTAGCTAATAGTTAGGCTTCAGATCACCAAAATACTTCGCCAGCTGCCTTAAACGTACCGATCACGATACGGCGGGGCATATATGTTACAAATTGGGTTGGAAGGTACAAAGGATGAAATTGTAAATACCTATCTTACCCATTGTTTTTCGTGTAATGAAACGATTTCAGAAAATGGGATATATCATTACAGACAACAAATTCCAATTTAAAGACAGTGTTCCCAATGACATTTACATTTCTTTGTTTGCTATTTTTTGGAAGAAATTTTCCAAATTACTGGGAAATATATGTAAGATATTCTCACAGAAAACAGTATTTCATTCTCGCTTTTTGGCCACGCTATCAAAGCGTAAGGTGGCGAATTGTGTTAGATGCCAAACATAAACAACAAGATAACCAATGTCAGAAATGGTAACGCGCTCAAGATCATATATTATATACCCTTGATTGTAATTATAGAATATAAAATATGTTGGTTTCACGAATGACTAACTCAGAATTCCGTTAAAATAACAATAACAACCAGCACCTAATTAACAAACCGGTGGCCGACTCGGCCGTCTCCGACCACAACCCCCAGTGGGCTGCTGAACGAAAAATGTCTATAAACGTTTAAATATAAGACTTACAAATTATCTTTTTCATTTTTTTATTTGTAATTGGCATAGCTTATCACAAACTAAAACTCGTCATTACTGACATAATGTTAACGACAATAAACGAAATTGAAATTCCCAACTACTCTTTTACCGGACTCGGCCTCTGGTCGCAGTTCGACTTTTAATCCTCCCAAAAATTCCCATTCTATAAATAAAACACCCATTTTCTCGTCCTGCTTCGTCCCCTTTGACACGGGATTGCTTCTGTTGTCGGACCATTTCTGTCACATCTATGAATGTCTAACCTCTTCGAAACGAAAGAACAAAATAAAACACTGTAATGTTGTAACATTATTATATATTATTGAGCTCCCATCAGGGATTTAGAGCGTATACACCGCCACCAAAATGAAAAAAAATAAAATATATATATATATGACTTACAGATATGCACCAGCAGTCTGGAATTGATTATTTCCCCCATCCATTATATCATTACCGCCACGCCAGTGGGTGTACACTAGTGTATATAGGAATCACGGAACTAAATGGTTTCCCATAGGCGACAGTGTTAACGTTTCGGCCAAATTCGCTGAATTGAAGCCTGCAGGCCATACCAGTGATGTTTACCCAGCTAGATTGACACCAGTTGATCACGAAAATGCAAGAAAAATCATAGGTCATGTGTTTACTTTTTAAAATAAATCCCCAAGTGTACGACAGGGCTATCTCACAGCCAAATTTGATCTGAAAAAACCCAGATCTACAACAGCTAGTTAAATACATTTCCCGCTCACAAAAATCCGTTCCCCAATTCATTCACCAGTTTAAATTATTTAGATATTATGTACAAATCAAATAAACGCGATGTCATCCTTTAATAACGTGTCGCATGTATCAGGTGAAGGTCATTCTTCAGTTACCTTCACCTTTAGGGTTCCACGGTGTACTCGCTCCCCGACTCTAGAACACATTTAGCTCCCTGATTCCTACAGATCTGTATAGACTCATGGTCGAATGGAGAAATATATTCTTGGATATTTTGTTTTGTACCTTACTCAATCGTACCAATAGAATCACGTATATGCTGAAATTGTAAAGTTAACGGCACCGGTGTATAATACGTTTTTGAAAATATGATAAATCGTATCCATAGGTTCAGGACAGGCTGAAATTGTAAACTTAAAGTCACCGGTGTAATAATATGTTGTTGAAAATATAAATACTCTGATAGCCTGAAAATAATGTATAACCCTTTGGGAACCCCTGTGTAGTGATTTTAATTATGGGTAATTTTAATTGGAGCGCGCATGTCTGTTCTGTTGGAGACTTGGATTAACCGCCATCTTTTATTTTCTGGTCATCAAGTCAAAATTGTATCGTATACACAATGTGTTTGTACCGATGGATGTATCGCGACTCGACTCGTTTTCGTGGTCATATAGGGCCTATATAACCTATGATCACGAAAACGAGCAGAGTCGGGATATCTGATAGAATTCCAGGAATTGTACATTCACTTCCAATAGTATAGATTCACTGCAATCTGCCGCGGAATTTCCCAAAATTGTAGGCTACTTTCATTTTCAATGGGATTTTCCACTTTCACTTTTCACTTTTACCACGCAAAGCGACCTTAGTTGACACATATTATATGGCACACTGGCTGAGTCCATGACAAATAGTTTATGTAGAATGCTTCTTTCGTTTAATTAAAGCTCACCTCGTTAAAACGCATGTCAATCGTATTTGTTTACAAATTGCATTGGGTGCGACGATTTGCAGTATAGGTCCCGATTTGTGGAGATCACTTTGCGGAAGTCCCCGAATTCGCGGAGGTCCCCTAAAATGGGCGATATATATAGATTTTAATAGGGAGCGGGTGCGTATATGTCAATTGATACGTATCTTAAACAAATAACGACACGATCATCATAATAAAGGTCAGTTCTATCAATTATATATGCGCCGAGTTCACTTGGTGCAAATCAAACGGCGATAAATATTCTCGTGTGCCAGAAGGACTAAGATGAATATTTATTAGATGTTATTTAACAAGTCATTAGTTAGCGCCTATATTAGCGCTAACTAATGAATAATATTTTATATTATAATTATATTATAATTTATATTTATGGCTAATAATATGATCTTGGTGGCGTTACCATTTCTGACTATGGTTTTCTTGGTATACATTGAAGTGGTGTTTGTTCATTTGGAGGGGTGTTCAGGAAATACGAAAAGACTACGAACATATAATACAAGTACAGAAGGATTCCTATTCATTTGTAGGAAATGTTTATATAATAAGTTCAACAAACGGCCTGTTGTTGAATTTATCTGAACATTTCATGAGGGAATTACCCGTCAGTGGGTATTTAGTGAAGAAAGTGTTAACACGCGGTTTAAGTGCCGTTTATTTGAACTATGCGGGGAACTAAACGTATCAGGTCATATCGGTACCGGCTGATTTAAGAGGCGGATATGATAGAGTTATCTCTCCTAGTTCACAACAAATCCTTTCTATTCGAAGCAATGCCCATGGAACAACTTGTACATCGTACATATATTAGCTGAGATAATTCTTCTAGTTGGTAAGCCAGAAACTGCACGTGCAGCACGTTTTATACACGCCAATTTCACGACATAATTGCACCGCCCATTCAAGCAACGGCGTATAGGTTACAATCATCTAAATATTTCCCATAGGCGACAGTGTTAGGGTTAAGCCATCCCGACGATTCATTACCCTACTGAGCCAAACTTTAAATACTTTTGCGTGTAGAACTCCATGTCGGACATAAGTTGTCAAAAAAAGAAATGGTGCCTCACCATACTTATTCCTGGAAATAAATTGGCATTTCCACAACTACCCCCTTTTGTGCACAAAAATTTAATATAGAAAAATACCCCCACCCCCTACCAAATTTGGCGACCAATGTAGCCGCTTGACGAACAATCCCACACAAATGGCCGAGGAATTAACATAGCCTATGAATTTCTTTCACATTAAACAACCGAAGATATTATACACCATTCAGCTGCCGGTATTTTTTTTATGCTGACTCGAGTTTCCCTACACAAATGCCAAGTGGCATAATTTCAAGTATTTAGTTGCTTATAACCTAGGACCGCATGAACAGTTTGCGCATTTGTCGCTAAGAGTAGCCTGAGATTGCTGACGCAACATCACCGTGATTGATAATTAAAGTCTTGTTTCCAACGAACGGTGCATGCCACTACGTTGTGACACGTGTCGTGAAGTCATTGTTGCATGGGCCACGAAACCAAACCTTAAGTCCTCACACTTTATGTAGAATTTGCAGTTAATTATATAACATAATTTATACTGCACTGTGTGCCGTGGTGGACAAATTAAACGAACCTATGTGTAGTTGGTGTTCATTGATGTATGATATACCAAGTGTTAACAATGCACCCCATTCCCGGTTCCTACAAATCATATTCCCGGGAAACGGGAATGAGTATGGGACCCGGAAATTCCCGTTCCCGGGATTAAACTCTATTGGGAACCCGTAGAATATCCAGTTTAGATGGATGACAAACTTCCCACTTTTGCGGGTACTGCAAGTACATGGCCTTTAGTGAGGTCGTGGCCATGACCAAATCTGAGTTTATCGACACTCCGCTCAGCTTGACAGTAAGTTAGTCATAATCCAAAGCCAGTTTTCGACTAACCAGGTAACATTTTTTTCCACACACGCGTCGTCGGGACTATATCAACAAGTACTCTCAATTTAATAAAATGTGTCAGAAATCGAGCCCCACGACTGTATAAATCAAGGCAAAAGTTTGCTTTGGACAAATGGCCATTGTTTCTGCTTCGACAGTTCTAAATCAGTGTTAAGCATATGAACTAATGGAAGTGGAAGTCCTTGTCCATCGTCAGCATGGGAGATGTATACGAACTACCCCGATCCTTAAAATCATCTTTATTTCAGGAAGGAGTCATTTTCCTCTTGGTCCCCTGTTAATATAAAATGTTCATTTTTTCAGCGTCACAATCAAATGTATTGTTATTAAATGTTGACAACAATTTCCCCTTCCACTCGGAACATAGAGGTTGGAAATTGTTTCCTCTTTTCTTGGAAATTGTTTCATTTCTTGTCGATGCGAACTACCCCGATCCATAAATCATATTTATTTCAGGAAGGAGTAATTTTACTCTTTGTTAATATAAAATGTTCATTTTTCAGTGTCACAATCAAATGTATTGTTATTAAATTTTGACAACAATTTTCCCTTCCACTCTGAACATAGAGGTTGGAAATTGTTTCCCCTTCCACTCGGAATATAGAGGTTGGAAATTGTTTCCGCTTCCACTCGGAACATAGAGGTTGGACATTGTTTCCTCTTCGTTTTCATTTCTTATCTGAGTTTGTACTCTTTTGACAATTCTTCTCGTGGTAAGTAAATATTCTCATTGCTGCAGCGTGGTAAGTAAATATTCTCATTGCTGCGTGAATTTTTGTTATTACGATTGTAGCGAATGGCGTTCTGGATCATGTTGTTTCTTACTGTTATAGAATTTATTAGAATTTGTATTGGTCGGTTTTTTATTATCCTGTTATCAATGGTATGCGCTACCAGCGTTAGCCTGTTTTTAAAGAGTGTTTTTTTAAAAGAGCTTTTTTCCCGAAGAAGTGATTTTAAAGATCTTATGGTGTTATAAAATGTATGACACAACATATCCTCGAGCAAATACACATAATCGACATATAACATAATGAAATAAGATGATAATGGACTCTTACCCGTTAAATCGTTTTATGGCGCGGGCCACAGTGAAAACAGATGTTAAAGATCGTACACCTGAAAAGTCATGAGTCGGCTTATTTGTGTCATTGTCCGCACATAATCTGCTTAGAATCGCCTCATTATGAGTCGATAATGTGACTAAAATGCTCTCATTTTCATCACATTATCGACTTACAATGAGGCGATTCTAAGAATATTATCTACCTGACACAAGATCTATCATAAGCAGATAATATGCGGGTTTTCGGGAGAATAGGCTGAAGACAGATCCGTTATTTAGCCCAAAGTACGTTATATATAGAGTTGTAGTTCTTTTGGTTAACATTGTTAGCGGTGCTAGCAAACGGATGAGATGTACACTGGTGTAAATGTTTTCTATAGGCCTCGGTGCAAACGTTTGAGCGTATACTGTTTACAATATAAATCCTAGGTCCAAAATTTTCTTTAAATCTGAAAGATTGACATTTGCGGAAACGTTTTATGTCCGTCTAGCAGGGAATTCGCCTTTCAATCTTGTGTTTTCCTGACTAGCGTTAGAACCGCGCTAAAGAAAATGTCATATTTTAGACCACATCACAAAATTCAAACTTCACTACAAAGGGTTAATTCCTGTGTCATTGGCTATTTTACCTTGGGAAATCATGGGGAAGAGTTGTGATGATTTTTTAAGCGAAAACAAAAACAAAAAAAATACACACAAGGCTATTGGCCAATCAGGGCCCAGTGTCTATTTTATTCTCTCCTATCTATTTCTCGTGCTAGATATCACATATACATTTACACCAGTGTATGTCCCGATACGTCTAGAGTTGAAGGGTTGATTTGGCCGTGGTTCGGGAACATTCAACAATAAGAGTCCGTAGATTTTGATAACTTTATATGTATATAAGTCTATCTTGATAAACACAGCAAGCATCGGTATAGGTGAACAGAGGTGTTCGCGGTTCGGCGGTCGGAGAGAGAGTTCGTCGGTATTTCTCGACACTAGTAGTTATTACAAAGTATGATGTATCATGCGTCCAAATAAGGTTTGAGGTATCATGATACCCATGTCTGTGACGTGTATCATACCATTGTTTACTATAGAACGATAGTGGTCTGATCCTCCCTCACGTATACAATGGTAGCTACCAGTCACAGCCAATTTAGAATATGATCTTGTTAATTATGCTTGTATCCATTATATCTCGATGTGCTGTGTTTATCTATACAATTAACCATAGCATTACAATCACTGGGGAAAGGAAGATTGTCATAGATTTGGGAAAACATATAACAATAAATATACTATCTTCTGTACTATCGGACATGTAACCGAGAGCGGATCTCAAGCCAGAAAGATCAGGCCCTAACTTTTAAAACCGATTTCCATGGTAACGTATAACATTTTCAGTGAAGTATCCAGCGATATTTTGGGGACACCTGTTTTTGGGCAATGATATTTGGAGGTTTGGGGGGGGGGGGGGGGGGTATCCCCCTGCTGATGGCGGGGGGGGGGGGGGGGTCTCCCCCTGGAATTTGTTTTTAAATCCAATGCATTGAGAGCTAATCTAGAGCTCTTGGAGTCAGTATTTTAACGTTTACTGAGAGTTCACTTTGATCAAGTTTCTGAAGCATAACTTTGGATTTTTTTTATTTATGTATGGATTGGAAATGCTTATAAGTTATTGTCAGATATCTTTTTGTTCAATGGATTATGCTTATCCTGCTTGAAATGAGACCATTATCACTGTAATTCATATAATAGGCTATTTTCTAAAATTAAAGTGAGAGACACATTCATAATACACTAGTAGTACAGAAATAATGTCTATTAAGTTACATATAGTAATTACTTGTAGTACTAATCTCTATGTTAATTATTCATTTGGTATTGTGAGATCCCACATGATAACCAGGTTTACTTGATCAAATTGTCACTGTTCCTCTACTGTATTGTGTAATTTCACTTGAATTTGATTGAAATACTGAAGTCTGAAGGGTTAACTGTTTGAAGTTTTCACAGATGAAAGCTTGATAAAGCCAAACATACTTTACAGTATTATTCCAACTGTTAAACTTAAGTTAAATCTTTTTGTACACTTACATGTCTTATATCATATATATAAATATATATCTTGTTATGATATGAATTGGGATCTGAATTTAAAAAAAAAAAATTAACAACCTTTTTTTGGTAATTTTTGTTGTTGTTGGGGTGCCTGTAGTTTGGCTATCACATTATAATCAATGAATTTGAAAAATTATCAAGGAAATATGGGTTGATACAAAAATCGGACTTGGCACTGAAAGGGTTAATGCCAACAAAGCCGGTAAACGGTATGAAAAACGGCCTGGATATGTCCCTGATTTTGTCAACATTGTTAGCGATGCCAGCAGATGGAGAGCGGATCTCAAGCCTGAAAGATCAGGTATTAACTTTCTAAGCAGATTTCCCGTGATAGCTTGTAACACCGTAAGGATCGGGTGGAACTACATACTAATATCACAGACTGTACTCCCGGAAACCAGCACATTATCTGCTTATAATAGAACTTGTTTTAGGTAGATAATCTGCTTAGAATAGCACAGTTTGAGTCGATAATGTGCTGAAAATGAATAATAACGCAAATAAGCGAACTGACGACTTTTCAGATGTACGCTCTTTAACAGGTGTTTTCACTATGGCCCGCATCATAAAACGAAATAATGGTTAAGAGTCCATTATCTGCTTATTTCAGAATGAAATAATCACATTATGTAGCTATTTTACAGTATACGTCGATTATGTGAGTATATACGCGAGGATGTGTTTAATATATTCATATATAAGCTATACACGGTGACAACTATTCTGCTGACCTGTTGGCAGCATTATCGAACTATTCGTTGGTGAATATATATTTCGTTAAAAAGGTTAATAGGGCCATATTTTGTAATCTGTAAACGATTATAAGGTAAAGTCTTGCACATTCGGACAGTGGGGTATGTTGGAAATTCAACAGACTATTTGTATTTCCAAACCGGAGAGTGGATGCTATCGACGTGTTCTAATTAGCCCAAAGTCAGTGTTCTTACCAATATGGTCAACGCTTTTAATGGGAGATGCATATACGTACTCACTGACGTAAATACACTGGATATCATATGGCGAGTGTTTGCAGAGGCAAAAAAAAAATTCATTACGTGCTTCAATTCTTTCAAATTCCAATCCGTAATGCCTGTAACAATGGTATCATCACCCCATGCATCCGGATATGCTCGTATCGGAAGACATGCTCGTAGCGGAATAACGACATGGCCCGCGATTTGCACATCGTCTTTAGTTGTCGTAAGTTATTTCATAAAAACACGGTTTATTTTAACTTGATTTTTTTTAAACGTTAACAGCGATAATCGGTCTATAGAAATGAGCGGTTGTTGTTTCCGCAATTTGCATATTACTGTTCGATAATGACCTGAAATACTTACTCGATATAAGTTTTATCAAATTTTAATGAATCTTTGCATTGACACATTATATAACATACACTCTCTCAAAGTACGATATCTTAGCTTCAAAATGAACTGGACATGTTTGCGATGTCAATCATATTAGTGCCCGAAAAATTAATTTCCATGGAGTCACTCACTTGATTGTGGGGCATGTCTATAGCAAACGTAAAACCACTGCTATAGACATACCACATTTTCTTGCTATGACCTGCATATATTGTTATTTTTTACTATGGAAAATGTAGAACATTACTGAAAATGTTGTCTATTATATTAAGGGAATATCCGCGGAAATAGCAATGTATGCAAAGACTATATTGTCTTGGCTGTTACCACAGAAATCGTAATTTTATGTAAGAAATGCAAATTTTGCCACAATTTTTGGACTAACTTCCCGGTAAAATAGGATTAAACTGCGTCCATGTTTAAAGAAGTTTGATGTACAGTTGGGTAAATTATGGCCACAAATAGTACCACCACCGTCCACCACTGGTATGTGTTGGTTTCGGTGAAACATGTGTCTAACCGTGAACGGTGTGCAAATCGCGGGCCATGTGGTTATTCCGCTACGAGCATGTCTTCCGCTACGAACATATCCGGATGCATGGGGTGATCATTGATCCAATGAGTCCGTTGATAGCGCTAGATGACATTACTTTCCGAGAAGAGGCGAACGTTTGTCCAATATGAAGCGAGATAAGTGGGGGTTGTCATCCAGTTATACCATTCCCATTGAGCCCATATAAAAGTGCTGTGTTTAAACCCCGTTTATGCAGCGAGACCCCTCCTCTTGATCTCATATATATTCCATATACGGAAACCCCGTATGTTCATTAAGGTCGCTCCTATTGAGCCCATACAAAGATGCGCTCCTGACAGTAGTTTTAACGTAGCAATGTCTCATGTGGGAGTGTGCGTGGAGGGATGAGGAGAGTCGATACTTGTTGATCTTTGACTTCAGAAAGAACCTAAATATACTACTGTTCGTGGAGGGATGGTGATGAGAGTCTATAGGGATCACTGAACTATAAATGGTTTCCCATAGGTGACAGTGTTAACGTTTCGACCAAATTCACTGAATTGAAGCCTACAGGCCACTCCAGTGATGTTTACCAAGCTAGATTGACACCAGTTGATCACGACTATGCAAGAAAAATCATAGGTAATGTGTTTACTTTTTAAAATAAATCCCCAAGTGTACGACAGGGCTATCCCACAGCCAAATTTGATCTGGAAAAACCCAGAACTACAGCAGCCAGTTAAATACATTTTCCACTCACAAGAATCCATTCCCCCATTAATTCACCAGTCTAAATTATTTAGATGTGATATACAAATCAAATAAACATGATATCACCCTTTAATAACGTGTCAAATGTATCAGGTGAAGGTCATTCTTCAGTTACCTTCATCTTTAGCATTCCACGGGGCACTCGCTCTCCGATTTTGAAACACATTTAGCTCCCTGATTCCTATACTTGTTTACCTTTGACTTCAGACAGAACCTAACGATACTATTATGTTTATTTTTGGGCCCTGCGAATCGGAAAATCGGAAACCGAATCGAAGCGGGTTTCCGATGTCGACATCGAATTCGAATCGGGACAAGTACTGGAAGAAAAAAAAAAATCATAGCTGACCATCGGATATCATTTGAATTCATAAAAAGTAATTATTGTTCACGTATTTGTCATAAAAGCTGAAACGTTTTCCGATATGAAACAAAGAACCAAGACAAAGTTCTTGACGATGGCGACTGATATCATTCTCAACTTTATGTTTAAACACAAATCGAAACTATATATCACTTAGTATAACAAGTGTCTAAGTCATCTAAGAAGTAAGCGCAGACCTTGACACCGACTATAAAATGAATAATTGATTTAAACATATTTTATTGTATATCAATTGTACTCATGGGGATGGGACACAAGTTTTGTCAACTTAGTGACGTATGAATACTTACTACAGGAGATATACTACTCGACTACTCTACATATATATGTAATAGTGTTTATTAATTTGATAGTCACCAATGACTACGGCTGTATTCCAAGGATTGATTTCAGGACTGATGTACGCTATATCATTAACGCCACCGGTGTATACTGTGGGCCAAATTATAAAATCTCATGGCCCTATGTAGGTTTTATAAAAAAATGAAAGTTCTATTGACTATGCCGATGATTTGAGAAGCTTTATTGTTTTAGAATATTGTAGAAAGGTTAATCTGGCCATGTCAAATTGAGCTATAGCGATTGGATATCTCGCAGGACAACACATTTCGGGTTTTCGTGGGGTGTGTATTCGCTGGATGTCTTATAGTTGCAGTATGTAACCATTATGACCGCGTTAATTGCTTTCGACGTTTAGGTATGAACAATGGCTGGGCAATGCATTCTTGGCGGGAACACAATACCTCCGATTTTTGATCCGCATTTAGAAACTTTCTGGTGTGGTGAATGAGAAACCTGCAATAATAAGCCGTAGTTTTTTGTAATAATTTGAAGGATTAGTTGTTTAACGGAATTCTGAGGCGGTGCATTCATGTAACCAATATATTTTATATTATAATTTATATTTATGGCCAATAATATGATCTTGGTGGCGTTACCATTTCTAACTATGGTTTTCTTGTAAACAATGGCATGCATATCGATGCGCATGGCTCGCCGCATCAGTACTCGGATGTCTACTTGTAACAATGCATTCCGTTTGACGGAGGTAACTGCATGTAATAGTTTTATCCCTGCATTTATGTGAGGGACCATCGTAACATGTTAATATAGGGGGGGGGGGGTAAATATATCAATATGCAACTATTATAGTTGTGACACAAAACACACTTAATTGCCAAGTTAACAAATATATGAATGCACGTTCATCAATTAGAAAGAATCTAAAGCTAGCACGAACTATATAACATGATATACAGTATAGACCATTGAGATCTTGACTTTTGAGATGTATACAGTGATTATTGTCACATATGTTATACACTATTTTACAACCAATGTTACGCATACCAGCCCTCGAAATTGGCCATGACAATAAGCAATGCCGTGGGAAACGCTGTGACAACATTTGAATTTTAACATCCCGCAGGACATTTTTTCCAATTTCAAGGGCTGCGTGTACTGACATATTGACAAGGGCGATGGACTGCCATTGGACGTAATCGCGTAATTAGTCTAGCTTAAACTCTAAATCACATCATACGCGGTGCCGGCGAGACACACAGGCGTGTAATCACGGTACAACGCGGCAATTGCTTCATCAATTGAGCTCCACAAATAAACAATTTAGTTCTTTGTCCCCATAAACGGGAAAGAATAGGCCGATTCGAAAATATACGAATCGAACATCCGATTCGGTATCGACACCGAATCGAATCTTCGCAGAGCACTAGCTTATTTCCATGTGATTAACCACCATTACCAATATAACCAGGAAAAAGTATAACTGGAATTCAGTGTTCATAAATGATTAATGTTCTAAGTATAGATCCACGGCAGATTTGACACCAAATTAGTAAAATATATTTACCTTGACTGTGTACGCCAGTTCATTCTCTTATATATGCGAGGATCACTATGGGAGACTCCCATATATAAGAGAATGTACTGGCACAGGAGTTTTAATGCTGCACCAGCGAAGCTCCCGCAATGAACCACATGTGAGGGTTAATCACTGTGCCTCGTCATCCACTGGTTTAATGGGCGCTTTAATTTCTTGTGCTGAAACAACGCAGATACGTTTGACAATAACTCGTATTAATCTTTGCCATTGGTACATTCCTAAAGAAAGTTTATGCACGTTCGTAAATTGATAATCTCTTGTGTTCGTTCTGTACTACACATCTGTACATGTACAATATGAATAGCACAGCAACAGGATTGTAATGTGATGCTGTAAATTAGAAGCAAGAAAACAAGAAAGAAATATACGCTACTATATTGCCGACTTGCAACGGTCAGTCATACACGCCATAGGCCGGATCCAAATTAGCCATTGTGGTGAGAAATACAGGCACGCGTGTACACTACGTGTTGATCAAGTTTGAAATTCTATTGACTCGGTGAGGTGGGGTAAAGACGTTCACCGAGAAACGCCAGACATCCGACAAATTATCAGTTTATTATATCAGCACAGAAGACACGCACATCGACACCACGAAGGGAGTTAAGATGGTAACTGACCAAGATGGTCGGGCAGAATGATGCGCCAATAGTCTACGACACGTCACTGAGCTGCTTAATTGCTCGTATCAAGAGTGGCAGACAGAGTCCGATGACAACTTAACGAGTTGTTGTGAAGTATATCTTGACCTGTTAATTAGCATCCAGGGAACAAGTTGACTGCCCTCATCCATATTCAGTCGATCAATATGCCAAGACACCTACACATAGATTGTGGTGAACTAATATCATTTGACCGTTTTTGCTTTCTACGTCTACTGACTTCCAAACTAGATAGCGATAATTTCCCAACTAGTTCCTCCTAAACGCGACACCAGTTATTGTTCAAATTGGCTGTCGTGTACCAATATAATTTGACTGATTTTTGCATTCTACATCTATACTATGGCCAGAGGTAGATAAGATAAGATAAGTTTATTGACAATTACACCCACACGGGGCCGATGTCACAACATAAATAACAATAAATATATATTTGATACAATAAGTATACACAATTGTAATCAGAATTAAAATGATTTTTTTGGTCATGTTTGTTGTTGAAAATCTGGTGTTTCAGACCTTTTGTGGAAAAAGAGACGGACCATGTTACATATGATATTGCTGCTTATCGCACGTTTCTGTTTTGTAATTTCGCAGTATGAAAATTAATTTTTGGGCATCAGTCATATTAATAAATAAATATTTATTTATTTCGTCAAAGAAACGGAGACGAATGCTTTTGTAAATAGGACATTTTAAAATAAAATGTTCCTCGGTTTCCGTTTCCAATCCACACTTTCTGCATATTCTCTTGTCTACAGGAATCTTCGGTTGTTTATGGCGCCCCTTTTCAATTTCTAGAATATGATTGCTAATCCGCAATTTGCTGAAGATCTTTCTTACTTCGATATTTTTTACTATGTCCAAATATGGCTCCAATCGGTAATCACTTATTATTTCTCTATACACCCTCAATTTGTTCCTACCTGATGGTTTTTCATCGTTATATATGTCTCTTCTGAAACACGACACATGGTCAACCTTGAAACTATCACAAATAGTGTGTTGAATTTTCTTCAAATACCGGTCAGTTTTATCAATAATTTCCGTGAGTTTTGGAATGTCAAAGTTAAAGGACCACTTATTTGGGATTATGCGGTCATCGGACATTGTGGCTGATTTATAAACGAGGGAATGTTTGTCTGCAGTCGATATTTTTAACGCATATTTAGTAGCACGAGATAATGCTTCATAAACAGCGGGGTATCTACCAAGCTCGGCGCGTACCGCGTGATTTGATGCTTTCCTGTTTACTCCAAGTGCTCGTTTGAAAAAATTGAGATGAGACGATTCACATGGCGCAGTATCTGTATTGTTGAGGTTGATACCAGAGGCCCATATTTCGCAACCATATAGTGTAATGGGTTTAATGAGTTTATCATACAGTTTGGTCCACAAATTAATTGAGAATATATCGTGTTGTTGTAGTGACCTAACAAGCGAATAGAGTGCCTTCATGCCCTTGTTGCTTACTTCATTTTGTGCCTTTCTCAATGAATATGACCCATTAGCACAGCATCTAATGCCTAAATAGTGTACTCATCAACAAGTGCAATGGGAAGATTGCCAATCTTGAACGAGGGCAATTTTAGAGTTTTTCTTTTTCGAAATACCATGCATTTACTTTTTTCAGTATTAATTGCAAGGTTGTTGTTATTTACATATAGTGTTCCAACTACTAGTAGCTGACATTATCCCACTGAGCGGGACACCAGTTATTCTACAAATGGATTGTGGTGTACCGCTCTCATTTGCATTAATCTGAAATCAAAGAAATAAGTAACTTAAAGGATAGGGCAATTGTGGAAGAAAAATAAGTACAGTCCTTAAAACCTAATGACGAAATAAAGGAGATAATTTTCATAATCAGCCTGTTACAAAGGAAGAGGAAAAGGATGAGCTTCTAATAGCCTGTAGGACAAAACGATACTGACTTCCAAACTATATAGAGATAGTGTTCCAACTAGCTGACATCATTATTCTGCGCGGGGCATCAGTTATTCTACAAATGGATTGTGGTGTACCAATATAATTTGACCAATATTCTACGTACCGTTCCAACTAGCTGATATTACCCTCCCGGGCGCTGAACCAGTTATTCTACAAATGGCTTGTGGTGGAACACTAGCATTTGACCGAAGACATCCTTCTGAGTTATTCTAAAATTGACATCGGTTCTAAATTTACAACTGGCATCATCGCAGAACTCGCATCCGCGTGGCCGAATCTGAAGTTAGTGTACGACAAGCCTAGGCGTCACAGCATCCTTGTGGCCATATTTGAAGTTAGTGTAAGGCAAGCATAGGTATCACATAGCCAGAGTTCACATGAGAGAGGCAATGCTGGCACGAAGGAAGATACATTCGTGGATCACTGACAATAATTCCCAGGATGGACAATGGTAATAAAAGTTGTTCAGTTCGTCAAACATCTTCGTGTCATGTCGGTGTCAAAGAAGCCCTTGCGTCGCAATATTTGGGCACAGCACGAGAGAAGGTCCAATATTAACCTGTTTAGATATCCAATAATTACATTGCCGGTAGCACAAACGTAGATGCGAATATAAATATAATAGCGATATGCACTTTTTTCATTAATTGCACCTTATACGATGCACAGGGACTAGAATTAAACCGCAAACTGGGTAGCCATAAATTTCAAATAAGTGGTTTCAAACATTTGATACGGAGAATTCCAAATGACACTTAACCGATAAATAACAAGTTGTTCCATATTATGCATGCAACTAAGCGCTTTGAACTGGAAAAACTTTTGACGAACATACCCAATTAGATCCTTTTCATCTCGTCCGATCATCGCGCCCACACAGCTGCAGATACATAAATATTGAATAAATCAATACTACCCCCCGATCTCCTTTCATTTCAGTCACCGACATAAATGAAGTATATACAACAGTTACCGGTTAAAAATAAAGACCCCAATACTCAGTTCTGAAATTCAGAGAGGTGACTGACAAAAGCACAAAACCGAACTACATGCCATTGAGGTGCAACCTTTACGGAGGTACAGACATGGCCATCGTGATTATTTAGACCAGAACAGAGTAGGGGGTTATGGGAGAAGAGTGAGTGTTGTGAAAGGGTTCGATGGCAGAGGAATGGAATGAGGCACAATGACTTCAATGCCTCAAAAAGAGGGCTAGCGAGTTCTTTTCCTGTTACACAGACACCACAATTTATCGTTGAAGGAATTCTAGAACGGTTAGACTCATAATTTATTGAGCACGATATACCGGAGATAACTAAACTGCGGTTTTGTCAGCTCAGGCAAGAGGCTGACAAATCAATGGAAGAATGGTCAGTCAGTATTGGCTCTGGCCGGGAGGGCTTTTCGGAATTGGCCAGTTGAATTCGCCATTCATCAGGCGATTATACGGTTTTGTCATGGGGCTTATAATGTGAAAGCTGGAGAATATGTTATTGGGAAACGACCAGGGTCCATGGAAGAGCCTGTTGAACACATGAAATGGTACCAATATAATCACCAGGCTCTCAATGGTTGTATGGTTTAGTTAGGGTTTACGTCGTTTTAGATGTTGGCCCACATCACGACAGATAAACTGAATCAGAATCAAGCGAAGCAACTGTATAGAGGTAACCGTGAATGAGACTAAACTGAAACTAAATATATGAAAAAAGAATCACCCAAATCAGAGCGATAGTTCCCGATTGGGGTCAGAACCATTAAGAAACTGACCATTGTGCAAACACATATAAAACAGAATATCAAAAACACACAGCAATACTGCTTTGAGAACAGCCAAGATATAAAACCTGCATAAAATTAATCAGCAAGAATAAATAATTTAATTTAACAAAGCTCCGGCATATATTTGATGTCAAACAAGCGTTCTGAATGATTGATAAGATATTTATAATATCTGTTGAATCTGGCGTGAATCTTAATAAATTCATTAAGTTGAAAATCGGGTGGTTGACTATTTAGGTGCACAAATGGTTTCTTTACTTTTACGAAGTTCATGGCCATAGCCCCAGCATTTAAAACATCGTAATGGATTTGGAACATAGGTACTTATATCTACCTTCGTGTACCCAACCTTCAATGTCGGTGGATGTTCGCACCTATTGAAGGTCAAACGATAATATTCAGAGGAACTCGTAGTCCATCAGCAGTTTTGGTAAACCCTTTCTGTAACTCCCTGTGGTGCCAACTCCGCCAATATTTCTGATTCCGAAGAATCAGCCATATCGCGAGTTCGCAACATAGCTCTACTACTATTCAATGTCTTGTGAGGAGTGACCAACACTGGTGTTTGTGCAATAGTTGTTAGCTGCAGCAGAGCATCAGATTGAACTTTCTTTAGTCATTCAGACAAGAGAGAGCTACTTATCGGCCCAGTCCTTATTGGTTGAACAGATTTCAATTGTCCAGCAATGCTTTGTAGACAATATAACAAAAATATAATCTGAAACACTGGGGAGGTGTGACTAGCCGATTGGTTGAGCCGGGTCAACTCAAACACCCGTCTTGAAGAGATGTAGGACCAAAGAGGCCCATGAGTTAAGTCGTATCCGCAGGTCGATGCCTCACGTGACACGACCGCCCTAGTACGTCCATGACTTCTAGGGTGCCACATTGGGGGATTATCACCCCTCGCAGTGGGGCTGTAGGCCTATTCTACCTCGGGTCAACACGGGGTGCTATAATTAATAAAGTTGACACTCAACTTTGTGATAATTTAATAACAAAAGTTCCATCTGCACCACGCTAAATAAATGAGACCTGAGTTCACGTTGCTAATGGCCAATTTGTTTTGGAAAATGGCCAAAAACAATTTCATGTGGCCAAATATGTTTACCCCAAAATCGGAAATCTTAATCAATTTATCCAATTGTACCAATTTTCAGTCATTTTAATTTTTGCTCGCTACAATGAATCGATTATATCCAATAGAGAATTTCCCTTTAATATATCGCGGGTCAACATCATCTGCCACACGACCCCCATGTATCAATATTCAGCCTACAATCATTTGGCCGCTATAATTAATAAAGTTGATACTCAACTCGGTGATCAATTATTAACAAAAGTTCCATCTGCACCACGCTAAAAATAAATGAGACATGAGTTCACGTTGCCAATGGCCAATTGTTTTGGAAAATGACCAAAAACAATTTCATATGACAAATATTTTTTACCCGAAAATCGGAAATCTAGTTCGAAAACCAAATTGATATATTTGCAATGGGAACATTGACCGGGAAAACTAATTGGTTAGGGGATGCAGCTTAATTGGTAACACAAGACTCAGGACAGTTCACTATCAAATCATGGGCCATCAAATGCAATAACACAATAATAAGGATAACAACTAATGCATCAATTGTCTGCCATAAAGCTGAATGGTTCATGGTGGGTAGCAGTATATTGTGAAATACTAATGGTGGGAATAAAGAAGTCTAGACACAGTATTTGGATATATGGACATGCCTTGCATTGAGGCGTGTCATTAAATTTGAAGTTGCTTTGGCATGGTGTCGACATATATTTATTTCATTGGGCTAAGTGGATTTATGTCATTATCTCCTATATATTTTGAAGACCTCTGTGGATATATGGACATGCCTTGCATTGAGGCGTGTCATTAAATTTGAAGTTGCTTTGGCACAGTGTCGACATATATTTATTGCATTGGGCTAAGTGGATTTATGTCATTATAATTATATATAATGTTAGATGTTAAATAAAAACAAAATATTCACTAATTGTCAACCCGTAAAATGTGGATTTAATTTTACAGCTATGCAAATTCATTTGGCGGTGGTTGATGCGTAACATGCAAAACACAATTGTTAATATGTAGATTTATTTGCAGAGAAGATATGAACCAAATGAAAACAATGAGAACGGACACAGCAGCAAAAAACAAAAGGCCGAGTAAAGGAAGATAAAGTAAGTAGATAATGTGTAAACTATAGTATCGACGAGCTCACGTATCCGACGTTCCTCGTGTAAAGAGGATGAGAAACCGCTCGATTAATTGAATTTATTATTAGTGTCCCTTTAATTCGTGTAATGTCAACGACACCTTCTTCTATGACGTACTTGCGTTGAATTAGCTTGTATTTCAATTTTCAACTAGGGTTTTGTAATTATGGGGTTGATCGGATAAATAATACGGCACATCAGAAGACCGGAACTTGCACACCGAAAGTTACTACACGCAGGAACCGGAGCCGGCCGGCAGAACGAATCAGACCAAATCAAGATTTCTACACAACAAATCGTATATTTATTGCTGTTTCTATCCATTGTAATATTCTGATGTTTCAAGATGTATTGATCGTGCGTATGCCTATTATTCTTTATTATATTGTATGATATTAATATGCAGCGCCAAATTTATATAATACTATAACTGATTGGTGCTAATTTAATGTACTTGAGTGTAAGTTCCTTTGAAAACCCTTCCAAATCATCGCAGGCCTATAGCACTTAACCCGTGACAATTCGTAGATCAATTTAGTCATTTGTATCAATTTTCAAACCAAAGAATCTTGAATGAATCGACTTATTTCAACAAAACCGTCCCGTTAAGACATCGGGGTCAACACCATCTGCCACACGACCCTCCCCGCGTCACGTTACCCACATGTATCAATATTCAGCATACACTATGACCGCTTGGTCGCTATAATTAATAAAGTTTGTACTCAACTCGGTGATCAATTAATAACAAAAGTTCCATCTGCATCACGCTAAAACAAATGAGACCCGAGTTCACGTTGCCAATGGTCAATTGTTTTGGAAAATGACCAAAAACAATTTCATATGGCCAAATATTTTGTTTTACCCAAAAATCGGAAATCTATTTCAAAAACCGAATTGATTTTGTAACGGGAGCATTGACTTGGACAACTAATATGCTAGGGGATACAGCTTAATGGGTAACTCAAGACACTTAGGGCAGTTCACTATCACTACGACATCAAATGCAATAAAACAGTAATAAGGATTACCAATAATGAATCCATTGTCTGTCATACGGCCTAATGGTAGATGGTTCGTAGTGGTATATTGTGAAATAATAATGGTGGGAATAAAGAAGTCTAGACACAGTATTTGGAGGTATGGACATGCCTTACATTGAGGTGTGTGATTAAATTTGAAGTTGCATTGAGAGGAGAGTGGTTCGGGGCGAAGCGCCCGGGATTGTCGAAAAGATCGAGTGATCTTTTCCTTCACCCCACGATTTGTTGATTTGAGGATATCTGAACATAGAAAATCGTCATGTCCGAACGCGGAAAAAATCGAATAAGGATGCTGTATGGGGAAGAGCCCACTAGCTTTAATACGGGGTCTGGGGTGACACAGGTGTCCCTTTAAGTTGGATGTTTGTGTAGTTGCTGAGCGAGTTGTGTGATGTGCTGAAAAGAGACTAGTAACCAAGCTCCGTCTTATCTATCAAACATGATTCCTCCCGATTCCACTTCATCTGGTTACAATTTTAGGCATGTTAGTATCCACCCGCCTGGCAGCAACAGAGACATTTACATGAATACTTTTCTGCCTTCGGCTGCACGATCATGGAATAGTTTATCGAATTCAATAAAATCGTCAAACACACTCGAAGAATTTAAGCGTAAACTAAACATTGACCGTGCGAAAATTGCAAATGTTTATCTTCAGTGTTATTCCAGGAAAGCCCAAATATATCATACTCGTATCAGATTAGGTTGCAGCAACCTGAACCGTGACCTTGTTATTAATCACTTGAAAGAATCACCACTGTGTCAATGCGGTAGTTTTGAAACTGAATCAGCTTACAATATTTTCTTTCAATGCCCCCTTTACGCCAGAATTAGATCAGAACTTCTAAGTAACTTACAAGTAAGTATGATAACAACCGATGTTCTATTGTACGGGTCTCTCGAACTTCCAAACAAATTAAATTCCGAAATATTCTTGGCGGTACAGAAGTTTATTTTAGATAGTGGCCGTTTCTCTTAATCACTTAAGGTGACGCGGCTAGATTCCATTCCATTTGCATGAACCGCTCTCTCTCTCTCTCTCTCTCTCTCTCTCTCTCTCTCTCTCTCTCTCTCTCTCTCTCTCTCTCACACACTCTCCCCCTCTCTCTCTCTCTCTCATTCTCTTTCATTCCCTTTCTCACCCTTAACTTCCGTATTACAATGTAATACCGTATCTCTATCCTAAATAATATTCCAATCAATCAAAATTATATATCCCGTCTGCTTTACCCCAAGTGATATTTTTGTCACTTGAGGTAACATTTATTCCACGAGGAGAGGACTTTAAAAAAGCATTTTGCTTGTTGTCCAATCCTCTTCATAAATCTATATATTTCTACATGTATATTATGTTTATGTCATATGTTTGATTTTTTGAAATAAATATTGTTTACACCAAAAGAGGAACGTAGCCCGTGTTATAAGGCTAAAATGGCGTTAGTTGTGTTAATTATGCCTGAGTACCCTGCAAACAAACATTCTGAATATTCGTTGTTTTGGCGGGCATCGGCATAGATTTATTTCACTTGGTTAAGTGGATTTGTTTTAATTATATAGACTGTTAGATAAAAACGAAATATTCATGAATTGTGAACCCAGAAAATGAGGATTTAATTTGGCCCAAAAAAAATCAGAATTTGCCAAAATAATTTTCGGTCCATCGTGAACACTGAATGAGACGGGATTATTAAGTACTATGTCATATACCATGTGTTATTGGTGGAACAATAAATAAATAAATCAATAATTTGAAATAAATACATACCTGTAGATGCGGGTAAAATATATAACTATTACATAGCGACCGAACTACAATATAAAACGAGTCCACAGTTTACAGAGAGTCCTGTAAAGTAGATCTGATCTCAGTTAATTAATGTACAAAAATCATTAGTGTTAAAAGATTGATACATCCTACCACGTCCCTGTTTCACTATAATGTTTCATTTGTTTAATGTTTAAATGAATTCTCGTTGGTACAGATATCCAAATATAAATATATATATTTAATTTCAGAAATGCTGATACATAAAGCGCTATATAAACACATCGATTTGTTAACCTAAACTTCTAGAAAAAGTCACCTAATCGTTGTAAATGAAATATATCGAATCCCACCTTATAATACAGTGATGCATTAAAGCCACATGGCGGTTTGCGCTCCAAAATACACATATTATTCGCTTTTGATTTTTTCTCAGTGTCGAAATAGGTCGATAAATATCGGAACTACCTTTCTACGAGCATTATGTAACCCCAAAAGACGCATTGAAGTAATGCAAAACACAACTGTGAATACAGTGTTTTTGGTCCCAAACAAAAAACCGCCATTTGCGCGACACGGAACAGAAAAGAGCGTTTCAAAGTAGTCTATTCCTGATATGGTAGTAATAAAGAGCGTTTGTCTGACTTCTGGTGAAAAATTTAAAACTGCCGAAAAATGAATGTGACTTTTGAAAGTGTTTTTTAGAACATATTTAGCCGGTATATCAATAGTTCGTTTATTTATCGACCTATCGTATCCGTCGCTCCAAATTACGTAGAAAACAATTGGAGGTTCGAATGAGCCATGTCCGTTTAAGGGTTAACAGTGTGGAACCTCCACGTTCCTTTCCATTCTCATTTCAACTATACCAACAACCATGCATTCTCTTTTCCAGATGATCCAAACTAATGAATCAACCAAAACGTCACGATACTTCGATTTCAGTAATTGATTTACAAGATGATCGGATTGCAGCCATACAATTCGAACTATCACCGAATATCTTTATATATGTGTTTCAGGTATATATGCCTTCCACAAATACTCCTGTGGAACTATACGATTCGTACATCAAAATTGTATATGATCTATTATAATTCTTTATACCATTAGGTACTCCGATCCTGATGGGTGTCTTCAATGGGAATTTGAAGAAAGATGATGCGATTTAAAGCGTTGCTCGCTCATTTTTCTTTGAAATCTGTTATTGACGTACTCTACACATATTCGAACTTAACTACATTCGTTCCGGCTTGTGATCTGTCCGCGGGATCGAATATTGATCATTTCCTACTCAGATCTGCAGATTTATACAATGTGGACAACGCTCAAATAATCGACGATTCATCCCTAAATGTTTCCAACCATAGGCCAATTATGATGTCAATTATTATTGATGTAAAATCTGCCCCAAAGTCCACAAATATCAGTAAAATGGCAGAAAAACTAAGGTGGAAACTCGTCAACAACAACATGGGACTCATAGAGTCATACCAGTCGAAACTGGCAGCTTATCGGCCCAAGCTTCTCATTACAAATCATTCCACTTTAGATAATTTCTATGACGACATCGTTAATGCTCTTACTCGTGCATCGCGTGAAGTCATCCCCAAATCGAAATTTAAAAAGCACTTGAAGCCCTTTTGGGACGACGAACTTCAGACTCTACATAAAGATATGGAAAAGTTAAGGTCTATTTGGATCCAAGAGGGTCGACCTAGGGGAGATTCATTCCCCCCCCCCTTTGCAAACTACAAGCATGCTAAACGAGACTTCCGGTCTTTACACCGTCGAAAAGCCAGTAAACTTTTACGGGACAAACACTCTGAGCTGGACAATTTGGCCGAGCTCGATCAAGCAACTTTCTACCGCTTGCTGAAAAACGACCGTAAAAGTCGTAACACAAGTCTCCCTCTATTCAAACAAAACAATACCATTCTCAGAGGTAAAACTGAGGTAGTCAATGCTTGGGCGGAGTACTATAAAGCAATATTCAGCGAGGCAACTGATCCACTCTTTGATGTAGATAATTATAACTTTGTAAATAATTTCATTAATATCGCCTCCTGTCACCCATCTTCAAGCTCATGCGATGTACTTATTACACATCCAGTAACTGCAGATGAACTCAGTAACCTACTTAACAGACTTGACAAGAACAAAGCGCATGGTTATGACTCATATGAACACATAATTTACGGAGGTGAAGCGTTGCTCAGTTGCCTGGCATATTTATTTTCACATATGTTTGAATATTCACATGTACCTCTTGCAGCGAAACGGGGCGTCATGGTGTCTCTTTACAAAGGAGGTCGAAAACTTAAAGACAGTTTTGATAGCTACCGAGCAATTACCTATTACCTGCAATTTACAAGTTATTTGAGAGAGTTGTATCTCTTAGACTGGAAACGTACATGCCGTCTTCAATCGCCGTCCATCCGTTTCAACACGGTTTCGAAAAAGGGATCAGTTGCACCATGACATCCTGTTTCGTGCAAGAATGTATTAGTTACGCCAGAGAACAACACAACAAGCTTTACTCATGTCTATTAGACGTGCGTAAAGCTTTCGATTGTGTTTGGATCAATGGCCTCTTGTACAAATTATTCCACAGAGGATTACAAGGCAAAACATGGCTCATCATACGAGATTTATTATCTGGCATAAAATGTTGTATCCGCAACGACGGAACATATTCCGACTGGTTCTCCTTATCTCAAGGAACCAGACAAGGATCCATATTATCACCTCTGTAGTACAAAATATACGCAGACGACCTCCTCCATATTATTGAGAGGTCAAAATTAGGCCTTCGTATTCACTCATTGAACTGTTCATCCCCCACCCAAGCCGATGATATGATGCTTATTTCGTTATCTCGCCCAGGTCTTATTGGCCTATACGAGTGATGCCTTGAATACAGTTATAAGTGGCGGTTCAGCTATAATACTTCCAAAACCGTCATAATGGTTTTCAATGAAACCAAACAAGAAGCCGAAAAATGTGCTAGATCGTGGCCATTTGGATAATCTTTTCTCAGAGAAGTTGACTCATATACTCACCTTGGAATTCTGCTGTCCAAATCCCATTTCAATAATAATTTTGTCGATGCCATATGTAAAAAATTAAGGGGTACATATTTCGGCCTCTCCGATGTTGGCCTATACCCTGGTGGTATCTCTCCTCAAAGCTCATACAAACTTTACAGAACAATAGTTATTCCTTCAGGGCTATATGGCAGCGAACTTCTCTGGAACCTTAACGCAACCCAAAAAGAGAAGCTTGAGAAGGCCCATAGAGTTTGCATCAAGCATATGCAAGGCTTTCCGACGAGGACCCGTACAGTTATCTCACAAGGCTGTCTGGGCTGTTCCTCGCTAGAATCGTGGATTGATCGTCGGAAACTCTCAATATTTGGCGCTTTCTGTAGGCCAAATTACGAGAAAACATCAAAACAGTTATTCTTAAGACGCCTATATGATTTTATTTCAGGTCTTTCAACTGATGAAACATCTTTTATTTGTGACATATGGTGCATTCTATGTAAATATAATATTGAACATCACCTTATTGAATATGCTATTTCCAATAAATTTCTATCGGTCGTGGCGTGGAAACGTTTGGTGCGGTCAGCTGTACAGGAGTTAGATGAACTCGACTGTAATAATCATATCGCCAGCGACTCCTCTTTAGCAGCTTTCCGTACCATTCATCCGGGAATCATCCCACGCTGCGAACGATCGGTATATGGAAACTGTGCTCACAATTTCCGAAGGAAAAATTTGTATTCCTCCTGATTGGTCGCATAATCGCACATACAGCTTTCGGAGAAACTGACACATGCAAACACTGTTTAGCGACATACCCATGTGTAGTACAACATATCTTGTTAGATTGCCCATCATTGCTACATATTCGGAATGACATGTGGTATCACGTCATTGACCAACATGGCATTGAATGTTTCCTTTACCTAGACCAATTACCCCGTTTGCAGCTACTGTCTGCCCTTCTGGGATCGCCACATAGAGTTCTCGCTCTGCTCTCAGATAACCACTTTAATCTATCTCGGTTGCTTGTTAGGACAACAGCATTTATGTGGAAACAGTTTCATTTTGATGATGGTTAACTAAAGTGATCAGCGCTCTTTCGGGATATAATGTCGTTATCTTTTTTTTCTTCTATTAATACATTTACAGCTAGTTGGTAAATTATCTCAGTCACAGCTTTGGTCAATTCAGTACTATGCACCGTTCCGCCAAACATGTATAATTATATATACTTCAAATTACCCATATCTTCCTGCATGTGTAGGCTGTTTAACAGTTTACGTACGATACATTTTACATAACCTGACTTCAACGGACATCCATGAATCTTAGTATTCTTCCGGATACACGAAGGCACACGCCATACCCATATCTACATGTATGTGTGTGTGCATGTATATATATATATATATATATATATATATATATATATATATATGTATGTGTATGTATTTGTATGTATATATATGTATGTGTATATATACATACATGTGTATGTGTATGTATATGTATATATGTATATGTATGTATGCGTATAGTCCGTATATGTATATGTATACATACATGCGTATGTGTGTATACATATGTATGTGTATATAAATACCATACAACTTTTGCAATTATTCAAACCTTGGAGATATCTCGCTTGCACTTAAGATAACCCTTTTAATTAACATATTGTATAACCGTTTTAAACACAATTTAAAGTCCCGCTTCAGCTCGACGTGAATTATTTCATACTCCTTATTTCCTCATAATGTCCCACATAATATGCTTTGGTGTAGTTAATTCCATGTACATGCACATATACACGTGCATATATAGGTGCACGACGTTACATAATGTATTCATATATATGCGTGGATGTGTGTGTGAGGGTGTGTGTGTGAGGGTGTGTGTGTGAGGGTGTGCACGTGCGTGTGAGAGGGTGGAGAGGGTGCGTTCGTGTGTGTTTGTGTGTGTGAGGGTGTGTGAGGGTGTGTGTGTGAGGGTAAGTATGTTAAACAAACACGTGTGTGTGTGTGTGTGTGTGTGTGTGAAAGTGTCTATATATGTATAAGTGGATGTATGTGTATATGCATGATGTGCACATGCAAGTGCGTGATCGAGCGTGTACTCGTGTATACATACATGCTTATATTTAATAAACTATGTTCGTATCTGTCTCTTTTGGCAGTCAAATTATATAACCATGTATATTGTATAGCCAAATTTTGATGTATTTTTGTTCTCAACTTATTTGTAATGATTTTTTTGCTTCTTTGTTTTGTTTATATATATGCTCTTCATTGTATGGAGGAATAAAGATATTTATACATAGCGACCGAACTACAATATAAAACGAGTCCACAGTTTACAGAGAGTCCTGTAAAGTAGATCTGAGCTCAGTTAATTAATGTACAAACATCATTAGTGTTATACATCCTACCACGTCCCTGTTTCACTATAATGTTTCATTTGTTTAATGTTTAAATAAATTCTCGTTGGTACAGATATCCAAATATAAATATATATATTTAATTTCAGAAATGCTGATACATAAAGCGCTATATAAACACATCGATTTGTTAACCTAAACTTCTAGAAAAAGTCACCTAATCGTTGTAAATGAAATATATCGAATCCCACCTTATAATACAGTGATGCACTAAAGCCACATGGCGGTTTGCGCTCCAAAATACACATATTATTCGCTTTTGATTTTTTCTCAGTGTCGAAATAGGTCGATAAATATCGGAACTACTTTCTACGAGCATTATGTAACCCCAAAAGACGCATTGAAGTAATGCAAAACACAACTGTGAATACAGTGTTTTTGGTCCCAAACAAAAAACCGCCATTTGCGCGACACGGAACAGAAAAGAGCGTTCCAAAGTAGTCTATTCCTGATATGGTAGTAATACAGAGCGTTTGTCTTACTTCTGGTGAAAAGTTTAAAACTGCCGAAAAATGAATGTGACTTTTGAAAGTGTTTTTTAGAACATATTTAGCCGGTATATCAATAGTTCGTTTATTTATCGACCTATCGTATCCGTCGCTCCAAATTACGTAGAAAACAATTGGAGGTTCGAATGAGCCATGTCCGTTTAAGGGTTAACAGTGTGGAACCTCCACGTTCCTTTCCATTCTCATTTCAACTATACCAACAACCATGCATTCTCTTTTCCAGATGATCCAAACTAATGAATCAACCAAAACCAAAATCGTGCATGACGATTATGGGTGTGAACAACAACGGATGAGTTCACTAGTTATTATTGAATATTTCCTTCGTTTGTGAATTATAAACTGTATCAATAATTGGGACAGGATACAAAAACGAACACAAATAAAGGCCTACTATTTCACGGCTGAAGTTGTGTTTATGTTCCGCGCGACCGCGCCAACGAATTTATTGTTTTCCCTTTTCGGTTTAGACCAGAATGTTTCTTTCAGATTCGTCCTGTTAAACGTCGAACCATTTCCAGATAACATATTTTATTGAACCTCCAAGATATTATTAAATACAGTGGATGGAAAAGGTTAAATCGTTAATTACAAATTAAAGTCACATGGCGGTTTGCGCTCCAAAATACACATAATAATATTCGCTCTTGAATTTTTCTCAGTATCGAAATAGGTCTATAAATATCTGAACTACCTTTCTACGAGCATTATGTAACCCAAAAAGACGCATTGAAGTAAGGATATATACAGCTGTAAATACGGTGTTTGGGTCCCAACCAAAAAAACCGCCATTTGTGCGACATGGAACAGAAAAGAGCGTTCAGTTGTATTCTATTCCTGATATGGCAGCAATAAAGAGCGTTTGTCTGATTTCTGGCGAAAAGTTGAAAAAGGCTTAAAAATGGCTGTGACTTTGGCAATTGTTTTTCAGAGCATATCAATAGTTAGTTTATTTATCGACCTATCTTATCCACCACTCCAAATTACGTAGAAAAACAATTGGAGGTTCGAATGAGCCATGTCCGTTTAAGGAGACACCGTCGGCACATTAGGTAGATAATCTGCTTAGAATTGTCTCATTTTAAGTCGATAATGTGCCCAAAAATGGGAACAATTTAGTCACATTATCGACTCATGATGAGGCGATTTTAAGCAGATTACGTGCGGACAATGACACAAATAAGCCACGACTGTTCACGTGTACGCTCTTTAACATGTGTTTACAGTGTGGCCCGCGCCATAAAACGAAATAACGGACAAGAGCCCATTATCTTATTTCAGAATAAAATAATCACATTATGTAGCTATTTCACATTATAGATCGATTATGTGTGTATTTCCGCGAGAATATGTTGGACAGTATTAAATTACATGCTAATGGTAATACAAAATCTTGTATGCTGCTTTTTGTCATCACCATACTATGTATAGACATATTTTCCATTGTCAAAATAAATAACTACATAAATCAATCAATACATTAGGTCAATTATGCATCCGGTTATATGAGAAATCCAAGATTTATAATGTAAACAAACTTGTTCGCTTGGTACAAATTATTATAGCAACCACCAAGGGTGCTTATACCTAAGGCGGGTGAATGACGTCATATAATGTTTCTATATCCATCAGTGATTTTTCAAGATCGCGGGTATAGATTTTGGAGAAATTGTCACGTGACTTCCGGTTAGCAACCGTGTGGAGATTGCAAAAACCGCGGAATTGGAAATGAAGCATCGCGATAAAAATGAAATTAACTACTTCACAACTTACGAAGAATTCACATGTGATTTAAGTCTATTAATTTCATTTAGACCAATTTCGTGGTCAGCTTAATGAAAACGAAAAATGGAGAAGTCATGACGATAATCCAGTAAATATTTTACAATTAACGACACGTCTTGTCAATTTGGCATGTCGTCTCCATCGTGACCACTGCATGATGTTACATAAATTATTCTTAGCGTTATGTCGCCGAAAAAAGGCAAATTTGAGGCACATCATGTGTCGTTGCTCCACTACGTGCCACGTCCGATTCATATTAGAATATATACTACCAACATCCATGTATTCGAAAGTGAAGATAATTGTATGTTGTCGAGAGGGAAGCGGTATTTTACTAACATTAACCATTATATTTCTTGACGCTGGTGGAGCTCTCCGCTAGAGATACTAGATGGAGAAGCTTGTCCATTTCTTTCGATGTTCAGTTTGACGTTTTGTAACCAGAACATTTGAAGTGGCGAGTCGGTTTTCTGTTGATTACTAGTTATATTTTGGTCTCTATATCATAGTGTGTAGCTTATCAGTTAGTTGTGTTAATCGTACACATCATGTACAATTCCCATAGTTAAAACGAGGCGACGTACACAAATAAAGCTGTAAAAAATGTACACTCCCTTCTCAATGTAAACAAATACTTGAAAACAAATGCATCAACTTTCACGGTCACACTACGGACAACGTGAACATATTCTACACGTTATATATATATATATATATATATATATATATATATATTTCTTTATTTCCTCCATTAATGAAGAGCTCACAGAGATATACATGTAACATATACACAGTTCAAAAGAAAAAGACAAGAAAAGCACAAATCATACAAGACGGAGCATAATGATACAGTCATATGAAATACAGAGTATTAAGACAACGCATCGCACTTGTTATGTACAATGTTTATATGATAACGAGATCGCGCACCCAATCACACGTACAGCGTATTCGCAGCACTCAGACAGGTATCTGCGGATCCGCTATACACATATACCCCCCCTCTCTCTCTCTCTCTCTCTCTCTCTCTCTTACTCCCATGTCTCTCTATTTCTCTCTCCGCTATATATTTCTCTCTCACACGCGCGCACCCTCGCACACACACAAACACAAACACACCATCTCTCTGTCTCTCTCTCTCTCTCTCACACACACACACACAGTGACACACCCTCACCACACCATCGCACCCACACCCACAAACATACAGACTCACCCTCACTCACACACACACACACACCCTCTCACCCCCACACACACACTCACCCTCACACACACTATCACACACACACCCACCCTCACATACCACCACATACTCCCCACGTGCACACGCACACAACAACCCGTGACAGTTCACGCTCCTTTACATAGTTATAGGCTTGCTTGAGATCCCGCCATTCGACGCATAGGTTTACATATTTTGTTGAGTGACTTCGACCTCATAAAAGTTCTGTATAGAGTTCAACGCTAAATCATGCATCATTGCTGAAGCGTACATTTGACAGGCGAAGACCGAAGTGCTAGCTGTTGGCTATAACGGGAGCTTGGCCATGTAAAATATCCTGTCAAAGATTTGACACCATCGTACTGTATGCCTTCCAAAGTAAATGTGTGTGGTGCACCATGAAAGAAACGAAACACATGGGCTCGTCGATGAATGAATAAAGTTGGCCAGGTAATTTTGTTAGATGAAGAAGTACTAGTTCATCATCATCGAGTTCATCTATCCAGAGGTAGAACAATAAGCCAAATTTGTCAATTAGCTGGTACCACATACCATTTCGAAGGATGCATACTGTACGGTGATTACAGTAAATTAGAGCATGCTTAATTACATCATGGTGAGTCATATTGCATAACATACATACAGTAGGTTCACATGCATGTACAGCTGTGGCAGCTACTAATTGTGCAACTGTGAAAAAGGCACCCTTTCTATCTGGGTAAATGCGACAGCATCGCCACAAAAGGGACATTTGCAGGCAACTATGTATTTTCCCGAAACGAAGAAGGGATGGGTCATTATCAATGTTGCGCTTCCAGTCGAGTTCACGTTTGTTATTAACTTCAGTTTTGAGTATACGGGACCATTCTGATTTTGTTGGAAACATGCCGCGATAGGAGAATTGGTACAAGTGTTGAACAATGTTATATGACCTGAGAATACGTTCAATATCGGAGAAGAACGAGTGGGGGTTGACGTACTCCCCAGAGAGATGCGAGTGTAATCTTAAGGTGAAGATTTCTTTGCACGCTTTGGTAGGTGATAATCGACAAAGACTACCAAAGAGGCTGAGTTTACGAGCATCTATGGTTGAGCAGATGGAGCCTAAGCCCATAAGACCAGATACGATGTCAGTTCTAGCTCTCACCGGCAATGCTTGAATTCGCTTCAAACAAAATCGGTGAATTTTCTCGAGATCTGATATGTTTGCTTGAGACATACCGCAAAGGAATTCTGTCCCATACAAGCCTTTTGGCAACACAATTGATTCATATATGATTGCACAACTTGACGGTGTGATACCACCAGCATAGAGCCCGGCGTTGCTCAAAAGAAAGTATGTAGATCGGATTTTATCTACTACCACTTCAACAAATTCCTTTACAAAATTGACTTTACTAATGTAAATACCCAAATGTGTGATTTCATCAGTTTCGGATACAATTCCATCCCCAAGATACCATTTTCGATTTAAGGCACCGTTTTGACGTACGTTTTCGTTGAATACAATGACTTTGGTTTTCTTTGGGTTATACCTGAATCTCCACTTTTGGCTGTAAGATGAACATATATTTAATAGGCGCTGTAAACCATAGTTCGATAGCGACAGCAACGTCATGTCATCCGCCTGTGTGGGAGAGGAACAATTTGTGGAGATAAGCCGGAGACCACAGTTGGACGCCTCGATTTCATATAGTAACTCGTTGATGTACAACATGTAGAATAAAGGGGACAGTAATTCACCTTGTCTTGTTCCTTGTTTGATTTCGATTGACCTTGAGATGACATCTGAATGTTTGACTACACAAGATATACCGCTAAGAAATTCGCGTAGAAGTAGCCAAATTTTACCTTGGAAACCACAGCTGTGTAATTTGAGAAGCAAACCATCAATCCAAACTGTGTCAAAGGCCTTTTGAACATCTAGGAAGCAAGAAAAAAGCTTGTTCTTTTGTTCACTGGTATAACTTATACTTTCGTGTAACACATATGACGACATCAAGCAACTGACCTCTTTTTGAAACCCGTTTTGAAGTGGGTGTACTTTGATTAGATTTGGTGTGTTACGTTCCATGCGACCTAAGATTACCTTTTCTAAGGTCTTATACACGACTGGGAGAAGGGTTATTGCTCGATAGCTATCAAAATGTGATTTCGGCTTATCTCCACCCTTATAGAGAGACAACATCATGCCTTTTTTTGCCATATGAGGTATGTGTTGAAGTTCTATCATTTTGCTGAGAACATAAGATATACATTTATGTAAAGATTCTCCCCCGTTACCCCGTATACAATATGCTCATAGCAGATCATATCTGGACCCGGGGCTTTGCCCAAGTTCATTGATTTGAGGACAGATATGAGCTCATGTACTGATACGGGATAGAGAAGCCGTTTGTCAGATGCAGTACCAACATTACACCCATGTGTGTTAGAAGCAATATCATCAACATAATTAGTGACATAATCGTAATGAGCTGCATCAAATGTGGTAGATTCAAGAGGGTGATATAACATTTCATAATAATCGGCCCATGCATTTGTGATTTCTTCCGGGTTTCTAAGTGTGACATTATTGACTTCAAACAAGTTGTTAGTTTGTGCCCTACAGTTGGACTTCCGTTGATTAAAAAGTCGGAAAAACTGCCCCTGGTTAAGTTCGGCTGCATGATCGACCATTTCATTTTGGCTACAAAGAAATCTGAGGTTCGACTGACGCAATTCTCTGCGGAAGGCACATTTGGCTACTTTATAATTCGTGTAAGATGAATTTGTGTGCCCTCTAGGGCGACCTTCCGTGGTCCATATCCATCTAAAGCTCTGCATTTCACTATGAAGAGATTTTAGACGTTCGTTCCAAAACGGTTTAACGTGTGGTTTTGAGGATTTTGTTGGAACAAAACTCTTAGACGCAGAATCAATAGCTTTGACGACATTCGAGTAATAAGTGTCTAGACTTGCGTTGTCTGAGACAGGTGCACAACTATCTGGCAAAAGTGTATCTATACAGTTTTGATAAGCTAGCACAGATGAATCTGACTTAGTAAATTTCTTCCAGTTGGGACTATTGCGAATATCACTTCGGCGAGTGTGACGAGATCCAAGATCAATGCGCAATTTGACTGGTCTGTGATTAGAAAAAATCTGTAGCAGTGTCAATAATCACCTGTATATTATTCACAAATGGTAAGTTAGCTTTGTGAACCAAAATATGGTCAATCGTTGTACCAGAACCGCCAGTAGCAGGCACATGTGTTGCGACTAGACGCGCGGACGGATCCTCTTGATTAACAGAAACAAGATTTCTGCGTGATAGTAGTTTCTTAAAGTTACGATTTCTTGCGTCAGATTTCTGAATGTTGCCGTTAAAATCACCCATTACAATGACAGTTCCTATCGAAGAGTAGTAGTCAATATGCTTGTCTAATTCGGTGAGATACTCACGATACATTGAGACAGCGTAATTTGTAGACGGCAGATAGACCTGTAGGATATACATATACTGGGATTCATTGTATTGCACTTGAATTCCACACATCCTGTCATCATTGAAGTCAAGAACAGATAGTTGTCCAGCCTGTTATGCCAGAATATTGCTACCCCACCCTTATTACGACCCCTTTGCATGGGCAGGCGTTGTGAGAAATCACATATTGCATGACACCGATAATTACAGTCGATAGTGTCGAGGAAGTGGACATTATGGCTATGAAGCCAGTGTTCGCTGATACCCAGAATATCCACGTCATGCTTTTCCAGCAAACCAGACATGTAGCTACTGCTACCCAACGCCCCTGTGGCGTTCCATGTAATAATATTGAACATTATGTTACACAAATTTAGCAGTGAGAGGACCTATATATGTGACATTTCCTACGACTAGACATTACTAGCATTGAGTACAATACATATATGCACGTGTATAATAATTAGCGATCACGACGCTGTGTACGGCCATTTGATCCGTAGTTCATGGATGAACGCCTATCGTCAAATGAACGTTTGGAGAGCCATGGTCTACATAATACTGCAATTGGCCAGAAACCTTTCTTAAGTACTTCATCAACATCTTCGACGTGGATATTTATTCTTGCCGACACAGGACCGTCAGCTTTTCCACCTTGCAGGATTCGTACAACTGAATGCCGCACTTCAAAGTCATCGAGATAATCTGAGAGCACACAGGCGTCAACTTTTACATCGAGGTTACCGAGGAACACTCGCGCGGTTTGAATAGGGCCGTCGTTTGACTTCTGATAGAATCTGGAATAAGAAGTGTTTTTGAACGAGTCATTATTTCGCGCAGTGCGTTTGTTGTGGTTTGAATGGTCGTCGTTAGCACCATGGTTATTTGACTTCATCTTGTTCCGTTTATTGGCGAGATATGTGTCTTCTGTGACACTCTGGTGGGTATCGTCACAATCATCTACAGGAATATCACGAAGATCATACTTGTATTGTTGATTAACAACGTTTGTGTCTTGATTTGATTGCCGCACATGGTTAATAGAGTTGTTCTTCTTGCCTAATTGTTTGTTTGTCGGCTCTTTATATGTGTGTTTAACATGAGAGGAACTAGGTGTGGACGTTTCCTGTGGACAGAACTTTGAAGCACTGGGTATGGGAGACGGTTGGTCACTGGTGCCAACTAGCTGAATGTCTACAGCACTAACTGGAGGTGATCGTGGATATTCTCTGGTTTCCGGTGGGTTTTGTGAACGGTTAGCGTGGATAGTGTTCCACGTCAAGTGTGCGAATTTGTTGAGTTCACCATATATATGGCCGACGAAACTTTGCATATCCGCTTTTAGATTCTCTGTGCAGAGGTGTTCACAATCACACTTATCAGATGGTTTATGCGAGTTCGATTTGCATTTCGAGTTGTTCTTTGTGTGGATTTCTTCAATAGTTTTAATTCTCCCACCAATTGAAGCTATTGACCCTTTGGTTGAGTTGACTTAGTTTAAAAATTGTTCACACTTTTCCAGGATTGTTGAGATATCTTGTTTCATTGTTTTTATGTCTGCCTTCAGTTTCGCAACACCATTGCATTTATCGCTCTCGATGCGCTCCACCGCAAGGCCGTGTGTATATGTTAAATGTTCAACTGCTTCGAGTCTTCGAATAATATCTTGTTGGTTAACTTCATTGGTGCTAACTCTAGCTGATAGGTCGGACGAGATGTTATCAATATGTGTTTGCATTTTGTCCTTTGACTGCTGCAGAAGCGTTATATTCGCTCGAATTCCGATATCACTGTGCACATCGTGTGTGGGGTCAGTATTCGCTGACTTACGTTCCACATTGCATGCTTTATCCGGTAGACCTGTATGCGTGGAGTCGGGTTTAGCCTGGCTCTGTTGTTGGCTTCTGGTACGCGGTACACTCAACATATGCGTAATACATTCAACTTTCTCTTCAAGCAGACAATAGAAGAGGTGGTAGATGTCAGTTGCCAGCTTTTTGGACACAGTTTCGGGGGTTTTAGTTTGAATTCTCCGTTTCATAATTGCGCCATGAGCTACATTAACAATTTTAAGTTTCTTTATTTCATCAAACAATGTCAGTCGCATCGCATCTAGTTTTGATTCATCTTCCTTTGTCGAGTATAGGAGTTTGGCTACCAACGCGTCCTTTGGCGTATTGTATATGAACTCCATCATTAACATGATATAAAACTTAATGTCTTTGTCGATGCTGCTATCAGTTTGCATACTCGTAGTGAAACAATTGAATGCGTTTGTAAAAGTCTTTGGTGCCTGACTTTGAGCGTAAGTGTGGTCAGGTGATTTTGATTCCATACTTGAGATATCATGATTCGTCGGCACTATCGTGACGGTACACAGAGAGTGCATATTGAGGATGGCATCTGTTTCAGTTAGAATATTATCCATGACTGATAGTTAGATGTGTTAATTGGTCGACCCAGGAGTCACGTCGACGTCATTTGAGTGGCGATTGATCAATTAACCACTGGATACAGTCTATATTGATTGTTTATCACACCTATCTGGCCAGAGGTGTTGGGTGTGCCATTGTCCAATTTCGGCGAAACAATGACAGACAATCAATATGAACAGGTGGATAAATATGGCGACATTACACAGGGTAGAGGGAGATATCTTTATTACCTCCAAGTATAGGAGAGATCGATACACATGACATATAAATACAGTTGGATTAAAGTGGGCTCCCCTGAACAATGTGGTGGGCCGTTATGTACAAGTATGGAGAGGTGTTGGAAACCACGAGAGTGAAGCATATAATTATGCATTTGAATGTTCACAACAGCTTTTGTTGCAGGAAAATCTGATTTGTCCAACAGATATGACAGTTAGTCGTTACAACATGCGTGGGTGTTGAGAAGATAATTACAATGGACGAGACACGGGTTGCTGTACGCCATTCCTTATCATTGTGCTGAGAACGTACAGGAACTTCGCAGAATATAGTACTAGTTCCTCGAGGCAGTGAGATATGTGTTCTGTTAGGGTTTCCAGAGAACTTCCGAGAAGGGTTGCTACCAGGTCATCTCTGGCTAACGACGCAAGGTGAAAATATTCGGGTATGCCGAAACGAGAGATAATCCCTTCCCAAAAAGAGTTTCTAATAATGAGTGCGGCTGGAGAAGAGCAAGTATGGAACAAGGCGTGGTCGATTTCGTTCGAGTACACTTCGCTGCAGAGATGACACACTAAATTGTTGGCATAGGTAGTCCTGTTGAGAAGCAGTACTAAGTTTTTGAGATATTTCAACATGTGAGCGTTTCCATGGAGAAGTTTCCAGACTGCCCAGTTTGATAGGGGATTAGGGTGAACTTTCCACAGAATTCGCAAGGATGGATCGGACGAAACTTTGGTCTGCCACGAGGAAATGAACGTTCCCCTGACAGCTGCCTTCACAAGAGTTATCCACGTTGACAGTTTTGGGAAGACCCCAATGTCCAGGTAGTCGTTCAAATAGTTCAAAAGATCGTATTTGGCTAATATGGAGAACATTTCCTGTACAAAACCACTGGAGCGACTGTATAGTCTGTAGAGGTGTGCTTTCAGGACAAACAGTCGTAATGGTAATTGATGGCCGAACGGTAGATGGATAAGACGTCCCATAAAGCAAAGTTTTTTGATATGCAGTTGATATTCAATTGGTAGAAATCCAAGAAGACCTAGCGATAGCCTAGTTGACGCTCGTTTTGGGAGGGATTGTGCGTATTTGAGACATGTTCTGGCGGCTTTGTTCATAATGGTAGAGAGCTCTCGGTAGAACAACAGTTTTGAGGACATTTGTCATGGTGATGGGTGTAGTGGATTTCATAAGTTTGTTACCCATGATATTGAAAAAGTTGTTCCTCATTTTTGTCGACACAGAAGAGGCGGAATTGACCTGCTTCGCAATGGCGTTTGACGTTTTGTAACCAGAACATTTGAAGTGGCGAGTCGGTTTTCTGTTGATTACTAGTTATATTTTGGTCTCTATATCATAGTGTGTAGCTTATCAGTTAATTGTGTTAATCGTACACATCATGTACAATTCCCATAGTTAAAACGAGGCGACGTACACAAATAAAGTTGTAAAAAATGTACACTCCCTTCTCAATGTAAACAAATAATTGAAAACAAATGCATCAACTTTCACGGTCACACTACGGACAACGTGAACATATTATACACGTTATACATCTTACTGTACCACCAAACAACACACTGCCCATCTTACTGTACCACCAAACAACACACTGCCCATCTTAATGTACCACCACACAACACACTGCACATCTTACTGTACCACCACACAACACACTGCCCATCTTACTGTACCACCACACAACACACTGCCCATTCAATGTTGTTACATGGGCTTCATTTTGTGTTTAATATCTGTTGTAAATTGCTATTCGCGATACAAAATACAACGACCTGCACTCGCTAACATTCAGCATAAACTTTCCGAGTTTGGGATCGCAAATCTCTCATGTTAATGGCGAAGATAACTGTTATCGGAGTTCATATTTAGATATAATTTGATCATAAGCTGTCAATCCACAGAATACTATAAACCTTTGGTTGTCACATATTTAGCCATTAAAGTTATTTCTCGATAACCTAAATTTCTTGATTACTTCTGAATTTTAATGACAGCACTCACACTAGCATCGTGCCATTTGACCACGCCTATATACGCCTGCCTAAAATGTACATACAAACTATTCGATTCATTTTGCCATATAAACGGGGATTCCGATGCTGCATAAAACTCCTTCAGTTAGTACTGCTCTGCCATTAAATTTACTGCTAATTACCCACCAGTTATTAGGTGCATAAGTACCTAGAAAAATCAACAAGACTCGATCGAGCTAACAGTTGCAAATAAGTGTAGTTTCAGTGAAACTAACAACACGTGTCTCAGTTCATATTTCTAGAACACCTGCTGCCACAGTGGAGCGATCGGTTGATCAGTGCGTGTACACTGTTCACAAGCCAATCAAAAGCGACGAATTCATGACACCACTTGATCACTGATTGACAGCGTTCATATCAATTTCCACTTTGGGTGCGTCTTTTCGACTGCAATAATCTTACAGTATTACGCTTGTTTTATACTTATACATTCTAATTATGGTGGTTCTATTGTGAATCACATACTTGAAATGCGAGACAACATTTTTTACGAGTGTTTCATCAACAGAACCTGATTAGTTTTATACACCCAGTAACATTGTGAAGCTTAAGGTCTTTGTGGACCCAATTTAAAAATATGTTATGCCCAAAGCAGCTATCCAGAGTCCGTTCACTTATATTAGTAACCACAGCAACCGTTCATTCATATTGATGCAACATTTTGTATGAAAAAAATGGGTCCACAAAGACCTTTATACTATTGTCTGGAAATCCGATCATTGTTGGTGCGTTCTTGTGACGAAAAGCCATTCCAACTAATGCGCCATAAAGTCTGATTCAATAACTTTCTTGAGATAGAGAGCAAGACTTTCGAAAGCATCGTATTTTGTGCTATCGACGATATAATGCCGAACCGGACATCAAAAGAGGAATCGGATTGTATCGATTACATCCTGTGAATACATTACATACATATACGCGGATATACATTCAACATGACCAGTTCATAACGAACAAAAGCCGGACGCTTTGGGTCGTATATAGACTACTAGCAGGGTTACCCGGCGTTGCCCAGGTTAAAGTGATGTGAAACCCTCAGCATGTTGTTGATATTTAGTGGGAATACGTATTCTCATAAATTGTATATTCAAATAGCATCACAAAACATTATTCTTACATATGTTATGTAAGTAGTGGCTCACCTTGTCAATTGTCATTTTGTTTATCGCGATTAATCCGTTCCACCAATAAAGAAGAATTTATTTATTTTCTGCATATACGTCAGACGTTATGACATGAAACATGAACATCATAAACACAATAGTTCGCAAAATTTAAAGACGACAATTGGGTTTTAGCCTTTAAGTATATAGAGATGTATCCATCAATCTATTTGGTTAGTCTAAGATTTTGAGGACATCTGGCTAACATATCTCCGTTAAGATACAGATGTTTTAAAGAAATGTCCAGGCGCTATCTGTTGGCGAAATATTCTCAGTTTAAAAGAAATGTTGCAATGCATGTATATCAGCTACATGTGCCCGACACAGTGCGCGATTTTGAGTGGTTCATTGCATTTTTTTTGTGTGGAAACTAAATTGAATGGAACAGACTCAATTGTGTTATATATATACATGATCCATTCTAATATGCAATCCCCTGACGGTTCGATGTCTCTCAGTTTACAAGATATCTGTATCTGTTAAATAAAATGAGAAATATATGTTTAATGCTTTGTTCTATGTATCTGTTTTGTTAGCTCATTATACGTTTTTAACAAGCTTGATTTGATTCCTCGTATCATTTGAGAAGAACATGTATGAATTTGTTGGTAAATGCCACTAAACATATTTTTTATCAGTTTTTGTAAACCTCCCGTCCCTATTTGTCATCATTAAACCATACACTTGGACTCATTTTATGGAAATATAATAAAAAAATATATAAATTGGTGAAAATTGGCGAGTATACAAATTCGTATCAAATTTAGGGCCCCCATATCTCTCATCCAAACGGCACCAATTTGGCGTATCTAAACCACACGATTAGATTTCACGTATCGCGGAGAAATTATGTATCAATCTGGTGGAAATCGGCATTAAACATATTATTCATCTTTTTTTGTGTGTTCCTCTCACCGTCTATGCATCCTGACTTGAATGGCTCCACTTGTGACAGCTTGTGACATCCTCAAACCACACAATTAGACTCCTGATATCATGGAGATGATTATTGATAAGTTTGGTACTAATCGGCGACTAAATAAATTGTTATCAAATTTAGTGCCCACCCCCATCTCACACCAAAACAGCACCAACATGGTGTCTTTAAATCACACGATCAGACTCCTCGTATTATGGATAATAATGCGTATCACTTTAGTGGAAATTGGCGCTAAAATTATTGCGTATCAATTTTGGTGCCCCTTTGCCTTTCAGTTCACTCCTGACTTGAATGACGCCATTCTTGACAGATTTAAGCCACAACAGTAGACTCCTCATATCATGGGGATGATATTGTATAAGTGTGGTGGCAATCGGCGACTAAACCCATTCTTATCAAATTGAGTGCCCCTCCCACAATCTTTCATCCAAACTACAGCAATTTGGACCCTTTAAATGGCACAATTAGAGTACTTGTATCATGGAGAATAATATATAACAATTTAGTGGAAATCGGCGCTAAAATTAGTTTTATCCTTTTGGCGCCCCTCTCCCCTTTCGTGCATCCCTGGCGTGAATGGCGCCACTTTTTATATATTTAAACAACACCATTAGATTTCTCATATCATGAGAATGATTATATATAAGTTTCGTGGCAATCGGCGACAAACATTTTTTCTGCCCCTCCCCTTTTTCTGCCCCTGACAACGGCGTCACTTTAGAAAATTCTAACCCACACCATTATCTTTCTCGTAAAAAGTTACCCCTAGTAGACCCGTTTGGTGCCATCTAGATGGTCCCTCGGCTCTAAACTTAGTTTATCAATTTTGGTGCCCCTCTCCCCTTTCGTGGATCCCTGACTCGAATGGCGCCACTGTTGACATATTTAAACCACATCATCAGATTCCTTATATCATGGGGATGATTATATATAAGTTTCGTGGCAATCGGCGACAAAAAATTCTACCCCTCCCCTTTCTGTCCCTGACAACAAAGGCGTCACTTTAGAAAATCCTAACCCGCACCATTGTGTTTCTCGTAAAAAGTTACCCCTAGTAGATCCCTTTGGTGCCATCTAGATTGTCCCCTGTGAATTTCTATAGAACACAGACAGACAGACATTCGCAAATACAGATATTGATATATGATTTTGTGACGTCACCAATTATTATCTAATACGACACTGCTGTTTTGAAATTTTGCGAGCACTTTTGTCGCACAGTAGATCGGTGGGCTTAAAGCATTAATGTCGTCATCGGAAATAAACATGTGTGTCTGTCAGTTACCGGCGTTCCAAAATGAGGGAAGTTACTATCGGAATTATGCAGAGTGAAGTTAATTCACAGCGGCGGTTTACATTTTATTGAGAACATAATTATGACATATTAAGGATTGTCAACTATTTGCATTGGAATGGCCTAAAATATAAATCGTGCGTGCAATGGGAAAATATCAATCACTCTGGCAGGGCGGGAGACAATGTTGGTATCGACATCGAAATTTGTGATGCTTGCAAACGTTATATCGCGTTCAAATTATCCTAATATTACATACGCGAATCTGATAATCCTTTGACATTCTTCTATTTCCATGAATTCACAAGGAACACATACTTATGAACAAAGCAGAAGATACATTAAGGTTATCGCGAATTCGGTCGATAGTGAAAGCTACATGATGACGTTGTTCGTCGAGTTTCGTTAAAATCGACATGATGACATTTTATGAATGAAATGAACATGATGAAATCGACAAGCTACTTCGTATAGTACACATCTCAATCGGATGGCGCACACAGCGTCAATGATATAATGGTTAATTTCACTAAAATACTCGCCTCTCGACAATAACCAACAGTCTTCACGCTGGTCATCCGTGTAACGAGGACCCGGATAAGTAACGACGGACGCGACTAGTCCCTCATGCTTTCCACGAGCGATGACTTCAGGTAGGTACCCACAGATCGTTATAATACCTTGTCGGTTTCAGCAGACGATTTTGTTCTATTATTATCGTTAACAATAGTTGGTTCTCCAATTACAACTTGTTATGTCATGCTGGATTAGATATTTTAGCATCATTTGTGACACTAAACTATGAGGTTTCGATTTATCGAAGAAAATATGTTCAAATAACTAATGAAAATTCAGAAATACGAAACCTCCTCTCTATTATATGTTGTCATGCCGGATGATGTGTGTACTGTTCACATATATAACATACCGTAGAGATTTCAGGATTGCTATAGATGCAAGTAAAATGGACTTTTATTCGCGTTTCCAGCAACTTTGGTAGTAACGAGGACCCGTTGAATTTTCTGTGGGAAAGTAACTGGACGCGAAAATTTGTAACGACGGACGCGTTTTTTTCCCTCATAATTATTTAAATTCACATGATATGTCATGGGCATATATGGTCATGTTTGAAAAACAATAAAGGTAAAATATTTAGGATATGTCCAATTAATAATCAGATTTTATTTTTGCTCAACATATTGGGAAATATACTATAACACACCGGGGCGTGTCCTTATCGTCTCCTTTGAGGCGGGTGATGCATGTCGATCTGGATTTTTCCAACTGTACCCCCTTGAAACAAACCAAACACTCCTAAAAGTTCTCAAAATTACATTTGCACCCCATACATAAACAATAGCCATGAATGAGACGGCGCGTCTTGTTATTTATAAATTCCTATTTTTCATTTGCAGGCGGAGAAATATTAGTGCCTATTGAAGACGAATTCCTGGAAGTAGGAACCTGGTTTTCTGGACGTTTCGGCACCTGAATTTTCTGCACTTGCTTGCTTCGGCCCAGGTTTTTTTGGACGGTTCGACCTTTCTAGAGGCCAACGCCCATGGATTCTCTCAGATCGACATCCACTGCACCGAGACAAGCAGACGAGATGACTGATATTCAGTGCTCCGAGCCACAGACAAACGATGTACCATCGAACATCAGACTCGATCGATTTGTCTTAGACTTCGATCGAGGCTGGAATGTGGCAGGCCATTCGACAGCGTTTTCCGGGGTACCCGATTCAAGGTTGTTCTTTCCACTGGTCATAAGCCGTGTTTAAGATGATTGATAATATTTATTCAAAGAATACAAAAAAAAACAGAGAAGAAAACTCATTTATTCGCTCTGACAAATACTGTTTTCAAATAAACGCTCTTTATTTATACCATATCAGGAATAGACTAATATGGAACGCTCTTTTCCTGAAAGCTTCTGTCGGCTTGTATATCCACACCTGGAGATATTAATACATGCATGTTCATATAATGTTGTGCTAACAGTGCTATTCCATTCAGTATTCGTTCCTTGTATGACTTGTGCACTTTATACGTTCACCATCGTTACCATGTTTTTTTTATTTCCATGTTACATGTTTTATCACATTTTATTGAAATAAAGAATAAAAACAAAACAAATTTAGTCTTTAATTTCGTTGGTCCGAAAATTAGCAGGTGCCGAAACGTCCAGGTGCCGAAACAGCCAGCATTCGATGACAGCCTAGCTTCCCGGTGACACCGCCTTCTGGTGCTGGTAACCAACAGTGCCACGAATGTGGAAGAAATGTATAAACCTGCAATCATTACGGCAACACTCACTTTCTCATATAAAAGACAAGCCAATGTAGTGTATAACTATCTTGTCATAAACGTTTCCGGTCGAGTGACGAATTCAGTGCTCACAGATCTGGCCACCACCATAATGTTCTCTGATAGAAGTGTGTGATACAGATCCTTATCGTCAGGGTTGTCTAAAATGCACCGAGACCCCCTACACCCAGACATCAACCTCAGAAATTTGCCACGAAAAAGGCGATATCCATGCAGTCTGCCAGAATTTCAGTGATGTATCCGGATATTTCATCTGAGATGTATTGGAGCACTGGAACCAACGGACAACGTCCAGTAGAAGGTTGTATGCTACGCTTTTCGTTGGAAATGTTCCCCATGCTATTAGTTGACAAAAAACTTTAAAGATTTTTGAGTGTCCACACTCAGTCAGTCGGCGATATAATGTTTGTATTACGTTATCAAGCTGCATACGGAAGGTGTCGAAATCCAGTGACTCTGGTTCTTTATCAGGGCTGGTGTTGTTGCCACTGTTGACGTTGTCGACGTTGTTGTTGCTGTTTGTGCTGCTATTATTGGTGGTCTTATGGTCGTAGATGTTGTTTATTTCATACTGATGGTCCTGTTTGTTCGTTGTAATTTTTCTTTTCTTTATAGCATTTTTATGTCGGTGAATGATGTTATTGTCGCTGAATAATATTATTTCTTTGCTGTTATCCGATGGAATTATTCCTGGGTGGCTTATTTTTTTATATACAAACTTTCCTGTTTTATTGTTGGGATTGAGTTCCGTGTTCGGTGTGATGTGGTGGCATGGTCAACCGTGTCAGCCAAAGTGGTGAATGTTAGTTTGCAGGTGTAACATCGGAATGGGGTAGTTGTTATCTCGTCCATTCCTGTAGAATAAGAGAATGCAAGCATTAGACTGTATTTCATTTGCGACCCCTTGGAATTTTCCATCTAATATCTCAAATCTCACACTGGTTTTAATAAATCGATAACTTAACAAGTCTTATATGGTTTGGACATTCTATAAGGCCTGAAATGTTCAACAACAAATTTACTGTTTCAGCACCACAACATGCCTGCTGGCATGGGTTAGTGATCTCCACACACGTGTAATTTGCATCAGGGGTCCCATATTAGCTTGAGTGATAATATCTCGCCGACGGCTAGGGTCCGAAATCCACACAGCCACATGTCTATCGATAGCAAACATTCATATACACTCTTAGTTGTGCAACGAGAAACAGAATAATGGTGAGAGGAAGCACCCAAGTCTCATGACAACGTTTCGTCTGTTTAAAAGTTGCTGCGAAACAGATGGTTAACAATGCGACAAATAATGGTAAAACACATAAACATGTGATTCCTTATATACATTCAAAACATTCATGTTTTTAAATAAATTGTTTGTCGGAATATTCGCGTCCGCGGTTACTCAATGTGATTTCTAAAGCGCGTCCAACGTTACAGGATAACGGGTCCTCGTTACTCGTTGATAATGCTAAATATTCGAATTAATGGAAACTGGTTGCTTGGCGGTGGTTGTGTTGCTTATATTTCAATGACAGGGATCCCGGTGACACCTGAACGTCATGAATTGTTCAGATTTGCACGTGATAACATTATATATTGGGTCAATTTGCGTGCAATTTCAGGATTTTGCAATAACTTTCCTCTTTTACATTAATTGTGGACACGTTGACATCAATTTAGCACGCACCGATTTAGACTAATATTGTCCCAACACACTACGCACACTAACACATAGGTAGATTAATTTTAAAGGCATTTACTCACCGTTTTTCTTGACCAGCCCGAGACAATTTCTTCACATGGAAGTCGCGTCCGTCGTTACTTATCCGGGTCCTCGTTACACGGATGACCAGCGTGGTCTTGTCTTTTGAACACTTTCAGTTTGATGTTGGGAGCTTATATTCTATAATAATTTGTACAAAAGGCACGGCTTTTAAATTGTTTTGTTTTTAGGTTTTAAGTCTGACGTGGTGAGCTCGTAGTCTGTTTGCATTGTGAATCTCTGATTTCTCACATGCCCTGATTTATCCACTCTTCGTTATCGGAGGATTAAAGATATATATAATTTGTACAAAAGGCACGGGTTAAATGTTTTTTTTAAAGGTTTTAAGTCTGACGTGGTGAGCTCGTAGTCTGTTTGCATTGTGAATCTCTGATTTCTCACATGCCCTGATGTGTGATTGGCCTAATTGATATACGAAATTTCTAGCTATAGGACCCACTCTTTTGATGAACCCTTGTGCATGTCTGAAGTGTAATTAATCATACCACGACATAAGATATTAATGTATCTTATTTGATGGGAATACAAATCTATGAAGTTATTAATATAAGATTTAAAAAAAGCACATGTATATCCTAGCTTATGCGGGGGGGGGGGGGGGGGGGGGGTCATTCACTTTTTTTCCATACAGCAGGTCGGGTGGGTGGGTAGTTCAGCCGCGAAAAAAGTAACTTTTTCCAAGTGGTCACAGTTTTTCCCTCTTACAACATTTCTGCAATATAATTGCCTCAAAGTGTTCAGCATCATTGTTATGGTATGTATGACACTTAGGTCAGGGCTTGGGGGGGGGGGGGGGGGGTAGTTAGTGTGGATATAGACATAATGCTTCTCAGAAATGCCGGTTACAAACCAACACTCACAATTTCGTCTTTTTCATCAGATCACATTGTCAAGTACCAACGCCAATTGGTTCAAGATGAAAATGGACAGTTATGACACCCATGATTAAAGTAAATACAAATGAATAAAGCTATTAATTTATATCATTAATGTTTACTCATTGGTCCATAGGGTGGATACACACATGCATGTAATGTCTGTATGTAAAATACATGTATTTTACATGGCCACACCAATAATTGACAACATTAGTCACCTGCGCTGAAGAGGTTCATTGTTAACAGGCCAGACAAGTGAGTAGTGATAAGCGAAGTAAAACTGTCTGCTATCAGGACATTTAAGGCCAACCCAAAACATGTCTTCTCTTACGGATGCGGAAATTTGCCAAGTCCATGTGATATCTGGCATTTTATTAATGCACAGACAACAGAAGCGACACGTCTGGAATATACAGGCTTGATATTGAACCAATTTCGACCATGATGCTTGTTTGGCGTGGGGTCGCGAAAGCTTAAAATCGATAAGGGACTTAGTTGAATGCAACTGGGAAAAAAGGTACAATATAATATGTTTTAGGTGAATAGCTCAGAGTTAGTCACACTGCCGCCTAGTAGCTTTCGGGATAACATATAGCCCCAAGTTGGTGGAAATCCTGATCCACCACTGCTATGAATATCAAGAGAGGATTGGTAATTATTTAATTAGAACGTCCACCATATGGGTTATCCCAATAATATCTTAAGTGGTCTGGCGACTCGGTCTAAGATAGCGGCTTATCTATATTCCGACTTAATTGGAACTAGAACCAAGTGCGGTCAACACGTCGGCAATGATTGGGTTGTCAGTGGACACATATTGCATTGTCTGTACGATCCATCTAAAACGCCAAATACACGATATATTACATAGATTACATGCTTGTGTGTATCCACCCTTAGACCTGATCAGACAGCATAAGAGGCAAAACATGGAAATCCCACCATGCTAGAAAGTATTGAATGCTATTTAAAGCCACATCCAGATTTTTGTTTGATTTTTTAGTTTAAGTTATTGTTGTTTTTTTTTGGACACAATTTCACATCAAAGCCATATGAATGCTGATTAATCTGTTAAACGCCATGTTGTCAGATGGTATAAGATCGTGTGGGTCCATTACTATTTAGCATAAATGTTTTGCCTAAATTTGTATTTTATATTTTCGATACAGTTGTATTTAAAGTTATTACAGACAAGCATTGGAAATATGGTAAAATGTTCATATAACTTGTTTACAAGTCATGAATCAATTGATAAACAAAAACAAACACGATAACAATGGGTGCTGCAGGTTTATATGATTCTTATCTGTTCTCAGACTTTATAACTGAAACAAATACCAAGTCTAAATGGTGTGAGACTACAGATTTTTAGGTAAAACGTGGGTGGGTACCCTGCATGAAATTGGAAAAACAATTCCTTCAAATAGGGGGGTGGTTGGTACCCACTGTCATGGCACTTTTTTCCGACCCCCCCCCCCCCTGGGCGTATGGTCATATTATTGAAGTAAGACCGACTCTCCGCTGACTTAAACACGTGTGACTTGTTTGTACAGCAGGTGGTATTGAAGAGCGTGACTCATCTATATACGGCAATAATAAAGAGCGTTTACGCACTGCACAGTACGTTGAAACCTGTTCATACATTTCTGAACATTAACGTGCAGTTTGTGTTAATACTCCGCCGACCTGTCTTGGACATCATATTGTTCCAAAGCCAGCAGGTTTAATAGGTTAAACTTCGGGGATTATGTAGCTTCATTAATCCATGTGTGACGTCAGATCTTGGCACGAATCTTCACTCTGGCTACGCCCGTAGAGATAAGTTTCCACCAGTTCCAGATCTGGGAACTTTTCGATGTTCTGACGGTCTGACCTGTTGTGACGGGGAACATTATAGCATTGAACACACGACACGGTGAATATATTTCTTTGTCTATTATATATTTTGAAAGATCTGTGTGTTTGTTTGTGTGTGTGTGTGTGTGTGTGTGTGTGTGTGTGTGTTTGAAATCGATGGACTCAAAAACGACTAAGCCAATTTCGATGAAATTTGGTATTTGGATGTGTTTTCGGCCGGAGACGAACATAGGCATATTTATTTGTCCGTGCGAGGTCAACTTTTCACGTGCGGAGGTCAAATCTGTTTTTACGCCGTTTTTGCGCTAATATATTTCAGTTCGGTGCTCACAAATCGATTCGATATAGCGCGAATAATAAATTGCCAGTCATATAATTTGCACGGTTAGAATCTGTGGCGTGTCCTCTTTCCAACGATATATAATATGTATGTATCCGTTTTAGTTATCTGCCTCAATTATTAGGTACAAGTGGTCCGATGCTTTTATCGGGATAAAATCAATGCGTAATTTCTATGACGTCGTCAGAGGTCATAAAGTTAGATTACGTTAACTCTCACCCTGCCGATGCATTTGACTGTGTCGCGTTAACTCATCACCGGCCGAGGTATCCGCAAATGACATTGGGCTATATATCTCGGAAACGGGTGTAGCTATCGACTTGAAATTTGGTATGTGAATGTATCTTGCCCCGGATACGAATTTTATCGGGTCGCCGAGCACGTGCGACACCAGCTTCGCGCATGCGCAGACCAGATCTAGGAAACGGGTGGAGCAATCGACTTGAAATTTGGTTTTTTAATAGCCCGGACGAAGTCGGGTCACCTTCTAGTTGATATATATATCTTTATTTCAGACAATTGTGTCCATATTATTTGTGTTTAAATAAGTTATTAAGGTATATACAACATGTCAATTATAGTGTTACCATGGCATATTGCTGCAAACATTTACAACAGTGGACTTATATATGCAATAATTCGTTGGATGTACTTGTTAGTGTATTTCATAGTATATGCTTGATAATTTCTTATCACCCTCACTGGATATGGCGAAATACAAGACGTCAATAGGACAGTTGCGCCTCAGCCACACCGCGAAAATTACGGCATCTTTCATACAGCCTGCATGTTCTCGTGAAAATAAGCACAATACGGGCTTATTTTGAATGTCCGGTTAGTGCTTTTCTCAATACGAAAATATTGGCACTATTTAATCTACTTTTTCACCGCCACGACTTACCAGGTTCGTGGTAATTATAAGGTGTGTTCACTGCGGCCCGCGCCATTCAACGGAATAACGGGTATAAGCTCAATGTGGCTATATTTCATTTTTTTTAAAGTCCAATTGAACCTATGTGAATATTTACGTCCAAAATGACCCTTTTTATATGAGGATATGTTGCAGCCAAATAGCGTCAATTGGTCCAGCAGCACCATGGCAATTGATCAGGACTCACCGACATCATGGGAAATTAGCATCACCACTCAAACGCGGATAACTCAGTGAGCCATAGGATCAAGGACCAGACAGTCATTCTGTGAAATCGTACGAGACGAGCCCGGGGGTAAGTGTTCGCTTATTGGTGTAATTAGATTAACCACATCCTATAATCGCCACTGAATAAATCGATTAAATTTGCATGCAACAAGGCCATATTTCTTCTTTCCCGTTAGATTCAATATATTTATAGTGTATAAGCTTAGGCGCAAGGGTGATAAAACAGTTAAATAATCTACAAGTTTAAACAGTTTAAATCCTGGCGGTGGCCTGACGTCTGAATTTATGCTAATATCCCGGTCGATAAATATGTTAAATTTAAAGACTTCAGACACTTCCTAATTGCAATTACCACACTTTAAGGAATTGAGATTTCTGTGTCGCTGCTCTTACCTAGGGCTTCACGGTATCCGGATTTTAATACCGATTACGGTATTGAAAATGATACCGCGGTATGACTAAATATCGGCACCAATAAATTTGAGTAGAACTGTTTGAACATGGTACTATTAGCAAGCAGAACAAAATATAGCATTATCGATTTGATATAGTTGGCAATATGTTGCATTCATTTGCTGATAATAATTATGAACAAATGTTGCTTTGACAGGTATATACAATAAATGATTAATATAAATGGTCCTGAGTTTCGTTCTTTATACGACGGATAGATATATTTATAAGTGCCCGACGTAATCGGGAATTCCCTACCAACTGCGGGTAGCTTATGACATTAAAAAGGACGCTAACAGTAGCTCATGTAAATTATAACAGCAAACATTAAAGAGTCTTACCTCGAGGAACACTCTTGATGAAATCAGATTTACTTACAATCTTATGGCAATCCCAAAATTTGTATTAACTCAGTTTTAAAATCAAATACGAACTTGGCTGACTTCTCAAGGTAAATGGTTGTTTTAGGATTCTTCTTTCTCAGAGTGACTTTCCTGTCTGTTCCTCCGGAAACCGCACATTATCTTTTTATAAAAAAAACTTGTTTTAGGTAGATAATCTGCTTAGATTCTCCTCATTTTGAGTCGATATAATGCGCTGAAAATGATAACCTTTTAGTCATATTATCGACTCACAATGATGATGATTCTAAGCATATTATGTACGGACAATGACATAATAGGCCAATTCACGAGGTTTCAGGTGTACGCTATTTAACATGTGTTTTCACTGTGGTCCGCGCCACAAAGGAAATTTATTTTACCTGAGTTATGGCCCTAAGTTTGTGCTTTTTAGCTATTGTATGAGCGTTAGCGTTATATCTTGATCAAAATTCAACCTATTCCATTCATATTCGGTATATGGATCTTTCACAGCAATATATCGATCAATTTTAAAACCAGGTTTGTCCAATTTCTTTACCATTGATATTGGGTATATGGCTCTTTCACAACACTATCTTGATTTAGTTCAAAAACCCAGGTTTCGTCCGATTTGTTATATTTATCTGAGTTCTGAGATACTGTTCTTTAGGTCATCCATTTTTAGTGTTGAACATATTTATTGTGACCCAGAACGTATATATACGTCACACATATTATTATAGACATAGATAGTTGTGTGGGCACAGATGATCGGAGCACAAGTTGCAGAACTTATCAGAGCCCATCTCCTCTGGCATTCGGCTGCTGATAAATGTATTTAGAGTGGCTGCTGCACGATGTTGCTGTTTGGAGTGGCTATGGTCTCGCGTTAGGGGAGTAGGATAACATTTTTATGAGAATCGATCAGTCGAGGAAATAAATGAATGGACTGTCTCGAAAATGCGCTTATTTATTGTTTCACTGTAATGCGGAATGCCTAACAGGAGATCTTTTTCAGAGACGATGGCCACATTAAGTGCGTCCAATAAATTCACTCTCATGGACAAAAAAATTCGCCCAGAGCCATCTTTGATGCGCACTCTTTCTTTGAATACTAAAACGAGCCATATCTGTTTAACCCTTTACCCAACAAACCGGCCAAAACCGGCCAAATAAAGCTTCAACAGCCTAAAATATCTTCGGTCTGTCTCAATAGAACCATACAAATATGGATATCATTGGAACCGGCTCCTTGACCACATTGTGATAGTTACAGTTATGCCCTGTGCCAATGCATTCTCTTATATATGCGAGTCGACCATAGGTCGCCTCGCATATATAAGAGAATGCATTGGCCTAAAAAAAAAATCTTTTTTAAACACTTTTTACCATTTTTCTTACACTCTTTAACAATTTTATAATTTTTAATGTGTTAAGCCAATGCATTCTCTTATATATGCGAGGCGACCTATGGTCGACTCGCATATATAAGAGAATGCATTGGCACAGGGCCATTCTGTTGGGTAAAGGGTTAAGACAGCTCCACTAATTGCTGCGTGTGCTTCTCTTTTTCGGGTTGGGCTAAATCTGGGTGAATGGCATGCAGGGCAGTGAGCAAATATGTTCAGGCAAAATCTGTATCACTCTCGATGGCGCGAAGCAAAACCGTGTGATGGCGTGCGTCGGCCCATGTGGTGCTTTGATGAGTTTGTTTATAGAAATGCTAACACCATATTTTGGATTTAAAGTGGCAAATTAAGAAAACTAAATTATAAAGAGCGTCTGTCAGATTTATGTGCGATACATATAAAACAGCGGGAAAATTGCAGTGATAATGACAATTTTTTTCATCTAAAATCTGCATATAGCTATTTCGTGTATGTGTATAAAAAAAATTATATATATTAGTTTAAACAGTATATATTCCATGAACTATTACGATATGTGAGATATAACAAATATAAAAAAAAATATGTTGTCATGGGAACGGATTCGACATCAGATATCTATATTAAGCATCAGTTCAAATTACTTAGAAATCATTTGGAGATTTATCCGAGCCATGTCCGTTTGAAACAGCTCACCACATTTCTACCTGTCGTCCTCTTGCCCGTGGGGGGGGGGGGGGGGGGGGTGAACTCTGGTGAAGTTTGTTCCACCCTCTGACGCGGCGAATAAATTATGGTTGATGGTGTGCGTCGATCCCAGTTTTGACGTGTTTACAGTTTACAGAAATCAATTGGTTCTGGGTTAGTTGCTAACACGATAATGCATCGCCCGAAGGTCTTTGAATTCCAGGGTGAATTAACTCAATTTATTATCTATGAATTTAATTTACCCGTGCTACATTTTCGACTGTGCATGTTTTTTAAGCTCGCCTGTGTCCGGGCTTTGACGAAATGTATCGTATTGATTGTGGATACGATCCATTAATGAGATAAAATTGCAATTCTCACACAAGTGTGTCATATAGGAAGCAATGTGATATCAATGGGGCTTGAGTCTTCCAGGACAGCACATTCCGATTTCGATTTCGGTCACGGGAACGCGACACAAGCCAACGGTGCAACATGCTACGATTTAACCATTCAATGACTGGGACTTTCTTAAATTTTGCGAAAACCCTATGCCAATGCATTCTCTTATATATGTGAGTTTCCCATAGGCTGCCTCGCATATATAGGATAATACATTTCTAACAATATTTATATTGACCGTGTCAGCCAGTGTATTCTCTTAAATATGCGAGTCTCCCTATGGGAATGCACTGGCACAGGCTCTTTCATGTTGCACTAGCGCAGCTCCCGTTAAGAGCCTCATGAAACGGTCAATAATGTTACGTTCACACCGAATACAAATCTTCATGAAATTTTTCATAGCTGGCTATCTATCGCTCACATTAGAGTGGTATATACCGGTTAACGTTAGCCACATGAAAGCAACTGAATCCCGGCCATTGAAAATAATATTGTGGTATACCACAAGTGGAATACAAGCCGGAACTACTTCGAATTGACGTCATTATCAAGAGCGATGACGTACAACGTACAGCGATGTCTTCAACGAGCAATTGGATACATCTTGATGTCTTCAACGAGCAATTGGAGACATTCAGGAACGATAACTCTAAAACCTAGTGACGTCGGCGATCACGCGCGCTATGCGAGTCCTTTGAGTTTTGAAAGCGGCAAATGTGAGTTTGTTTATTAGAATGGTTGCAATTCTAATTAGTTTTATAAGACAATTAACGTAAAAAGAATTTATACGCCCAACGCGCGGAGAATAATTGCCTGTTATAGATGTTGTTGCGCAATGGGAATGGGACGGGATAACCGCATTTCAAGATGTTACCAATTGCATTCAACAATCCGCTTCGGGTGATGCACTGATACTTTCAGGTTTCTCATCAGACTTAAATCACAATTAATGTAGTTAATATTATCAATTAAACTTATCCGACACAAGGGTGTGGAATACATACAGAACACAACTTGCATCATAAACTAGAATATTTTGTTGAACTCGTTGCGGGGGCTCATGCAATATAGTCTTGCGCCGTCCGCGACTCACTCGATAAAACATTCTCGATTTAGACGCTCGTTGTGGTCTGTATATATTTATCGGAACGATGAAAGATATGTCTGGAGTTATTTCACGATTGATCCTAGCGGCTAAAATGACGTTAAATCCCCAATCAATCAATCATTTGACGGTTGATTCTTGCATTATATTTGAAGGTTAATGTGGAGCAATGTCAGATGTATACAATAACTTATGGATTTACATAGATCATGCCATCAATCTCTACTCTGGCTAACGCCCGTAGAGATCATATTCCACCAGTACAAAACCTGGGAACGTTTTGAAGTTTGACAGGGAACCTTATAAAGTCGAAAAAACTACACGGGAGAATATATTTTAGTTATTATCAGTTCCTTAACAATGTACTTTACTGTAGGTGAAGGTCCCAATTCGAAATTGCACGATTTAAGTGACATTGTGAGCGAATTTACTTTTCGTTGCTTACTATTATGGAATTACTTCTGCATAATTAATTAATGTTTATTGCGATATAGGCTAACCATCGATCTATATTTAAGCGATCTATATTAATATACGTCGATGGGCTAACAAAATTCATAGAAACCATCCAATCTCGAACAGCGACCACCCCCTAATGTCAAGTAGATCATTGATGAGCAGGTATTAACAAATAAATATATTCAATGTTCAATGTATAAAGTTCCCTGTAAGAACGGGTCAGAACGTCAAAAATTCTCATGTTTTGTACTGGTGGAATATGATCTCTATGGGCGTTAGCCTGAGTAGAGATTTATGGCATGATACAGGATTACATAGAACTCACTGCGTATGTACTAAGCAGTGGGTATGTGTACTGTATACGTAGTTTGTCGATCATATATTGACACAGACACACTATATCACTCTCCGATGAATTACCTGTAATTACCAGCGTGATGCGGCCAGACTTCGTGTAACCTTCAACCCTTTCATGACGAGAGATGCGCTGGTGCAACATTAAATACCCTGTGCCAATGCATTATCTGATATATGCGAGTCGACCATAAGTTCTCTCGCATATATGAGAATGCATTGGCCTAACAATTTTTGTTATCATTTTCTTTATCAATTTTTCTTACATTCTTTAACAATTTTTATCATTTTTTTCCATTTTTTCTTACATTCTTTAACAATTTGTATTCTTTAAACATGTTATTTTTTCGTACATTCTTTATCAATTTTTATAATCTTTTCTTACATTCTTTATCAATTTTTATCATTTTGTATCAATATGTCTTACATTCTTTAACATTATTTCTTACATTTTTAAACAATTATACAAAATAATATCAAATTCTTTTGGCCAATGCATTCTCTTATATATGCGAGGCGACCTATGGTCGACTCACATATTTAAGAGAATGCATTGGCACAGGGTTATATTGTATAAGTAGTTTGTCGATCATATATTGACACACTATAGCCCCCTACGAGGAATTACATGTAATTACCAGCGTGTGGACGTACGGCCAGACTCGTGTAACCTTCAACCCTTTCATGACGAGAGCTGCGCTGGCGCAACATTAAATACCCTGTGCCAATGCATTATCTTATACATGCGAGTCGACCATAGATCGCCTCGCATATACAAGAGAATCCATTGGCCTAACAATTTTTTATCATTTTTTTTTATCAATTTTCTTACATTCTTTAACAATTTTTATCATTTTTTTTTATCATTTTTTCTTACATTCTTTAACAATTTTTATCATTTTTTTCTTACATTCTTTAACAATTTGTATTCTTTAGAAACGTTATTTTGTTTTAGTTTTTCGTCCATTCTTGAACAATTTTATCATTTTTTATAATTTTTTCTTACATTCTTTATCAATTTTCATAATCTTTTGTTACATTCTAACAATTTTTATCATTTTTTATCTACATTCTTTAATAATTTTTATCATTTGTTATCACTTACATTCTTTAACAATTTTTTGTTTTGTTTTATTTTTTCGTATATTCTTGAACAATTTTATCATTTAAATAAAAATTCTGACATTCTTTAACAATTATACAAAATAATATCAAATTATTTAGGCCAATGCATTCTTTTGTATGGGCGAGACGACCTATGGTCGACTCGCATATATAAGAGAATGCATTGGCACAGGGTTATACTGTATAAGTAGTTTGTCGATCATATATTGACACAGACACACTATAGCCCTCTACGAGGAAGTACATGTAATTACCAGCGTGTGGACGTACGGCCAGACTCGTGTAACCTTCAACCCTTTCATGACGAGAGATGCGCTGGCGCAACATTAAATACCCTGTGCCAATGCATTATCTGATATATGCGAGTCGACCATAGGTCGTCTCGCATATATGAGAATGCATTGGCCTAACAATTTTTTTATCATTTTTTTTTTATCAATTTTCTTACATTCTTTAACAATTTTTATCATTTTTTAAAATCATTTTTTCTTACATTCTTTAACAATTTTTATCATCTTTTCTTACATTCTTTAACAATTTTTATCATTTTTTCTTACATTCTTTAACAATTTGTATTCTTTAAAAACGTTATTTTGTTTTATTTTTTCGTACATTCTTTAACAATTTTATCATTTTTTATAATTTTTACTTACATTCTTTATCAATTTTTATATCTTTTCTTACATTCTAACAATTTTTATAATTTTTTATCAATATTTCTTACATTCTTTAACAATTTTTATCATTTGTTATCATTATTTCTTACATTCTTTAACAATTTTTTATCATTTTTTTAATTTTTTCTTACATTCTTTAACACTTATACAAAATAATATCATTTTTTTAGGCCAATGCATTCTCTTATATATGCGAGGCGACCTATGGTCGACTCGCATATATAAGAGAATGCATTGGCACAGGGTTATACTGTATAAGTAGTTTGTCGATCATATATTGACAGACACACTATAGCCCTCTAAGAGGAATTACATGTAATTACCAGCGTGCGAACATACGGCCAGACTCGTGTAACCTTCAACCCTTTCACGACGAGAGTTGCACTGGCGCAACATTAAATAGCCTGTGCCAATGAATTATCTTATATATGAGAGTCGACCATAGGTCGTCTCGCATATATGAGAATGCATTGGCCTAACATTTTTTTATCATTTATTTTTTATCAATTTTTCTTACATTTTTTAACAATTTTTATCATTTTTTTAAATCATTTTTTCTTACATTCTTTAACAATTTTTATCATCTTTTCTTACATTCTTTAACAATTTTTATCATTTTTTTCTTACATTCTTTAACAATTTGTATTCTTTAGAAACGTTATTTTGTTTTATTTTTTAGTACATTCTTTAACAATTTTATAATTTTTTATAATTTTTACTTACATTCTTTATCAATTTTTATATCTTTTGCTACATTCTAACAATTTTTATAATTTTGTATCAATATTTCTTACATTCTTTAACAAATTTTATCATTTGTTATCATTATTTCTTACATTTTTTTTAATTTTTTCTTACATTCTTTAACAAGTATACAAAATAATATAATTTGATTTAGGCCATTGTATTCTCTTGTACCAGCGTGCGAACATACGGCCAGACTCGTGTAACCTTCAACCCTTTCATGACGAGAGCTGCGCTGGCGCAACATTAAATACACTGTGCCAATGCATTATCTGATATATGCGAGTCTACCGTAGGTCGCCTCGCTTATATAAGAGAATGCATTGGCCTAACAAGTTTTTATCATTTTTTTTTATCAATTTTTCTTACATTCGTTAACAATTTTTATCATTTTTATAAAATAATTTTTTATTACATTCTTTAACAATTTTTATCACTTTTGTAATTTTTTCTTACATTCTATAACAATTTTTATCATTTTTTCTTATATTCTTTTAACAATTTTATCATTTCCTATAATTTTTTCATACCTTCTTTTACAATTATAAAAATAAAATATTTTGTTTTAGGCCATTGCATTCTCTTATACCTATGGTCGACTCGCATATATAAGAGAATGCATTGGCACAGTGTTTTCGCAAAGATTCAGGAAGCTCCAGTCATGAAAGGGTCAAGGCTAATCCGAGCTGATAGGTTCGCTCAAAATATATGGTAAAATATATACGGCCCACATCATCCCAGATGTGTGGTCTGTTGGAGTTTTCACGTTCTCTATTTCAAAGTGATTCACAATGTTCAAGGCTAAAATTAAATACAAATTGCTCGGTTTTATGACGACCTGGTGATCAAAATATTTTGATAAATACATGGTATACTTTTTACCGTTTACCACTTCCCCTGTTCTTCAGTACTTATTAATTACCGAAGAGCAGGGGTGGTAAATGGTAATTATAGGCTAAAAATTACCTAAAATATGGCATTTCATCACAAGAGTTCATACCATGGAACATACATTTTGTTTAAGAATAATTTTGTCTGATGAATCATAAATGCATATTATGCATATATTAGTTATTTGTTGTGTTTAATCGAGTGATAACATTTCCCTAGTATTAGCAATACTTAATTAACTATAAAAAGTGGAATTTGGCTCATTTTGAGAAATGGAGGCCCCGAAATAAGATATAAAATTCTGTTTTTGAAAGCACATAACTTGAAAAATACTTAACGACCCTGGGAAAAGTTTTCTGTTCTGTATTCAGGAATCAGGAATCAGGAAAGTAAGATCTACAAAATAGACATGAAATTGAACGGACTTGTAATTTGAATTGTTTAAACACGTCCCTGAAAATCCATAAATTGATGATTTGACAAAATATCTGCACATTTATTTCAATAAATTCACCAATTTCACTTAATGTGATATTTAGTATGTTGTTTATAAAGGGTTTATGTAATTATTCCTGCAAATAAAATTTATGTTGCAGTTAGTTCCGGGTAAAAACATAAATGTGGACAATAATTTGAACGTTACCAAGTTGTGTCGATCGTCTTCTTGAGATATATGGTCTCCGGATTGTCGGCCATTACTTCATGGAGATGGCACCTTACATCAATCACTCTATGAGTCAATGTGTTTTCTCTTATTTTACAGTCAGCCTGTTCTCCCGAAAATCAGCATATTATGGGCTTACAATATGAATTGTTTTAGGTCCATCATCGGCGTACAAATAGCCTTATTTTGAGTCGATACGAACTGAGAATTAGAGTATTTTATTGCCATTATCGACTCTTAACCCTTTACCCAACAAACCGGACAAAAACGACCAAATAAAGCTGCAACAGCCTAAATTATTTTGGGTCTGTCTCAATAAAACCATACAAATGTGGATATAATTGGAACCAGCTCATTGACCACATTGTGATGGTTACAGTTATGCCCTGTGCCAATGCATTCTCTTATATATGCGAGTCGACCATAGGTCGCCTCGCATATATAAGAGAATGCATTGGCCTAAAAAAACACTTTTTACCATTTTTTCTTACATTCTTTAACAATTTTATAATTTTTAATGTGTTAAGCCAATGCATTCTCTTATATATGCGAGGCGACCTATGGTCGACTCGCATAATTATATAAGAGAATGCATTGGCACAGGGCCGTTCTGTTGGGTAAAGGGTTAACACGAATAAACCAACTCACGATTTACTGGATGTAAGCTGTGCGTTCACTGTGGGCCGCGCCATAAAACGGAATAACGGTTATACATACACTTTGGGATTATTTCAGAACCAATAATCCAATATGAACCTGTATAAATATTATAGGTCGATATTCAATATATTTGCATGCGGATATGTTGCAGCCTATTCTGGCGGAAATAAACTCACAGTGAACATTATTTCATGGCACTGAACTAAGCTCATATTGACATTATTTAGACGGGAGATAAGCCCTATATGGAACTAAACGTTCAACGAAATATAAGTTAGATATGGACTTATTTCAATTGAAATAAATTCATATCGGCCTTATTTGATCCACATATTCTACTCTCAACGGCAATAACCAACATCAATCGACTTACCAGATGTACGTTCTTTATAATGTGTTTTCATTGAGTCCCGCGACATAAAACGGAATAACTGGTATAAGTCCACTATGGGCTAATATCAAATCAAATCTCTCGGTGCAATTGTTGGGCCCAATCTGCATGCAATTCTCTCTGTCTCTCTGTCTCTCTCTCTCTCGCCCTCCGCATGCCGCGCCCGCCCGGTCCCTTGTTTTCCTGCTTGCGTTTATACATATACATACTAACTAACAAAACTAATACATTTTATCATTATAACACGGGCCCCGTTCTTCATTTCAGCGCACCACATGACTCGCTCTGCAACTACAAAATCATTAAAGGGACACCTCGGGACTCCACAATACCCCACATTAAAGCTCGTGGGCCCTTCGCCATACAACATTCAATTCAAATCAACTCAACCTTTGCCGTGTTCAGACATGACGATTTTCTATGTACAATATCTTCAAAACAACAAACCGTGGGGTGAAGGAGAAGATCACTCGATCTTTTCGACCATCCCGGGCGCTTCGCGCCCAACCACTATCCTCTCTTCAAATCAAATAAGTCCAATATGAACCTATGTAAATATTTAGGCCGAATATGCACCTATTTCCACAAGGATATGTTGCAGTATAATATCTCCTCTGCTCGTCGATCAGTCATTGATAGAATCAGCATATCTCTCATTCTGTCTTCATAAGTGTTGTCCTTTAGAGATAAAACTAATCACGGTGGGGAATCACGTGGTTTCGAGTTTATGAGTACCACGCATTCAAAATGGCGGAGGCGTTTGCAAACACGACCAGAGACGACGAAAAAGGTAATAAACTAGGATAATGATATAATACATAGTATTTTGGCAGCTACGAGCATATGATATACTATTTTTCAAACAAACTGATACCTCATTTCTGTCCAAATTCACAGTTGTTTGTTCTAACATACTGACCAAAGTTGTCAGTCGAAGGAGTCTCCTAGATGTATGGACTTGTATTTTCCACGAACCTCCCCCTGGCAACTTCGGTCAGAATGTTATAGAAAACCACTGAGTATTTCCGAACAGACAGGGTATCAACTTGTTTTAAAAATAAACAAGCACATGCTCGTAACAGTCAAAATGCTATGTTTTATGTCAGTTCCTCATATATTATGTTTTTGTGCGTTTGTATATTTTGAATGCGTGGTACTCACCAACCTCGAAACCACGTGATTCCCCACCGTGCTAATACTTACCAAATGTGTATGCATAGTAAGGACACACCGAAGCACATCGCACAAGGAGTGTTCCGTAATCTTCCGTGGAATGTTGACATCAGCTAATACATTTTTATGATTCAGTAAAACCGCTACTTGGTGACTAACATCCGCAGTTAGTTAACTGAGGTTTAATGTAACTTTCAACAGCCATATCGTGCCATAAAAGTAGACATAGATTCAGGCAACATCATTCATTTATTACTCCTCTCACTTTTAGAAGACTTCTACATCCTATTCTCAACCCCATGCTGGAACATGTAAATTTTTTTAGACTATATATATGCCCAGGAATGATGCTCGAGCAGGCGTTAATTTGAGCGCGAAATTCTATGTGAGCCATTTTCCACTTTCTTCGAAGCCTATACACACCTCTCTGGTTAGAATGTCCCATTGAGATTATCAACAAGCCTGTGTCTAAATAGTCTGGCTGGTGGATGTACATTATGCGATTACCAGCCAACGTCAACATTTAAACTTTGCACTTCCGAAACGCCCTCGAGTCCCATCTGTGGTTGGAACGTTCCAATAGTCGGCGTTACTTTACCGTCCGCTAGATAACGCGTTATTCTGATTCCTATATTCGTGTTGTTTTTTTAGATATGTGTTGAATAAACCATATCTCGCTGTACGCTGATGCATTAATAAGCATACAGTTTCAAGGATAATGGTCTGAGATGGATTTGTGAGGTTCTCAGAACACTTAACATGACATGGTATTCAATTATGTGGAATCGCCAGGAGCCACTGACGTCATCTCAATGGAACATTATCGAGGGGGCATTTGTAGACTAGGACACAGAACAATGGAATGCTGACATGTCTAGGTCATCGCGTGCCGAATTCTATAGTCAGATGGGAAAAGTGCTTATGCCTGATTTCTGTCTTGCAATATACTTACCATTATTGAAAACAATCAACCATAACCTAACCTTGAACAATGGACACATTAGAAGTGAGATCTAATTACAGATTATGTGCAATTGGAAATTATTTTCATTTTATTTCCCAGATTACAGAAGGTTCGAGAACCAAAGCATCTTTTATATCTACGAAGGGAAACGATTATTATCCAATTTATCGTAACGCATTATAATCCAATTTGCATTCTTTAAAAATGTAATTTTTTATCATTTTTTTCATACATTCTTTTAACAATTTATCTTTTTTATATTTTGTTCTTACATTCTTTATCAATTTTTATATATTTTTTTACACTCTAACAATTTTTATCATTTTTTATCACTATATCATACATTCTTTTATAATTGATAAGGCTAACCCGAGCTCATAGGATCGCTCACAACATATGGTACAAGGGACACGGCTCACCTCATCCCAAATGGTCAGCCATAGTATGTGTGTCGAAAATTAGTGCAGACTACTGACAATTCAAAACATGTACATGTTGCACCGCTGTATCTTCATAAAGATTGAATGCTATGTCTTGATGATTACGTATGACGTGATTGCTACCATTTTGTGTATAACAAACATTCGAAATTATGAAATGAATACTCGCAACCATTGTTACATATTACATAATACTAGAAAAGCGTCAAATCCTTCACGTGTGAACAGGTTAGAATATGGCCTCCGCCCCTCTGCGATGGGTATGAACCCCAGTGTGAAACCGTGTGTAATTCCCGTGAGAGTGACGTGGTCATGGTGGTACTGTGGCAGCATGAGGCATCAAGTGGACGACCTCCGGAAGAGGCTTAGATTTATGGTTTTTTTCACTTTACAACAATGGATCGCGTAAAGACAGATGGTCGAGTCGAACCGGCTCAATCAATCGATAAGTCGCGTCGCTTCAGTGTTTCAGATTACATTGTTATATTATGTTACACTGTCTGCTGGTCGTTTGAATTTTGTGACCCCAAGCGGGCCCAGGCAAAAAGCCTTCAGCCCCACTGCGAGGGCTAAGAATCCCCTAATGTGGAACATGTGCCGTGGGGGAGTCCCGATGGTACCAGGGCGGCTGTATCGCGCGAGGTATCAACTGGACGACCTGCAGGTACGACTTCTCTCATGGTCCTACATCAGTTTAACACGAGAGGTCGATTCGACCGGCTCAATCAATTGATTAATCACGTCTTTCAGATTCCATTTTTGTTATCTATTACATTCTCTGGTTTGCATTTTGTGTCCCCATCTGGACCCTGGTCAGAAAGCCTACAGCCACACTGCGAGGGATAAGTGTCCCTTAATTTGACACCCTGTTTTCCATACGGTGGATCATTTGAGGGTGGCGTGGGACTCCCGTTGTTAATAAGGCGACATAAGGCATCCAATGGGCGACCTACGGGAACAGTTTAGACAATGGTCCACTTCACAGCACTACATTGCATAAAGACGGGTGGTCGAGCCGACACGTCTCAATAAATCGACAAGTCACGTTAATTCAGTGATTCAGATTACATTATTACGCGCGCCGCGTGTATATGGTGTCCGAAATATTATTTCGCATGCGTGCTGGAGTTTACGCTGGGGTTTTTATTTATAGATATCGGGATTTTTTGGGACGGATTTAAAAGTCGAACTGCGCGACCCAGAGGCCGAGTCCTGTAAAAGGTGTAGTTGGGAATTTCAACTTCGTGTATTGTCCTTTACATTATTGTCAATAATATTTATTTTTGGTTTGTGACAAGCTATGTCAATTACAAATAAAAGAAATGAAAAAGATAATTTGTAAGTCTTATATTTCAACTTTTATAGACATTTTTCATTCTTCAGCACACTGGGGGTTGTGGCGGAGACGGCCGAGTCGGTCGCCGGCTCGTTAATTAGGTACTGTGTTGTTATTGTTATTTTAACGGAATTCTGAGTTGGTCATTTGCAAAACCAATATATTTTATATTCTATAATTATACAATCATGGGTATATAATTTATGATCTTGAGCGCGTTACCATTTCTGATATTGGTTTTCTTGTTACTGTCTGCTGATCGTTTGCATTTTGTGGCAGAAGACATACCGCCCCACTGCGAAAGGTAAGAATCCCCTAATTTGACACCATATTTGATTTGGGGTGTATCAAGTTCAACCCTAAAATTATCAAGGATATATACCCATGTTAGATTTGGCAGCTTGATTGGGATTCTATTAACATCACAACAGAGGATATACCTGGTACCCAATAGACTGTGAACCTTGCCAATTATAATTTTAGAAATCTGTACAGGTATAACTTTGTAGCAATTATGCCAAACCAAAAACTTTTAACAGCATTATTGACAGTTTGTTTTCTGTTGTGTCCTTGGATGAGGATCTGTCAAATAAACTTGTGGAGATTCAAGTCCATGTTTATATAAGTTATTTCGAATATCAATCATCCAACTTTTAATTCCAGACAATTTTACAATAATTGTCTAGTAAGTATCTGTTTCTCTATGAAAGTGTAGGAAAGAAGACATCATTTATTAAATCAGGTGAGAGCCTTAATATCCAGTAGACCTTCCACGGGTAGAATACCAGTGAGTATATGTATTACAGTCAGGTGTGTTTTGCGGTACTTTAAGGATTTGTTTGAGCATTGCACGTAGCAATATTTCAAGTCTGTCCATAAGTGTTTTTGGAAGGAAGCCTTATAATAATGTGAGGATAATATAAGTTAAAATAATTTTGATTAACACTTTCGGACCGAGTCAACTAATACCATGGAACCAACATGATAGCATATAATTGGCCGCTCGCTTTTTCATATTTTCATTGACGTTTTCTCGGATGTACAGCCATCTCCAGCCCCAGATCCGTAACCGTCTCTACATAAACTACTAGTGTTGGGCTTCCACCCATGTGGACACTAGTATCCGTAGCGATTTCTGCGTCCACGGCGTAAATACATTCTCGTGGATAATTGTCATCCTCTAGTTCCACAACGATCCAACACGAACTAGACCGGGCTAAATTTGATTCTACAAATTACGATAGCGACTATGAAGAGTAAAGTGGGTGTGACTAATTACCGCCCGAGACCGCCCGAGACCACCCGGGCGCCCCCATGAGCCCGTGGACACTATATCTCGACGTGATAAGGTTGCGACGTACCACCTGAAGCCAACCTAGAGGATATTACTCACTCGCTCGACTCCGGTCGGTGTTATTAACCCCGCAAATGCCGATATTGACTAAGAGCCCGGGAGAGACTGGTGTCTTCGTATGGTTTCGGACAGTATATTTTGATGATGCACGGTAATGCAATACCACCGGAGTGTGACATTCAAATATTGACTCGCTGACGTTTCCACGACCGGTGTTGTAAACCCCTCAAAATTCGGTAAAATACCATATGAACAAAAAGAGCCCGGGACAGGCCGGGACAGACCGGAACCACCGAGCGCCCCCAGGGGCCAGTGGACACTATATCTCGACGTTATAAGGCAGGGATATACCACCTGAGGACAACCTAGACAATGTACTCGCTCGCTCGTCTCCGGTCGTTGTTATTAACCCCACAAATGCGGATATTGACTAAGAGAACCCGTGGTGTCTTCGTGTATTTTCGGACAGTATATTTTGATGATACACGGTAGTGCAATACCACCTGAATGTGACTTCCAACAATTTACTCGCTAACCCTTCCACGGCCGATGTTATTAACCCCTCAAAACCGGTATAATACCGTATCAACAATAAGAGCCCGGACGAGACCGGGACCGCACGGGCGCCCTAATGGGCCCGTGGACACTACGCATCGACGTTATAAGGTAACGACACACCACTTGAGGGCAACCTAGAACAATTTACTCGCTTGCTCTTCTCCGGTCGGTGTTATTAACCCCGCAAATTCCGATATTGGTTAAGAGAGCACGGGTGACAGTATATTTTGATGACACATGGTATTGCAATACCACCTGAGTGTGACTTCCAAATATTGACTCGCTGACCCTTCCTTCGCGTAAATAGCATGTAATAGTCATGTTCTACACTGTATTATGTAAACAAAAGCCAATTTCTGTAACATAATTTGACTTTTGTTTAAGTAACATAGCATATATCGATTATAGCATGCTATTTTCGTGATATTTATGATTGGTATAAGAACATAACCTGCCTCTATTTTAAAATTCCTTTTGTTTATGATGGTCTTACCAAATTTGAATATTTTAACACCATTGCTTAACGTGAACCTGCCTTTAAACATGTATCCTGTCTATGAATCGTATTTCGTGTACCGTTTGTAAATTCCGATCACACATTGAAAGTTGTTAAAAACGCTCTTCGTTCCCGAAGACTAACTTCGGCGACGATTTTATTTGAATGGTTTCGGAAGACAAACATTATAAACATAATATGATATAATGTCGATTTGACACACTCTTTAACTCTGTCTCTCTCGAGTTTTTTCCTGGCCGCTGAAATTTTGCTGTCCTGTATAGATGACACCTAATTTATTGTGAAATTCTACCATGGCATGAGAGTCATATATATATATTCCAATTTGAGTTATCGATTCATTCCTCAGTGAAACCATTAATACAAAAATCTCCACCGCAGAAAATTTTACATCGAGCGGCGAGAGTGTTTAAGTCTAATGTGCGTTTTATTTAACCCCCCCCCCGCAGCAATATTGACGTCTCGTAACTAAGTTTATAGACTAAAGTCGTTTTTACAAACATACCATTCTCCTAGTATGGCTATGAAATAAATTGAAATTGACTCATGTATCGATCCCCCAGGTGGCATGTCGCTACATAATACGTCGAGATATAGTGTCCACGGGCCCATTGGGGCGCCCGGTCGATCTAGTCCCCTCCCGGGCTCTTATTGTTGATACGGTTAAATTACCGGATTTTGAGGGGTTAATAACATCGGCGTGGACGCGTCAGCGAGTCAATATTTGGATGTCACACTCAGGTGGTATTTCACTACCATGCACCACGAACATATACTGTCCGAAAACACACGAAAACACCCGGGCTCCACGTTCTCTCTTAGCCAGTATCGGCATTTGCGGGTTTAATAACACCGACCGGAGGCGAGCGAGCCAGTAATATTTTCTCGGTTAACCTCAGGTGGTATGTCGCTACCTTATAACGTCGATATATATATATATATTTATATATATATATATATATATATATATATATATATATATATATACTAACAGGTGGACCCGACTTCGTCCGGGCCGTTTCCCCTCTGCTTTTCGGCGAATTGTGCGATTTGACCTTGAATTGTCCATTTTGAAGGTCAAGGTCAGGTGGGGTCACGATTTGATCCGTCGAAAACACTGCCCGGACAAAAGTACCCGTCGAAATCCATCCGGTTTTACCCGATTTGACCTTGAATTGATCATTTTGAAGGTCAAGGTCAGGTCGGGATCACGATTTTACCCGTCCAAAACACTCAGTGGACAAAAGTAACCCTATGTATCAAATTTCGTCGAAATAGCATACACATTCGTGATTTGACCTTCAATTGACCCGATTTCAAGGTCAAGGTCACGTCGCACGGGCAAACGAATATGCTTGTGACACTCCCCATACGAAAGTATCCGTAGACACTAATTTCCATCGAAATACCGTGATATTTGGGCGTTTGACCTTGAAATGACCCGATTTCAAGGTCAATATCACGTCGCACGGGCAAATTAATAGGCATATGCCACTACCCGACCGAAACTACCCCCACATACCAAGTTTCATCGAAATCGGTTTGGCCGTTTTCGAGTCCATCGCGAACAGACAGACAGATTTGACCTTGAAATGATAATTTGTAAGGTCAAGGTCAGGTCGGGGTCACGATTTGACCCGTCCAAAACACTCAGTGGACAAAAGTAACCCTACGTATCAAATTTCGTCGAAATCCCATAAAAATTCGTTATTCGACCTTGAATTGACCCGATTTCAAGGTCAAGGTCACGTCGCACGGGAAAATTAATAGGCCCATGACACTCCCCGGCCGAAAGTACCCCCACATACCAAGTTTCATCGAAATCGGCTCGGCCGTTTTCGAGTCTATCGCGAACAGACAGACAGACAGACAGACACACACACACACAGATTTCCCAAAATATATAATACTAGAAGGTGACCCGACTTCGTCCGGGCTTTGACCTTGAATTGTCCATTTTGAAGGTCAAGGTCAAGTGGGGGTAACGATTTGACCAGTCCAAAACACTGCCCGGACACAAGTACCCGACAAACGTGCCCGTCGAAATCCATCCGGTTTTACCCGATTTGACCTTGAATTGATCATTTGAAGGTCAAGGTCTGGTCGGGGTCACGATTGGACCCGTCCAAAACAATCGGTGAACAAAAGTAACCCAACGTATCAAATTTCGTCGAAATCCCATAAAAATTGGCGATTTGACCTTGAAGTTACCGGATTTCAAGGTCAAGGTCACGTCGCACGGGCAAATGAATAAGCTTATGAGACTCGCCATAAGAAAGTACCCCCACATACCAAGTTTCATCGAAATCCCGTGATATTCGGGCGTTTGACCTTGAAATGACCCGATTTCAAGGTCAAGGTGACGTCGCACGGACAAATTAATATGCCTATGTTCGTCCCCGGCCGAAAATACCCCCACATACCAAGTTTCATCGAAATCGGTTGGGACGTTTTCGAGTTCATCGCGAACACACACACAGACACACAGACACACAGACACACAGACAGACAGATCTTCCAAAATATATAATAGATATATATATTGTCCACGGGCCCATGGGGCGCCCGGGCGGTCACGGCCTGTCCCGGGCTCCTTTTGTTTATATTGTATTTTACCGGAATTTGAGGGGTTAATAACACCGGCCATTAACGCGTCAACTAGTCAATATTTGGATGTCACACTCAGGTGATATTGCACTACCACGCATCATCAAAATATACTGCCCGAAACCACGCGAATACACCCGTCTCTTATCCAATATCGGCATTTGCGGGGTTAATAACATCGACCGGAGTCGAGCGAGCGAGTAAACTTTTTGTGTATATGGTATTTTACCGTTTTTGAGGGGTTAATAACAACGGCCGTGGACGCATCAACGTGTCAATATTTGGAAGTCACACTCAGGTGTATTGCACTACCACGCATCACCAAAATATACTGTCCGAAAACACACGAAGACAACCGGGCGCTCCCGGGCTCTCTTAGCTAATATCGGCATTTGCGGGGTTAATAACACCGGCCGGAAACCTGCGAGCGAGTAAAATCCTCGAGGTTGCCCTCAGGTGGTATGACACTACCTTATAACGTCGAGATATAGTGTCCACGGACCCATGGAGGCGACCCCGGGCGTAATTAGTCACACCAATTTTTGCAGGCCGGCTTGCACTGAGAGTAGAATGCCCCCCCCCGATTGTTAGTTAACCACTAAAACATTCTCTTTCTGAAGCGTGTTTTTTAAAAGATGCAAGGGTCGTGTTATACAAGACGTCGTGCCATTGCAATGCTAGTGTGATTTCCTTTGTATAAATTTAACTATTCGACATTGCCATTTTGTTTATTCCGGGCAATGTTAATAGATACCACATTCGGTAACTTCGTATATCTCCGTCATTGAATAAGCCGTTAACATCCGACTAAACGATCATTTAGCGACGCTCAAACCGAACAAAAGTCACATTCTTGCGATAAATACTGTGGCCGCCGCGTAAATACATACATCAATGCTATTAAGTTTGTTCTAAATGAGCGTCGTATGCAGAAGTCGTATGTTCGCGTCCGTCTACACGGCCTTTACTCTGTGTGTATACTTGGAATTTGTCAGATACTTTCCACTTATTTGCACTCGTAGCAAGCACCATGGTGTGTATGTCATTTATCAGAGACAGCTCTTTGTCCGTGATTAAAGTCTACGTAGTAGACTGATGTGGCAGACGACATCATAGGCTTACTTGACATCCATGAATACGATATTTAATCATTCTTTCTTGTCCTAATATTCCCTGGATATTTTCCCTATCACCAAGACAGCACTGTGAAGAGAGGTTTCAGCTTTAAAGCCTCGTTATGCTGGATTTGGAGGTAGTCGAACCAATGGTTTTATCCGCCGTCGGATTATTGCTACTATTATTTTATTATATAGTATGTTGTTATTCGTTTTTATTTCAGTATGTAGTATACTTAATACGTTTTTAACCCTTATTTCTCAGAAAGTTTAAAAGATTGGGACTTGAAATTTGGTAGGTATTACATCATGGTAAGTTACAATGGAACGAATCATTTAGGTTTTTGTCCTAACTTGCCTTGCAGAGTTATTCCCGTTACAATATCCTTGTAAAGAAAGTTAGTTGCCAGATCTTCTCTCTACCATCCCTTGCAGCTGTATATGGTTAATGTAACCATTGTTAACTATCGAAAGGGCGCGAATCGAGATCATGTTCACCAAGGAACTTTCGAGGTTGGTGAGTACCACGCATTCAAAATGTACACACGCACAAAAATATAATATATGAGGAACTGACATACAACATAGCATTTTGAACGTTACGAGCATGAGCTTGTTTATTTTTAAAACAAATTTTTGTTCGGAAATAACACTCTGACTAAAGTTGCCAGGCGGAGGTTCGTGGAATACACAAGTCTATACATCTATAGGATAATCCTTCGACTGACAACTTTTTGAGCAAACAACTGCCAAAATACTATTTAACATATCATTATCCTAGTTTAATACCTTTTTCCTCGTTCCTGGTTGTGTTTGCGAACTCCTCCGCCATTTTAAATGCGTGGTACTCATCAACTCGAAACCACGAGATTCCCCGCCGTGTATATAGTAATACCATTACTCTCCATTCGAATGTCAGCTCATTTGTTTTAACATAAGGTTGATTGGATAGCGGGTAGAGCGTAAACGAAATCACAAAATTTACATCTTATATAATATATTGACGAGTTGTAATTAGAGGTTATTAATTGGTGAGTTTGATATCGACCGAGTTATCAGCACGCTGTAATTTCTTATCAGCCTGAGATTGAAGGTCGTAGTCTGATATGTAGTTAACGAAGGCTGATATATCTCGACCGATATCAAACTAACCAAGTATTAACCTCGTTATTAATTAGATCAACCGATTTAATTTATATTTATATTACACAACACATAATATAAACGAGACAATCTTTATAAATGAATCAACTTAATTTTAGCGAAGACAGCGGGGGGGGGGGGGGGGGTGGAAAAAAATTTCAGGCACGAATGCTGATTTTTACCTTTCGACCGACCCACATCCGCGTACAAATTATTTTCCGTTTTCGGCAGTTTTTTCCGACCATTTTTGGACACCCACCCCCTTTTAACACTAAAACAGAGATTTGCGGTGGGAAATTCACTGTAAACAGCTGTATATGAATTTCTGTGCATATTATTTGTCATGGATGTTAACATTGACATGGCTGCCAGCGGCCATCTTGGATTTCAAAATGTGCAACAAAATACAACACGATAACTGCATGCAGTCAGTCTAGCAATTAGAATTACATTATTTCTCTTATTCTAAGGTGTTTTAAGCCAAACTCATTGCAAAAACAGTCAAAAAACTTGCAGGAAAAAAGTTTTTGAGTTGCAGATAACATTGTTTGTTGGCCCATTGACAACCCACCCACCCCGGCATACGTGCCCGGAAAAAATACCCCCCCCCCCGTGAAGACAGCGTGTAACATTTCATTCCTCGTGTACTTTTCCATGTTGTGGCGCACAGTATATATTCATGCATTTTATCTTCTCTCCATTAAAGCTGAATGTCATTGGCAGACCGTTCCCCCCGTTGAGCTCTTCAACAATTAAACGTTTCTTAGTCTAGACGATTCGATAACTGGATTTTTAACATTATCTATCTCTTCGATGATGACATCTGCATTAGTTTCTTGTTTCGATGATGTTTGAATCGCTGACAACATATGCGACAATTCCTTCTGCTGTGCTATTGATAGCCCAGACTAATCACTGAGAGAAAGTGTTTCTGCGCCCACTCAACAGAACAGTATTATGCGTAATAAAATCCGGTTCAAGGCACTCAGATGAAATTCTTTGTATACAGATACCGGACAGTGGGAACTCTTCAGACAGAAAACATTTTAGGGGGGAATTTTCTTGATGAATTCATTCCGTTTCTTGTCTTTGTAGCCCTCTACGTAAATTATAGATATTCGTCACACATCGACGTTCATTTCCGTTCGACATCTCACATGAGTTTCTATTTTATACGGAATTTATCAACCGAGTTCACTAAATTCGATTTGAGCCGAGGTTTACCGAGGCTCAAATATAATTTAGTCGACGAGGTTGATAAATTACGTATAAATTAGGACGAGTGTGAGATATCTTTTACCACATGATCAAATCAACGCGAAGCAACGCGAAGTTTTCATCGAAAACAACGATCATAAACTGCAGCGATCGCAATTCATTTAAAGAACGACTTGACGTCATCGCACGCGCTGATATTAAACGTGTGTCTTATCGGTAATTATGAAACTGCTTTTATGGGCAAATTGTGTGATAAACCACATTGTATTTATCAAAGCATCGGGGCTTCCCGTTACAAAAATTCCTTTAATGGCGACCTCCTCTTCCGTGTAAACTTCCGCCTTGTTTTTCCTAAACAGCAAAAGGCAAGTATCCATCGTGGAAATGCTGCTGATGTAATTCCTGTATAGTGTACCAAGCACAAAATTCCATCCCCATATAGTGCAAATTTTGAGAAATTTTAACAAGACCTACCTCTTCGATTTTCTTTAGAATGAAGTATTTTTGAATTTAAAATATATTTTAAAAATGATGTTGATTTGAATCCATTGAGTATTGATGCACATAACTTGTAACTATACTCTATGTAATGCAACAACATCAAAATCCATTACTTATATTTAACTCAACCTTGTCAAATGGCTGATAACTTTAAAAAAGCAAGTAGAGGTCTGTGTGCGACGTAATAGTTTTATCACATAATTTGCCCATAAAAGCAGTTTCATAATTACGGTAAGACACACGTTTAATATCAGCCGTGTGGTGACTTCACATCATTCTTTAAACTACTGGCGATCACTGCAGTTTATGATTGTTGTTTTCGGTGAATGCTTTGCGTTTTTGGGACAAAAGGGTATCCTATTTTATATGTAATTTGCGTTTTTTTGACAACAGGGCATCCTAAATTATATGTAATTTGTCAACCTCGTCCACTAAATTATATTTTAGCTTCGGTAAACCGTGCCTCAAATCGAAACATTCGTAACTTATTTTGTTTCTGTTATTTGTTTTTCTTCAATTGTTTTTGTTTGCATGTTTTGTAAATAGTGAAGTTTATATATTAAAACATCTATCAACACTATTTACTTTCAGTCATATACTTCCCCCATAGGGCATCATAGATAAATAATGTCACACCCTGTACCAGTCAAATCAGTTTGTCCCATGAACTCAGCAGCATCGGGAGTCGACGACCGAAATTTCACTTCACTTCAATAAGTTCAGAACATCCGAGAATTCCTTCAAGTCGTCATAGAAGCTCGCGTGTAAACACATCAATATATACATGTAACTAAGAATATTTAAATTTAAATCCCACCACAAAGTAAAACGCTTCCGAGCCGAATTCATCTTCAAGCGAGGCATGTACGATTTGAACTTGAAGAGGCGCCTTGTTTACGATGACGTCATTTCGCCGCGCGTGCGTTGCTCCCCAACTTAACCCGTTCGCGTTTCAATTGGCTGAAATTGATAATCTCTCAAGTTTCAGTTCCACCTGAATCTATTTACCAAATTGGCAGAAATATCTTAGCAGTACCTCTTAGTTTTATCAATTAGAACTCTAATTTTATTGACGATATGGGATCAACATAATATGAAACTGTTTATGGTGGTGTTATCCAAGCGTGCGCTTTCATAATGATTATAATTTTATTTTGCGATCAAACGTCAGTGCAGCTCAGCAGAAACGCATGGTCAGTTCAGTTCAGCAGAAACGCATGAGTCCTTCGATTGTAATACACCCACTGGGCGTGGCTTCGCCCCGTCGGTCAGTGGGTGAAAAATAGAACGCTCCTCATCGAGATATGTTGGTACAGTTTTCAGCAGGCAAATGTACCAAATAAATGTTACCTATTATATATTTACACACTATGTGTTGTCATCACTAAATCCAGCATTATGATTGGTCGGCGCCCACGTGGCTAGTTGCAGTTATTTCTCGGTGAATGCGCAACGCCTCATAACACCAAGCTAATAACACCATCGATACGTCATTAGGTTTGGAAAGACGAACGCGTAATGCTTTGGGCGCATTTTGACTCGCGCAGGATTGACTTAATACATCATCGGGTTTCAACATGAAGAGAAATTGTTCCTATTAACTTTTGCCAAGGGTGCTATTGGGTATTTGGGCTGATCTTGTCACGTACACTTTTCGATTTAAATATATTTACAAAAGTGGCTTTTTCGCTAAATGTATATAAATATAAGGATTAACTGTCATGTGGACTATTTTTATGGAGATGTAACGGTGAGGTTAGTGGACATAACTTGTATGTAAAACCCTTCGGGTTTTACACAAGTTATGTCCACTTACCTCACCGTTACATCTCCATAAAAACAGTCCACATGACAGTTAATCCTTATATATTTTGGAACTTCTGTCTGTGTGTATGTGTGTGTGTTATAGACTCGAACACTGCTCGACCGATCGGAATTAAATTGTGTATGTGGGCCTACTTTGATCCCGGGAACAATATGGGCGGGTCCGATTTCACGTGCGACCTTGGCCTTGATCATACGGAGGCGACCACAAAGAAATCCCTAAATAGCCGGACGAAGTCGGGCACACCAGCTAGTATATTAGCAACCACCAAAGGTGCTTATACATAAGGCAGGTGAATGACGTCATATAAATTTTTCTATATCCATCAGTGATTTTTCAAGATCGCGGGTATAGATTTTGGAGAAATTGTCACGTGACTTCCGGTTAGCAACCGTGTGGAGATTGGAAAAAAAACGAGGAATTGGAAATGAAGCATCGCGATAAAAATGAAAGTAACTACTTCACAACTTACGAAGATCTCACATGCGATTTAACTGGGTCTATTAATTTCATTTAGACCAATTTCGTTGGTCAGCTTGATGAAAACGAAAAATGAAGAAGTAATGACGATAATCCAGACAAGATTTTACAATCCACGACACGTCTTGTCAATTTGGCATGTCGTCTCCGTCGTGACCACTGCATGGTGTTACATAAATTATTCTCAGCGTTATGTCGCCGAAAAAAGGCAAATTTGAGGCACACCATGTGTGGTTGCTCCACTACATGTACGCGTCACGTACGATTCATATTATATGCATATTATTCCCAGATACGAATAAATATTATTGTACAGTCAGTGGCTTTTGTTCATGCCCCGTATAAACAATTGTTTACACGATGTGGCCACGCATTTTCCAATGCACTATATGTCAATTAATTTAATTACGTCTTACACATGGAAATTCGTAACTTAGTTCATGGCTGGCGCCAGAAAGTATATTTATATTATACTATTAAATTCGATTTTAAGATAACCTGTTAACAAGAACGATTGCAGAAGAAATCTTCGTCTCAAATTAATTATTTTTCTATATGTTATCGATATTAGATCGTTGTTATTACCGGGAATCTATTGCAAATGGCGAATAGTCTCCCTTTAAACCCATGGCAGAAATGTTTTCCTTCCCAATAATTCGCCATCCAATCAACATATCCTCGCGCTAATACGCACATAATCGACCTATATGCGAAATAGGTTCATAATGTGATTATTTGAAATAAGCAGATAATGTACTCATAGCCGTTATTTCGTTTTATGGCGCGGGCCACAATGAAAACCCACGTTAAAGAGATTTTGCCTGAAAAATCGTGAGTTGGATTATTTGTGTCATTGTCCGCACATAGTCTGCTTAGAATGGCCCCATTATTAGTCGATAATATGACTAAAAGCTCATAATCTACCCAAAATGAGCCGATTGTAGCAGATTACCTAAAGCAAGTCTATTAGAAGCAGATAATGTTCGGGTTTTCTGGAGAACAGGCTGATCCAATAGTGGCGGTGATAAAATAATAAAGCCCCACCGGGTTAGCGTGTGGTGCATGGAAACGAAGTACGTTACTTCAGTGATATTCAAAGTGGGAATATTAATTAATATCTATGAATTTATTAGATTTGAAAAGAGCAAGCTTATTATGCATATGAAGCAATATGACTGAATTGTTGAATTTCACTGTAAACAGAATCCAGATATCCATCTGGAATCAGGCGTACGATACAGACGGAATCAGGCGTACAATACAGACGGAATCAGGCGTACGATACAGACGGAATCAGGCGTACGACAGACGGAATCAGGCGTACGACACAGACGGAATCAGGCGTACGATACAGACGGAATCAGGCGTACGATACAGGCGGAATCAGGCGTACGACACAGGCGTACGATACAGACGGAATCAGGCGTACGATACACGCGGAATCAGGCGTACGACACAGACGGAATCAGGCGTACGATACAGACGGAATCAGGCGTACGATACAGACGGAATGAGGCGTACGATACAGACGGAATGAGGCGTACGACACAGACGGAATCAGGCGTACGATACAGACGGAATCAGGCGTACGATACAGACGGAATCAGGCGTACGATATTGGGAATATTAATTAATATCTATGAATTTATTAGATTTGAAAAGAGCAAGCTTATTATGCATATGAAGCAATATGACTGAATTGTTGAATTTCACTGTAAACAGAATCCAGATATCCATCTGGAATCAGGCGTACGATACAGACGGAATCAGGCGTACAATACAGACGGAATCAGGCGTACGATACAGACGGAATCAGGCGTACGACAGACGGAATCAGGCGTACGACACAGACGGAATCAGGCGTACGATACAGACGGAATCAGGCGTACGATACAGGCGGAATCAGGCGTACGACACATGCGTACGATACAGACGGAATCAGGGGTACGATACAGACGGAATCAGGCGTACGACACAGACGGAATCAGGCGTACGATACAGACGGAATCAGGCGTACGATACAGACGGAATCAGGCGTACGATACAGACGGAATGAGGCGTACAACACAGACGGAATCAGGCGTACGATACAGACGGAATGAGGCGTACGATACAGACGGAATGAGGCGTACGACACAGACGGAATCAGGCGTACGATACAGACGGAATCAGGCGTACGACACAGACGGAATCAGGCGTACGATACAGACGGAATCAGGCGTACGATACAGACGGAATCCGGCGTACGATACAGACGGAATCCGGCGCGTACAGCTGCCATAAACATCTATGAATTTATTAGATTTGAAAAGAGCAAGCTTATTATGCATATGAAGCAATATGACTGAATTGTTGAATTTCACTGTAAACAGAATCCAGATATCAATCTGGAATCAGGCGTACGATACAGACGGAATCAGGCGTACGATACAGACGGAATCAGGCGTACGATACAGACGGAATCAGGCGTACGATACAGACGGAATCAGGCGTACGACAGACGGAATCAGGCGTACGACACAGACGGAATCAGGCGTACGATACAGACGGAATCAGGCGTACGATACAGGCGGAATCAGGCGTACGACACAGGCGTACGATACAGACGGAATCAGGCGTACGATACAGACGGAATCAGGCGTACGACACAGACGGAATCAGGCGTACGATACAGACGGAATCAGGCGTACGATACAGACGGAATGAGGCGTACGATACAGACGGAATGAGGCGTACGACACAGACGGAATCAGGCGTACGATACAGACGGAATCAGGCGTACGATACAGACGGAATCAGGCGTACGACACAGACGGAATCAGGCGTACGATACAGACGGAATCAGGCGTACGATACAGACGGAATCAGGCGTACGATACAGACGGAATCCGGCGCGTACAGCTGCCATAAACATCCGCAACTTTTATATCAGCTTCTACAACAAGTCTTCTCGGTCCACACCAGCCCGGCACATCGGTTGGATTGATGCTGTTTTGGACCGATTCCAGTTCTATTACTCTTAAATAACATACTTTACGCCCAGAATCATGGACGTGTGTTATCTGGCTTGTATGTCTTCGGATTAGGTAAAATGGACGCTTTGCGTATATGAACATAGAGGGAGGCCTTTCCCAATCATGATATTATCAAACATGCGTATATCAGATGTCCGCTGAATGTCCAAGCAACGAAATTTATTAGTAAACAGGGCCTTGTTTCCCAGAGGATTTCGATTTGTTGCGATATCGGACAATGTATGTAGCGATATATTAAACGATCGTATCACCCATTTACCGTTTTCTATCACGGTAAATATATATAATTTTGATGACAGATTAATCGCGGACATGTCAGATGATTAATCACATTCAGGGTTCACGTGAATATCCGGGCTCCAGGTGTAAATATCGTACTTCTTTGCAATGAAAGTATGTTATAGAAGAGTAACGGCACGGGACTGTCAAAAACAGCATCAACCCAACGTATATCCCAAGATGTTGTGGACCGAGACGAGGCTCTTTTCCATAACTTTTTCTATGTGGAATTCACCACTGTGGGAATATCCGGTGTAGTTCCGGTAAATACGTTTTTGTCTGCCATTTTATGAAGAGAACCAAAACGAGACAGGCCCACAAACTGAATATTGATGTTTACTGATTGTAATACTTCCATTATAGAATAACTGCGCCGGTATCTAATGGACAGGCTAGCGAACTTGACTATGCTCTATAAGATAGCATACCTCTAGCGATTTGCCATTCGTTACCAATATACGAATACGATCTATTGGCCTTTCTGTTCGCATTCATCTTTCAAGAAGCTCCGGGCACAGGGGAGTCGATGTCGATGAACGCGATCGTACGAGAACGAAAGCCATTTAAATATATACAGCAAATTGAGCCCAGGGACCAGACTCCCTACTGACCGAGACATTGTATAACCACGCAGACCAAACTCCCATGTTTACAATTTGCACCTCTTGGGTTTGGAATTATCCGGCAGGTACCTCAAACTTTCCAACTATTGGAAATTTCCACCTGATTCCTCAAACGTTGAAAAATTTCAAATCCTATAGTAATTTTACACCAAAATTGGGACTAAATATAGAAAAATATGCTACTATTGGTATAAAAACAATAAATCCGCCACTATATGGTTGGAAGTTCAGACAATGAGAACAATTACAACATATATGTGGTGTGAAATTTCCAACAAATGTGTGAGGAATGACATTTCCTGATGTTGAACATTTTGACCATAGTTGGGGGAAGACACCCCAACCCCCACACCCCCGTATCTTTGGTAACCAGACCGTGCCATACACCACAGCCCAACAAACCAAACCAAATCCACAAAACTCTATACAACTTCATATGGGGGCCCGATGGGGTGGGGTGGGTCATCCGATTTGTCAAAATATATGCATGTACTATTAAATTATAACATAGGATTGTATCTATTTCCAAATAACGTGACCACGTTCTAATATCGCTCGTTTTGGAAGGTATATATACATGAGTGCGCAACTTGGCGGCAGGGGTGGGGTCTTTCACCTACCCAACTTGGGTAAAAATGTTGGAAAATTCATAATGCTATGAATTGCCAATACGGACTATAGTTTGTTGACCCGAAACAAGTTACTTGAACTAGCACGACACTGTTCTGATTAATTAGCCCAATCATCGCCATCTAAATTTTCGCGTTCTCTATTTGTGTAATCCTTGCAGCAAGAAAATATGAAGGTACATTTGTGCTTGATATTTTCTTGCTGCTAGATGTCAACATGCCATAAATGCTTGTTTTGAGAAAAAAAAATCTTACTAAAGAAATGTTTTCTTAAATAATAAAATGTTTTTCTTATTGTTTTCTTCACTAAGAAAATATTGTTTTTTTTAACTAAGAATTATTTTCTTGACTAAGGAAATTGTCAAAAATCATCAAGAACTATTTTCTTGCGTCACCCCCCAGAAAATATTCTTGTTTTTAGTTTATTTTTCTCAAAATAAGAATATCCTTTTTGGCAGTGATTATGACACAGATTCAGCAATCTGCAATGATGATGATCCTATCGAAACATTTTGGCATCTTTTCGACTCACTGGGAGTCAATTTAACAAAAATATGTATAAATTCTACTTTTGGCACAAAATAAAATCGGCTTTACAAAAAAGTGAGAATCTCATTTAACCTCTCCAGGATCTAGCTTGCACTTCAAAATTCATCTCATGAGAACGAGGAGCAATTTGTCTGCGATAAATTGGAGTCATGGCCATTATTATATTTAGCCTCTTCTGCAATATTCCTAACAGACACATACTCCCGTTTCTCGTGTCATCGGTACATTTATTATGTACAACCTTCATTATGTGGGAAAATGATATGGACAGGTTGTAAGCCATTATTTCGTTCACTATACCCTAATAAGCGGAAATGCTCTATAGTCCCTCATCCAGTCCTCAAATCTGACTTGTTAATGTCATTCCGGATTTTCACGGACCCTATCATGTGTGTCACCTGGTCAGACACACACTTATACTTATAATGGTTAACCTAAAAAATAACAACAGAAACTCAGCATTGCCAACACATTGGAAAATGATACCAAAAGTCCAAAAGAATCGTACCCTTTCAAAATTTGGTACATGCGAACCGTAGCGTTTGATTTGAGCGAACCGTATAGCGTACATGTGCTCTTAAAATACGCACTGATTTGTGATATATGTGCGCATTGAATTGTGATATACGAAGTTTTCCGATCGTGAATTAGGTATTTTTCTATATTCGTGATGACATTTCATGGCACTCACTGCGCACCACTCGCCCATCGATTGGTGATAAACTGCTTTTTTAAATAATTAACCGTGAAGCCTGTCTCAATAGACATTTTTAAAAGCAGTGATACCTAATATAATATAATGTAAACATAAATCCTATGAGGACAACTTTGACTTTGCATCTATGAACTCACAATGTTTGTGTCTATTGTTGACATCATTGGTCTTTTTTCGCATGTGAACCATAGCAAATTTCGTACCAGAACCGTTGCATTTATCGGATGCGAACAATTTCTCAGGCCGCAGTTCCCACCCAGTAGTCATGGCTGATCTATTGAATGTAGTCGAGTTCGTTGGTACGTATCGTATTCGTCATCATACATTGTATGTATTGCTGTAGCTCGCTGTTCAAAGTGAGCCTTTGATCCCTTCATAATTTTATCGTTTTGATATTTCTGGTCATTGACAAACAACTCATCTATTCAGTTTTTGGTTGTTTTATCTTCGGACAAAAGAATACGCAGAAACAGATTTTATTTGTATCAAAAAAGAAATTTACATATACAGATCATCTATACATCAGACCATCTACTGATCGCAATACATATCTTAATACCCTATAACCGGCTGATTACAACTGGTGTCTTTGATCTCGCCAGACTTTATATTTGTAAGGAGTGTCATTCATTTATGTGGATAATACAGTATTCCAGATTTTGAGCTTAGGTTTGTTCTTCCGTACATTTGTCGACACAAGTTTCAACACTGCTTCATTAACAGTGGTTGTCAGTTCTTCATTTTTACGTATTTTTCGTCATTTCTAGAACCAATCCTATCGGTGACTAATTCTTTATATTTACCGGCACCTTGTTCCATTTGATTTTCCTTGTGCACTTGTCGGGTGTACGTTCTTTATAATGTGTTTTCACTGCGGCCTGTGCCATAAAATTAAATAACGGATATTAGTCCACTATGGGCTTATTTCATAATGAAATAAGTCCAATATGAACCTATGTGGATATTTAGGTCCAATTTGAACCTATTTGCACGAGGATATGTTATTCTAGAAGCAATCGTATGGAGGCGACTAATTCTTTATATTCTTATTTACCATTTCCCATTTGATTTTCCTTGGTCACATTTCTCTATTCGCCTTGATGACACCAGGTGTAATCAAACGGTTATATGCAATTTCCGTCTGTATGCCGAACGGTAGATGATCTAATGTATATATAATCAGTATATGTAAATTTCTTTTTGAATTCAAAATCTTTTTTTGTTGCCGGCCTGTTTTCCTGAAAATAAGCTCACATTGAACTTATTTCAAAAACTCAAATAAGCCCGTATCTGTATTATTTTAATCTGAATTACGGTCTTTTTGAACCTAAATCGATTTACCAGATGTACGTTCTTTATAATGTGTGTTCACTGGCCCGTGTCATAAATCGAAATAATGGGTATAAGTCCACTATGAGCTTATTTCAAAATTAAATAAGTGCAATATGAACCTACGTGCAATATGAACCTATTTCCACGAGTATATGTTCCAGTTCAACCGCATGGAGGCATCAGTGACAAATTCTTTATATTCTTTACCTTGTCCCATTTGATTTTACTTGGGCACTATTCTCTATTCGCCTTGGTGACACCAGGTGTAATCAGCCGGTTATAGGGTATGAGATCTGTATGGCGATTGGTATGTGATCTGATGTATATATGATCAGTATATGTAACTTTCTTTTTGAATTAAAAATATATGTTGTCGTATATTATTTTGTCCGTAATGAAATAGTCAATCTCAGAGCATTCACGTCTAACAATGTTCGACTGCATACTAATCATGTGAAAAATAAAAAAAACAAACCATGTCTTTGATGAAGTGCCGAAACGTCCGAGTGCTTGTGGCCTCGATGGCCAAATCGGTTAGGGGTACAACTTCCAGCCGTTCCGCCCTCCAGCGCTGGCGATAGGGGTTCAAATCCACATGTTTCCACCGTGGACTTTGTAACTCGAAATCGATATCTGGCGGAGTTGCCAGTTTCCGCCCGATGACCGGTGGTTTGTCGCACATAATCGACGAAACCGTTGACACATTGTTAATAAAAGACAAGCCAATGACCGCGTGTCTTTTAGTTGTGTCGGCATTTGAACTTGACTTTGATGTTTTTACCGCAGAAGTGCAGTAGCATAACAAAATAATTCAAGTCAAACTAGTAATTTAACAAAATTTGTATCTAATTGCATCGTCGGCAAACACTCGTCTTTACATCCTTCATATGAGCGATGTCTATATTGTTTTAATATCGTCGGCTGAGTGCTGTATCTTCTATAGCACATTTCCTCTGTTGTGGAAGATTGAGTTTGAAAATTTGACCATAGGTTCTCATATACCAGTGCATTAGTTTAGTTGTACGTTGATTTAGTTTGGTTGTACGTTGATTTAGTTTAGTTGTACGTTGATTTAGTTTGGTTGTACGTTGATTTAGTTTGGTTGTACGTTGATTTAGTTTAGTTGTACGTTAATTTAGTTTGGTTGTACGTTGATTTAGTTTAGTTGTACGTTGATTTAGTTTAGTTGTACGTTGATTTAGTTTGGTTGTACGTTGATTTAGTTTAGTTGTACGTTGATTTAGTTTGGTTGTACGTTGATTTAGTTTAGTTGTACGTTGATTTAGTTTAGTTGTACGTTAATTTAGTTTAGTTGTACGTTGATTTAGTTTGGTTGTACGTGGATTTAGTTTAGTTGTACGTTGATTTAGTTTGGTTGTACGTTGATTTAGTTTAGTTGTACGTTGATTTAGTTTAGTTGTACGTTGATTTAGTTTAGTTGTACGTTGATTTAGTTTAGTTGTACGTTGATTTAGTTTGGTTGTACGTTGATTTAGTTTAGTTGTACGTTGATTTAGTTTAGTTGTACGTTGATTTAGTTTGGTTGTACGTTGATTTAGTTTAGTTGTACGTTGATTTAGTTTGGTTGGTGGTGTCGAATTAATACTAAATATGACTCTTGCATTAAATGCCAATATTATGCCTGCATTTTGTTTAAAGGTACTCAATCCGAACCGAACAGAGGGTCCCCATCTCAACAGATTCCAACAACAACAATCCGATCAGAGGGTCCTATATTACTATTTCTTTGGCTTTGGGGGTAAAAAATATTTGATTCGAGTCGAGGAACCCATCAAACAAAGCTCAGAGTTATTAGATATTGATTTTTGAAATTTGTTATTTACTCGAGATGAGTACTAATAATTGCCTTCAACTGCCGTAATCTGCTCGGGATGTGTACACCAAAATCTATTCAAACAGACAAGGATGGATAACTCTAAAATCAAGTGGTAATAATAACGCAATTTTGACTGAGTTTTGGGCCAGAAAGTATTCCCGATAATGAAAAATAATAGATTTCTAAAATCGATATATAACAAATCTGAGCTTTGATTGGTGACTTCCTCGACTCGAATCAAATATTTTTGACCCCCGAAGCCATTGAAATAGTAATTGAGAGGAGTTTTATCGGATTGAGTACCTTTAAACATGTTTGGAGACGGAACATTTTGTGAAGTGCACTTGTACGGCAGTGCTATATTGGCTTTTTCGTATTTCAGCCATATGTTAGTAACAATATTACAATAAAGGATGTATTAGTGGCTAAAATCCACCAACTTTGCCACTGACGTTTGATCGCAAAAAAAGAAGTTTTTGGGGATTCTACATCTGGGGGATTGAAACTCTAAAGCACGGAAACATGAAAACTTGTCATCACGTAATACCACAACGGTACATCATTGCCCAATGGTGGACATAGAACTCTCTAGCACCCAATGATGGACATAGAACTCTCTAGCACTCAATGGTGGACATAGAAATCTCTAGCACTTAATGGTGGACATAGAACTCTCTAGCACTCAATGGTGGACATAGAACTCTCTAGCACTCAATGGTGGACATATAACTCTCTAGCACTCAATGGTGGACATGGAACTCTCTAGCATTCAATGGTGGACATATAACTCTCTAGCACTCAATGGTAGACATAGAACTCTCTAGCACTCAATGGTGGACACAGAACTCTCTAGCACTCAATGGTGGACACAGAACTATCTAGCACTCAATGGTGGACATAGAACTCTCTAGCACTCAATGGTGGACATAGAACTATCTAGCACTCAATGGTGGTAATAGAACTCTCTAGCACTCAATGGTGGACATAGAACTCTCTAGCACTCAATGGTGGACATAGAACTCTCTAGCACTCAATGGTGGACATAGCACTCTCTAGCACTCAATGGTGGGCATAGAACTATCTAGCACTCAATGGTGGACATAGAACTCTCTAGCACTCAATGGTGGACATAGAACTCTCTAGCACTCAATGGTGGACATAGAACTCTCTAGCACTCAATGGTGGACATAGAACTCTCTAGCACTCCATGGTGGACATAGAACTCTATAGTACGCAATGGTGGACATAGAACGCTCTAGCACTCAATGGTGGACATAGAACTCTCTAGCACTCAATGGTGGACATAGAACTCTCTAGCACTCAATGGTGGACATAGAACTATCTAGCACTCAGTGGTGGACATAGAACTCTCTAGCACTCAATGGTGGACATAGAACTATATATCTAGCACTCAATGGTGGACATAGAACTCTCTAGCACTCAATGGTGGACATAGAACTCTCTAGCACTCAATGGTGGACATAGAACTCTCTAGCACTCAATGGTGGACATAGAACTCTCTAGCACTCAATGGTGGACATAGAACTCTCTAGCACTCAATGGTGGACATAGAACTCTCTAGCACTCAATGGTGGACATAGAACTCTCTAGCACTCAATGGTGGACATACAACTCTCTAGCACTCAATGGTGGACATATAACTATATAGCACTCAATATTTGACACTATTTGAATCTTTATCCCATTATTGTGAGCACGTGACACGCCATGGACATATTTTCTTGGTTGCAATCGACAGATCTCGGTGAGACGAATCGAACGCCACCAATATTTCATAGAACATTATAGCACTCAGCCGACGATATGTCAAACAACACGCACGGTATTTCTAAGACCATCATTAACCCTTTACCCAACAAACCGGCCAAAACCGGCCAAATAAAGCTTCAACAGCCTAAAATATCTTCGGTCTTAGAACCATACACATATGGACATCATTGGAACCGGCTCCTTGACCACATTGTGATAGTTACAGTTAGCCCTGTGCCAATGCATTCTCTTATATATGCGAGTCGACCATAGGTCGCCTCGCATATATAAGAGAATGCATTGGCCTAAAAAAAATCTGTTTTTAACACTTTTTACCATTTTTTCTTACATTCTTTAACCATTTTATAATTTTTAATGTGTTAAGCCAATGCATTCTCTTATATATGCGAGGCGACCTATGGTCGACTCGCATATATAAGAGAATGCATTGGCACAGGGCCCTTCTGTTGGGTAAAGGGTTAATGTAATAGAGCAACTGGAGATATAGACAATAGTTAACTGTCAACAGCGACGAAGTTTCACCTCGAGTGAGATGCGGAGGATTATTTTTCACGAGGCGCTAGCCGAGTGAAAAATAATCCTCGCATCTCACGAGAGGAGAAACTTCGTTCGTCGCTGATGGCAGTTAACTATTGTGTTTATTATATTTTCCACAACAGTTTGTCACGACACAACTCTAATAAAATGCATTGATGAGATGTTTCCGATTCTGAACATTGACCTAAATGTTTTCGTTAAAATTACGCGCAATGATAACATAACAACCAGAATAAGGTAAATAGATAACGTCATTCATTCATGGATTTTTTACTATTGCCGCGCGCGCAATAGTATTTTACCCCATATAAGGAAAGTGACGTCATTTCATTGGTGATTTCTCCTATTGCCACCAACTTCAAAGGAGATTGTTTCGGACGGATTTTTCAAACAAACAACAAACTTTATTGATTAAATTAGTAGCGTAGAATGTCATTGTGTTGATAAGCCTTCTGAGTTCTATGAGATGTCACTGCTCACTGTCTTTTGGAATCTGCACCCGAATATCCGCGGAACTTGAAGTTGAACTGCTTGAAGATTACGTAACTCGGAACGTGCTCGCGACTGGCGAGGTTGGGATAAATAGTCCGTCATCGCTGGGAGTAGGATAAACCTCTGGGAGTAGGATAACATCGTGGCTCTTTCGGGAGTGGGGATATATACGTATACGATTATTATTTTGGCAGAAAAAGTTACTGAAAATATAACAAAATAGAGTTTATGTCTGTACACACACATATATCAGCGATGGATGAACTGAAATTTGATATCTAGATTTGCTATCGATATCCCGTGATTCAAACTGTTATTGGCAAGACACCACAAATGTGCCAAATGTGTAATAGGCAGCTCCAGTGAGTGCGTTATAGTTGTTTCTATTTTTGTAACGATACAAATATAAAATATAAATTTGTCTGATAAACATTTCAAGACACAACGAGTCAATGACTCACCATTGTCGGAAATATGTCAAACACGTTATTCTGTTTCCTGCCAGGGCTCATAATGTCATGTTCCCTGCCTGGAGTTTATATTCAGCCGAGTCGCCGGGGACACAATGTACCGTGGCAGGAAACTTAATACTTATATTGTTCATATAACAATATTACACTCCAGAATGTTGTCTCGAAAAGCTATGTGCAATGTGCATCTTTAACGGCCTAATGCACACAACACTAATGGTAAATCATCTCTAAACATTATATTCAAAGTATATATTCGGTTTTTGGCAGTGTCACCTTGTTAACTGCGACAAGAAATGCTGCAAACATTGTTTGCGCACCTTGTTTTATATACATGTAGTAATATATAGAGGATATGAAATGAGTGTTTCTCTCATATGATATTTATGAAACGAGTCTAAGAATATTCAGTTTTCTCGAGCCTCCGGCGAGAGAAAACTGAAAATTCGTGACGAGTTTCATAAATATCATATGAGAGAAACACGAATTACATATTCTATTTATCATACGACACCTATAAATTGATTATGATGTCAAAAACGCACACAAATCACTAAATAGCTATATGACATCGGCAGCAAAAGGTTAATATGACGTCACTTCATTGCACCGGAAGCCCAATTACACCTGGTGAACTAGCAGAAATAATATGCACGCGAAGATATAGTGCGCTATTCTGTTCTCAGTTTGTGACATTATATCGTATGTTTATTAGATAAATACGAATTACATATTCTATTTATCGTATAACAATGTCCAAAACTATATATTTAAAGATTATAATTGCCAGAATTTCGGCATCGCGTTGATTCGTGTATTTGACGAGCACGAATTTGACCTGTATTTAGTCTCGACCCCCGGCTGCCATTCAGCCAATCAGAACACACTTTTTGTCAACAAACCAATCAAATTATCGGAAGGTGATATGAACTAGTAATTCATATGAAATTGATTTATGACATACTTTCCAACGTAAATAATGATTGAGTCATATGATAAATATATATATATATATAGTATAAAGTAATGTAAACTTTATACGATGAATACTTTGCTAAAAGAGTAATGCATTCACATGCAAGTGGATAGGGACGCTTTGGAAAGGTCCAGACAAGGGTATCGGTCCGGCCCGCATCACTAGTATTGAGGTAAGCCATGTGTATTCCCGGCCCGCATCACTAGTATTGAGGTAAGCCATGTGTATTCCCGGCCCGCATCACTAGTATTGAGGTAAACCATGTGTATTGCCGGCCCGCATCACTAGTATTGAGGTAAACCCTGTGTATTCCCGGCCCGCGTCACTTGTATTGAGGTAAACCATGTGTATTCCCGGCCCGCATCACTAGTATTGAGGTAAACCATGTGTATTCCCGGCCCGCATCACTAGTATTGAGGTAAACCATGTGTATTCCCGGCCCGCATCACTAGTATTGAGGTAAACCTGTGTATTCCCGGCCCGCATCACTGGTATTGAGGTAAACCATGTGTATTCCCGGCCCGCATCACTGGTATTGAGGTAAACCATGTGTATTCCCGGCCCGCATCACTGGTATTGGGGGTAAACCATGTGTATTCCCGGCCCGCATCACTGGTATTGAGGTAAGCCATGTGTATTCCCGGCCCGCATCACTAGTATTGGGGGTAAACCATGTGTATTCCCGGCCCGCATCACTAGTATTGAGGTAAACCATGTGTATTCCCGGCCCGCATCACTGGTATTGAGGTAAACCATGTGTATTCCCGGCCCGCATCACTGGTATTGAGGTAAGCCATGTGTATTCCCGGCCCGCATCACTAGTATTGAGGTAAGCCATGTGTATTCCCGGCCCGCATCACTAGTATTGAGGTAAACCATGTGTATTCCCGGTCCGCATCACTAGTATTGAGGTAAGCCATGTGTATTCCCGGCCCGCATCACTAGTATTGAGGTAAACCATGTGTATTCCCGGTCCGCATCACTAGTATTGATGTAAGCCATGTGTATTCCCGGCCCGCATCACTAGTATTGAGGTAAGCCATGTGTATTCCCGGCCCGCATCACTAGTATTGAGGTAAACCATGTGTATTCCCGGTCCGCATCACTAGTATTGAGGTAAGCCATGTGTATTCCCGGTCCGCGTCACTAGTATTGAGGTAAACCATGTGTATTCCCGGCCCGCATCACTAGTATTGAGGTAAACCATGTGTATTCCCGGCCCGCATCACTGGTATTGAGGTAAACCATGTGTATTCCCGGCCCGCATCACTAGTATTGGGGGTAAGCCATGTGTATTCCCGGTCCGCATCACTAGTATTGAGGTAAACCATGTGTATTCCCGGCCCGCATCACTAGTATTGAGGTAAGCCATGTGTATTCCCGGCCCGCATCACTGGTATTGAGGTAAACCATGTGTATTCCCGGCCCGCATCACTGGTATTGAGGTAAACCATGTGTATTCCCGGCCCGCATCACTAGTATTGAGGTAAGCCATGTGTATTCCCGGCCCGCATCACTAGTATTGAGGTAAGCCATGTGTATTCCCGGCCCGCATCACTGGTATTGAGGTAAACCATGTGTATTCCCGGCCCGCATCACTAGTATTGAGGTAAGCCATGTGTATTCCCGGCCCGCATCACTAGTATTGAGGTAAACCATGTGTATTCCCGGCCCGCATCACTTGTATTGAGGTAAACCATGTGTATTCCCGGCCCGCATCACTAGTATTGAGGTAAACCATGTGTATTCCCGGCCCGCATCACTAGTATTGGGGGTAAGCCATGTGTATTCCCGGTCCGCATCACTAGTATTGAGGTAAGCCATGTGTATTCCCGGCCCGCATCACTTGTATTGAGGTAAACCATGTGTATTCCCGGCCCGCATCACTAGTATTGAGGTAAACCATGTGTATTCCCGGCCCGCATCACTAGTATTGAGGTAAGCCATGTGTATTCCCGGCCCGCATCACTGGTATTGAGGTAAGCCATGTGTATTCCCGGTCCGCATCACTAGTATTGATGTAAGCCATGTGTATTCCCGGCCCGCATCACTAGTATTGATGTAAACCATGTGTATTCCCGGCCCGCATCACTAGTATTGATGTAAGCCATGTGTATTCCCGGCCCGCATCACTAGTATTGATGTAAACTATGTGTATTCCCGGCCCGCATCACTAGTATTGAGGTAAGCCATGTGTATTCCCGGCCCGCATCACTAGTATTGAGGTAAGCCATGTGTATTCCCGGTCTGCATCACTTGTATTGATGTAAGCCATGTGTATTCCCGGCCCGCATCACTAGTATTGAGGTAAGCCATGTGTATTCCCGGCCCGCATCACTAGTATTGAGGTAAGCCATGTGTATTCCCGGCCCGCATCACTAGTATTGAGGTAAGGCATGTGTATTCCCGGCCCGCATCACTGGTATTGAGGTAAGCCATGTGTATTCCCGGCCCGCATCACTAGTATTGAGGTAAGCCATGTGTATTCCCGGCCCGCATCACTAGTATTGAGGTAAGCCATGTGTATTCCCGGCCCGCATCACTAGTATTGAGGTAAGCCATGTGTATTCCCGGCCCGCATCACTGGTATTGAGGTAAGCCATGTGTATTCCCGGCCCGCATCACTAGTATTGAGGTAAGCCATGTGTATTCCCGGCCCGCATCACTAGTATTGAGGTAAGCCATGTGTATTCCCGGCCCGAATCACTAGTATTGAGGTAAGCCATGTGTATTCCCGGCCCGCATCACTAGTATTGAGGTAAGCCATGTGTATTCCCGGCCCGCATCACTAGTATTGAGGTAAGCCATGTGTATTCCCGGCCCGCATCACTGGTATTGAGGTAAGCCATGTGTATTCCCGGCCCGCATCACTAGTATTGAGGTAAGCCATGTGTATTCCCGGCCCGCATCACTGGTATTGAGGTAAGCCATGTGTATTCCCGGCCCGCATCACTAGTATTGAGGTAAGCCATGTGTATTCCCGGCCCGCATCACTAGTATTGAGGTAAGCCATGTGTATTCCCGGCCCGCATCACTGGTATTGAGGTAAGCCATGTGTATTCCCGGCCCGCATCACTAGTATTGAGGTAAGCCATGTGTATTCCCGGCCCGCATCACTAGTATTGAGGTAAGCCATGTGTATTCCCGGCCCGCATCACTGGTATTGAGGTAAGCCATGTGTATTCCCGGCCCGCATCACTAGTATTGAGGTAAGCCATGTGTATTCCCGGCCCGCATCACTAGTATTGAGGTAAGCCATGTGTATTCCCGGCCCGCATCACTGGTATTGAGGTAAGCCATGTGTATTCCCGGCCCGCATCACTAGTATTGAGGTAAGCCATGTGTATTCCCGGCCCGCATCACTAGTATTGAGGTAAGCCATGTGTATTCCCGGCCCGCATCACTAGTATTGAGGTAAGCCATGTGTATTCCCGGCCCGCATCACTAGTATTGAGGTAAGCCATGTGTATTCCCGGCCCGCATCACTAGTATTGAGGTAAGCCATGTGTATTCCCGGTCCGCATCACTAGTATTGAGGTAAGCCATGTGTATTCCCGGTCCGCATCACTCGTATTGAGGTAAGCCATGTGTATTCCCGGCCCGCATCACTAGTATTGAGGTAAGCCATGTGTATTCCCGGCCCGCGTCACTGGTATTGAGGTAAGCCATGTGTATTCCCGGCCCGCATCACTAGTATTGAGGTAAGCCATGTGTATTCCCGGCCCGCATCACTTGTATTGATGTAAGCCATGTGTATTCCCGGTCCGCATCACTAGTATTGAGGTAAACCATGTGTATTCCCGGCCCGCATCACTAGTATTGAGGTAAGCCATGTGTATTCCCGGCCCGCATCACTAGTATTGAGGTAAGCCATGTGTATTCCCGGCCCGCGTCACTAGTATTGATGTAAGCCATGTGTATTCCCGGTCCGCATCACTTGTATTGATGTAAGCCATGTGTATTCCCGGTCCGCATCACTAGTATTGAGGTAAACCATGTGTATTCCCGGCCCGCATCACTAGTATTGAGGTAAGCCATGTGTATTCCCGGCCCGCATCACTTGTATTGATGTAAGCCATGTGTATTCCCGGCCCGCATCACTAGTATTGAGGTAAGCCATGTGTATTCCCGGCCCGCATCACTTGTATTGAGGTAAGCCATGTGTATTCCCGGCCCGCATCACTTGTATTGAGGTAAGCCATGTGTATTCCCGGCCCGCATCACTAGTATTGAGGTAAGCCATGTGTATTCCCGGCCCGCATCACTTGTATTGAGGTAAGCCATGTGTATTCCCGGCCCGCATCACTAGTATTGAGGTAAGCCATGTGTATTCCCGGCCCGCATCACTTGTATTGATGTAAGCCATGTGTATTCCCGGTCCGCATCACTTGTATTGATGTAAGCCATGTGTATTCCCGGTCCGCATCACTAGTATTGAGGTAAACCATGTGTATTCCCGGCCCGCATCACTAGTATTGAGGTAAGCCATGTGTATTCCCGGCCCGCATCACTTGTATTGATGTAAGCCATGTGTATTCCCGGTCCGCATCACTAGTATTGAGGTAAGCCATGTGTATTCCCGGCCCGCGTCACTTGTATTGAGGTAAGCCATGTGTATTCCCGGCCCGCATCACTTGTATTGAGGTAAGCCATGTGTATTCCCGGCCCGCATCACTAGTATTGAGGTAAGCCATGTGTATTCCCGGCCCGCATCACTTGTATTGAGGTAAACCATGTGTATTCCCGGCCCGCATCACTAGTATTGATGTAAGCCATGTGTATTCCCGGCCCGCATCACTAGTATTGAGGTAAACCATGTGTATTCCCGGTCCGCATCACTTGTATTGGGGTAAACCATGTGTATTGCCGGTCCGCATCACTAGTATTGAGGTAAACCATGTGTATTCCCGGTCCGCATCACTTGTATTGGGGTAAACCATGTGTATTCCCGGTCCGCATCACTAGTATTGAGGTAAGCCATGTGTATTCCCGGCCCGCATCACTAATATTGAGGTAAGCCATGTGTATTCCCGGCCCACATCACTTGTATTGAGGTAAACCATGTGTATTCCCGGTCCGCATCACTAGTATTGATGTAAGCCATGTGTATTCCCGGCCCGCATCACTAATATTGAGGTAAGCCATGTGTATTCCCGGCCCACATCACTTGTATTGAGGTAAACCATGTGTATTCCCGGTCCGCATCACTAATATTGAGGTAAGCCATGTGTATTCCCGGCCCGCATCACTAATATTGAGGTAAGCCATGTGTATTCCCGGCCCACATCACTTGTATTGAGGTAAACCATGTGTATTCCCGGTCCGCATCACTAGTATTGATGTAAGCCATGTGTATTCCCGGCCCGCATCACTAATATTGAGGTAAGCCATGTGTATTCCCGGCCCACATCACTTGTATTGAGGTAAACCATGTGTATTCCCGGTCCGCATCACTAATATTGAGGTAAGCCATGTGTATTCCCGGCCCACATCACTTGTATTGAGGTAAACCATGTGTATTCCCGGTCCGCATCACTAGTATTGATGTAAGCCATGTGTATTCCCGGCCCGCATCACTAGTATTGATGTAAGCCATGTGTATTCCCGGCCCGCATCACTAGTATTGATGTAAGCCATGTGTATTCCCGGCCCGCATCACTAGTATTGATGTAAGCCATGTGTATTCCCGGCCCGCATCACTAGTATTGAGGTAAACCATGTGTATTCCCGGCCCGCATCACTAGTATTGAGGTAAACCATGTGTATTCCCGGCCCGCATCACTAGTATTGAGGTAAACCATGTGTATTCCCGGCCCGCATCACTAGTATTGAGGTAAACCATGTGTATTCCCGGCCCGCATCACTAGTATTGAGGTAAGCCATGTGTATTCCCGGCCCGCATCACTAGTATTGAGGTAAACCATGTGTATTCCCCGTCCGCATCACTAGTATTGAGGTAAACCATGTGTATTCCCGGTCCGCATCACTGGTATTGAGGTAAACCATGTGTATTCTCGGCCCGCATCACTGGTATTGGGGGTAAACCATGTGTATTCCCGGCCCGCATCACTGGTATTGAGGTAAGCCATGTGTATTCCCGGCCCGCATCACTAGTATTGAGGTAAGCCATGTGTATTCCCGGCCCGCATCACTAGTATTGAGGTAAACCATGTGTATTCCCGGCCCGCATCACTAGTTTTGAGGTAAGCCATGTGTATTCCCGGCCCGCATCACTAGTATTGAGGTAAGCCATGTGTATTCCCGGCCCGCATCACTAGTATTGAGGTAAACCATGTGTATTCCCGGCCCGCATCACTAGTATTGAGGTAAGCCATGTGTATTCCCGGCCCGCATCACTAGTATTGAGGTAAACCATGTGTATTCCCGGCCCGCATCACTAGTATTGAGGTAAACCATGTGTATTCCCGGCCCGCATCACTAGTATTGAGGTAAGCCATGTGTATTCCCGGCCCGCATCACTAGTATTGAGGTAAGCCATGTGTATTCCCGGCCCGCATCACTAGTATTGAGGTAAACCATGTGTATTCCCGGCCCACATCACTAGTATTGAGGTAAACCTGTGTATTCCCGGCCCGCATCACTGGTATTGAGGTAAACCATGTGTATTCCCGGCCCGCATCACTAGTATTGAGGTAAACCATGTGTATTCCCGGCCCGCATCACTAGTATTGAGGTAAACCATGTGTATTCCCGGCCCGCATCACTGGTATTGAGGTAAACCATGTGTATTCCCGGCCCGCATCACTGGTATTGAGGTAAACCATGTGTATTCCCGGCCCACTTCACTGGTATTGGGGTAAACCATGTGTATTCCCGGCCCGCATCACTGGTATTGAGGTAAGCCATGTGTATTCCCGGCCTGCATCACTAGTATTGAGGTAAGCCATGTGTATTCCCGGCCCGCATCACTAGTATTGAGGTAAGCCATGTGTATTCCCGGTCCGCATCACTGGTATTGAGGTAAGCCATGTGTATTCCCGGCCCGCATCACTAGTATTGAGGTAAGCCATGTGTATTCCCGGTCCGCATCACTAGTATTGAGGTAAACCATGTGTATTCCCGGCCCGCATCACTAGTATTGAGGTAAGCCATGTGTATTCCCGGCCCGCATCACAAGTATTGAGGTAAGCCATGTGTATTCTTGGCATTCGTGGTGGTGGGGTTAGCTGTGGGTATGTTAGTCCCTTGTGTAGTTCGGTGTTCATTGCAGTCGGACTGATACCCAGGGAGGTACGTCACCTTGTTTTATAACGAGTATACTTCGGCATGCAATTTGTTCATATCTTTATAGGGTTACAGTTGTTTTCAAGATGTGCACGCGTTAGTAGTTGCTTCACCTGTTTCAATAGGTCGATTATTTGTTGGGAAATTAGATTTGTGTTCTTTTAGTGTCAGTGTCTTTCGTGCTGCGTTCCTTAATTTTAATTTCAGTTTCAAGTTTCCTCGTCGAGTATTCCATAGTTCGTATTTGGGGCGTTCTTTTGTTCGTGGTCATGTGTGGAAACATATGTTGTATCTGTCGTATTGGAGGCACCGTTTGTAGATTTGTGTGGTACTTGGTTTAGAGGTCCATTGCCACATATAAAATACAAGTAGGACATATTTAACCATTGTTTTCCGAGATTTTGCAACCATAATGTAGGCTACAAATCTTTGGTCCATATGCCAGATTCGAAAACTATCTGTTACTGAAAAATATAACGAGCAAATAATTACCACTGTGATTTGCATTGTGAGTAATGTTTATAATGTTGGATAAAGCATTGTGAGTAATGTTTATAATGTTGGATGAAGCATTGTGAGTAATGTTTATAATGTTTATAATGTAATGTTTATAATGTTTATAATGTTGGATGAAGCAGCCTGAGAATAAACTCATATTTAACGTCTTTCAAAAACACAAATAAACCCATATCGGTATTATATGAATCTGAATTACACTCTATGTGTGTGAACATAAAACGCGGTTTTAAAAACAGTCCAACATGGGACTATTTAATACGAAATATGCCTATATTGGCATTATTAAAGACATATTATGTACTTGTTCGGGTGCGTGAAACTGATAAGTTAGTATTCAGTCACTATTCCAACTGAAGGAATGTAACATTCTACTAACATAAACGAAAATCTGAAGCAATTCGACCACACTATTCCATGTGAGCTACGTCACCTTGTTGTATTATGAGTATACTTCAGTATGCAATTTGTTCATATCTTTATAGGGGTTACAGTTGTTTTCAAGATGTGCACGCGTTAGTAGTTGCTTCACCTGTTTCAATAGGTTGGTTATTTGTTGGGAAAGTAGATCTGTGTTCTATTTTTCAGTGTCTTTCGTGCTGCGTTCCTTAAAGGTACTCAATCCGATTCGACGGTCCCCATATCATTAGATTCCAACAACAACAACATTTTTTGAAATGCCGCTTCAGTTATCAGAATCGATTAATTGCCCAAAAATAATGCTAACCACAGTCAACTATAGTATAAAATTGCCCAAAAACCTGTTATTTATCAACGTTTTAGTTGTCAAATATCTGACACAAAAAGCCAATGGATTTTAGAGTTATCGATCTTCATCCGCTATGTGGTCAGATAAGTTCTTCTCGTCGACAGTTTACTGGGCCACCAAAAATTAAAATAATAGATTTCAAACATCGATATCTGATCTCTCCTAGCTTTGATGGGTGGGTTCCTCGACTCGAATCAAATATTTTTTACCCCCGAAGCCAAGGAAATAGTAATTTGCGAGCGTTAATTCGGATTGAGTACCTTTAATTTTAATTTCCGTTTCAAGTGTCCTCGTCGAGTATTCCGTAGTTCGTATTTGGGGCGTTCTTTTGTCCATGATCATGTGTGGAAACATATGTCGTATCTGTCGTATTGGAGGTACCTTTTGTAGATTTGTGTGGTACTTGGTTTAGATGTTCATTGCCACATATTAAAATACAAGTAGGACATATTATCCCATTGTTTTCAGAGATTTGCAACCATAATGTAGGATACAAATCTGTGGTACATACGTCAGATACGAAAACTGTATCGATTACTAAAATACATACCTAGCAAATAATTTTCACTGTGATTTGCCTTGTGAGTAGTGTTTATGTTGGACGAAGCAGCCCGAGAATAAGCTCATATTGAACTTATTTCAAAAACACAAATAAACCCATATCGGTATTATATGAATCTGAATTACACTCTATGTGAACCTAAAACGCGGTTTTAAAAACAGTCGAACAAGGGGCTATTTAATACGAAACATGCATATATTGGCTTCATCGAAATGACTTACAAGATTTACGCTCTCTATATATGGGGGTTTCACCACAACTAAGTGAATATTTAGCCCCAGATGAACTTACACGAGGACACTGAAGCACTATGAGAATGCTAACAATGGATATCGACTGCGTTTCGCTACGAGTTTATGGCATCGAGGGTAATTTGGAGCTGCCAAGATGAGATATTTGCTAATGTGCTCACAGTTGAATCCATATTAGTAGGCTGGTGGGTATACATAGGTCATATAACTACAATAAGCTGAATATGTCCCTCTATGCACTTGGTCAGATGTTAATGGCATTATAAGCATTAGAAACCATAAAACACGAAGCTACATTACTATAGTTAGTAGTTGTATAGGCATTGGAACACATGGTGCTACATTACTCTAGTTATTAGTAGTATAAGCAGCGGTGACAACACCCACGAAATTAGCACTAGTGGAAGTTGCAACATGGCACGATGATTGACTAACACATGTGCTCACACTGTAATATACTGAATGCGGATCGGTAGAAAAAAGTGCATATTTTAGTCTTTTGTTTCCATTTGGAGAACTATGTTTTGTCGTGTTAAGGACCAAAACAACACAAAACAACATAAGTAGTATTCAACCACGCTTGCAATTATCTGATAATAATCTGCCATACTCCAGTTAATATATATTGAACAAACACCCATGTAGTTTACTCCTCATAATAAGTTGAATAGCAGCAGGGCTGTGTTGAGAACCCGCGATATATCTGATTCATCAGAATCTGAGATTAGCTGATCTGGCTACGCAGTGAGTCACAAATGTTCATGGAATGTCAAAAAACAATTAATGGAAAGAAAGTATAATTAAACAGCTAACTTACTCGTATTTAAATTCGCGCAGTACTCTGTTTCGCTCAGTTTTAATTTCGCGCACTTTGAATTCGCGCACCCAGCTGACAAAAATATTGTCGAAAAAATCTTGTATCTTATGACAGTTTCGGTCCTTAGTTATGTGTACATAAAAGATAATCTCGAATAACAATTACAGCGAATAGAGTACAAAGTCTGCGTCGTCATAATTTTGTTCGAAATATGGAAGATCATTCTGATATACATGGATAATACATATTTATGAAAATTATGTAATTGAATGCGAAAGAAGTAAAACCACAACCGTATGTATGGGCCGCTGACTTCAGAAATTAAATCAACTCACGATTGCGTGTATTTTAAATAACTCACAATGTCAGCCCAGCACACCCAGATTGTGAATACGGAGAGATGCTTTCAGCCAGGAATGTGTGTATTTCTTAGAAGCATTAAATCAACGTCAAAGATCTAAACATGATGTATCGTTTTACATGTACATATGAATAATGACGTTGAGATTCGTTGCCAGCATGTAAATATATTTTGTCTATTAGCTATCTAAAATAACCCTCTTAGTTGCCCTATTGTTTGGAATAAACTGGTACGAGTCGTACTATTTTTCGCTCATATTTAAATTCGCGCACCAATGGGTGCACGAAAAATAGTACTGCCCTCAATTTAAATACGAGTAAGGTATGTCCCGACATCAACCGGTATCTACATCCACCGGCGTTGAAGTTTGGATACATGAAAATTCCAGTGACCACATTTGTACTATCCACTGTTCGGTGTTTTAAATGTCAAAAGAATGAACAATTGTAAGAAAAAGAGAATTGTAAGAATAAGTACATCGCATGTGCACGGTGTTCTGCCTCTGACCATAAACACCCGAAAATACATCACATGTGCACAGTGTTCTGCCTCAGACCACTAAAATACATCACATGCGCACGGTGCTCTGTCTCAGACCATTAAAATACATCACGTGCGCACGGTGTTCTGCCACAGACCATTAAAATACATCACGTGCGCACGGTGTTCTGCCACAGACCATTAAAATACATCACGTGCGCACGGTGTTCTGCCACAGACCATTAAAATACATCACGTGCGCACGGTGTTCAGCCACAGACCATTAAAATACATCACATGTGCACGGTGTTCTGCCTCCGACCATTAAAATACATCACATGTGCACGGTGTTCTGCCTCCGACCATTAAAATACATCACATGTACACGGTGTTCTTCCCCAGACCATTAAAATACATCACATGTGCGTGTCGTTCTGTCTTAGACCATTAAAATCCATCACACGTGCACGGTATTCTGACTCAGACCATTAATATACATCACATGTGCACGATGTTCTTCCCCAGACTATTAAAATCCATCACATGTGCACGGTGTTCTTCCCCAGACCATTAAAATACATCACATGTGCACGGTGTTCTGCCTCAGACCACTAAAATACATCACATGTACACGGTGTTCTGCCTCATACCATTAAAATACATCACATGTGCACGGTGTTCTGCCTCCGACCATTAAAATACATCACATGTGCACGGTGTTCTGCCTCCGACCATTAAAATACATCACATGTGCACGGTGTTCTGCCTCATACCATTAAAATACATCACATGTGCACGGTGTTCTGCCTCATACCATTAAAATACATCACATGTGCACGATGTTCTGCCTCATACCATTAAAATACATCACATGTGCACGGTGTTCTGCCTCATACCATTAAAATACATCACATGTGCACGGTGTTCTTCCCCAGACCATTAAAATACATCACATGTGCACGGTATTCTGCCTCAGACCACTAAAATACATCACATGTGCACGGTGTTCTGCCTCATACCATTAAAATACATCACATGTGCACGGTGTTCTTCCCCAAACCATTAAAATCCATCACATGTGCACGGTGTTCTTCCCCAGACCATTAAAATACATCACATGTGCACGGTATTCTGCCTCAGACCACTAAAATACATCACATGTGCACGGTGTTCTGCCTCATACCATTAAAATACATCACATGCGCACGGTGTTCTGCCTCCGACCATTAAAATACATCACATGTGCACGGTGTTCTGTCTCCGACCATTAAAATACATCACATGTGCACGGTGTTCTGCCTCAGACTATTAAAATACATCACATGTGCACGGTGTTCTGCCTCAGACCATTAAAATACATCACATGCGCACGGTGTTCTGCCTCAGACCATTAAAATACATCACATGTGCACGGTGTTCTGCCTCAGACCATTAAAATACATCACATGCGCACGGTGTTCTGCCTCAGACCATTAAAATACATCACATGCGCACGGTGTTCTGCCTCAGACCATTAAAATACATCACATGCGCACGGTGTTCTGCCTCAGACCATTAAAATACATCACATGCGCACGGTGTTCTGCCTCATACCATTAAAACACATCACATGTGCATGTTGTTCTGCCTCCGACCTTTAAAATACATCACATGTGCACGGCGTTCTGCCTCAGACCATTAAAATACATCACATGTGCACGGTGTTCTGCCTCAGACCATTAAAATACATCACATGCGCACGGTGTTCTGCCTCAGACCATTAAAATACATCACATGCGCACGGTGTTCTGCCTCAGACCGTTAAAATACATCACATGCGCACGGTGTTCTGCCTCCGACCATTAAAATACATCACATGTGCACGGTGTTATGCCTCAGACCATTAAAATACATCACATGTGCACGGTGTTCTGCCTCTGACCATAAACACCCGAAAATACATGACATGTGCACGGTGTTCTGCCTCAGACCATTAAAATACATCACATGCGCACGGTGTTCTGCCTCAGACCATTAAAATACATCACATGTGCACGGTGTTATGCCTCCGACCATTAAAATACATCACATGTGCACGGTGTTCTGTCTCAGACCATTAAAATACATCACATGCGCACGGTGTTCTGCCTCAGACCATTAAAATACATCACATGCGCACGGTGTTATGCCTCAGACCATTAAAATACATCACATGTGCATGTTGTTCTGTCTTAGACCATTAAAATCCATCACACGTGCACGGTGTTATGCCTCAGACCATTAAAATACATCACATGTGCACGGTGTTCTGCCTCATACCATTAAAATACATAACATGTGCACGGTGTTCTGCCTCAGACCATTAAAATACATCACATGCGCACGGTGTTCTGCCTCAGACCATTAAAATACATCACATGTGCACGGTGTTCTGCCTCAGACCATTAAAATACATCACATGCGCACGGTGTTCTGCCTCAGACCATTAAAATACATCACATGTGCACGGTGTTCTGCCTCCGACCATTAAAATACATCACATGTGCACGGTGTTATGCCTCAGACCATTAAAATACATCACATGTGCACGGTGTTCTGCCTCTGACCATAAACACCCGAAAATACATGACATGTGCACGGTGTTCTGCCTCAGACCATTAAAATACATCACATGCGCACGGTGTTCTGCCTCAGACCATTAAAATACATCACATGTGCACGGTGTTAAGCCTCCGACCATTAAAATACATCACATGTGCACGGTGTTCTGCCTCAGACCATTAAAATACATCACATGCGCATGGTGTTCTGCCTCAGACCATTAAAATACATCACATGTGCACGGTGTTATGCCTCCGACCATTAAAATACATCACATGTGCACGGTGTTCTGCCTCAGACCATTAAAATACATCACATGCGCACGGTGTTCTGCCTCAGACCATTAAAATACATCACATGCGCACGGTGTTATGCCTCAGACCATTAAAATACATCACATGTGCATGTTGTTCTGTCTTAGACCATTAAAATCCATCACACGTGCACGGTGTTATGCCTCAGACCATTAAAATACATCACATGTGCACGGTGTTCTGCCTCCGACCATTAAAATCCATCACATGTACACGGTGTTATTCCCCAGACCATTAAAATACATCACATGTGCATGTTGTTCTGTCTTAGACCATTAAAATCCATCACACGTGCACGGTATTCTGACTCAGACCATTAAAATACATCACATGTGCACGATGATCTTCCTCAGACTATTAAAATCCATCACATGTGCACGGTGTTCGGCCTCAGACCATGCACACACGAATTGCTAACAGCAACATGTTCAAACTGCCTCGCAACACACTCAGCAATGGCTCGTTCATGCCAATTTGGGACTATGCATTTAGAGTACCGAAAATGAAAGCCGAGAAACAACTCATACCCCTAACGCTCAGAAATTGCTGGACCTCGATCATCAGCTGAACGTCGCATATTTTCTGCGTTTGTGTCCGCAAGGAAATTCGTTGATGTTAGCATTCAGACGGAGAGTCAAACCAGCATCATAAGAGTATCACTAACAAATGTGGACGAGAGAAATACTGCTTCTGTTCCAGAACATATACCACAGGCCATGGACACATCAACTGAAGTTAAGACAGTTTATCCAAAACAATTTACTCGAGTTGAGTCGGTTATTACAGAACATTCTACTCATGTTGCCCCAAAACAAAAATCTCACAAACGTTATAACTCAGACAGATGTTGATATTTGAAAAATTTATCACGATGTTTGAAAAGAAACGATTAACATTGAAAGACACCAGTCAGTATTTGTACATGTATTTCAAATATGAGGGTTTTTGACTACCTGAATGTGTTCGGCTGAAACGACGCACTGTCTAAACAGGTCACCGCTTCAGATATGTACCAGTCTTTGGAGCGAAAATAATTTAAGAGTAGTCCGAAGCGTTCCTGGTCTAGTTGCTGAACATTGATTTGTCATATGGCGACTCAATCGAAAAGTAATGTACACGCGATGATTCGCCTAGCGTCAATGATGCCGAGGTATATCTTCAGTTGGTTCTTAGCTGAACGACACTATCAAGAGACATTCTGTGTTTGTTGTTATGTGCATTCCAGATCAATTGAAATCTGTCAAGCCAACCATAACAGGTCCAGCGAACAAATCGCTGCCCTTTGAATGTTCATAGAAAGTTCAAGCTGATACTCTTCAGTTAACATCGCTTGCACAAACGCCAGTGTTGGTGTGGTAGAGCACAGGGGTGGGTCTTAAGAGAACCATGTCGCTATCACAAACATTTGTAGGGCTCTGAGTCTAAACATCTGGCAGGATCTATAGTAAACTGAGCCTACCTTTAAAAGTCTTCATCATGCATTTATTCGATACTTATGCAAACGTAACAGTGAACACAATCCGACATCACATCACAAGACACATGTATGACATCACACACATCTATATGGACAGCTTGACTTCCAAGTTCCAACAACATCAAACATCAGACATCAATCCAGAGATCCAACGAAATAACCAACAGGACCCTGGCGAACAAATACATAGTGTAGTTGCTGCCTAGTTACATATCCAGAATGGATATGAATAAATATGTGAAATGTGATTGTGTCAAAAACCAACTTCCCTATTGTCGATATAAACAACTATTTTGACACAATCCTAACTGTGACGAACAGTTAGAAATAAAACCTATATTGCTAGTATAAAGGGGATATTATGAACGCAGAGTGCGATTTCCTACATCCCTACATTATGGGGCAAATGTATTTATGCAAATGTGACCAACACTAAAGTTTCAAAACCGAAGACAATATTATTAAAATACAAGATATAATAACGGGTGAAAACATATAACAAATATTACATACCATCCTTTGGAAATCATAGGTCAGATGTCATAACGTAGTATTACTTCTTAAACTTATTACATTCTTCGAGCATGAAGAAATTAGGATAACACTGAGAGTGTTATACGATGTAGCGATGTTTACACCTTGGTGACGAAATACGGAATGAGAAAGCGCGGTAAATAAGCTTACCTGTGATTGGCTAAAACACCTTAGTGTCCGACAGTTAGATATCAGATTGGGCGGTAAATAAAAGGTAGAGAATAGAGTGGATGAGATATTGGGCGAAAGTAGAAATACGAAATAGCAAGATACAGAACAGGACTGGGGACGGGAAATGTATAGAACGGAATAGCGCGGAATGGAATGAACCAAGTACGCGGAATGAAATGATTACAATGCGGCTATAAAATGTATATTAGTTAGTTAGGTATAATAACTTAGTTAGTATACATGTGTAGCATGTAATAAAGGCATATTCTGATTTGGTATATAAAATAGCACGGTCACATTGGTTGAGCCTGTTCTCCCGAAAACATGCACATTATTTGCTTATAATATAATTGTTTAGGTCGATAATCTGCTTAGAATTAGAATAAAATAATCCAATATGAACCTATTTGCACATAAGTCGATTATGTGAGTATTTGCGCGAGGATATGTTGGTCAAAAGATCTTAAACAGCACAAGGCTGTGTTGAGAACTCGCGGCATAAAGCTGCTGAATCGGAGATATTAACTGAGTTGGCTCCACGGGTGGTGACATATATGTACATACGCACTTACAAAGTAATTTCCCCTAATACATTGTTCCACATCTCACACGAAACGATTGTTATGAAATTCGCATATATAATCTTTATGATCACTTTGACTAATTATGTTAATGGTAAACATGAGTGGAGTTATGCTGGAATGAGTTAAATTTAATGGGGAACATTCAAATTGAAAACTCAAAGTTGACATTGACCCTATATGAATTACGTATCTGCTATTTGCGTGTCCATAAGTATTGTAAACATGTGGACATGTATTTGCATGGGTTTGGCAGGGTGAGCTATTCGACAAACTGGAAAGACATTTCCAGTTATCATGTAAATTTTGTTTGACAACATGGATAGGGTAAGTGCATGTGCTAACCAGGGGTCACCGATGTTCATGTTCACGTGTGTTCACAGTCACACACATACCATGCTCTTGGTAATGCTCCCATGCACTCAACCAAGCCTGAGTTTAGTGTGCCTATTATTTGCAGAATGAGGTCCCCAGAAGGTGAATTTAGTAACGCTATCCCGCATAGCGGGCTATCATCACCAAATGCACCTTCTGGGGACCTCATTCTGCTTAGGCCTCATCTGCTATGGGACTCAGATTGAAGTTCTCAAATGGTGAATATTGTGATGTACACCCCTTGGGAACCTCGATTATACGATGTGTTGTCTGCCAATTCGGGGATATAGAGAAACTAAACTAAAAAGAAATAGAATCTATGTGAAGAAGTTTGTATAGAAATTTTATAATAAAGAAAAATTCCAGAGAAGATGATGCCTAAGCAGAATGAGGTCCACAGAGGGTGAATTTAGTGATGCTAGCCCGCTATGCGGGATAGCGTCACTAAATTCACCCTCCGGGGGACCTCATTCTGCAAATGACAGGCACACTAAACTCAGACTTGCACCTAACCCAGTGATTGGTACGATACGTGTTATTGTGCTCAAACGGTCTTATTGTGATTGTTTGCCAAATGCGATGTTTTTTCTTTAATTGATACTCACTCAAATGCAAAACGGCCCTCGTGCCCATTTTTGTTTGTTTGTTCAAACATATTTTATTGTAATATAATATTACAAGAGGGATCGGGGCACAAGTTTTAACAACTCGTGCCCATTATTCGCAGGCTAGATTAGTTTTCAGATAAAGAATACCTGCGGAAACTTTCGTGACAAAGGCACCTATACATTGAGAAAACAAATCTGAAATATTAGAGGAATATTAGAAGTTTTTGATGTTGTGTCATTTCCTTTGTTGTGTTTTAAATGCAGAAAATATGGCCACGAAACTAGAGGTGCATAGTGATATACTCAATGACCACGAAACTAGAGGTGCATAGTGATATACTCCATGACCACGAAACTAGAGGTGCATAGTGATATACTCCATGACCACGAAACTAGAGGTGCATAGTGATATACTCCATGACCACGAAACTAGAGGTGCATAGTGATATACTCCATGACCACGAAACTAGAGGTGCATAGTGATATACTCCATGACCACGAAACTAGAGGTGCATAGTGATATACTCATTGACCACGAAACTAGAGGTGCATAGTGATATACTCCATGACCACGAAACTAGAGGTGCATAGTGATATACTCCAGAATAATTGCTCAGTACCAAAAACGTGCTCCAACTGGTTCGATGCACACTGAGCGATGATTCCACACGTTCCATTTGGGACTATGAAGTTAAAATACTAAACATAAGGCTTGGAAACAACTTTCAAATATCGACACTTAAAACTAGCTGGACCTCGAACTCGGCAATGCGACATTTTCTCCAGTTTTGTCCACAAGGAAGCGTTTTGATGCCAGCACTCGAGACGTTGAGTCAGAGCAATGCAGTCATTGATTGCATCAATAGGAACGCAAGGGACAGGATGCGATCTTGTTCCAGTTCCAGAACCTCCATCACAGGAAATGGAAGAGTATAACGTGTTTCTTAAGTCGAACTAGCTACTCCAAAACAATCGTAAAACTGACGGAAACAGGTTATAATATGAGCCTGATACCTTCCATACAATGGAAGAATAAAAACTCAAGTTTGAAAAACACAAAACAGTTTCTGTGTGTTTAAGCTTGCAATTTGGTGAGACAAAAATTCCTCGTCATCCACCAAATGTCTTCTTGTTGCCTTTTATAAAGGCTTACCCCAAATTGATCAAGTATGATAAACGTCTTACCAATGTCAACTCAGACACTGAAAACTACTTTGGCTATTTAAAACCCAAAACAAAAATCGAAATTGACAACAACTTATCCCCACATTCTTTACAGGTGTGGGTGTTCATTGCTTATAAATTTCCAATCGAAATATGCTAGCTGTCTTAATTATTGATTTTCGCAATCGAAACGCATTAGGAAAGTACGATTAATTATCTCGACGATACAGAGACACTACTGCTAAACCATTGGTCTGGCTAGACCAGGTGTAATCCAGAGATGACGAATGCATCACTTAGACCTACGGCCTCGGGTTTAAACCACGGATTTAGCTGTCAAACGGCGGTTTAAACATTGATGTTTACGTAGACCATGTTTAATCCTGAAATGACGAATCCGGCCACTTTATCCAGTGATCACAGTCCGTCAGCAGTTTATGTCTTGTATCAACATATCATAGTCCTCGTGCAAATAGGTTCATATTCGACCCAAATATGCACATAGATTCATATTGGACATATTTGATTATGAGCGTATATTGAGTATAAATAATGCGAATATGAGCACATTTCGCTCATTAATATACGCACATTGTGTGCCTATTGTCACGAGAACATGCTGCTTGTATTATCAACCTATTTGATTCCCCGGAAAATGAAAGAGGTATCTAATTTTAGGTCTGAGTATAATGTGCCGCGTTTAATCAAGTAGATTCGTAGAATTTATAAGAAATACATTCTATAAGCTTTCCCCAGTTTCCTGAGTGCATCCAGAAATAGTGTGTCGTATTCCGCGAAGGTAAAGTTCTTTAAGCTTTCCCCAGTTTCCTGTGTGCATCCATATATAGTGTGTCGTATTCCGGGAAGGTAAAGCTCTTTAAGCTTTCCCCAGTTTCCTGTGTGCATCCAGATGCAGGGTGTCGTATTCCGGGAAGGTAAAGGAGATTGCTCGAGGATAGCATGAGTGTTGTATCATCACGGAACTGGTAATCGGAAGTTATTCCTCACCAACGCTATCGGCTAATGGCTAGTCATATCGGGAGTCATTGATTATCGACGCCGACGCTGTTAGAGAGAGAGAGGCTGCAATTAATTTCCTTGCTCTGAAATACTTCGAACAGATATTTCACCTGAGTCGCGGAAGCACGTTCGTGCCATGCAACAGACGCGTTTATCAGCGGTAATGGTCATTCTGTGCAGACACCGGGAAATATACTGATATCGGCGTCGAGTGAAGATGTCAGTCAGGTTAATAACCGCGTATCATCCATTTGTTCTTCAGGGATATTAGTTATGCCTGTATTCGGTGTAGATATATTATTGCTACGACGCTTTCGATCCAAGGAAGAGTTGCCAATCGGACGTCAAAAGTAACGTATGTCAGCGAAATTAGTTTTTTTTTAAACACTCACGTCCACGGTTGTACGATCGAATACATGCGGATAAAAACTAGATGTAATGTATGTTTCACACTCTTTTTAACACTATACAACTTGACGCTTTGGTCTTGCTATTTTGTGTGTGAGTCGGAAAGTTCAGTGCTCATTTTACGACCACCGATTGGATATACGCTCAGACATTTTGTTGCATACCTGTAGCTTTGCGTATATACACCACCAGCATGTTAATGTGGGCGTAATATGTTCTCAGACTGAGATTGCCTGTCGTCGTCGTCTGTGTTGAGAGAAGATAGTTTTAACGACTGAGATTACCTGTCTTCGTAACGACTGAGATTGCTTGTAATCGTCTGTGTTCAGTGAAGATAACGACCACTAATAAACAATATTAATCACATAACTTAATACAATATTGGGCCGAGTATATGTGTACACTTGCGATAATCGCTCTTGTCGTTCGTGGTGTTCTGGTGCCGAATTGACGGATGAAAAATACGATGCCTGAGGATTTCCCTACACAATATATCGCTATTCGCAATTTGAATTCCTACTTCGGGACAGTTCATGAATTTATCTATATTAATTGTTAAATCATAACGGTGCTCTCGTCATACACCAACAAAACTACGGCATTTTCGTGGACGAAGATTCAGAATGAACGACAGTACATTAACTCTCGGAAACGACACGGAATACTATCCCTTAATAAAGCAGCCTGTGTATATGATTATCATATATTCTCTGGCCTATGCTATTGTGTTTCTCTGTGCTACGATAGGGAACGTGTTAGTCATCACTGTCATCTACAGAAACCAAAACATGCATACAGTGACGAACTACTTCATAATCAACCTGGCTGTAGCAGATATTCTCGTGGGGATATTCTGTCCACCCATCACTCTTCTGGCCAATATATACAACGGTGAGTTATATTTACATCTTCAATCCACAGGTGGCCGGCACAAAAATTTACCACACCCCGACAGTAATACTTAACCTTTACTGGGTGGGGTCAAATTGTGTGATGGGGACCTGTGCTTCAATCCTGAAACTGAATCTTAAAGGCCCACTTAATTTTCGAACCCCCAGATGACATTATATAAAATATATGCCATATTATATACCATTTGAAAGAGGAAGCTCCAAAACATTGTATTATCATTGTAATAAGCTGTGGACATGTTGTTTTTGTTGAGTTGCCAACGCGTTTTGTCATCAAGATTGAAGTAAAAATCAGTAATATTTCAATGCAGGGGGAATAACACTATATATTAAAGATAGTGTTCTTCCCCTTCCATTGAAAAAGTCTTAATTCTGTTGCATTCTGGGTGCCAAGGGAGGAGGAGAAGAGTCATTCTATGATTTCAGCAGTTTTCTATTTCTATGTGGGCATCTTCTGAGACACAGATGTGTCAAATAGTGATTAATTCTAGTATTTTAATCATATTTGGTGGCATAGATTGTTATTAAAACCGTATATCGTCACTATAAAAAATAATAATCGGCATTTAAGGCTTAAGCGGTGTAGGAAAATGGGTAGAACAGTGGCATGCGTGAAATACTTTTATATGAAGTTCGAATGCCTGAAAAATATTTGTTGAAGAGAAAGAAATTGTCGCCTCAAATAGACAACTAAGACCCGTGTTCTCTATCCAGAATATAACACTCAAGTTCGTTCACTGTTAAAGTCTTCCTGCAGCTGAATTAGCTCATTGCATGGTCAACATTTCAAACTGATAGTAGAAATAACAGTAACCTTAATTACTTTACTCTTGACAGTTGACGAATCGTGTGCCATACGTAACGCCAGTGTGCAAATGATCGTGCAACTATCGACGTGTCCGAATGTGCAGAGCCCATTCGTAAAAATAACATGGAAGCTAGAACAAAGTGACTGGGTTTTAAGTTCCTGAGGTATATGCGTCCTTATTCTTACCGCATTATTTTCGATGTTCTGGTGTGGTCATCGTTGTGCATTTGTGTTACAAAAGGATTATGTTCGTATTAAACGCGAATGTTGACTAATATAGGATGGAATTCAAGTAGGTTGGGGCATTTGTACAACATTATCCTCGTAAAAATAGGTTCACATTGGAACTAAATATTCACATAGGTTTTTATTGGACTTATTGATTATGAAATAAGCCCATATGTTTTTATAGCTGTTATTCCGTGTTTTGGCGCGAGCCGCAATGAAAACACATTATAAAGAGCGTACATCTGATAAGTCGATTAAGGTTCATATATCGTAAATAATCTATAGATATGTAAATGAGTAGGATCTGTCTGTCTGGCCGTCTGTCTGTCCGTCTGTCCTTTCGGATTTTTCTCCCAGACCTATAGACCGATTTCAACCAAATTTGGTGTGGTGACTCGGGGTAGTACCCTGGCGGAGATTATAACGGCGTTAGTGTTTTTTTCTCCAAATTTTGAATTAAAAAAATCTGACTAAAGCCACATGGCGGTTTGCGCTCCAAAATACAAATAATATTATTAGCTTTTGAATTTTCCCCGGTATCGAAATAGGTCGATAAATATCTTAACTACCTTTCTACGAGCATTCTGTAACACAAAACAAACAAAAAAAACAGCCATTTGCACGACATGGAACAGAAAAGATAGTTCCCTGTTATTCCATTCCTGATATGGTAGCAATAAAGAGCGTTTGTCTGACTTCGGGCGAAAAATTGAAAACAGTTGGAAAATGGCTGTGACTTCGGAAAGTGTTTTTCAAAGCATATGCAGCCGGTCTCTCCAAATTACGTATATATAGACAAAATTTGGAGGTTCGAATGAGCCATGTCCGTTTAAAAAAATTGTTTGTGAAATCGAACAAGGCACATAACGCACAAAGCGGCCTCTTAAACCTTAAACAGGAAACTAAGCCATATCATTCGACGGTTCAGCAAAACGGGGTGTATAGGGGGGGGGGGGGGGGTTAGGCATCAGATGACGAAACCGTCTTTTCTGGTGCGCAGTTTACAATTGTTGCACAATCAGTTCAATGAATGTAAATACTCTCGATTGACGTCTAAAAGGCGACAGTGGCGGTTTGGTGTTATCGTGTCATAGTCAGTTCTCACACGATAGTTGTTTCTGAGTATGCACCGAATCGTGTTAAAGGCACGGGAGGCCTTAGTTGTCGAAAACATAACAATGGTCAAACATATGACAATAACATACTGTTTATGCGATATTTCTTATTTGTATACGGACAAAGTCTGTCTACATTTTAATATTCTTTCTGTTTGTGGCGGTTTTTGACCAGTGGAAATATTTTCACAGCATACCCACCGCCAAGGCCTCCCGCACCTTTAATAGAGGGTGTGTCAATAGTATTATATCGTCCTGCTTGTGGTCCGCTTGGTAACTGGGTAGTTTTTTTTATATGCACCAGGTCTCGTTGATCGCCTTTATTCTGCTAATGTACACCACAGTCCAATATGACGGCCAAGATGGCTGCCGAAATGTGAGACAGTTCACCACCTATCTTTTGTCTCTGTGGGAAAACATGGGTAAACCCTAAATCTAGTTGGATAAGAAGTTATCCAACAGTCAATTAACCGTTGTATGCACACAGCACCTATCTACGTTGTGTGAAAAGTTGCATGACAATTTTGTTGGATACACTTTTACACAACGTTGCATATATATTTACTACCAACGGTTGTATGTTAAATATACAACGTGTTGGATGAAATTTCACACAACACTCAATCAACGTTAATTGCCCACAGCACCTATCTACGTTTATTGAACTGTTGGGTGTTGGGTAGAGTCGGATGACATTTGTTGATTGGAAAGTTTACCCAACGTTGATTGGAAAGTAAAATGGGGCAACACGTCGTGGATAGCTTTGCCGGTACAGTATACATTTGCTATAATTATTCTTGGTACGATACACTGATTGTGTAGGCTTTATGTGTTGAGTGTATGAGTGTACTACTTTAGTCAAATTAGTGCCGTCAGCAGTTGTGTAAATTTGTAAACTTCAAAATTTGGCAAATATAAATGAATATACACTCAATACATAAAGCCTACATAATCAGTGTATCGTACAAAGAATAATTATAACAAAGGTATACTATACCGGCAAAGCTATCCACGACGTCTTGTCCCATTTTCCAGTCGCTCAGGAGTTTTCTCACACAGTCGTCCATCTTGTTTTGAAATATTTGGAGCCAAAAACTCGCATGCTCGCCCGCACCGGAAACGCGCTGCTATTGGATGACCCGGTCACGTGGCGGTTTTATCCAATGTGGTATGAAAGTAATACCACAGAAGACAGTTCACGCAATCAGTTGTGTACATTGTACTAAACTGTTGGATAATAAGTACACAACAAATTCGCACACAACGAGTTGTATACAACGTTCATCCAACTAGATTTAGGGTGTATTTTGGCATGCTTTTATACATTTGTCGTATAGAAGAGTCATTTACGCATACAATGGGACCATAATATACATTCCTGGCTGGATATTTTTGTCCGATATCACGTTTTTTCCAATTGCCGGTATAATCCGATTAAAGTCAAATCGACGCTAATAACGCAATGTCTGTTTGGAAACAGTGGGTGTTATTATTATAACGCCACCTATATCTGTATAGGAGATACTCGGGCTAGGATTATTCTTATATCTGACTTGCGGTATATTCACCCAAACCCATACCATCTTTAGTATAACGGCAACCAAAGAGACATGATGCATGTAAAACAAAATGGCCGCCATGGATGCCCATGATGGACGCCATCTTGTTTGGAGACTCTACGGCCACTTTTTGTTCTTAACAACCGAAAAAAATATTAGAGGAAACATTAAGGAAGATAATTAGGGGTGTGAAGTTGAGCCCTGTGGGACTAAGGCACAAACACATTGATATACATTTTCATTGCGGATTTCCTCCAAACTTATATATGGTGGCACGGACTAAGTATGATTGTTCATTGCTTGCAATTCGCTTGCTTCAGTGAGGGTGAATTTTTTTTTCATTTCGTATCTAAATGGCCATGTATCAGATCAAGCTTGAAAATCGCTACCGATTTTCGCCAATGTCGGGGTTCGAACCCGTGCCAACCTCACCTAGTCTAGACTGTGATACCCACGACCGAAACCACATCGGCTACGGGGACATCCTGAGAACTTATGGGGCTCATCAGGGAGCACTAAAATATTAATAAAACATTCTGTTCGCCGATATTCCTACAAACGTATAATATACATGTATGCATCGCCATCATACGATGAATAAGCAATGTACCGGAACACGACATGGGAATGGTAGTTTGACGACACTGCGAAATTGTTCACAATTCTATTCACAATCTTGCACTTGTGCATCCTGGATTATGGAATAATTTAACTTTGCATCAAGATACAAGAATGGTTCAGTTCTTTGTGTGATACCACTAGTAGTCCAGGCACATTAGACGTGAAGCGGGAAAAGTAAGGAAATAAATCGGGGAAAGCTAATTTTTTAACATTACTTAGGCTATAACATGGCGGAAGCGTCACGAAAAGTCCCCTAAAATCCGAGTTGAGCTTTCTGAGTTACACCTTTTTTTTCGATATGAAATTTTTCAGCCGATACACATACAAAAGGCACTCAATATTGTTCAATGCACATTTCTCGAACCAGACATACCAATTTAAAGGGGGACTTCGAATGCATTTCGCAGATATATTTCAGGCAAACTGTCGTATTCGATGTTGGATTTCTCTGGCTTCTCAAAACGAAAACGCGAGCAATTTGTTTAAAAAAATGCACAATCATCACTCCTTCACTACAATGTGCGGTATTAGCGACCATGGCTATGTTAAGTGGTTAATACTTGTAAAAACATAACCCTACCCCCTTAACTGGTTCGCATCGATCTAGTGACATTTAGCTCTTCTACTAGTCCAAGCGCTTCGTGTAGAAAACACCACAATTGTGAAAAAATTGACAAAAGCATGAAAATTGGCACATATCTTCCGTATACGCTACTGCTCATATTCATAAATGGCGACATTCGTGGATCTGACACTTTCAGTTTCAGAATTAACCTCTGTTCTAGAATAATTATTCATATTTCAACTCATTGCCGTCTGAATATCTTTACTCGCCCTCTTTTATGAGGAAAGTTTTGAATCACCACGCGATTTATATGCTGTCTTTGGTAATACTGTCATCAAAATTACGGAATATCGACTGGTAGTAGGCTATAGCATCAATTGCACATATCTAGCGACACTTACTCCACGATACATGGGATATATTGTGGAGATAGAGTCCGTAAATAAGTCTACATATGACTGCATTCGCATATGGCCTGATGGAATTTCACAAGAATTTGAACCATTCCGAAAAATCATGATATCTCTAAGAGCTCAACTCGGATTTTAGGGGACTTTGGCCATGTTGTTCATAAATATGTTCTTATGAATCCCTGAAAAAAAATCAGCTTTCCCCGATTGTTTTCCCCAAGTGAACCCTAATGTGCCTGGACAATAGCCTAATCAGAATACCCCAATTAGCCTTTTCCTAGAACTAACCGTAAACCACTGTTCTGAAGGGACCGCGCTGAATGTTTCATTAGTTAGTAGTAGGATTGAGGGGGGGGGGGGGGGTGGGCTTTAGTTATGAAATTTTCTAACTTCGCCTGTCAAATAGTTAACTGGTTAAAATGTCTCCATCACAGAAATTGAGAGTTACAGTATGTCAATGTTTGCCGGCGAAGTTAGATGTTAAATATGCCTCTGACTATCGGGTATTCTGGTGCCTCAATCTGATGCTTAATTCCAAAATCTTGTCTTCATTTATACATATGTATGCCTGTAGTTTAATTCCATGTCTTCGCATAAGAGTCATAATTATATATCTTCAATGATATTATACATGGGGTGATTTAAACCGTTGACATAATTCCGCATCTTTGAAATTAGTTCTACATATTTAATAATAAATATTGTATTGACATTCAAATTGCGTTGTTGACAACTTAATACCAATAAATCCTTCAAAATTCGCATGTTGTACAACAATAGCCACGAGACATACCCCCTCCCCCTGAACTGACCCAATGACAAAATAACGCCCATTTTTCTGAAATACAAATGAAATATCAGCGCCGTGACGCAAACAATGTTAAGGGTCAGACGTACGTCTTGCCAAAATTTCATGGTATTTCAAAATGGATTTTCTCAAAATCTGTCAGGAATTTCTATGTGAAATTTGGTACAAGAACCATCGACCCATTGGATATTATAACCTCATTTACTTTACTTTTATAGTATGACCACTATTTAAAATGTTACTGTTTTCTGGTACCAAGAACTTCTGTAAAATATATTATTTTTCAAAAGTGCAGTTCATATAACCATATCATATCCGAAGATCATGAGAGCGGACTTAATTTAGCTTATTTAATGATTATTTTCAGTTAGAAAGGCAACTACCTATAAATAATGTTCTATATTTGAGAATGTTCTTGTCATGCCTGTTGGCCAATGGAACATTGGGATGAGATGAGCTCTGGGCCATGGGTTCATAAACAAGTTAAAGCTGACCACAATATTCCTTACCAATATGGCCTAATTCCAGTTATTGCTCCCTGCTTGAGTGGAACACACTGCATATCAACATTTGTTATCATTAGGCTAGAATATTTGTGACTGATTTATTCTTCATTATATTATATGGGGGTACGATGCTATATTATTTCAAGTTTAAGTTAAAAAGCTTTATTTATAAAGTCAGACAATTTAAAATGTTTACAAACACAAGCATTTATGCTCTTAACTAACTTGTAAAAAACAGTATACACAAACAGTAACTTGAATAAAACATAATCAATCTGAAATAAAATTAATATTAGCTAAAATATGATATAAAATTGTTCTTTGAATCGAAACAACAGCATCAGAGTTGCAATAGTAGTTGCTCATCGGCTGTTGTTTCGGTCAAAGTCCTGAGAACTGGTAACCTCACCTGGATGTTTAAAAAAACGTATAATACAAATATGTATAATTGTCTATACAGCAAATTACGTCCAATTCAAGGGTCATTCTACATTTTCAGGACTTGAACTTCACATGACTTTTTAATATTATTTCAGAATTGACACCGTATCTCGTTAGAAAGTATATGTCATCTTATGCCACACCCATTGACGTGAGTCACATGTATTCAACGGAATCCCAGCCATTGAATACATATACCTCTAGTGGAATACAAGCCGGAACTATTCTTGTTGTCGTTGTCGGCAATAAAGATCCGCTTCCGGTGACCCCCCCCCCATAATTACTGGTTATTTGTCAGACTTAAGTCACAATAAAGGTAGCTATACTAACAATGAAGGTGACATTCAAGGATTGAACTTATCTGACTGAACGGTGTAGAATAAATACAGAACCCAACTTGCATCATAATCTCGAATCTGTTATCGAACTCGTTGCGGACGGAGCAAATTTATATTTCGCTCGAGCTACAATCTCGAGAAATATATCCTTGCGCCATCCGCAACTCATTCGATAAAAGAGTCTCGAGTATGACGCGCGTTGTATTCTGTCTACATCTTTATAATGATGCATAATACTTAGATCTACCCAAAATGTTTAGCGAACTCATTTGTCAGGATTTATAATTGGAATGGATCTCTAACTAGAGTGGAAGAACGTATGACATTTGAGCCGTATGTGTTAAAATTAAGATCTTATTGGTTTTCCAGTTTATGGTTTGTATTTGTTTGGTTTATGTTGTTCGTCTTCGTGTGAGCCATTGTATGCCATATCACTACCTCCATTATATGCCATATCATGCACTACCTCCATTATATGCCATATCACTACCTCCATTGTATGCCATATCACTACCTCCATTATATGCCATATCATTACCTCCAATATTATGGGGTTTCAATACATGTGGAAACCGTTTTATACTTGTGAAATAGTAAGTCTAGCCAATGGCAGTGTATTATGAGCCTATAACATGCCAGCATCGCATTAAATTCTACTAATGTGAAATATCGAGACTGGCGCATGTATCACACGATCTTAGCTTGAAAGATGTTTCCAAGACTGTGGGACACCATGCAATTTGCGACCTGAAATCAGTGATGGACCATTGATATGTCCAGTTTTAAGATGGGGAAGAATATGAAATTACACATTAGCTCACCAGTCGTATTTCATTAAAATAGCAGGGTCAGATTTAAGCTGATTTCAGAAACATACTTTGTTATGCCATTCAATTCAGGTGGGCGGGCCTGAAAAATTTTAAGGCATGCACGGACAATTTCATTCTGAACACTTTCGAGACCCGCCACCTCAGATTTATACTGACAAATGAAAGACTGGAAGTGGTGGAAGAGAACTTGTGTGGCACTTTTGGGAACTCGGGCACCCCCGATAAATACACAATACGCAACCAGGTCAACGGGTTTTAACACTCACACAGGCGCGAACGGCGGGCATTGAACCGCCGAGCGTTGAGGAGCCCCGACCGATCTTAAGTCAATTGGATGGCATTGCACCCTCTTTTAGAGTTGAGCCTGTAGTATAAACCGGGAATTTGGCATACTAAGGCAGCAGGAGTCCATACAGGCACTAATCAGGACACTAGATACATACACACAACTCACAAAAGAAAACTAGGTAAGTCAACATCGCCGGTCCAGGTCCGGACTGTGAGGTGGGGTTGCTTCTTGTTGTTGTGTCATGCACCTCATACACAGTAGGCAAACACGGAAACACCTACTGTGTATGGGCAGATAGAAATCTACTCACAAACTCTCAAACATTACACACGCCCTTCAGTGGCATTACAACATAACTAAAGTGGGGTAGTAGGAGAGGGCTGTCAGCCCTTTAAGACCTCCCCGGGTATCATTCCAAACTCCTAACTTATACTCCCGGTAAACTCTGTGTAGTCTTGAAATTATTATTCATATGGAATTAACTTCATCGCTAAACCATCTGCAGATAACAATGGGAACTAATGCTCAGCCCTCGACACACCACACGAAATGTCAAGTTGCATAATACTCTTATGTCGGAAAGCATAATGAGAACTGTGGCACCATCCTTCCCAGGAGGAAAACACAGCAAGAGCAAATAAATTCAGAAGACGGGTGTAATAATGCACCCATAATATACTCGTAAGTTAGGTTTTTCTCAAACAAAATGTCATTGTGGAATAGGCCTATGTCCAGTTACACTTCCATATGTCCACAGAGAGGGGAAAGGTTCTAAATTAACCTTAAAATAGTCCAATACTGTATCAACGATTACAGGCACCATGATCATTTTGACAGAGGGACGAGTGCACATTTTAGCACCCGATAATTGAAAAATACGATTGCGTACTGGCGCGAGAGCAGCTCATGAGAAGGACTGCCCTATAAACTCTGTGTACTCTTGAAATTAGTGTTCATACGAATTAGCTTCATTGCGAAGCCATCCTCAATTTGGCAGAGAACAAAGGTGACTAATGCTGAGCCCTCGACACACCACACGAAATGTCAAGTTCCATAAATCTCTCATGTCGGAAAGCATAATGAGAACTGGGGCACCGTCCTTCCCACGAGGAAATAAATGATTTGCTCCCACATTCAGAAGACGGGTGTAACATTGCACTCATAATATACTCGTAAGTTAGGTTTTTCTCAAACAGAATGTCATTGTGGGATAGGCCTATGTCCAGTTACACTTCCATATGTCCACAGAGAGGGGAAAGGTTCTAAATGATTACAGGCATGCAGGATGATCATTTTCACAAGAGGGACGAGTGCACATTTTCGTACCCGATAATTGAAAAATACGCGTGCGTACGGGGGCGAGAGCAGCTCATGAGAAGGACTGCCCTATAAATTCTGTGTACTCTTGAAATTAGTGTTCATACGAATTAGCTTCATTGCGAAGCCATCTTCACTTTGGCAGAGAACAAAGGTGACTAATGCTGAGCCCTCGACACACCGCACGAAATGTCAAGTTAGATAATACTCTTATGCCCAAACCATAATCCACTTTAAAATTTCCACCAGAGATGAATCTCTTATTAGCAAAATTGGTTTTGCTTCTAGCGTTCATCTCGTGGTAGTTAATTCCAGTACACCGTATAGTTTACATGGCTGACAAAGACGACTACGAAGACGACTGCTGATTTCTGATTTTGCTATCGGTGCAAACAGTGAATTGATTTTTGGCGGGAAGGCCAGTGGATTGATAACATGTTTATGTGGATAATAACACACAGGGCGCTCGATATACGAAAAAAGAAGTAAACAACAAGATACATTAAACACACAATAGACCCATTACGTATCATTTTCTTTACTCCAAAGAATTTCATTGACTTCAAAGTCAAATATCGGGTTACGTGCAATAATGGAGATATTTCAGCTGCATACAAAAAAGCCACGGGGCGTTAATCACGTATATGACCCGCCATATCAAATCCAGTCGGATGTCGGGATTTATTTACCCTGTGCCAATGCATTCTCTTATATATGCGAGTCGACCATAGGTCGCCTCGCATATATTAGAGAATGCATTGGCCTAACAATGTTTTACAATTTTAATAATTTGTTCTTGTATTCTTTAACAATTTTATAATTTCACCCATACAGAGCCCCAGACAAACATGAGCAGACGACACTCTTCTATATGCTTCTATATGCTTATAAATTGTAAGAAACATTTATTTAAAAAACATGATAAAAAATTGTTAGGCCAATGCATTTTCTTATATATGCGAGGCGACCTAAGGTCGACTCGCATATATAAGAGAATGCATTGGCACAGGGTAAAAAAAATCCCGACTTCCGACTGGATTTGATATGGCGGGTCACATATATAGTATTGGTAATTTCCACGAGCTTCATCAGTGGTAAATTGGTAATGTCTGTAACAACCTGTATATTGGGACGGTATATATCTAAGTATTTAAGAAATAACTCTCTTGTCTCGATTACAGATTTGCAATTATAACCGAAACTTTTGAAGACTAATTCTATAACGCGCGTTATAGTAAAGTTGTCTTCGGTTTGGTTCTAATCTCATGACCATAATCGAAACAAGGGTTATTTCTTATAATACAATCCCTCATTTCACAGGAAAACCACCATCATCTCGTGTAGTTAATTCCAGTACAACATATAGTGTACATGGCTGATAAGGAGACGTGAGACGAGTGTTGGTTTCAGATTTTGCTATCGGTGCAAACAGGGAATTGATTTTTGGCGGGAAGGCCAGTGGAGGATAACAGTTTTGTGTGGATAATAACACACAGGGCGCTCGACACGAATAAAAAAACCTCAAGAAACAACAAGATACATTAAACACACAAAGGACATAATACTTATCTTAATCTTTACTCTGAAGAATTGTATTAACTTCAGAGTCAAATATCGGGATACGTGGAGTAATGGTGTAATTTTAGCTGCATACCAATATTCCACGGGGCGTTAATCACCAGGCAATTCTCTAAGGATTGGCCATTTATAAATGGACAATCTGAACCCAAAAAGGCCATTAATATATGGTCAATCAATGACCAACACATCAAACTACCCGGGATGCTTAGCGGGAAATTGCCACCCTGTATTGTTGTGAAACTGCTACACTCAGTTTCATAAGAACAATATTCGCGTGACAATTGACATTAGTTTGTCACTCGGCGCCGTGTATTGGAACATACACTCTTTAAGCTATGGGTACACATACCTGCGTAAAACGCATCCGATCTACTTATGCGTAAGTCGAATCCGTTTTCGTAGACTACCAACATATGATTTTGAATTGACCAGGACACAACCTACGACAACGATTATTTGATACGACAATGTGATGCGAATAACGCGAAATATTGATAGTAAACGTAAAATATTGATAGTATGCGTCATTCGGATACGATTTTCGTAAGAAATTATTATTTATGACGTAATATTTGACATGTCTCTTCCTCCTAGCCACGTGCAATCTAAGGTATTTTTAATTTTTTACAAATAATATATCAAAAATTGACAAAAACACCGGCATTATTAAGCTAGCTAGTTCAGTTTGTTGGTGCTCGATTGGCACACTTCGGCGTTATCCAATCTAAAGCTCTCTATTGTGGTATTGCGTGTACTCGTTACATAGTGTAAGGGTGTAGTGTCGGCCAATAAGTACTCAGTGAGAGCTTTCCGATGAATGGCAACAAGCCATATTTCCGACTAAATCCTGAAAAGTTACCCATAATTCTGCTGTGGTTAAGGAGTCGATTATTTAGGGCATTACTGTACAGGTAATGCAAAATTCTGACCAAGTTTATACTGGAGTAAATAATTTCTGGCATCATTGATTACAAAGTTTGGTGTACGAGATTCAAGTTGCAAAAAAAAAATCATCTCATTATTAACCCTTTCTATACTAAATAGATTCTCCCACCTAGTTAAAAAATTGTACGTCGGAATGGTCTATTATTGAGTTGGAGGGATGAACATGTCATATAAGCAGACGGAAGCTACCAAAAGTGAATTTATTTAGGGAAATGTTCAGGTAATAAGTTCAAGAAACGACATATTATTATCTGAACAGATCCTATGGGATAACTACTCATCAGTGAGTGTTATAGTATATTAAGGGTTAACAGTTATATAAGGGCATCAGCGGGTGTAATATATGGCTTGTACGTGTATCATATGTTGTCGCAGCAAACAAGCCATTTACGGCGTCGAATTGAGTTATTTTCTAAAGTGTGGTTGTTAAAATCCTATATACGCATCGGAACACATAGTACATCTTTAAAGATGGTCTATCTCTTCCGGGCCAAAAATAAAACTATCTAAGTTATATAAAACCCGATTTAAAGACTAAAACTAGCTTTTGTGAATAACGGACAGATAAAACTGAAGATGGGGTATATTATTTGTCTATAACGGCATAATAAAGTAACTTATTCCGATCGTAATTTGTGGAAAATCTCATAGCTGATCTGCAGTTTTCCTTGATTGAGAATGCTGACAAGATAGAGTGCGCTCTCTTGGTACGCTCCGAGCGTTTTCGCGCGGATTTCTGTTCTAAAAATAGCCCATAAAACTGTCCCACGAATGTCATAAGAAATTCTAAATAAAATTTATATTAATTGATTGAAACTTTTATGGACAGATTGTCTCGATTCAAATCTGTTCGAGAATCCAGCTGGGGAATCTAGAAAAAATACTTGCTGGGAAGAAATAGACATATTTAAAAGTGAGTAGGTTTTTGCGTCCGCACATGGTTTATCTTATCAACGCCACCGGTGTATACTATTGGCCAAATTATAGAAATCCGTGGTCCTATGTAGGTTTTATAAATAGATTGGGTCGCTTTAAAAGCTGTAGTGCTAGCCCGAATGCGGTTATTTTGGGACGCATTAAAGTTGTACTGCGACCCCGAGTTTGGTAATAGCTGTAGTTGGAATGTCCAAGTTCGAGAAAGTTCTATTGACTATGCCGATGATTTGAGAAGCTTTATTGTTTTATGATATTGTAGAAAGGCTAACCTGGCCGTGTCAATTTGGGATATCTCGCAGGACAACACATTTCGGGTTTTCGCGGGGTGTGTATTCGCTGGATGTCTTATCGTTGCAGTATGTAACCATTATGACCGCGTTAATTGCTTTCGACGTTTAGTTATGAACAATGGCTGGGCCATGCACTCTTGTCGGGAACACAATACCTCCGATTTTTGATCCGCATTTAGAAGCTTTCTGGTGTGGTGAATGAGAAACCTGCAGTAATAAGCCGTAGTTTTTTGTAATAATTTGAAGGATTCGTTGTTTTAACGGAATTCTGAGGCGGTGCATTCATGTAACCAATATATTTTATATTATAATTTATATTTATGGCTAATAATATGATCTTGGTGGCGTTACCATTTCTGACTATGGTTTTCTTGTTACTAATACGGGCTCTTTATAGTATTCGTCTGATAAAAGTTTGCCGACATCAGACATGCGACGGGGTGTTCCGCTGAATTATTAACGGTGTGGGCTTCTATATAGCTTTGGGATTTATTATTTTGACATCATCTTGACCGATGAAGCGCCGGGAGACCTCATTAAGCGCTGTCTTCGATCAATCCGTCTTTCCAGACAGTACAGTGCACACGCACTGCCAAGGATCAACTGCTTTGATTGATAGTTAAGACGAAGATCATGCTATGAATCTCTGTATGAATACGCCCGTATAGATCATACAGTATTCATACGATTGATACTCCACCAGTTCAAAACCTGGAAATGTTTTGATGAACATTTCGACCTGTTCTGTCTGGGAACTCTATTTCACAGTAGGGGTGGTCTCAGCTCGAAATATCATGATTGTTGTGACTTTTGTGAGCCGATATCGCAATAATATTGATTACCCAGGAGAAATGTCATGATTGTAAGGGCCACAAAGCAAAGTCGCATAAATCATGCAATCTCGAGCTGGGACCTTCACCTACAGTGCTATAAATTATTAAGGAACAGATCATAATTAGAAATATATTAATTGCATTGCTTTTTCAATATTATAAACTTCTCTACGGGCGTAGCCAGAGTAGATATCCTTGACAAGATCTAGTTGAGGCGTTGGTTAACCCTTCCATGGCGGGAGCTGCGCTGGTGCACCATTAATGATCATATGTGCCAGTGCATTCTCATATATAATCATATATAGGAAAATGCACTGGCTTAAATGGTCAGGGTAAATATGGTTTTGCCGAATGTTATTTATTTAAATAATCTGTTTTGTAGTCCAATGTTTCGATATAACATAGCAACATATCTTTTGGAACCAAACGATATATCGACTGAATATATAGCTGTTAATGTAGCTATGAACATTTAGATTGGCTTATTTTTCTGTTTATATTTATTTATGAAATTTTTAGAACAAAAATTCCGGATCGAATGCCACAAACGAGACCATGACTTTTAAAGTAGTTGTTGGCTCGATTATTTATGATTTTATTGAACTTGCCTTGGTTAGTACTAAGCCGGCTGTTCCCTGATCACCTCGGTCATTGCCATGTACATAGCGCCTAAGTGAGAAACATTCCACCAGGATTTCCGAATTTGGTTGCTGTGCTCAGATAACTAGATATAATAATAATAATAATAATAATAATAATGGTGCTTATATAGCGTTGATCTCCTTTACCAACGAACCATACGCGTTTCACATGATTACCCCAGCTGTTGAATAATGCCTCTTACCCCAGCTGTTGAATAATGTCTATTACCCCAGCTGTTGAATAATGTCTATTACCACAGCTGTTGAATGTCTATTACCCCAGCTGTTGAATAATGTATATTGCCCCAACTGTTGAATAATGTCTATTACCCCGTGCAGCTGTTGAATAATGCCTATTACACCAGCTATTGAATAATGCCTCTTACACCAGCTGTTGAATAATGTTTATTATCCCAGCTGTTGAATAATGCCTCTTACACCAGCTGTTGAATAATGTTTATTATCCCAGCTGTTGAATAATGCCTCTTATCCCAGCTATTGAATAATGCCTCTTACACCAGCTGTTGAATAATGCCTATTATCCCAGCTGTTGAATAATGCCTATTATCCCAGCTGTTGAATAATTCCGAGTCTTTTTCTGCTGCCATTTAACACGCGCTTAACTACGCTTACCCAACAATCAGATCCCTGGTCTAGGTACGATGAACCGAGCACAGCGCGAGATTTGAACAACGTGCGGCTCTACAGGTTACACTGGTGTAAATGTTTTCCATAGGCCTCAGTGCTAACGTTTTAGCGTATACTGTTGCCAATATAACTTTTGGGTCCAAAAATTTCTTTAAATCTGAAAAATTGACATTTGGGGAAACTTTTACGCAAAAAAATAATGTCCAGCAGGGAATTCGCTTTTAAATCTTGTGTTTTCGTAACTAGTGTCAGATCCGCATAAAAAAATACTGTCATATTTTAGACCACACCAAAAAATTCAAACTTCACTACAAAGGGTTAATTCCTGTGCCAATGGCTATTTTACCTATGGGAAATCATAGGGAATAGGTGTGATGATTATTTTATGCAAAAAGCACACAAGGCTATTGACCAATCAGTGCCCAGTGTCTATTTTATTCTCTCCCGTATCCGCTAGATGTCACTCTGAACCATATTTACATCAGTGTAACATACAACACGTACATCGCTTAGTCCAACCAAGCCTCTGTTGTGGAGACGATAGTCCACAGACGGGCGGGAACTCATACCGGTGCAATAACACCATTATAAGTCCCGACACTCCAACCACTGGGATACCGCACTAGATATATGTTCATAATTGGTACGCAAAATATTATTACGCATTTGTGACCGGGTTACTGTGGTTACAGGTAAATCACGGAGTTGATAAAATATTAGTAACCAAAGCAACCGGTTACAAATGTGCAGTATTTTTTTTCTGCCCCAAAAACTGACATTTATGGGGATAACTGCATTTTAAAGTACAACCTGAAACACCCCGCTGTAGTCAGATGCATAAGGAATAAATATGACAAAGATCAAGATAAGTACACAATATGCCATTGAAGCGACAAACTCTGCCAGCTCCAATTGAATAAAGTATAATTGGTTACTGTTTTCACGTTCTGACAATCAAGATAGGTCGACAAATACATGACATACTTATATACGGACTCTGTATATTTACTAAGAGACATGGGAAAGAAGAGTAAAATATGGGCAATTTTCATTTATTCCATATCATGGAAATCAAACAATCTTAATTGCTACATCTTTCATTAGAAAATACACATAACTTTTTCTTCATTTTTGTTTTTCAGAAATGAAATGCAAAGAATTACATCTCACATAATCTATATCAGTCTCATCGTTGATGAATGTTTGTTTGTTGAATGCGGTAACGTTCGTATTCCAATACTATTTCTTATCCAAATGTATGCGTGGCTTGTCACACGCACCATGTTATTATCCCGGCGTGTATACTGACTGCCAGAATTTAAATAAATTGAGTTGTCAAGAGTATCAATGCAAACTAGCCACGTGTGATGCACTGTAACTATACGGTCCGCTAGACAGCAGATAAACCAGTAAAATCATCAGATATACACGATCCGATCAGGCAGATTTATTGAATTGAATTCCTATCAAGACCGACTTTGAATTGCAGCACAATAGAAGCTATGATTTGTATTCTCTGTGGTACGTTCTTTGTTTACTTTTCTAATAACACGACGCCCGCTCTCCCGCCTTTTGTTTGAATCGATTACTAAACCTTTGTGTAATCAGTTACACTGTCTAGCTTCCGACGAGAAGCGCCTTCCTAATTCGACGATTAACCGGAAAGTGTATCTCCAATATAAACGCATCTAATTTCAAATCCGTGATGAGAATTTCAAATGTTAGCAGTTAGATAAACACATGTATATTACTACATTACAGAGACCTTCAAATTCGTGAATTTCAAACGTCAGCATAGGCAGCCCACGTACATCCCCATGACAAGCACACGTGTTCCATACGCACCCCATTCAAGTCACATGACGTAAATGACGTTCCCCTCAATTATGAAACTGGAACTATAAAAATTAAAGCATCTTCACACATAACAAAACATCCCTGTTGGTGCTTGAATAAACATTAAAAGTCTGTGTTTTGAATTCAATGATTCTAGTACGGGTGGCTTGTAATAAACACAGAAAGACACGTGCCTTAATGGGTTTGTTGAAATGGCACGAGGGCTAGCGCGGAAGGATAAATCGAGAAGTATATCTTCCGTGATGGCACAAGTGCCGTATCGACAAACTCATTAAGGCACGTGTCGTTCTGTGTTTATTACAAGCCACCCGTCCTAGAATCCTTGAATTAAAAACACAGACTTTTAATGTTTATTCAGGCACCAACGGTGATGTTTTGTTATGTGTGAAGATGCTTTTATTTTTAGAGTCATTTACGTAGTGTGACTTCAATGGAGTGCTTATGGAACACGTGTGGCATACGGATTTGTGAATACGGCACAGCAATAAATAACACTGTAATTCTAGGAGCAAGCGGGTAACAAAACGTGATTGTTTTTAGTACTAACTATGTACGTAGCGTTATACGAGGATCTACGAGTCCCCAGTTGATAGCGCAATTTACAAAACGATTCCAGTAAATTAGGTCTGGACCGAGCCTTTGGCGATGTCCAGACCTAATTTACTGGACGAGTTTTGTAAATCCACTATAAACTGGGGACGAGTTGTAGATTCTATTTATTACATGAACCAAAACATCGATAAAACATACTTAACTCAACAAATGGGACGTGAAACTAACATCGGTTATTATAGGCATGCGATGACGTTTCACGTAACTATGCGTTGTTTTCCCGCGTACATAAATAGTCTCAGATAAATAAAGAATCTTATCAAACTTGTCATTCATCAGAGTTTGTTGGAAAAATATTAAATATTTCGAGATATAGCGTATGGAATGTATTTTTTTTATATAATTTATTCATATCGTATGGAATGTAAACAGACGACAAACCGGATGTCAAATGTCACCAGGTACTATTTCCTGTTATTAAACGAACGGGTTTATGGAATGGAATAAGGGTAGGATCATGTAATAATAAAACTTATTGAACACCCGAAACGATAAGAACATCCACGGTTAGTCTATTCGTCGTATGGTATGGATACGGAACCTTTGTCTCACAGCTGTGCGTACATGTAATATGGAGATCAGTTGTAATTTTTCTATGACTTCGGTAAGATGCAACATTGGAAAACACATTATAAAGAGGGTACATCTGGTAAGTCGATTTAGGTTCATACAGAGCGTAAACAAAATAATGCCGATATGATCTTATTTATGTTTTTGAAATAAGTTAAATATGAGCTTATTTTCTGGAGAATAAGCTGGATATTCAACATATCCTCGCGCAAATAGGATCATAATCGACCTATAATATTAACGTAGGTTCATAATCGACCTATAATATTAACATAGGTTCATAATCGACCTATAATATTAACATAGGTTCATAATCGACCTATAATATTGATATCGGTTCATAATCGACCTATAATATTAACATAGGTTCATAATCGACCTATAATATTAACATAGGTTCATAATCGACCTATAATATTAACATAGGTTCATAATCGACCTATAATATTGAAATCGGTTCATATGGGATTATTTGATTTTGAAATAAGCCCGATGGTGGACATATATCGATTATTCCGTTTTATAGCGCGGGCCACAGTGAACACGCATTTTTAACCCTTTACCCAACAGAACGGCCCTGTGCCAATGCATTCTCTTATATATGCGAGTCGACCATAGGTCGCCTCGCATATATAAGAGAATGCATTGGCTTAACACATTAAAAATTATAAAATTGTTAAAGAATGTAAGACAAATGGTAAAAAGTGTTAAAAAAAAGATTTTTTTAGGCCAATGCATTCTCTTATATATGCGAGGCGACCTATGGTCGACTCGCATATATAAGAGAATGCATTGGCACAGGGCATAACTGTAACTATCACAATGTGGTCAAGGAGCCGGTTCCAATGATATCCATATTTGTATGAACTTACAATAACTCATTATGATTCAATTAATAATGGCACTAACCCATTCCTATTTTCACTTCGTTATGGACTCAAAATGAGGCGATTATGAGCCTAAAACAAAATATGTAGCCGAGAGGTAGCGTACTGGTCTCTCGTGCTAGCGGATGGGGGATCGCAATCTGGTCAGGGTATTCTGACAAAAATCAGAACTCGTTCAGATACCAACTTTGTCAGGCTGAAAAGTCTCATTCGAGATCACTGAATAAATATCCGAATGCAAAATGCCGACTTCCCCCCATTACAATACTTGTCCAGGTATGTTGTCGTGGGTGCAGTACGCTGTCCGACGGGCGCGGACATTAATGGGTGACCCATGTACACGCCTCGGTATGTGCACGTTAAAGAACGCTACTGGAGTCACCACAGGGTTATAAAGTTACTCGGCCGTGGTAGCACACACTGGAGTTACCACGTGGTTATAAAGTTACTCGGCCGTGGTAGCACATACTGGAGTCACCACATGCAGGGTTATAAAGTTACTCGGCCGTGGTAGCACCTACTGGAGTCACCACATGCAGGGTTATAAAGTTACTCGGCCGTGGTAGCACCTACTGGATTCACCACATGCAGGGTTATAAAGTTACTCGGCCGTGGTAGCACACACTGGAGTCACCACAGGGTTATAAAGTTACTCGGCCGTGGTAGCACACACTGGAGTCACCACATGCAGGGTTATAAAGTTACTCGGCCGTGGTAGCACCTACTGGAGTCACCACATGCAGGGTTATAAAGTTACTCGGCCGTGGTATCACACACTGGAGTCACCACGTGGTTATAAAGTTACTCGGCCGTGGTAGCACCTACTGGAGTCACCACATGCAGGGTTATAAAGTTACTCGGCCGTGGTAGCACCTACTGGAGTCACCACATGCAGGGTTATAAAGTTACTCGGTCGTGGTAGCACACACTGGAGTCACCACGGGGTTATAAAGTTACTCGGCCGTGGTAGCACCTACTGGAGTCACCACATGCAGGGTTATAAAGTTACTCGGCCGTGGTAGCACCTACTGGAGTCACCACATGCAGGGTTATAAAGTTACTCGGCCGTGGTAGCACCTACTGGAGTCACCACATGCAGGGTTATACAGTTACTCGGTCGTGGTAGCACACACTGGAGTCACCACATGTAGGGTTATAAAGTTACTCGGCCGTGGTAGCACCTACTGGAGTCACCACATGCAGGGTTATAAAGTTACTCGGCCGTGGCAGCACACAATGGAGTCACCACAGGGTTATAAAGTTACTCGGCCGTGGTATCACACACTGGAGTCACCACATGCAGGGTTATAAAGTTACTCGGCCGTGGTAGCACACACTTAATTCACCACATGCAGGGTTATAAAGTTACTCGGCCGTGGTAGCACCTACTGGAGTCACCACATGCAGGGTTATAAAGTTACTCGGCCGTGGTATCACACACTGGAGTCACCACGTGGTTATAAAGTTACTCGGCCGTGGTAGCACCTACTGGAGTCACCACATGCAGGGTTATAAAGTTACTCGGCCGTGGTAGCACCTACTGGAGTCACCACATGCAGGGTTATAAAGTTACTCGGTCGTGGTAGCACACACTGGAGTCACCACGGGGTTATACAGTTACTCGGCCGTGGTAGCACCTACTGGAGTCACCACATGCAGGGTTATAAAGTTACTCGGCCGTGGTAGCACCTACTGGAGTCACCACATGCAGGGTTATAAAGTTACTCGGCCGTGGTAGCACCTACTGGAGTCACCACATGCAGGGTTATAAAGTTACTCGGTCGTGGTAGCACACACTGGAGTCACCACGGGGTTATAAAGTTACTCGGCCGTGGTAGCACCTACTGGAGTCACCACATGCAGGGTTATAAAGTTACTCGGCCGTGGTAGCACCTACTGGAGTCACCACATGCAGGGTTATAAAGTTACTCGGCCGTGGTAGCACCTACTGGAGTCACCACATGCAGGGTTATAAAGTTACTCGGCCGTGGTAGCACCTACTGGAGTCACCACATGCAGGGTTATACAGTTACTCGGTCGTGGTAGCACACACTGGAGTCACCACATGCAGGGTTATAAAGTTACTCGGCCGTGGTAGCACCTACTGGAGTCACCACATGCAGGGTTATAAAGTTACTCGGCCGTGGCAGCACACAATGGAGTCACCACAGGGTTATAAAGTTACTCGGCCGTGGTATCACACACTGGAGTCACCACATGCAGGGTTATAAAGTTACTCGGCCGTGGTAGCACACACTTAATTCACCACATGCAGGGTTATAAAGTTACTCAGCCGTGGTAGCACCTACTGGAGTCACCACATGCAGGCTTATAAAGTTACTCGGCCGTGGTAGCACACACTGGAGTCACCACATGGTTATAAAGTTACTCAGCCGTGGTAGCACCTGGACCAGTGCGTCTCAACCAGAATTGGTTCCTGCACTGTAATATCTACAGATACAGCTCCTATTATAAGCCGATAACGTACTGATTTTTGGGAGAGCAAACTGGGATATATGACTGAATAATATTGAAGATACACCGTGAGACTTGTTATAATAATTTAATCGCACGAGCTTTGATAATGGCCACCAGAATGGTCGAACGATCGTTGGACTAAATTATTATAACATGTCTCATCTTTAATAATATACTCAGTCATATAGACGCCCTCCGTATAATATCATGACACGAATCTCAACTCTAAGGGCATAACCAGCTGACTTACGTACCAGTCTGTTCTCCATATAATCAGAACATTATGGGCTTATAGGATGTTTTATATTTTTTCACAATCGGCGTAGAATCGCCGAATTTTGAGTTCACTACGAACTGAACATGAGAGTGTTTTAGTCACATTATTATCGACTCATAATGACATTATAAGTTCATTATTAACACGAATAATCCAACTTACGGCTTATCGGATGCACGCTCCTTAAAATGTGTTTTCACTTTGACCTGTACCATAACACGGAAAAACGGATATACGTCGATTATCGGCTTATTTCATAATTAAATAATCCAATATGAACATATTTGAATATAATGGTCGATTATGAACCTATTCTCACTAGGATATGTTGTACGTACACACTTATCGTAAGCATTTAAATGGTTTATGTTCTTGTTTATTGCATCAGTGGCTGTATTCCGTAACATCTTCAGTTACAAGGATTATCGCGTGTGCAAGCATTGTTGCATCGATTGGCATGGTTTCTGTGATTGCTAACATACATGAGCGGAATCTTGTGTTTGGACTCTATAAAATTTTGGAAAAATTGGGTCCACAAAGCCCTTAAATGTGATGTTTTCAAGTTTCTTGCACACGAGACGACTCCGATATTTCACGAATCCATGTCATCAAACTGACTTTGACATTTATTATTATTAAATTAGGTCATGTTGTGACAGTACAGTCAGGTCCGAAACATTCCGATCACAATAAAGTCAACTTCATTAAGACGAATTAATTCATGAATTTAGACACAGTTACTGGACATAGGTCCCGGAGGTAGGGTTTTGTCGAGATTATAGATCGCTATCCATATAACGCCTTCTTTATAGGGATACCGATGTGTAGGCTCGATGAGGCCTTGTGTTTGGGACTTTGTGTCCAGTAGATTTCTTTTAAAAACAAATTATACTTTGTCAAATACAACCAGAAGTCGGTGTACCATTTATACACGTATATGCAATCATTTATGAATCTTCATGTTTTATTAATTATAGGTTCTTGTTCATGTATTTTCAACATACTATTGGCATACACTCATACATTTAGCCACATAGGTCTATATACCTACATATATATTTATGGAGTTATCTATTTCAACTATGACGTTAGTCCTCGTTGTGGGTCAATTAGATAACCTACACGTCAAATCACAGATATGCGATTTTTGGCAATACTTTCATGAGAAAATAACAAGCGGAATTTGAAATGTTCATTGACCGTCGATTGACACGCATTCGAGGACTTACCAGAAACACATACCCGCCGAATACAAAACATTATTAAAATAATATGTATTTCATATTACGGTTAGCTCTAGTAACAATGCACGGACTATACATATTCATGCTTACATCTTTAATTCATTCTGAAGCGGAGGGCATACATTTCATTCATTCCATTATAGGAACTCATGGCTACACCTAACGTAAATTTGAGTGAGGTTCGGGATTCTGATGAATATAACTTTACAATGAAATGGAACGAAGCGGAACAGGAAAATGACGATAATTTAAATTCTGCTATTAATACCTGCAATGAATGTGGATACATTTCACCATCAGACACTATAGATCAATCAAATACAAAAACAAAATTTTCAATATTCAGCCTCAACTGTCGAAGCATCAATGCAAATTTCGATTCTTTGTGCAATCTCCTATGCGATTTAAAGTCGAATAATAATTCATTCGACGTTATTGCTTTAACTGAAACATTTAAAATAAGACAAGCATCGTACTTTCAGATACCGGGATATCACCCTATGGAATTCAAGTGCAGAGCTGACGACGATGATGGTAGAGGTGGTGTGTGCCTTTACATAAAATATTCCATTGACTATAAAAATCGACCCGACCTTAGTGAATTTATTCCACACGTAATAGAAACAATATTCGTGGAAATTAACCCAGGAAAAAATGACTCTCGGATAATCGGCTGCGTTTACAGACCAAATACCGCACCAAAGGCCAACATTGATCAATTTTTGAAAAAATTCGACGATATTTTAGAAAAAATTTGTAACCACAAATCATATATATCAGGAGACTTTAATATTGACCTACTCAATTTCAACTCGCATACAAAAACGAATGATTTCATAAATAACTTTTTCACAAGAGGATTCGTGCCAAGGATTACTAAACCTACCCGAATGACTGATCATTCAGCAACTCTCATCGATAATATATATACCAATAACCTACAAGGCGACTGTAAATCTGGCATAATCACATGCGATGTTTCCGATCACTTCGGCATGTTTTATTCAGAATCTAACCAAAAGAGACAAAACAGCACCAATAATAACGAAGCAACCACTAATCAAAGAAGTTTTAGTCCTGATAACATAATTATATTCAAAAATCTTTTAAAATCGTGTACCTTTGACTCCGTCACATCTTGTAGAAGTGTCGACCAAGCATATGAAATCTTCTTAGATATCTATATGAATGCATATGAACTAGCTTTCCCTATCAAAAGCCGACATATACCCAAAAAATTCATAAAACGCAATCCTTGGATGACATCCGGATTGATTAAGTCAAGTATTGTTAAGAACCAGCTATATCTACGCAAATTAAATAAACCCACGGAAACGAACGTAAATAAATATTTGAGTTATCGTACCTTATATAATAAACTAATCAGAAAGAGTAAAAATATATACTATACAAATATTCTAGATGTAAATAAAAATAACTTAAAGAAAACATGGGAAATACTTAAGGGTGCATTGAAGATGAATGGAAACACAAATAATAACCCCAAGACATTTACCGAAAACGGAATAGAACTTGAAAATTCCAAACTCATATCGGAAAAGTTCAATGACTTTTTCTCAAAAATTGGGCGGGAAACTAGCCAACTAAATGAACATGAAAATGACTCTCATTTTACAGATTTTCTCCATAACCGCAGACCAGACGACATCAATTTCAAAATAATTCCGACCTCTATGCAGGAAATCATCCTCACATGTTTCTCTATGACAGGGAAAGTATCAAGGGATTTCAATGGTATATCAACTAAACTTATCAAGGAAACAATTGAGGAAATAGCCCCACCATTATTACATATTTTTAACTTGTCCTTAGAGCATGGAATAGTCCCTGACAAAATGAAAATTTCTAAAGTAGTTCCGATCCCAAAAAATAATACCACTCATGAAATTTCCAACTACAGACCTATCAGCATTCTTCCAACTATCTCTAAACTTCTCGAAAAAATAATGCATAAACGATTACTAGACTTCTTAAATGAACAAAACATACTTTATAAACACCAATACGGCTTCCGCTCTAATCATTCAACCTTCCATCCTGTATTACACCTCCTCGATCAAGTTGTCTCAAATAATGACAAAATGACAAGAGATTCCACTTTAGCTCTATTTCTCGACCTCTCAAAAGCATTTGACACGATAAATCACGATATTTTACTTCATAAACTAGATCACTATGGTATACGAGGCACAGCATACTCATGGTTTCAGAGCTACCTGAAAAATAGAAGGCAATATGTTGAACTCAATGGTATCAAATTTAAATTGACGGAAGTGACGTGTGGAGTGCCCCAGGGATAAATTCTGGGACCGATAATTTTCTTAATTTACGTTAACTATATGTCAAATTCGACAACAATGGATATCTTATCATACGCGGACGATACGACTCTAGTAACTGGTGGAAAAAATGGCATCCTTGTAGAAAGTTATGTGAATAATGAGTAACGCAACATATTTGCTTGGTGCTGTAGCAATAAGTTAGTGATCAATACTAAAAAAGCAACTATATGCTGATACACCCAGAGAACAATGATGACAAATGTAACTTTATAAAGGTTTACTTAAATAATACGGAACTAAACAAGATAGGAAATCTTCAGCACGAATCCTCCACAAAATTCCTAGGAATCCATATAGATGAAAACCTGACTTTCAAAAAACACGTGTCCTCTGTTTGTTCAAAAATGGTGAATGCCATATACCACATCAATAAAGTTAAACACTTCTTTCCTGGCAGCGCACTTAAAACATTATATTATGCTCTAATACAAAGCCATTTAGTCTACGGTGTTCAAATATGGGGACACGTCCCTGCGGTCAAAAAAATGTTCATGCTTCAAAAACGCGCAATACGAGTTATATGTAATAAGAAATATAGAAGCCACACAGAACCTCTCTTTAAAAAAGAAAATATACTCAAAATCTACGACAACCACAAAGTACAAGCGGCTGTTTTCATGCATGATTGGTATCATATGCGTTTAATAGAATCATTTACCGACATGTTTTCCAAACGGAAAACCGGACCAGCCACCCGGCAAAAGCACCCACTATTTAAAAAAAACCAAGAACATCTTGGTCCCAACAACTACCATTTCATTCCTTTCCAACCATATGGAACAACTTAGATAACGAATTTGCATCATACCAATCCAGACACACATTTAAACGACGTTTACATGCCTATTGCATTAAAAAATATGCTGCAACAATTAAATGCAACAATCAAAGATGTCCCGACTGTGTAGTAGCTCCTCAATAAGTGACTTCCCCTATACCGCAATCCTCAACCTCACTCAGTACATTCCTACTCGACTTTCAAGGAACAACCCACTGACAAGAAAGAGACAAACCATCGAGTAACCAATAAACAATTTATCTAGACGTATACCCTCCATGTATATAATACAACCATTTTGTGATACATAATTATATAGCCGTGCATTGTACAAGAAATCATGACCGCCTATCATAACATCTTTTCATTTTTAAGGGGGTGGCAGTAAGACAGTCTAGCCTGACTATGCCACCCCTCGAATATGCAACATAATATTTGTCAAATGTATTATGCATTAATATGTGTATATTTAAATAAAATATCCTATCCTATCCTATCCTATCCTTGTGTGCGCTTTATTTGCTTCATATGCAAAAGCTATGTCTTCCATATAAACTCCGTTCGTCAAGTTCGGCTCATCAAACCCGAGTAATTATAACGAGGAAGCTATTAACTTAACATCTTCGTTCATTAGGACCGTCTAGTCAGACTTATTACGGAGTTAAGAGACAATATAGGCGGTATATGGGTATCGATTTATAATTACGCCCTCTATGGTGTATACTGCGAAGCTCATCTAGGAATCACTGAACTAAATGGTTTCCCATAGGCGACAGTGTTAACGTTTCGACCAAATTCACTGAATTGAAGCCTGCAGGCCATACCAGTGATGTTTACCCAGCTAGATTGACACCAGTTGATCACGAAAATGCAAGAAAAATCATAGGTCATGTGTTTACTTTTTAAAATAAATCCACAAGTCTACGACAGGGCTATCTCACAGCCAAATTTGATCTGGAAAAACCCAGGACTACAGCAGCTAGTTAAATAAATCAAATAAACGCGATGTCATCCTTTAATAAAGTGTCGCATGTATCAGGTGAAGGTCATTCTTCAGTTACTTTCACCTTTAGCATTCCACGGTGTACTCGCTCCCCGACTCTAGAACACATTTAACTCCCTGATTCCTATATATATGTATATGTGTGAAACACAGCGTTTCTTATAGTATTTTATCAAAATATAGACCTTACTGAAATCAAAAATGGATTATATCGAGCAGTAGTGGTTTATTTTTCCAATATGAAGCATCCTGAAAATTAGTGTCAATCCTCAAAAGCCATGGCTTATTTCAGAATCAAATAATCCAATATGAACGGATGTGAATATTATAGGTCGATAATGAACCTATTTTCGTGAGGATATGTTGAATTGTTGCTCTTTTGGGTACCGAAAACCTTTCCGATTTTGTCCGGGGTTGGGCGGGGGAATGAAACACCACATATCATCCTCAACAGTTACTCATTCAACAGGGACGTGGCGACAGGGGGTTTGGTTTTGTCTCACCCTTCAACTTTAAACATTTTCCCCGGGATTGGACTGGGAAGAACCACCTCTTGCCCAGTTCCATTGAGTATTCATTCGAATATAGTAGAACCCGCCAGCAATTGTTACGAGTGTATCACGCCTATATGAATGTTTGCTGAAGCCTGCGGTCTTTGTAGTCATTGTAGCCACGTATCCGTGAATCCGTTGCATGTTCAGGACCTCATCCTCCAGACATGTCTGTGCATTTCCGTTGTACGTTAGTAACTTAATTTGCAAATTGCTCTTGCGGAATAGCATTGCGAGTTAGACTCATTATGAGGACAAATCAATTCACTATCACAATCCAGTTTGATTTGGTAACCCGCCGACATCGCGGAGTTAAGACGACTACTTCCAATGTTTGCATGCTACAAATCAACCATTTCTATACTAGATACTCATTGGTGAGTAGTTACCTTATTAACCCCGTAGATACTAAATACTCATTGGCGAGTAGTTACCTTATTAACCCTTTCTATACTGAATACTCATTGGCGAGTAGTTACCCCATTAACCCCGTATATACTAAATACTCATTGGCGAGTAGTTATATTATTAACCCTTTCTATACTATATATTCATTGACGAAAATGAAATGTTCAGATAATAAGTTCAACAAACGACCATAAGTCCCACCAATATGTAATATTCCGTCCTTGTCAGGGGGGGGGGGGAATTTTTTTTCCGGCACATATGCGGGGGTGGGTGGTCAAAGCCACCAACAAGTAATTTTTTCCGCAACTAAAAAAAAAATGTCCTGCTTGTTTTTTAGTGTTTTGGCAATGAGTTGGGCTTCAAAACCACTTTGAATGAGAGAAATAATGTAATTCTAACTGTAAACTGACTGCAGGCAGTTATCGTGTTGTATTTTGTTGCAAATATTGAAATCCAAGATGGCCGCTGGCAGCCATGTTTTTTTGGCCGAATGACCTCAAAATGACTCATTCCTATTTACATGTCCATGTTAATATCCATGATAAATAGTATGCACATAAATTCATATACAGCTGTTTACAGTGAATTTCATCCCGCAAATCTCTGTTTTAGTGTTAAAAGTGGGGGTGGGTGTAAAAAAATGGTCGGAAAAAACTGCCGAAAACGGAAAAACATTTGGCGGTGGGGGTGGGTGGGTACAAAAGATGATCGAAAGGGAAAAAATGCCATACGTGCCTGAATTTTTTTTCCGACCCCCCCCCCCTGCCCTTGTATTATTTTTCGTCTGGCTGTCGCCTGCTCATATATCCTTAACATCCCTCCAAAATGAATAATAGATCATTCAATGTATACTGTTGTAACATAATGGGAGAATCAATTTAGTAAAGAAAGGTTTAATGAATATACGATGTGTGACGTCACACTGTGCACGAACATTAGTGGAAAGCGACTCCTACCATGCCCCGAATTTGACATATAAAGTTCACACTTTGTCACGTGATATATAAATATATATAAGACTGGCACTGCAGGAAAACAATCGGACCCCAATCAGGGCCTACATAAAGCAGCTGACACATACCTACTGCAAGATAGGCTCAAAATAATCGATAACTAATCGATAACTAATCGATAACTATACTCCGAAAAATACTATTAACACAAAAAAAACAACATCAACAAACGCTAAAATCCATTAAACGGACATGGCTCATTCGAACCTCCATATTTTTTCTACGTAATTTGGAGGGACGGATACAATGGGTCGAAAAATGCACGAATTATTGATATACCCGCTTCATATGCTCTGAACAACACTTGCCAAAGTCACAACCATTTTTCAACGTTTTTAATTTTTCGCCAGAAGCCAGATAACGCGCTTTATTTCTACCATATCAGGAATAGAATAACACGGAATGGGATCCAAACACCGTGTTCAAAGTTGTATTTTTCATGACTTCAATGCATCTTTCTGTGACATATACGGCTGAATTATCAGTGGTATCAGGTCTAGACCACCCTAATAATCACGGTGTTCCATGTCAGGACTTGGTCTCGCGAAACCACCAGTCGGAAGCTGGGATCGGCGCATTGTTGTACAATCAACGACAATCAATGACAATCTATGTATATATATCTTTATTACCGCCACACAGTGGGTGTACACTGGTGTAGACTTTCTCATATTGTGTGGTCGATCGATAATCCACTGGGCGATTGTATTATTATGGTTATGTCGTACTTGAGAAAAATCGTACCGATATTTACGATAGTACGACAAAGATTAGCACATGTGTTTACGTCACCGTATTATGAAGGTTCGCTATCCCGAAGGTCCGCTATTCCGAAGGTTCTCTATTCCGAAGGTTTTTGTTATTTTTAGGTTAATTCTATATTCTAAAGTATTGAGACTAATTTGAGAGGGTTCATTTTCACAAAGATTCTTTAATTATGGAGTGTGCGCTCACATCCGAACTGATCCTGCGCGCATACCGATACAGATACAGGAGGAAATAACTTAACATTAAATGTGATTTTGTTTTGTTTTCGCGGGTTTTCTTGATATTTAATGTCATTACGTGGGCCCGTATCGTTGAATTCTTGGCATATAATATGAATGTTGTGGTATATATGGACCCTCCCGCATTGGGACATGACACAGGTACAGTTGACTTAAGTGATGTTCTGTGTGGGCTCCAATTTGGAGTTCAATATTTTAAGGGCCAAATTTAGAATTTTATGGGTCCATACCTTTGAACTCTGGCCATATAATATGAATATTGGGGGGGCATGTCTCTATTCCGAAGGTTCACTATCTCGAAGGTCCACTATTCCGAAATTTCTCTGAATGTTCGCTATTCCGAAGGTTCACCAATCCGAAGGTTCGTGTTATTTTAAGGTTAATTCTATATTCTAAAGTATTGAGAGGGTTTTATATCACGAAGATTCTTTTTATGAAGGAAATAACTTAAAACATTAAATGTGATTTTGTTTTGTTTTCGCGGGTTTTCTTGAGTTTAATGTCATTACGTATGACCTTATTTCTCATTACATATTCACGCCAAGCAGCCCACACAATTGCTATGTTTCCATGCGATTTAATGTGATTACGTGTGACCTAATATCTCAATAATCTGAGGCAAGAGTACGCCTGCTAAAGGTGAATTATAACAGTTGGGGCTATAACGCTCAATGAATACTGGAGGCTATAACAAACTGCGCTGAATGGACGAGTATGAGATGAGCCTAACTGCAATTAGGGTAGAATTATGCAATCGACTGGTAGACACTGACATAGTCGGCATTATTAAGAGGGTTAATGGGGTCAATATCACATGTAAACCAAGACAGTGGTTATCCAAAAAAAATTTATGTGGATTATACTACTCATGTATATATGATTTGGATATTAAGGTTAATCCATATTCTATAAAATGAGAGAAAATTGAAGTTGTGAGTCTGAAAATACATATTTGGAAAAAAATTACATGCAAATTTTTTCCGACAACCCCCCCCCCCCCTAAATGAATAAGGAAAAAAATTACGTGTAAATTTTTTACGCCTATGTACCCCCCCCACCCCGGTACGTTGTGTCCCGCAGTTTTTTCCGACCCCCCCCCTGATTTATGCCATAAAATTTGAATAAAATACTATAATTCATCACCATTTGAAACTCAGAATACTTCTATCTCCTAGTTTGAAATACCGCGTCGTATATCTAGCAATAAGCAACCAACATGTCCTCTTCGGCTTTCCATAGATTTCAACGTAATTTGATACTTATGGGTATTTGTGTCCGGGAAGTGTTTTGGACGGGTCAAATCGTGACCCCGACCTGACCTTGACCTTTAAAACTGTCAATGCAAGGTCAATTTGGGTAAAACGGACAAATTTCGGCGAAATTTGATACCTAGAGATACATTTGTCCGGGGAGAGTTTTGAACGGGTCAAATCGTGACCTCGGCGTGACCTTGACCTTCAATGTGGTCAATCAAATGTCAAATCGGATAAAACGGATGGATTTCGACGAAATTTGATACCTAAGGATAATTTTGTCAGGGGAGTGTTTTGGACGGGTCAAATCATGACTCCGACCTTACCTTGACCTACGAAATTGTTCACTAAAGGTCAAGTGGGTTAAACGGACGGATTTCGACGAAATTTGATACCTAGGGGTACTTTTCTCCGGGTGGGGGTGTTTTGGACGGGTCAAATCATGACCCTGACCTGACCTTAACTTTCGAAATAGTCAATTGAATGTCAAATCGCGCCTTTCACCGGAAATCAGATGGGAAACAGCCCGGGCGAAGTCGGGCCCGTCAGCTTGTGTAATAAAGAAGACAGTTTGAAGAAAGTAATGTATGACACGAGAAACGGGAAAACTTGAAATATGGAAGTATGCAAATTTCCCACATAAAATTTGAAAGCTAGTTTTTAGAATAATTGTATTATAATTTATATTTATGGCTAATAATATGATATTGTTGGCGTTACCATTTCTGACTATGGTTTTCTTGTATCCATGTTGTATAGCGGTATCTGTATGTCGTCGCCGTTCGACAGGGATCACGGGGCAGTGGTGGTGCGGATTTCTCACCCCCTATGCGGATGTCACGACGTTGTCAGTTTTAGGGGTGGAGGAAAGTCTACGCAGAGAGTAAATTCACTGAGAAACACTCATGTGCAACGTAATTTCGCGGACTTGGGAATTTGCAATAATTTGATCATTTAGGAACTTTCTAAATAACTATCGCCGTGATTGAAGTTTTTTTTAAAATGCAATGGTCACAACGGGTGTAGGGGGGGGGGGAGGGAGGGGGGGGGTGGTTGGTTGGTTGGGATATATCGGGAAAAAATCGAGATGGTGCGTTGTATCACACTCCCGATAGCAGTTATTTCCATTGCCATATAATGTTTTTCCAAATCTATGTTTAAAGATAAATTATGACAAAGAAACCAATTTGAAATGTCAAGGCTTAAGAATCTGGATCAAATAAATCATTAATCAAGTGCAGGGGTCCCATGCATTTAATTTAATTTAATTCAATTCAATCGGACATTTCCTTATTTTGAACCACAATTATTCGTTCTGTCTTAATATAATTTTGAGAGTTTTTGCTGTTATATTGTATATCCAGTCCAGCAATAATTTATTCTCAAATGATGAATTAGTACTATCAAAACTAGCTCCGACCTCAATTCATTTCAGAAACACGGAACGAAAGACACCCGCATCCAATGCGGATTACGTTCCGATTGCAAAACTACTATAATTCCCTATTTATCCGTGTCAACCAAACCCATCGATAACATATTAGAAATAATAGCACGAAAATCTGACTTAATCCAGCTAATAGTCGGATTCCTTATGTCATTTTGCATTTTTGGTTTGTTAAAAGCGACCTGAAAACGGATTATGTATGCCTAGTAGGTGTGTTTTCAGGATTGACTTGTTTCCATTCTTGAATTTTGGCGGGTCGGCCTAAATCGGGGTCAATATAATTTAGAGAGCGTTTCGTATTTACAGAAAACGATAGATGGTGCCAGCTGGCGTATGGTGATCGGTGCGATTTGAAACTTCTCCAAACTACTAGATATGACCGTTATATGTATATTTGAAAATTTTGATGCGATCGGTTCATTCTTGTTGGCTACAGTTGTGATCAAAATTTAATACTGAGCCCTATGGAGATTCTAGTACTTTGGATAAATGGCGCCATTTTGCGTATTATAATATGCGCGTACTGATATTCCTAAAAAAAAATACCAAGTATGAAACACAGACGTAGTTTTAAAAAGAATGGATGTGATCAGATGATTCTTGCTAGGTACAGTTGCGATCAAAATGTAACACCCAACCCTATGGAGAATTTCGTGTTATGCACAAACGTTGTTTGTAATATCACTTATTTGCAATCGTGCGCAACTGAATATATATGTAGACTAACACTCGTGTTTGGCCCACTGTAGCTATCCATGATTTAAAGGTACTCAATCCGAACAGAGGGTCCCCATCTCAACAGATTCCAACAACAACAATCCGATCAGAGGGTCTTATATTACTATTTATTTGGCTTTGGGGGTAAAAAATATTTGATTCGAGTCAAGGAACCCATCAAACAAAGCTCAGAGTTATTAGATATTGATATTTGAAATTTGTTAGTTTCTCGAGATGAGTACTAATAATTGCCGTCAGTTTCGTAACCTGCGCGAGATGTGTACACCAAAACACAATTCAAACAGACAAGGATGGATAACTCTAAAATCAAGTGGTAATAATAACGCAATTTTGACTGAGTTCTGGGCCAGAAAGTATTCCCGATAATGAAAAATAATAGATTTGTAAAATCGATATCTAACAAATCTGAGCTTTGATGGGTGACTTCCTCGACTCGAGTCAAATATTTTTGACCCCCAAAGCCATTGAAATAGTAATTGAGAGGAGTTTTATCGGATTGAGTACCTTTAATAGATGCAATATATGATATAGTTATGCCTCAATATACAGTAATTGGCACTGGCAAAAGTAAGTGTCGAATGGTTTTGTAACTTCGATAATGTGCAGCCTGTTGAATCAAACGAAAATAATCACAACAAGACTGTTCACGATGTGATTACATATTATATTATCATCGGAGTCTATCCCACATGCACTGAGAGAATCTGTGTTTTTGCAGGATTTGTGCTACTGATAAATGGGCATTTTGGTGCAGCTGAGATCTTTATTATAGCGACATAGGCTTTGCTTTCACACTTCCCACGCCAGTTACATTTGGCCAACTTCAGCATACAGCGACTGAAACCCAACATTCACCATCAATATTCTGACCACAGTTAATCGCCACGCTTCGTGTATAGCTGTGAAAACCAAGTAAATTCGAATTTCCACTAAAGTAGAGCTTAATGAGTAAAATAGATATCAACCATATTTGCATTATCCTGCAAATTCCGAGTAGGTGCTTAGTAACCGTTACTAAGGAGCTATCGGGAGCAGTGGTAAAGTCTCCCGATCTTATAATGATCAATGGCCTATGTAGAGCATGGCTGCATAGTTTTAGACATACGTGTGCCCAACTTTGAACAAAACCAGCACCATGTAATTAGACACTGACTAAATTAAGGCAATACGAATGGATGATTAGTACACCATTGTGGCATTTGATTAGCAACCGCTGCTAACCTTAAATAAGACATATGGTTCATTTTGACGGCCAGGTATATCTAAAATTTCACATTTGGGTATTAACTGCATCGGAAACGCAAACGTTGAATTACGACCCTATCAGCTACAATTGCAATTTCCAGTGAATTCCCGGTAATTTTCTAGACTAAGTTTCTCGATCTTGTAATGATAAATGGCCCATGGGGCACTAACATGTACAGTTTCATATCTGTGTCACCATTTGAACATAATCAATACCATCCGACTATAGACACTATCTAATTTATGGGAAAATACCACGGCCCAGAGTGTTGATCGGTTCAAAGTCATGCAAGTATATTATTGGGGGAGAACGATCCATTAAGCCTCAGTCGATGGTTTGTTCACAACAGATGGAGTCATGATACATTATGAAGGATGACGGAAGGGCCCCCTTCGACACAGTATTGTCCCCGCACTGTGTCACTTGCATCTTACTGTGTTGTGCTATATATAAGACCAAGCACATAATGCACATATATATCTTCTTATAAATAAATTATCTTTTAGAAAGTGTCCAGAGAATGATGTCTTGCCTATTTATACTGACAATTTATTTTTATTCTTGTGGCAAAGGATTTGAGGGAGTGATTTGTTATGTTGACTAAGGTGTTAATTTAGTATGTGAAACATGTATCCCGGGGGATGTATATCGAGTGGATGGAGAAAGTGTTTTCTTTATCATCAGATGAACATAATTTAAACTCCCAATTTTGATAAACCCGACCAGGAATTATAGAACAACCATCTATATATGCCCAGCAATATTTAGCATACATATGGAATTGATAACATTGTTTAACATTTTTAAACAATACCACCCTATCCACATGTATGGCTAAACATATCATTGGCATAGATGAGTTGTTGTAGTTGTTACATTGATGCTGGTCGGGTTTCTCCATATTTAATACTAAAACAGAATGATCCATAAGCTACGGTGGATGGTTTAGGACATGGAATTTTTTTTTTTTTATTTCGTGGTCACGAAATGCTAATTCGTGGCGAATTATACCTAATTGACCTTTGCATATATCCAGATACCTTTACGGTATGGTTACACTTGATGATGTTTTTAGAAACAATGCGTACGATAGCAGAGACGCTACTATAAACCCCTTATGGCGTGGGACCCGGGCTCTATGGTGATACAAGAAAACTAAGATGCATGCATCAGGTCGGCCGTGAACTATCTACCATAGAATTGTTGTAGCTATCGATTATACATTTTGAAACACCTGTCTGTATGTATGTATGTATGTGTGTATGCGTGAATGCATGTGTGTATGTGTTATAGACTCTAACACTGCTCGAATTTGGTATTTAACGTGTCAACTTGACCTCGCTCATAGGCATGTTTCTGGACCTTGACCGATCCGACTAAAAATTTGTGTGTAGGACTACTTCGATCCCGGGAGCAATATGGACGGGTCCAATTTCACGTGGGACCATGCTCTAGAACGTGCTGATATAGGCATGTTTCTGGACCAATTGAACAATAGTTTGGCCAGACGCTGTATATACTGGGTACTGTCCAGATGGAGGCGATCACAAAAAAAATCCCTAACTAGCCCGAACGAAGTCGAGTACATCAGCTAGTTTAATATATATTTTGGACATTTGTCTGTCTGTTTGTCTGTTAGCTATGGCCGGGAAAACTGCCGGACAGATTTGACGAAATTTGATACCTAGGGGAAATTATTTCCAGGGAGTATTTTGGACGGGTCAAATCTTGATCCCGACCTGACTTTGACATTCAAAAAGATCAATTCAAGGTCAAATCTGGTAAAACGGAAGTATTTCAACGAAATTTGATACCTGCTGTTACTTTTGTCCCAGGAGTGTTTCGGGTGGGTCAAATCATGACCCTGACCTGATCTTGACATTCAAAATTGTCAATTCAAGGTCAAATCGGGTATAAAGCCGGCCGGATTTCGACGGGTACTTTTGTCGTGACTTTTGTCCGGGGAGTGTTTTGGACGGGTCAAATCGTGACCCCGACATGACCTTCACCTTTAAAATAGTCAATTCAAGGTTAAATTGCGCATTTCTCCGAAAATCAGAGGGGAACATCCCGGACGAAGTGGGGTCCACGAGCTACTATTATATATTTCTAGATTTAGTTACAAACTAAATACCTGTATATTGTACAAAGAAATGTTTGACAAATATATCTGTATCAATATTACCATACGGGTCATTAAAATAGATACGACGAAACAAATTTTGAAGGGTGCATGTATCAGGTAAATTTTTATATTTCAAATGATGACAGGAATGCAGAAAGTTGAAGTACCTACGTAATACTGGCTATCCGCATGAAGAGATATGCATGTATATAAAAACCAGATGAGGGATATGTCTGTACAGTTGCTAAACAATTCAGTCATGCAAAAGAGGATCAAAGAGTAAGATACCAAATTGCTGCCTGTGGTAATGTTTTTTAACGAAATTCGGGAAAATTAGATTACTCTCACCCTGGTTATCCAGAAGATAATTGTGGAATCTGATGACGATCGGACAAGGTTGTCGTCTGTAGGATCACCAAATTATTTAGCCATAAAAATATTAAAATTGAAGATCACCGCTGGCAGTGATGTCTTCACAAGGACAGTTTGAGAACAAAATATGGCTCACATCTAGCGGTGACCCAAAATATCCACATAAGAAAAAGTTCTCCAATAAAAGCTGGCTGCAGGGTGCGCCAATTGATTCAAATTCGAAATTTAGCAGGGTGTACTGCTTGTGGCCATGTTTTCCCCGCAAATTTGATAGACTGATGGACAAAACCACTGAATCCGTTGAATCAATATACATGTATACATGGATTAATTTATATGCATTGTTATACACAGTACTGGTATATAAAGGTACTGAAAATAACTATATTACTAGTATACACAAAATAAACCATATATCATGGCTATGGGTTCTAATATCCGAACATGACAGCTGAGAACTTGGTGTGAATTAAAGAGTGGTGGTTTCTCAAGCATATCTAACCCTCCACGTTAGGAACATGCCATTAAATGTCATAAGTATAATCTAGCTTGAGGACAGAAGTGATCCATAAAACCCCCCTTAATTCAACCAGGTCCTCGCGCGATGTATGATCGATCACATGATGATCTAGGGGGATTAGAATTGATGTATAAAAACAGCACTACATGTAAATATAAAATAAAATAGTGCTACATCTTATTACAGATTATTGCCATATATAATCAGTGATTATACAGACAGTCTGACAAAATAAAGTTTCAGTGACACTCTATCCGAAGAGGGGAATAATTTCATCTGTTACAGTCAATGGAGCAATTATGAATCTGGAAAGGTGAAATTTCTAAGTAATACTAGATATCGACATGACGCGATAAAATATAACGTAAATGCAATATGGCCGCTGGCGACCATTTTTTCCTATGAAATTAAAAAAATATTTGATAGCTCTCATCTGATAGATCAATATCAAGATAAATATGAAGTTTGGTGATGATCGGATGAGTGAAGTGGACTGTGGTCTGTGCTAAACGGTTTAGTAATGCTTAAAAAGATTCTTACCTTAATATTTTTATGTTCACTTTATAAACTTCACTGAGTCATCTTTGTCATGTATTGAGTTTGATATCTTTTGTTAACAGTTTATAAATCATGTATGTCTCATGTTTGTTATTTTAATTTATGTGTTTATTATCATTAAATAAAGTTGCATTCCTTAAAAAGATTCTTACCTCAATGTTTTTATGTTCACTTTATAAACTCCACTGAGTCATCTTTGTCATGTATTGAATTTGATATCTTTTGTTAACAGTTTATAAATTATGTATGTCTCGTGTTCTTTATTATATTATATACACTTTATAGTGTGTTTTCAGAACGAAAAAAAATTGAATAAAATCAACAAATTTGTAAATTTAAAAACAATTCAAACGTTGTTGTATTCCATGTCCCAGCCCGGACATATACACCAAATTTCAATAATATTCATTGAGAAACAACGGACCAAACGCTATATAACACCCGTATACATCTTTTATTCCGAATCGGACTCGGGTACATGTTATAGTAGGTACCGAATTGACACACGTCGACTGGGCGAGTTGGCCATGGGGCGATTAGGCCGATTCCGGCACATTCTATAATTTACCGTATGTATCCGTTTACGCGTAGTTTACTTTAGAAAGTTCCGCAATTAATACCGTAAATAGAGCGACCTTATTTGACAGAGAATGCCTCTGTTATTGATTATCAAGTTGCTGTACATTAAAAATGACAAATTCACATGCTCGTTCAAGCGCAGTAGTCTATTTTCCCCATGTTAAAGGACATCCACAAATACTAAATAACGCTAACCTACTGCCGAATGTTTGACACGACAACTGTTAACATATTTGGGCTGAATTCATCTGACGCGGTATTATTCCTCAAAATAAACAACAAAACCATCGTTACTTGGAAATGTAGTTTGGGCTAACATTTACATAAATCCTCCAGATCAATTATCCGACACACACGTCAGATGAAAAAGTCACATGAAGTAACCGGCCAAATTGGCCGAAATGAACGTCCGATATAAACTAGCACAGAGAGAATGGGGAAACACGGGTCAGGTGGCTCCAAGACAAACTGAATATTCATTAGTTTTTACCACAATGGATCGAATGGGAATGCCATTTCACTCAGCATATTGGCCGATTTGAGTCAAATAAGGGGTTTTGTAGGGTGAGCCCAAAAACAAACTTATAAATATTCACACCTTTCAACCATACCGGATCCAAAATGGTCGCCGCTCAGAAGGGGTTAAATAGGGTACACATTATTTCTCGGTCACTTGACCGATATAGATCATATAAAGGGTGCTGTACGGTGGCTCGCAAAGCAAGCTATTTTTTCACACATTCAACCCATTCGAGCGAAAAAGTCCATATATGGTACCATGCAATTGCCCCCCCCCCCCCACTTTAGGTCTAATACAGTGTGTTGTATGGTGACCCCTGATGAGACAAACTAAATATTCACCCGCTTTCACCATCCCCGATCCAAAATGGCCGCCCCAGATGGGTTCAAATATGGCACCTATACAATTTCTCGGCCCTTAACTGTTTTATGTGGTATAATTGGTGCTGTAGGGTGGCCCCAAGATATACTGATGTAGTGGGTGCCCTATGTGACCCACCCCAGGACGGCGGCAACTTTGGATCGGGTTGGTGAAAGGGGTGATTACTTAATTTGTTTTACGGGCCATACATGGTTTGAACTCACCACCACCAAACAAAAAGGCAAAGGCTGCTGTTTTAAAGACAGGGTCGGTGTTGTCCAACGAGTTTATATCAAAACAATGTTCTCCTTATATTTTCTTAATCGTGGCTCATACCAAGATGGTGGACAACTACAACCAAATCATCTCTATCCGCTTCCATTACAACAATGGGACTGGCGATCGTATATCACAATTAGTTATTTCGTGGCCACGAATTAATAAAAAAAAATATTTCCATGTCCTAAAAGTTATGACTGACACTTACATAAATATGACTCGCAGAATTGTTAGCACACAACTCCGTATTATGCGGTACTTCGTCCTGGCAATAAATATTAATTTTGTCAATTGATGAAAAAAAAAACAACATCAATCAATTTTACAACGACATCCTGAAACTTTAGTAATGATAAACATTACATCTGTAGAATAGTGGACATTATCACTGAAGCACGTGATTGTGGTGTATATATGATTGATGTGAACCACATTTTTCTCAACTATTGTATCTGGTGTCCTGACTATATTGCAAGTGAATTTGGTAAAATAACATGTAGTTACGATAGATTACACGTAAGACTTAAGAGCCATGCATATATGATAGCCATTAAGTTCCACCACTGAAAATTTGAGTAAATTGTCAAACTCTCTATAGGTACGTCCGACGTTAGTTTTGTTCGCAACTGTAGTACACTTCCCGTGGAGACTTATCTGACGACACCATTCTCAAAAATACATTTCAGAGTCATACTTGACATATGTGCATAATTTCAACTCGCACCATTCATGAAAAAGCTAATCGTGTTAGTTAATATCTGTATAATCAGGAAACGCTCTTTAAATGTTTAAAACCGTCCAAACAATTTGTTTCCACTAAAATGTCAGACAGGAAACAAGTAGACTCTGAAAGTAGACCGCCATATTTGATACTTTTGTTAATTTCAAGTCGCACATCCACCAGAAGGTTAGTTATGGGGATTAATATTTGTATAATAAGCAAACGCTCTTTAAATTCATAAAACAGTCCAAAACACTTTTTTCCAATAAAATTTCAACTGGACACAGGTAAACTCTGAAAGTAGACACGCTATTGATAAATAAACCATTCGCATGTCGTTTTAGACAATCCGAAATTGCGCGACCGTTATTTTCGACGAAAGGAATCTGACTTGTGAAATCAGCGAGGGGTAGGTTTAGCTTTTCTGCGATATCTTTACCAAAAATCGATGTAACGAAGTTTTGTTTGTGGCATATGATATCCTTGTAGATTGTTCATGTTCGTCTATATGTGATGTAGCTGATTTTAAGAATATACAATACCTTAATATTTGGGAAAGAAAATTGAAAATGCAGTCATAAATACAATTCATCTGATGATTTTATGATAAAATTCCACGTTAAGATATGTAATTAAGTAATTTTGGCAAGATCTCTCCATGTTTTTCTATTTCTGAGAACAAAGAAAGCCACTTACCGAACTTGCTATGCGTAATAGCATGTTTTATTACCAGGTGGACGGGAAAAAATAGAGGGGTGCACAAACAAAAGCCTCACACAAACCTGTTTCCACTAAAATATCAAGCTGGAAACAGGTAGATTCTGAAAATAGACACACCGGTGGTATAGAAACTGTTCTCACATCGCTTTTAACATTCCGAAAACGCGCGACCATCTTTTTCGACATAAGGAATCCGACTATAACGGTAATATGCTTTCAGACACGGCAAGGATGTTATAAATAAAACTCCACTGTAAAGCCAGATAAACGCACGCATGATTTACAATCAAATTACCAATCTGTATCGTTACTGCGAAAACAGAAAAAGGTATTCTCGTCTCTGGTTCAAGTCTCGGTTTATACAAAAATCTCAGACCAGGGGGGTACACGGTCTCAGTTGTAGACTATTACCTGTAGCACACATAATTATCTATTATATTACATTTTGTCCAGTTCATATATAATTATAATCTTTCTTCTTCACGGCATATCAATAAAACACAATTCCTATTTGGTTAACATAAATGCTTTCAAAAAATACACATATGTTTCTGTTACCAGAACTTGTACGTTACCACATGGTTCGAATTATGAACAGACCGACACAGGCTTGCATGACAATAAGAAGGCAAACCATGGTTTACGTAAACCTGAGTTTCAAAAAGACGAGAATACGGACCAGTGCTGACCAATAATCCCAGCTTACTCGCCTCGAAGCTGGGTAACACATGGCGATCACCGTGGTTTCGGCCAGGTCTAGACTATAGTTTACATGCAACCCTGGTCTAGACCAGGGACCAGAATTCGGCCGTTTACGCTCCTAGAAAGGTAGTACAAGTATGTATCGACCTATTTTGATACCGTGAAAAATTCAAAAGCGAATACTGTTAGGCGTATGTTTGGAGCACAAACCGCCATGTGGCTTTAAACATCAACTAAAAACAAAACAAAACAAGAACGGTTGAATACGGTATTCGCCAAGTGTCATTTCGGCCAATTTGGCCGGTTACTTCATGTGACTTTTTCATCTGACGTGTGTGTCGGATAATTGATCTGGAGGATTTATGTAAATGTTAGCCCAAACTACATTTCCAAGTAACGAAGGTTTTGTTGTTTATTTTGAGGAATAATACCGCGTCAGATGAATTCAGCCCAAATATGTTAACAGTTGTCGTGTCAAACATTCGGCAGTAGGTTAGCGTTATTTAGTATTTGTGGATGTCCTTTAACATGGGGAAAATAGACTACTGCGCTTGAACGAGCATGTGAATTTGTCGTTTTTAATGTACAGCAACTTGATAATCAATAACAGAGGCATTCTCTGTCAAATAAGGTCGCTCTATTTACGGTATTAATTGCGGAACTTTCTAAAGTAAACTACGCGTAAACGGATACATACGGTAAATTATAGAATGTGCCGGAATCGGCCTAATCGCCCCATGGCCAACTCGCCCAGTCGACGTGTGTCAATTCGGTACCTACTATAACATGTACCCGAGTCCGATTCGGAATAAAAGATGTATACGGGTGTTATATAGCGTTTGGTCCGTTGTTTCTCAATGAATATTATTGAAATTTGGTGTATATGTCCGGGCTGGGACATGGAATACAACAACGTTTGAATTGTTTTTAAATTTACAAATTTGTTGATTTTATTCATTTTTTTTTCGTTCTGAAAACACACTATAAAGTGTATATAATATAATAACGAACACGAGACATACATAATTTATAAACTGTTAACAAAAAATATCAAATTCAATACATGACAAAGATGACTCAGTGGAGTTTATAAAGTGAACATAAAAACATTGAGGTAAGAATCTTTTTAAGGAATGCAACTTTATTTAATGATAATAAACACATAAATTAAAACAACAAACATGAGACATACATGATTTATAAACTGTTAACAAAAGATATCAAACTCAATACATGACAAAGATGACTCAGTGAAGTTTATAAAGTGAACATAAAAATATTAAGGTAAGAATCTTTTTAAGCATTACTAAACCGTTTAGCACAGACCACAGTCCACTTCACTCATCCGATCATCACCAAACTTCATATTTATCTTGATATTGATCTATCAGATGAGAGCTATCAAATATTTTTTTAATTTCATAGGAAAAAATGGTCGCCAGCGGCCATATTGCATTTACGTTATATTTTATCGCGTCATGTCGATATCTAGTATTACTTAGAAATTTCACCTTTCCAGATTCATAATTGCTCCATTGACTGTAACAGATGAAATTATTCCCCTCTTCGGATAGAGTGTCACTGAAACTTTATTTTGTCAGACTGTCTGTATAATCACTGATTATATATGGCAATAATCTGTAATAAGATGTAGCACTATTTTATTTTATATTTACATGCAGTGCTGTTTTTATACATCAATTCTAATCCCCCTAGATCATCATGTGATCGATCATACATCGCGCGAGGACCTGGTTGAATTAAGGGGGGTTTTTATCATTTTATGGATCACTTCTGTCCTCAAGCTAGATTATACTTATGACATTTAATGGCATGTTTCTAACGTGGAGGGTTAGATATGCTTGAGAAACCACCACTCTTTAATTCACACCAAGTTCTTAGCTGTCATGTTCGGATATTAGAACCCATAGCCATGATATATGGTTTATTTTGTGTATACTAGTAATATAGTTATTTTCAGTACCTTTATATACCAGTACTGTGTATAACAATGCATATAAATTAATCCATGTATACATGTATATTGATTCAACGGATTCAGTGGTTTTGTCCATCAGTCTATCAAATTTGCGGGGAAAACATGGCCACAAGCAGTACACCCTGCTAAATTTCGAATTTGAATCAATTGGCGCACCCTGCAGCCAGCTTTTATTGGAGAACTTTTTCTTATGTGGATATTTTGGGTCACCGCTAGATGTGAGCCATATTTTGTTCTCAAACTGTCCTTGTGAAGACATCACTGCCAGCGGTGATCTTCAATTTTACTATTTTTATGGCTAAATAATTTGGTTGATCCTACATACGACACCCTTGTCCGATCGTCATCAGATTCCACAATTATCTTCTGGATAACCAGGGTGAGAGTAATCTAATTTTCCCGAATTTCGTTAAAAAACATTACCACAGGCAGCAATTTGGTATCTTACTCTTTGATCCTCATTTGCATGACTGAATTGTTTAGCAACTGTACAGACATATCCCTCATCTGGTTTTTATATACATGTATATCTCTTCATGCGGATAGCCAGTATTACGTAGGTACTTCAACTTTCTGCATTCCTGTCATCATTTGAAATATAAAAATTTACCTGATACATGCACCCTTCAAAATTTGTTTCGTCGTATCTATTTTAATGACCCGTATGGTAATATTGATACAGATATATTTGTCAAACATTTCTTTGTACAATATACAGGTATTTAGTTTGTAACTAAATCTAGAAATATATAATAGTAGCTCGTGGACCCCACTTCGTCCGGGATGTTCCCCCTCTGATTTTCGGAGAAATGCGCGATTTAACCTTGAATTGACTATTTTAAAGGTGAAGGTCATGTCGGGGTCACGATTTGACCCGTCCAAAACACTCCCCGGACAAAAGTCACGACAAAAGTACCCGTCGAAATCCGCCCGGCTTTATACCCGATTTGACCTTGAATTGACAATTTTGAATGTCAAGATCAGGTCAGGGTCATGATTTGACCCACCCGAAACACTCCTGGGACAAAAGTAACAGTAGGTATCAAATTTCGTTGAAATACTTCCGTTTTACCATATTTGACCTTGAATTGATCTTTTTGAATGTCAAAGTCAGGTCGGGATCAAGATTTGACCCGTCCAAAATACTCCCTGGAAATAATTTCCCCTAGGTATCAAATTTCGTCAAATCTGTCCGGCAGTTTTCCCGGCCATAGCTAACAGACAAACAGACAGACAAATGTCCAAAATATATATTAAACTAGCTGATGTACTCGACTTCGTTCGGGCTAGTTAGGGATTTTTTTTGTGATCGCCTCCATCTGGACAGTACCCAGTATATACAGCGTCTGGCCAAACTATTGTTCAATTGGTCCAGAAACATGCCTATATCAGCACGTTCGAGAACATGGTCCCACGTGAAATTGGACCCGTCCATATTGCTCCCGGGATCGAAGTAGTCCTACACACAAATTTTTAGTCGGATCGGTCAAGGTCCAGAAACATGCCTATGAGCGAGGTCAAGTTGACACGTTAAATACCAAATTCGAGCAGTGTTAGAGTCTATAACACATACACACATGCATTCACGCATACACACATACATACATACATACATACATACAGACAGGTGTTTCAAAATGTATAATCGATAGCTACAACAATTATATGGTAGATAGTTCACGGCCGACCTGATGCATGCATCTTAGTTTTCTTGTATGATCTTGTACTAGAGGTAGGCACTTGTTGTGATGTTAAGTGTAAGACAGAGCACGGAATTCGCCGCGAGTTATATGATCTACGTCTATAGGTAGGCTCTGGTTGTGGTATAATTAGGGACTACATAATAACCTAATTATCCGATACTCCTCCGCTCTACTTGCAGAGGTGGGCTCGCGTCGCGGCGTAAAATAAAACCAATGCTAACAACACTAACTCCAACATCAATATCACAATCTAGGTCAGCGGGCTTACTCCCAAGATGTCGCCGGGTTTGGCTGAATGTCCCCTGGCGAAGAGGGGTGCGCTAGCTAGCCGCACCTTTGTGAGCACGTACATATAATCTAGGCAAAATTCTAGCCTTGTGCCAAAATTATAACAATTCTGGAATCAGAAATTCTGCCCTCGCGCCAGATTGTGACGTCAGCGGGAAATAATTCGAAGACTATAGCCCGGTATATAGTTCGCTCACCGGGCAATGGTCAAAACTACTCTCTGACACGTGATGCCGCTTGATCCAATCAAAAGACAATATGACCCTCTGTGAACTGAAGGTATATATATAATAAAATGTTCTATGATTTGTTTAGAGCATATAAAGTAAGTATATCGGTGTTTCGTGTATGTATCTATCATTATTGTCTCTACTATTAAATCACATATACCTGCGCTTATTTGAACCTCCAACTTACATGTATGTCTACGAATGTTAATCGATGAATACATGAATTATCGCTACCCAGGCATTATGTACTCTCAAACATCCTTGAAAGTACGTCATACAAATCCGCCAAATTTCGCACATAGGTGATACAAATACTCTTTATTTTTTTCCATATCGGGGAATAAATTCCCAATTGATGCTCTTTATTGGACAATATTGATGACAAGGCATCGTGGAGAACGAGTAATCATCTATACGGTTGTTTTTCTCAATTTGGTCTGTGTCTTCGGTATACAGAACACCTAACTCGTATTCACCGACTTGGTTTATATCTAGTCCAGGTAGTTTAGGCTCAACGCGAAGCTATCTGTGGTTGTCGTTCGGGGAAACATCGCCGCTGTAATGGCTGTATAGGATTATCAAATCAAACATATTTGTCCATTTCTGATTGTCGGTTACATAAAACATGCGTATAACAGCACATGTTTGGTTCATTTCAATCATGAGCAACCACGAGAAATGTCGTTGAGTAAAAACACAATACATGTATAACGATATTCAGAATAGCATTGAATGGTTCACGCTACTCCTGATAGCGATCCGCCTCACATTTCCTTGACTGAATCTTCTGAGCGCTTCGCTATGAATGTGAGCGACCAGCCTGTTCTCTCGAAAATTCGGACATTATATGCTTATAACATAACTTGTTTTAGGTGGATTATCTGCTTAAAATCGCCTCGTTTTGAGTCGATAACGTGCTGAAAATTAGAATTTTTTTAGTCACACTATGGATTCATAATGTGGCGATTCTAAGCAGATTATGTGCGGACAAATAAGCCAACTCGCGACTTTTTGGCTGTACGCTCTTTAACATGTGTTTTCATTGTAGCCCGCGCCATAAAACGAGATAACTGATATGACTCCATTATCTGCTTATTTCAGAAGTAAATAATCACATTATGTACCTATTTCATATTATATGTCGATTATGTGCGTATTTCTGCGAGGTTATGTTGGAGCAGCACCACAGTTACTCTTGACATTTGAGTCCAGTATAAAGCACCTGGACTATACAGTTTTGTCTGGGTCATACAACTGCAGGCATACATTCCATGTTCAAATGTGGCGGTGTAGTTCAATCCATGGATTTGAGCTATTTGGTTTCTACATAGTTTTAGAAAACTTACATGGATTTAACCAAGGTTACATATGGATATGGCAATGCGAATTATCGGATAATCGAATAATAATCGTGTTTTCATGCAGGCGAATTATCGTCGAGACCTTTACAGATGTTACATATGTAATTACATAATCGTTGTAATTGACACGGGTTTTGCGTGTTTAGCTCATCTATTGATGTTATGATTGGCCTGATCAACTACTTGCAGAGTTGTGGCTCAACATAGAAATTAACACTAAGAATTCATATTTGATTTATTTAGAACCAAGACACACATTACCCAGAGTAGACTCTTTAATGAGTGGATTCTCCCATTCAGTTATTAAAATATACATTTGAACAGTAAAGTAAAGGTAAGAAGTTAGTGTTCATACGTTTAGTATGGCACGGGTTAGCAACTTGCAACTGATGAAGATCTTATTGGCTTTGTCTCTTTTCCTTCTCTGGTGATTTCATTTATAAATTTTAACTTGGGTTTTATTAATTGAGATATTTTGGTGCGTACGTTCGCAAATAGTTTCCAAAGTTTGTAAAACCGCTCCGGGCCACTGCTAACCACCCTAAATGTATGACAAATGAACGAGGAATCAGGTATCTGCGCACAATTGGGTCACTGTTCAATTACGTTTCCCCCTATTTTCATATGCTTTGCGGATTCCCTCTTCTTTCTCTTGTCGTCCATACATTTGGTAACAACTTCAGTTTGTGATAAAATGCTATATGACTAATTGGTTTCAGACCATTTTTCTTTCAGCTTATCCTAATTTGACATATAAAAAAGCTTTCGTGTCGTCAGCCAGAATTTCAATAACACCTTTTACTGTCATCCCGGGATGCTAGGTGTGATTTTCGATAACCCTACATAATGTGTTACCTGGTCAGACACCCACTTACCACTTATTGGTCACCTATAAAACAAACTTGATCATATACACCATGTATAAATGAACATCTTGTGTTGAATTAAGATTTTTAGAATGACTCATAGAATAAGTTCGATATTTGAAAGAACCTCATCACAATGGAAGTATGCCTGTGTAAATGATGTCGAGAACCTCCTCACAATGGAAGTATGCCTGTGTAAATGATGTCGAGAACCTCCTCACAATGGAAGTATGCCTGTGTAAATGATGTCGAGAACCTCATCACAATGGAAGTATGCCTGTGTAAATGATGTCGAGAACCTCCTCACAATGGAAGTATGCCTGTGTAAGTGATGTTGAGAACCTCCTCACAATGGAAGCATGCCTGTGTAAATGATGTCGAAACCCCAAAGTGATGTTCCATGGCATACGGTTGTAGTTTTGTGACACTAGTCCTCGGGCGCTTAAGACCATCTGGATAACTATCATTATACTTCATGTATATTTTTATATATCTACGAGTATGATAATGAATACAGCGCGAACGCACATTCTGATAGATATTCAAATATATATGTTCCGTCTGCAAAAATGCTAACGGGGTGAGCCTATATGCATTTGCCAACGGGGTGAGCTTATACGTATGCTAACGGGTGAGCATATACGCTTGTTAACGAGGTGAGCCTATATGTTTGCATTTTCGTACTTTTGGACCAGGATTCAGTCTATTCAAGGAACTAATTATTTCCCAACACGCACACGATTCGAATAATTTGTACAATTTTCCCTTCAATTCTGGAAGAACCAAACCTGGGACATAATTTGAACTGAAAACATATTCGGGGTACCGGAGCGTTTCCAGTTCAAAATTTCCCACTTTCATGAATACCGTCAGTTCAGCAGTAAATGTTGAAAACAAACATTCACCTGACCCTCATCATTTCTCATCCCAAATTCCTACAATAATAAACATAGTTCATATTCATATTTGTGTGTGATTAACCAATAGAATTGCGCTGTGTTATGTAAACAGAAGTACAACTTCTGTAATACGAGCAGGTTCTTGTGTACGTACACCATCGTACGTCTTGACGACACTATACTATTTACGCGCTGATTATGTTTGGCATCTGAGCGGAACTGTATATATTTTGGTGTTTCTTCTGTTGATGACGATTTGAACAATTATAAATATTTCTGCAACGAACGCCGCCCATGCCTTTAACCCGTAGAATAGTGTCCCTGTATTTTTCCAAGAATGATAATTCAACATAATTAGTTCCTTGTAATCTATAAGAACAACAATAAACAGAAACGGAACTCACAAAAAAAAAATAGACGACAGCGTAGTTTGCAAAGTTCATTCACTGAGCAGGTGTATCTACTTTGAGATGAAAATTTGTTTTCAAAATGTACTGTTCACTTCAATTAAGTAGAAACTGGGACAGCTGTTACCTATTTCGCGCATTGACAACAAAATGAACCAGTCGTCCGATTCGTAATAATCTTACCCTTTTGGCCCCAGTAAGAAACAGCGTTCCATCGTCTCTCGTCTGGTTGTTTTTTCGTGACGGCATTTACGTTGAACAACGTTATGGAGAGACTGATACGTCAATCCACCACAATAACTTATAATATTTAAGTTGAATGTCAAACGTTTCAATTGACCATCGACTAAGATTTAAGAGCCGGATCCATTCGAAATGAGAACAATATTCGATTTAGTTTTGAATCAATTGCCTGCATGTCTGCATGCTACTGTAAAAGGCCGACCTGACACGAACTCCTACGCAAATGTCTGCCGCAGAGTTAACTTCTTTTCCAGAAATTGAATGGACACTATTTGCAGCGGTGTCAGTCAATATTTCCACTGACAGTTTGACTCGAGGACCTGGTATTAATTGAATTTATCACAGCATGGCAATGGGTTTCCCACATCTTGCAACATGAACAATGGAAACAGACAACGAAGTCTTCTAGCCTCGGAACATGCTAAGCGTTAATGAACCGACAAACTTCCAATTTCCGATATCTGCCCTTTCCACACTAAATTGCTCATCCGACAGCAACATTATGCTTATTTCATGACGGGAGCTGCGTCATATATAAGAGAATGCATTGGACTAACATTTTTAAAATAATTTTTTATCAATTGGTCTGACATTTTTTATAATTTTTTTCTATTTTTTTCTTATATTCTTTAACAAGTTTTATAATTTTTTCTTACATTATATAACAATTTTTATAAATTTTTTCTTATATTCTTTAAAAAAAATTAGAATTTTTTATTTTATGCTTTTTGATCCCGATATACTCGCCATATTCAAACATTCGAATTGAACGTCAACTAACCTCGCCTGCACACTGTCTTTACCAAATTGATTCACCCAGTGAGTTATTAACATATACGATTAGTTATGTGGTAAGATGTTCAGAAAATATAAACAGACGACAGACTTGTTACCGGTTTATGATAGGATTTGTGTTATGTTCATAATCGGCAGAGAATCGCCTCATTTTGAGTCCATAACCAATTAAAAATGAGACTTTTTAGTGCCATTATCGACTCATAATAACTAATAAGTTCGTTATGGGCGGACAACAACACGAATAAACCAACTTACCAGATGTATGCGCTCTTTAAAATGCAGCACTTTTCATTACAAGCATTTTATTTTACACGCTATAGAAGCTGAAAATAAAGTAAAATAAGTTTCGAAAAAATTAGCGTCTTTAAAAATGATGTACGCAGAAAAATTTGTGGAAAATATAACAGACTAATATAGAATTAGTCCCAGATCACACAAAGCCTCTCGTTTATTTATTCTACCTCTCTCGACATAATTTAATTCGAACTCTCTCGAAACTATTCAATTTATGCGACTATTGCCATCACGAAACAGTTTTTTTAAATAATACCTGCTTGTGGATTAGCTCACTTTAAAAAGGACGTGCCGAATTAGTTCTTAATACTATATATCGAGCTTCCAAATATACATACTAGTGGATATAACAGACATAGGCGGCGATTTCCGCACGATGAGTCTCAGATTTAGCTGAGGCTATCTTCCTTCTGACATCGATGAATTAATAACATACTGTATGAGGCTGAGCTATCCAACAAAGTAAAATCATTAACAATCTAAATTGGCGTTGTACGGCTTATCAGAATCTAGACGTCTACAATTTAAGCTCGAGGCTTTTTTTTTTTTAGGTTACACTGGTGTAAATGTTTTCCATAGGCCCCAGTGCTAACATTTAGCGTATACTGTTGGCAATATAAATTTTGGGTCCAAAATTTTCTTTAAATCTGAAAAATTGACATTTGAGGAAACGTTTTACGCAAAAAAAAATCACGTCCGTCTAACAGGGAATTCGCCTTTAAAGGGGTACTGTACGCCAAATGTTGTTGTTGGTTTCTATAGTCTCCGAGTCGGAGAATAAGGTAACAATTTTTCCATTATTTGAAAGTCTGTTGAGTACGAAGTCATGTTACGGATGACAAATTTACCGGAATGCAAAATAACAAATTGTCGTTGTCGAGTAATTTTGTAAAGTTTTCAACCAAATGAATCAAATAAAAGTTATATTATATGCATACTAGTCCCATATAATCATTTAAGTTATTGTATCGTCGCTAGTCAGTGAGTGGCTTGAGTGTTCTCCCCGTATCATCATAATATTTTAAGCGATCGTGTGTGCGATCGGTTTAACAATCCAGTATCCCTCAATTACTGTTTTTGATTACGGTAATTAGTAATTTAATTGACGCCATTTTATGGCTCCAGTCATAAATTCAATTTATATCAAATTATTAACTTTTAAATTATTAAATTTTAAGATAGCCTATTAACCTGAGCGTTTACAGAATACATCTTCGACTCAAATTACTTATGTTTCTATATATTATCGATATTAGATCGTTGTTGTCACCGGAAATTTAATGAAAATGGCGTACAGTACCCCTTTAAATCCTGTTTTCGTAACTATTGTCAGAACCGCACTAAAAATACTGTCAAAAAATTCAAACTTCACTACAAAGGGTTAATTCATGTTCCAATGGCTATTTTACCTATGAGGAATCACAGGGAAGAGGTGTGGTGAATGTTTTTATGCAAAAAGCACACAAAGCTATATATTCACTCCGAACCCCATTTAAACCAATGTAACCTTTAGAAGGCGCTATATTGAAACAATTACTCGACATGGAGCTAATACGCTCGCAACGCAAAGTCACTTAAATCGTGCAATTTCGAGGTGGGACCTTCAGCTAAAGTGAAGTACACTATGAACGAACAGGTAACAACTAAGAAATATATTACCTGCACTGTTTATACACTTCCCTGTCACAACATCAAAAAGTTCCCAGATATAGGGGTGTGACTAAACACCGCCCGGACCAGCCCGGACCAGCCCGGACCAGCCCGGACGAGCCCGGACCAGCCCGGACCAGCCCGGACCCCCCATATGGACTATATGAGTGTTTGTAAGGGCAATATAAGTGCAGGGGTGTCATGGAAACCCACTCAGGGTCGCTATTAACCCTCAAAATGCCGGCATCGGCGAAAATGTTCGCCGCGAAATGAAGCTAACAGCCCGGACCGCCCCTGCTGCGTCCAGGTGGGATTTTAGTATCCATACCTGTGCGGGGGTGTTAATGAAACCCAAATACGCACGGAGAGTGGTCAAGGTCAAACGGAAGTGCCGCTTATTAACCCCTAAACTTCCCAGATTCAGCCAGAATTAAAAAATTGCGCCCCCAATAAACAAATTCACAGCCCGGACCCCCTTAATGTCCTCGTACTTCTAATAACTCCTTACATATGTGTTGTGGAACTACCCTCGACTAGACTCAAGAAGATTCAAGGGCGAGTCGCCCACGAATGCCTGGCAATTAACCCCCAAAATGCCGCCATCGCCGATTATGTTTACCGATAACGACGCTGACAGCCCGGACCAGCCCGGACCATCCAAGTCCAGCCCGGACCCCCCATATGGACTATATGAGTGATTTTAATGGCAATATAAGTGCAGGGGTGTCATGGAAACCCACTCAGGGTTGCTATTAACCCTCAAAATGCCGGCATCGGCGAAAAAATGTTCGCCGCGAAATGAAGCTAACAGCCCGGACCGCCCCTGCTGCGTCCAGGTGGGATTTTAGTATCCATACCTGTGCGGGGGTGTTAATGAAACCCAAATACGCACGGAGAGTGGTCAAGGTCAAACGGAAGTGCCGCTTATTAACCCCTAAACTTCCCAGATTCAGCCAGAATTAAAAAATTGCGCCCCCAATAAACAAATTCACAGCCCGGACCCCCTTAATGTCCTCGTACTTCTAATAACTCCTTACATATGTGTTGTGGAACTACCCTCGACTAGACTCAAGAAGATTCAAGGGCGAGTCGCCCACGAATGCCTGGCAATTAACCCCCAAAATGCCGCCATCGCCGATTATGTTTACCGATAACGACGCTGACAGCCCGGACCAGCCCGGACCATCCAAGTCCAGCCCGGACCCCCCATATGGACTATATGAGTGATTTTAATGGCAATATAAGTGCAGGGGTGTCATGGAAACCCACTCAGGGTTGCTATTAACCCTCAAAATGCCGGCATCGGCGAAAAATGTTCGCCGCGAAATGAAGCTAACAGCCCGGACCGCCCCTGCTGCGTCCAGGTGGGATTTTAGTATCCATACCTGTGCGGGGGTGTTAATGAAACCCAAATACGCACGGAGAGTGGTCAAGGTCAAACGGAAGTGCCGCTTATTAACCCCTAAACTTCCCAGATTCAGCCAGAATTAAAAAATTGCGCCCCTAATAAACAAATTCACAGCCCGGACCCCCTTAATGTCCTCGTACTTCTAATAACTCCTTACATATGTGTTGTGGAACTACCCTCGACTAGACTCAAGAAGATTCAAGGGCGAGTCGCCCACGAATGCCTGGCAATTAACCCCCAAAATGCCGCCATCGCCGATTATGTTTACCGATAACGACGCTGACAGCCCGGACCAGCCCGGACCATCCAAGTCCAGCCCGGACCCCCCATATGGACTATATGAGTGATTTTAATGGCAATATAAGTGCAGGGGTGTCATGGAAACCCACTCAGGGTTGCTATTAACCCTCAAAATGCCGGCATCGGCGAAAAATGTTCGCCGCGAAATGAAGCTAACAGCCCGGACCGCCCCTGCTGCGTCCAGGTGGGATTTTAGTATCCATACCTGTGCGGGGGTGTTAATGAAACCCAAATACGCACGGAGAGTGGTCAAGGTCAAACGGAAGTGCCGCTTATTAACCCCTAAACTTCCCAGATTCAGCCAGAATTAAAAAATTGCGCCCCCAATAAACAAATTCACAGCCCGGACCCCCTTAATGTCCTCGTACTTCTAATAACTCCTTACATATGTGTTGTGGAACTACCCTCGACTAGACTCAAGAAGATTCAAGGGCGAGTCGCCCACGAATGCCTGGCAATTAACCCCCAAAATGCCGCCATCGCCGATTATGTTTACCCATAACGACGCTGACAGCCCGGACCATCCAAGTCCAGCCCGGACCCCCCATATGGACTTTTCGCAACTATGATGGGGAGAAATATTCACAGAATGACGGGGGACAATCTGTTTCTAATTATTCGTCTGCATTAAACTATATTATATCTAGAAACTCGCATATTTATATGAGAATTTATAATATATCAGATCACATCAATAATTCATGTTTTGTTTTCAATTTGGCCTTAGGTCCCTTTGGACGATTGAAAAACGAATCATTTTTGGCTTGAAACTTATGGTTTCTCACATGATAAACTATTTAGCTGTAATTCACTCAAGCTTAATACATCCACAATAATTACAACATGCAATAGCAACAATCTATGGTGTGTCTGGAAGCTGTAAAATAACTGGATCATTTTGTTATCATCTATATTATGTCGTAGATTGTATATATATATATGACACGAGTCAGTGCTATTTTTCCGTACCATATAAAAGTATCTGTATATCTGTGCTACCTTATTAGTATCCATATATACATGGCTGATGCACGTATATTGTATTATAAAGATTACCATATATATATTCTATTGTACATATAGTTAGGAAGTCTTCCAATAGATGATTTTTTCGGACTCAAATCGCTTAGAAATTATCGAACAATTTAACATATTCGATAACACCATAAGCTGGTAGAATGTGTTCAATCCATTAAACTGATCAGTACAGTTTAATATTAGAGTGTATTGATCAGTTTAACGGATTGAACACATTCTACCAGCTTATGGTGGTGATCATAACATTGTAAGACTTCTCTAACCAGATAGTGTTAGTAACCGCCGGCTTTATGTATTGTCATTATATTTTTACGTAATTTTTATTTTTACGATGTTCCCTATTTTCGTTAATAAAGATTTATGTCACAGGCTGTTTCAATCAATCTATATGCATCTGTGGTTGGGTCGCTTGGTTCCTTGCGATATTTTTTTATTCGGGCACACACTTGTAATTCTGAATGAATCTGGCAAGTTTGGGGGTTAATATCGTCACTTCTCCATGGCCGTGACCATAGTCCGTGTGTTTGTGAGTTTCCATGACACCCGTGTACAGATAGGGCTACTAATATTACCACTAGACGCCACAGGGCGGTCCTGGCTGTTAGCTTCGTTATCGGTAAACATATTCGGCGATGGCGGCGTTAATTGCCAGGCTTTCGTGGGCTTTCTTCGTGAGTGTAGCCGAGGTTGTTCCACAACGTATATGTAAGGAGTTATTAGAAGTACGAGGACATTAAGGGGGTCCGGGCTGTGAATTTGTTTATTGGGGGCGCAATTTTTTAATTCTGGCTGAATCTGGGAAGTTTAGGGGTTAATAAGCGGCACTTCCGTTTGACCTTGACCACTCTCCGTGCGTATTTGGGTTTCATTAACACCCCCGCACAGGTATGGATACTAAAATCCCACCTGGACGCAGCAGGGGCGGTCCGGGCTGTTAGCTACATTTCGCGGCGAACATTTTCGCCGATGCCGGCATTTTGAGGGTTAATAGCGACCCTGAGTGGGTTTCCATGACACCCCTGCACTTATATTGCCCTTACAATCACTCATATAGTCCATATGGGGGGGGGGGGGTCCGGGCTCGTCCGGGCTTGTCCGGGCTGGTCCGGGCGGTGTTTAGTCACACCGAGATTTTGTTATGGCGGAATATGATCTCTACGGGCGTAGCTTTAGTAAGGATCTATGGCATTATATTCAGTCTCACCATTCGTCCCCGATAACCTAGACACCGGCTAGCTTGACTGCACAAACTACCGTCAAAACAAACATCCCAATATAAAGGGGTCAGCCAGTTGAAAATGACCTTGGGATCTGCGATGATTGAACAGTGAAATGGCCATATATCTTCTGCCAACACTCAGTGTGGAGTTATTAACGAGCGAAAATTGGTTTGCTTTTACGGCGAGATGTGACGATTACCGACGATCAAGAGGGCGCGGATATCACAAAACTGCTGGGGTGAAATATCACGCAATTATTCCGATTGGAATTCTCGTTATCTTAAGCGCTTCGTGATGGTCACTAAAGGAAACTAAATGGGTTTGGCGTGATCTACGAATCATAGGGGATAAACTCTGACACCAGAGACTTACTTAATCCGCACAACCACATTCAAATAGGACAAGTTCCCTACGTCAGAGAAATGAGTGAATGAGTAAATAATTTGTGGTATAAAATTGCTGCCGATGTAGCTTTAGGGACCAAACCACAAACTGTTAATAATTCGGTTATCTGTTATAGACGAAAGAGTCTGATGTGTTCCATTCATTTCCATTTTATAGCCATTCAGATTCTTCGCCTTTTATAGTAGAACATATTCAATTCATAGTATGATTTATGAAAGTGCTATCTCATCTGGATTCACATTACCGTTTGATACACCGCCTACGAGCGAAGCAAAACTGCACTGAGTTCATCGGAATGAGTTCATTTCACTTTTCCGGTCATTGGCAATGTTGACTGAGTTCTGAGTTAACCCTTTACCCAACAAACCGGCCAAAACAAGCTTCAACAGCCTAAAATATCTTCGGTCTGTCTGAATAGAACCATACAAATATGGATATCATTGGAACCGGCTCCTTGACCACATTGTGATAGTTACAGTTATGCCACGTGCCAATGCATTCTCTTATCCATAGGTCGCATCGCATATATAAGAGAATGCATTGGCCTAAAAAAAAATCTTTTTTTAACACTTTTTACCATTTTTTCTTACATTCTTTTACAATTTTATAATTTTTAATGTGTTAAGCCAATGCATTCTCTTATATATGCGAGGCGACCTATGGTCGACTCGCATATATAAGAGAATGCATTGGCACAGGGCCCTTCTGTTGGGTAAAGGGTTAATACCATACACCAATAGTTGTATTTTGTTCTGCACGTACGATCCAACACGACATGTAGCACTACATGCCAGCATTGTATTATTGTTACAATTAGAACACAAATATATATATATATATATTTTTGTATCTCGTTCGTGATTTTGAGCAATAACAATTTGACTTGACTTGGCTCAACACTATGTAGAATTGTTTTCCAACGTGCTGAATTTTCAAGAAACGCACATTCCTCCCGCGAGAGGAACCAAATGTCCGCACGATAGAAAAAACGACATGGACCTTCTCGTTACGCCTACTATTAAGTAATTATCGACATGTTAATGTCATCGGCACAACTTCCAATAATTTATTGACTGTTCTTGCCTAAGTTTTGCTGAACCCGTGAAGTACTCGAAGCGATCAATAATACGAACCCCGAAACATGGATTTTTTTGGAAGGTTTTGACCTCTGTGATAATAACAACGATAAGATCTCAAGGAGACATGAGTGTCGATATATGTTTTCATGACCTCGTGTTTCATGTATAGTGGTGTATGCCGTAATGTGTGTCGTTCGTTGTCGATATCCATGCCCCTGATTTAGTAGCGCCATCCAGGTGCACATCACCACACACTCACATACACGTTAATGCATTCATATACACGATAGCGGAAAACAATCCAAAATTAAGTGGTGTGAATGTCCCTCAGGCTGAGTTAGTTATACCACCACGTGCACATCACCATACACTCACATACACGTTAATGCATTCATATACACGATAGCGAAAAAACAATAAAAAATTAAGTGGTGCATCATCTTCGACGAAAACTAACGCGACCTGAATTAGTTAGACCATTCTATCGTCGTGTGTCTGAAGTAGTATGGGTCGCGATGTATATTTTGCATAAGATAATGTTTCCTTCGCCCGTATTTTGTTTTATGGAATACTGTTAGGGTCAGCACAGAATGGGCGGAGAAAATGGAACCCGCCAAACGAGGAAGCCACCGAAAGCGACGAAATGTCCAGAGGCGCACACATGATGCAACGCGAGCGAACCGCCGAAAGCGCCAAATGAAACGATATTTCGTTTAATCATCTCGCTTTCGATGTTTCTGGCATTTGATTTCCAAACTCAAATACCACCATGTGCACATCACCATACACTCACATACACGTTAATGCATTCATATACACGATAGCGAAAAAACAATAAAAAGTTAAGTGGTGTGGATGCACCAAGGTTATTACTTCGACGAAAACTAACGCGACCTGAATTAGTTAGACTATTCTATCGTCGTGTGTTTGAAGTAGTATGGGTCGCGATGTATATTTTGCATCAGATAATGTTTCCTTCGCCCGTATTTTGTTTTATGGAATACTGTTAGGGTCAACACAGAATGGGCGGAGAAAATGGAACCTGCCAAACGAGGAAGCCGCCGAAAGCGACGAAATGCACAGAGGCGCACACATGATGCAACGCGAGCGAACCGCCGAAAGCGCGAAATGAAACGATATCTCGTTGAATCATCTCGCTTTCGACGTGTCTGTCGTTTGATTTCTTCGCAAGCACGCGGAAGGCGAGATAATGAAACGAGATTTGGTTTGATTGTGTCACGTTCCATCGCGTGGTGATCCGTGTGCGCAACCAGATGTTTAGTCGCTTTCGGCGGTGTCCTCGTTTGGTGGATTCCATATTCCCCGTCCCATTCGAGGTTGGCCCTAACAGCATTCCATATGGTTGAAATGTCGACTCACTCGACTGTGCTAGATTACAGTAGACAAGTATTCAACCCACAGACCTCTGGGGGAAAATACCAGATATATCAATTTATTATATACTTGCCCATGAATTATAAGGTTTTAGCAGTGAGATATAAGTGATATCCCACTAGTGGGTGATATCAGCTTGCAATTTACGATGTATTGACATTCATTGGGGCCATAGGCAAGTAACTAAAGTATATAATAAACAGAATATCCACACTTTTTCTGTGGATATTGGTTAAATCTCATTCGTGATGACAAAACATTTGAATTTCCACTCGTGGCTAAAGCCACTCATGGAAATTCAATGTTTTGTCATCACTCATGAGATATAACCCATATCCACTGACAAAGTGTGGATATCCTCTATTTATTATATACTTGCCCATGACTTATAAGGTTTTAGCATTGAGATATAAGTGATATCCCACTAGTGAGTGATATCAGCTTCAAATTTCTGATGTATTGACATTCATTGGGGGCCATAGGCAAGTAACTAAAGTATATAATAAACAGAATATCCACACCTTTTCAGTGGATATGGGTTAAATCTCATTCGTGATGACAAAACATTTGAATTTCCACTAAAAAAAAAAGGTGTGGATATCCTCTATATATACTATACCAGTGACAAGGTTCACAAGTCCGATTTGGGAAAAAACACACCATCTATCATATTCCTCACAGATTCTCAAAATAATTAATCTCAGTCACAACATATTTCAATATGTCTTATTGGCCATGATATTTCCTTTCTTTTGACGTAGAATTCGATAGTATCAAACGAATGGAAATTTTGAGAATCTATGAGTAGGCCTAATAGTATATGATAGATGGTATATTTTTCCCAAAATCCGACTTGTGAATAATAATAAAATGTTTATTTGCACAATAATAAATGAAACATTGACCCAAAAAAATCAAACACAATAATCTTATTGTACAGGAGAACCTGGTGGTCGTCTTCCTGCTGACCCTATATAAACCGGTGAACCTTATCATTGATATAGTATATATTGGTGAACCTTGTCACTGGTATAGTATATATATTGGTGAACCTTGTCACTGGTATAGTATATATTGGTGAACCTTGTCACTGGTATAGTATATATATTGCTGAACCTTGTCACTGGCATAGTATATATTGGTATATCGGGTATTTTTTTCTCAGGGGCGTGTGATCCAACCCACATGGCTCTCCAAACCATATTTCAGACGACAGCACGCAAGAGTGATCAGACGTTACATCAGACGACCATAGTGAGCATACTCGTTGAACAAGGCCATGCTGAGCAGGGGCGGATCCAGGAATTTTGAAAAGGGGGGGGGGGGCGCCATTAATATAGGCATAGCATTATCCGAGCCGCAAAGCGGCGATCGGGGGAGAGCACAAGAGGGACCCCCCCCCCTGTGGTAGATGGGTGCACGGGCGACCTGCCCCGGGATTTGTTTTTGGATCCTACATTCAAAACGACACGTTTTGCTGTGTCATGTGCCCATTGAAAAATCAATCGGATACTGATATTAAAATAACTAGAAAATGAATAATATTGAGTTACATATATAAATTTGATATGTTCCAATCTGGGTATGCACACATAAAACATAAATCTCAGTTTATGTAGCTTATATGGAGCTAGTGATAATTAAATTTACTCCGATCAATGGATGTATCGATATTATACTATACATCAGGACTGGGTACATGTGCATCACAAAATACTACGATTGTCGGACAATTGGGACCTTGCTGGACGATTAATTGGGACCTTGTGCGATTGGGACCTTGGTCGATTTGGGTCCTTGTACGATTAGGACCTTGGGTCAGGACGATTGGGACCTTAATAGTATACCGTAGTATGGCGTAGGCCTATATATAATTTCTTTACGACGATATAATGCTGTTCGATGGTTTGAAGTTCGATAGTACAACCTCCGTACTATCGAATGCTCAGACTATATATACGTTGGATACTATAGGCTTATCCCAAAGTGTAGCCATCTCATTTCTATTGCTACATGTACATGTATATATAGATGGAATTGACATTTTGACACCACAGTTAGAATTGCTATATCTACCTGTATGTTTATATAAAAACTTATGGCGCCTAAAACTTGGCGCCTGGCCAGATATTTTCCGACGCCCAGAAATAAAATGTGGACAGAATTATTTTGCTCTGCATGGCGAAAATATTCCACGCGGGGCGCGCCCACGTCGCGCGGGATGTTGGTTTAGCCCTTGCATGGATATACATCCATTCACAGTTCAATTCTTTAATCTCAATAAATCAATAATCATGATATATGAGATATACAAGATTCAAATACAAATATATGACAAAAGCACATTTAACAGGTACATAAATATATTTTATAGTATATGTAATATTAATGTTAATGCATACATTGAAGGCACATCCACCCAAAAACAGGGTGGATGTGCCCGATACTATATATAAGACTATCTATTTATTTGATACTTTGATACTCGCGTCATTTACACAGGAATACTGTCATAGCGACATGCATATACATAAATGTTGACTTGAGACGATGGGGCACATGAGCCACAGATATAACTTTGAATTTGGAAAAAAAAAGAAGAAAAAAACGTATGGACAAAATCTGCATTGTATGTTTTAATCAGCATATAACTTGAGGTCGAAGTTGTAGATGTATTCAAATAATACTGTTTAGAATAAAGCCGGGCTTCAAATAAACAGACAGAGACACCGTTGCCAATAGACCCCATCGCATCAAGTGCATGTCCACATCAAGTAAATCCTGCGTGCTCAGTGAGGATCAAGCGAATCCTGTCAAAATCGTGCTCAGGTCAACTGAGTGGCACGCGTCAGGTACTATTTCACGCATTCGATGATCCCACAATAAAATATCAATGTCACGTGATTGCATTCGAGTTGTTCGGGGAATCACCGTCTGAAATATGGGTCAGTGGTATGTTGTGGCTGTGTTCACGAAAGTCGGGAGGTTAGGGTGAAAACGCTGGAATGCTTCAAGTTGCACCACCGTGAGTATGGTGTTCATTATAATAAATCAACGGTACATTTTACAGTAACTATTATATACACCAGGCTTTAATCCTTCAAAATATTCGTGATAAATATCGTAAGCGTGATGGAGCATAATATCCACGACATTTGGTGAGTCCACACAGGGACGCGAACGCCCTGTGTGGCGGGGGGGGGGGGGGGGTTGGGGGGGGTGCATTACGGGTGTCTAAGTAGACAATAAAAAGACCATCATGGCGCGGTATGAGGTATATGATGGTCCTCCCACTGAGATTAGTGGGGCGTACTTCCTTGTGACAATGTGGGGGGGGGGGGTGAAATGATGATAAAGAGCGTTCAGATAGAAGACATTATTACTTTGATCAGACGATAGACAGTGCGCATTACCTGTATTTTAGTAGTTTCCATAAATTGGCGTAATTTGAAATTGTTTGGGTATTTATAGTAGTATTTGGGGATTAGTTTAGCACGATTTTCATCGAATTTCTCGCAGATCAACATCACATGATACTCGTCACCGATTCCGTTGCTACAAAAGGTGCAGGATTTGTTGTTAGACATATTTGCCCAGCTCGTAGTTTCTATGGGTAGGTGATGGTTTCGCGTTCTGAACTTCATAAGTGTCAGTGCTTCTTTAGTTGATAATATCGATAGGTATTCTTCTGTCAGGAACTCATCTTTAATAGTTTTATAAAAATTATATTTATCAGATGATTGCAACGAGGACCGCCAATTATGTAAATATTGATCTCGAATTTTAAGTCGTGTTGCATTGTTGAACCATTTCTCGCTAATTGTGTTGTGGGATAGCCATACGTCTGACATACCTAGTCCATTTAATAAGTTTCTTACATACCGGATCCAAGTAAAACCTGATTTATGCCTATCGAGCATATTATGAATATTAGCATATAGTACATATGATAATTTCGACTTATTGCCATTTATTATTCGTGACCAGTAGTTCAACACTCTGTGTTTTATTTTTTCAGTTATTGGGAGCAAACCTAGTTCACCATATATTATTGATGTGGGAGTTGATTTTTTTAACTTAAAAACGAATTTAAGGAACCAGAGCTCTGTGCGCTGAATAATTATATTATTGCTTACACCCCAAATCTCACAACCATAAGTCAATATAGGTATAATAGTTTTCTCATAAAGATCAATGATGCATGTTAGTGGCAGTTTTAGTTTCCTAGCCTTACATATGATTGAGAACATAGTCTTTTTTGCTATTTCACATCGTCGCTTCTTTTCTATGTTGAACAAACCATTATTCGTAAATGTTACGCCCAAATACTTATATTCGTCCGCCACAATTATCTGTTGTCCATCTAATCGAAAAAACGGTTTAAATGTTTTATCTTTCCCAAAGATGACTACATTACTCTTGCTGTTGTTAACAGATAGTTTCCATTCATGGCAATAAGATGAATATGCATCTAATATATTTTGCATTTCAGTTGGACTTTCTGCAAAAAGAACAGTATCATCTGCATATAACAGGCAAAATAATTTCAAATTAAAAAAAGTAGTTTCATTTAGGCGGGATAGGGAAATTTCTTTCTGTTTCGTACGGGACAGAAATATTTCAAGATCATTGAGGTAGATCTTACTCCAGTATCACATGGGGAGGGGGGTGAAAAATGGTTTCCAACGGAGACACATGACTTTATTCCATTGTACATATTCATGATCACTCTGAGGATACGGCCGTTTATTCCGATATCAAAAAGCTTTGTCCAAAGACCTATCCTCCAAACACTATCGAACGCCTTCGAAAGGTCTATAAATGCGCAGTATAGGCTTTGTTTTGATTTCTTCTTAACCATATCTATTAAGCAGTGAAGTGTAAAAATGTGATCTGTAGTGGAGTAGTTTTCTCGAAAGCCGGCTTGATTTTCCGATAAAAGGTCATTTATTTGGAGGAATGAGTAGATTCGTTTGCTCAAGATAGCCGAGAATAGCTTTGAAATACAACTAACTAGCGTTATGGGTCTGTAATTATCGGGTTGTTTTGGGTCCTTTGATTTGAAAATTGGGTGAATAATACCGGTACCCCATTCTTCTGGAATCGCCCCGGTCCTGAGTATAAAGTTAAAGAGTCGAAAATAAACTGGGGCCAATTGATCGAACGTTGTCTTGATATACTCGTTTCTGATACCATCCACACCTGGTGACTTACCGCTTTTTAGGCTTTTAACCACATTTTCTATTTCTTGTAACGTGAAGTCACTGTTGAGTGGTGATTGGTCTAGGGATATATCTAGTGATTGTGAGTTCTGAGTTTGTACTACATTCACGACTGGGACAGCCGCATTCTTATGTTTAAAATAATCATAGAACTCTGTTAATGGTGGCATTTTTTCTGATGTATTTTTGCCATTAACGGAATTGATCAGTTTCCAGTAGTCGCGGACATTTTCAGATTTTGACTGTTTTATCTTATTTGTCATACTTGTATCAAAATTACGTTTATTTAGACGCAAAATTCGTTTGTAATTGTTTCTGGCTTCAATCATTCTATGGTTATTATTGGCTGTTGGGTTAGTTCTAAACTGTTTCCGCGTTTTTCGATACTGTCGCCTTGAATTGTTACAATCTTTTGAGAACCATGGTAAATTATTTCGAGCTTTAGTTTAAGATTTTTTGCTTGATGCAGTTCGTGTGCCAAGAGTGGAAGATGCGGCATCGATGTATAAACATTTAAGTCTATCATTTACTTCAGAAATGTCCGATGGTACAACACAATGTCTATCCTCAAGGTCATCTAGATGAATTACCAGTCTATCTATGGCTTCGTAATCAAGAGAGTTTACAAAATCACCAGACATTCCAGGTTCCCATGAGTTAATTTGATTAGGCGATATAAGATTTATTTGGTCTGATGTGGCTATTTCATCAGGGACATTTCCGGTGTCACCAGAATTCTGGGACAACGACATTCTGAATGTGATCGATCCATGTACATCGGACAGGAGATTATTATGTTCTTGGACCGAAAAATCTGTGATGTGTGTTAGAGAGCTCTCGTTGAATAGGAGGTAATCAACAACACTCACATTTCTATAATAATAATTGTACTCGAGTCAGATTAATGTAAAACATGTAAACTGTTGTATATATTTGCATGTATGTTAGCAATAAACTCGCTCAGAGACGAATAGCGCCCGGACACGTCCAAATATTACTTGCTCTGGCGAAAAGGGGGGGGGGGCGCGCGCCGAGGGCGCCGGATGGTAGATCCGCCCTTGCTGAGGAATGGCTTAAAAGAATGTTAACGTTGGTTATCGTTTAGTTTCCATAATCTAAAGAAAGCAGAACAATATACACTTAATATATGTGTCATTCCTTATTGTGAAACGGGTCAGAATATATATATATATATATATATATATATATATATATATATATAGTAGTGTTGATATCTTTAGCCGTATGGGTCTGGTCTAATAGGAAGTTCTTATCAATATGATAACACCAATTAAACATGAATGAACAATCATTTGAAAATACACATTGATATACAGACAAACTTGTTTATCACGTAACTATGACGTTAACGAACGTTACCTGACAAAATTTAGCGCCAAATGAAAAATGGCGGGAAAACTTACAGGTGAAAGACGCGCCAAGCATAGAAGCTACATGTGTAGCGTTGTGAAGAAAAGTCAATGCTTGAGTATATGGGAACTCATGTAGCTTAGAAGCAGTCCATACAACGTATAAGGATATTTTAGATAATGAGAGTTGGATCAAGGAGAAATTGTAAATTATGACCAACTCGCCATGAAACCACGGTCCTTATTAATGCCATGATAAAAACGTCCAAACAGTTCTATCTGGAATTCCAGCGTGACGGAATCACCAAATTTTACGGAATTTCACTTTTCTGTGGCCTATAAAATAAAAAATTATGACCAGTAGGGTACCGCTTAGAATAAAAAACATTGTACATTCTATACAAAGTTGTTTGATTATATACAACTATATGTGTATTTAAGTATCATCTCACTCTGGGTCAAATTGTGTCCGTGACGGAATCACCAAAAAAGTGCCATCAATATGAGGGTAGGTCCGTACTATTGAAGAACCCTGCTCATTCAGCCAAGCTGACCTGGAAAAAGTTCCCAATTAGTAAAGTAGATACATTATACTTGCAGAAAAAAGCCGCATTGTCACACACTTATGTGTATATTACTAGTTAACTCGGTTTGTTCGCCGTGACGGAATCGCACAACGGGCGTGACGGAATCACCGTGCGATTTTTTTAGGTATAGTTTTTTGTGTAACAAATGCGGACATTGTCATAAAAGCATAACACTTGGCACATTTGTATATTGGGTCCCACGTATTATTTTCAGTTATGGGGGCAATCACGAAAATACTTTCCATGGCAACGGTTGCTATGCGACTGTTTTTACCTTAGAAACGGGTTGTTGGTAGGGGTTAAACCGTCATTTTACTAAAATATATGTGCAAAAAGGGGATACTATGGTAATTGAGGCAAATTGTGATATGGGATATGTGACAAAAATAACATTTCCACACATGCCCCACTATTAACCTAGAATGACCATTGAGCTGCTTGAAAATGATATTTTGGTTCATTTGACCTTATTTGGCAAAACATGAAAATATGCGTTGACTGCGAATGCGCGCATCATTGATCCCCAGTCACACAATATCTGGTGTTTAAGAGATTGTATAGTGAGGGCAATGACCATTCCAAAATATATTCATTGGATAGTAATAATGAAATACAGAAGAATCAACAACATTCCCCGATGACATGACAATGCTGCAAATACCCATTATCGGTATCCATGGCCGCCTTTTCGTGGAATTCATGCTATATGTTGTAATTCGGCCACACGTCTCTCTTTCGTGTCCGAAAGTCCACCTCTTAATACTTTGATGCGGATGTCATCGGGTGTGTGGTGTGGTCGACATAAATGTTCTGCTATGGGTAGGTTCAAGTCCCTGTTGTTGATGTTCTGCCTATGTCCCGTCACTCGTTTTCAGAGAGGTTGCCCTGTTTCACCAATGTAATGCATTTCTGGACAATTTGCGCACGAAAAACACGTTCCTGAGATGAATGTCGCTCGTAATAATGCCATTCAGAGATGTAGTGATTGTGCGTAATTTTTCTAGCTGTGGGTGGTAGTTTACCACGAGGGGAACTCGATCTGATGATGTTTTGTCCCCGATATTGAAGGAGCATCTACCTGTCCAAACATTTCGATTTTCCTAATTGTTGATTAATCGAACGTCTGTCGTATCCCAAATTCGAGAATTGTGAGCGTAGTTCACTGAACTGTTCGTCTCTTACTTTTTCCTGAGAATTGATGCGTTGGTAACGAATGCCTTGACTGTATATACTGGCTTATTTCGTGTGGTCGGGATGAAAACTAATGCGGCCGAATTCTGGTCCCTGGTCTATAGACCACCCTAATAATCACGGTGTTCCATGTCTGGACCTGGTCTCGCGAAACCACCTGGGGTCAATACTATGAACAATTTTATACCTGTAAATACAAATTGTATTTATTAATTTGTAATTACAAATTTGTGTTAACTGTCACAGTGGTTTCATAGTACAGGGAAAATTTAGCCGTATTATTGTAATACCTTAGACTGGGCGAGAGGTGAAACCCCTAAAAGGCAGCTGTAAAACTTAGAAAAAACTAACTCCCCACTCTGCTCCCATGCACATGTTATCAGTGTTATCTGAATACCAGTTCAAATTAGACGGACATGTATATAGAGCTAAAATAACTGACAACAATTTATATGGGGAAGTTACAATGCGTGCTATCATATTGTGATTAGTGAGAACGCCGGTACTATGAAACGATGAGCTAACAAAATCTCGCAAATTTCACAAAGATCTACTGTTGATTATTGTAGATTGCTTACGGACAAACTTTTGCCTGTGAGTGATTAACAATATATTGAATCACGGCGGGCCAAAGTTACAAAAGAAATAACCAATCATAAGTTGAGAGGTGAACGCTTATCCGAGCTATCCAATCGGTTCACGGATTGCTAAGTTGATGACCACTTGTCTGCGCAAGTTAACAATTAAACGGTTCGTTTGTAGTGTGTATATGTAAGTACAAGTCAGTGTAATACCGAGTACTACAAACATTTTGGTATCATTGTTTTTACAAATTACAAATTTACAATCATTCAGTTTGTGAAAATAAAATATTATATTTTGATGGTATAGCATTGTATATATTGTGACCATCCTATTATTTCAAACTGATCCGCTACTCTTATCATAACACATCGAGGCAGTAACGTGGCTCCATTTTATCGGGAGGGGTGTATCGAAGCAGGGACGTGCTAATGGTCTCGGTTATAGGATTGGTGCGGTAGAGTGCCAGTCGGTAGAATGACAGGTGCACTACACTGTTACATGCCGTCCAGCGCTGACGAAGCTGGTTCTAACCCCGTCATATGGAGGGTGACCGGAATCGTGTATCTGGGCAAGTTTGTCAGTTGCTTTCCGGGGGTCGGTGGTTTCTACACGCAGTGGGACGATTTCTCGGTGAAATCGAGCCTCTGGGTGGTCTTCCAACAACCCGTAAAATTGACAACGTCGTGTGTGGCATAGCGACTAGAACGTTGATAAACCCTAATAAACCAAACCAAACCAATAGGAGTGTCATTTTATAATTTCAAACTGCTCCGATATCTTATAATATATCTAGATAGGGACGTGGCTATATGGGCTCAGTTTGGCGACGGGGTGTCCATCCTATAATTTCCATATGCACCCTTTGAACAAAACAATGCCTATAAATTCCACATAACGATGGAATCGTATATCAAGAGGAAAGTATTTTAATTTTTCTACGCTGATAACAAAACTTAGTCAATATGACTAACATATGTTAGTCAAACGTTTTTCCCCAGGATGACTGACTTAGTTCAGCCAACATGACTGAGGCATAACATTAATCAAAATTACTAGGGTGATGTTAGTCATAACGACTAAGAAATGCGGACTTTTCTTAGTCAATTGGAAGGCGTAAATTAAAGTTTCTGAATTATGTGCAAATAATTCCAATAATTGACCAAAGTTACTCAAAACGTTTGTGACTAACACTAAGTTAGTCATATTTAGTCAATATGTCCAATCCAAGGGGCGGGGGTGCACAACTTACTGTTACAGCTTGAAAATCAGAAGCCAACCGGGGTAAACAATTTTATAATTGTTTATAATTGAGGGGTGGGGATACAGTTGGATATCGACGTTTCGAAAACAAAAGAGCATCTTGCCACGTCACTGCATTTATGCTCTAGTCATTTATGAAAAATGTGCTTGCATCTTCGTATTCGTGTCCTTTACCGTGACCAAATGCATTCGCGTCGACGATTGAAACTCAAAGGATAATCCGCAAGGCATTCTTGAGCGAAAAATCATACTCACATTGGGAACACGCTTCATTTTTATCCATTCTTGGATATATCATTGATTATGGTAAGTACATGTTACATGCTAATGTTGGCTATAATCCGCAAGTATCACTCACTATTTGTATTAATCACTAACTTTTGTCAGAGATGTTGTGACTCATACGATTTGGCGGCTACTCGCCCCATCCTATTCTGAACAGCTGTAATGTGCCAGGCATCGTGTTCTCAAGACCACTATCGCCATGTCCCTGTTTATGAGATTTCCATTGATAACACATTTTCATAAGGGGGCTACATCCCTGCGAATCAGATGGTTATATGCTCTGGTTTAAGGATGTGAAAATCGACAATTTATGTTTGACACCCTATATAGACATTCTAGACAAGTTCTTAACGTTGTAACTTTGAATAAATTGGGTAATTTCAGTAGTTACAAGGAACACATACTGCTACATCACATCCAAGCTGACACCCCATAAGGTTTGACAATTTCTAAATATAGGCCATTTCAATCCAAACTTTTGACCAAAGGAGGTAAATATGCAAATGTTGGTCTAAAACAAAACATACCCCCTAATAAATTGTTGGAAAAAAAAAATAACAGAACAAGTTCAACCTATTGTTGTTGTAAAATTTCCAATTCATGTTGTTTCAGGTATCAAATTTTCAGCTGTTGAACGTGTTGATAAAATGTTTGGAGCGAGAAACATAACCCAACCCCCTTGTCGCGACGTCCCTGTGGGTTGTACTTGAAATTTCCAGCTGACAAAATATTTTCCCGAGGGGGTGAATCGACCCCTTGTCGCCACGTCCCTGCGTATCATAGATATATATATTATCCGTATTAAGGGTGCGAATTATGTTTCATAGTACTCGAACATTCTTTGTGATTGGAGATATTTGTAAATACAAAGAACACGTACTATTTGTGATTTATGTTTGTAATCGTAGGTTCATAGTATTGGCGGAATGATAAATTGTTATTTCTTACAAACAATTGTAGATTCTTACAAAGAAAAAGTTTCATAGTATTGACCCCTGGTCTCGATTTAGATTAGGCGGATTATTGTTCAATCAACGACGATCGGTGTATCGACGGACAAAGGCACGCTTGGTGCTCGAACAATATGATTGCGTTCACGTCACGAATAGTTGAGCATTAATGTAACGGGTTATCACCGAACACATGCGGTGTGTCGTCTTTACAGGCATGTGATTAGAGTGTCTCCATGTGGATGGTGGGTGTGTTGTCCATATTTCCAATCCGCTCCATCCTAAGTTGGGGGGGGGGGGGGGGGGTGAGACACACCAAGTTCTCATGTCGCCACGACCCTACCTTTATGTTTATTTATTATGATAATCTATTTTGATGTCAGCGGTTTGAGTAAATGTTTTAGTTGAGTAAAACAAAACTTGACTAACGGCCGATGGAACCACCCATGGCCTATACGTGGCTATACATTATTTATACCACCTCCCCATGCACCGAATAATCAGTCTCAGAGACCGCCCTTTTAAATCTCGACCCAAACATATAATGGGCTAAAAACAATTGCGCCCATTATTTCAGTTGCCATCATTCCAATTTCCAAGAATCCAAATGTTAAGACATTATTGGAACAACGACGATTAACAAAATGTACGTTAAAATAAGAATTTCTCAGAGATTTCTAGGGTTTGGTTTGGTTTGTTAGGGTTTATCGTCGATCCAGCCGCTAGGCCACACACGACGTTGTCAATTTTACGGGTAGAGGAAAGACCACGCAGAGGCTTAATTTCACCGAGAAATCGTCCCACTGCGTGTAGAAACCACCGATCCACGGAAAGCAACTGACAAACTTGCCCAGATACACGATTCCGGTCACCCTCCCTATGTCGGGGTTCGAGCCAGCTTCGTCAGCGCTGGACGGCCTGTGACGGTGTAATTCACCTGGCACTCTACCGACTGAACCACCGGGCCCCCCGAGATTTATAGGGACACAAGATAGTAAAACTCCATTCTTGTATTTCTTTTTCAGCAAATGCGTTTAAATAAAAGAATCATAAATTTATATATTTTGATTTTTTTTCTTCTATTTTTGTTTTGTTTTTCATTTTATTTTAATGTTTTGAAAAAACAAAATTCTTTTGTTTGTTTTGTTTTGTTTTTGTAATTTTTGTTTCTGGTTCTGTTTTTTGTTTGTAATTTGTTTTTCGTCTTTACTGTTTTTTTGTTTGCTTTACGTTTAAAATAAAATTACTTAAAACATCAGTATTATTCTTGTTCAAAATACTGAAATAATCTACGTGAATGGGCGGTACGAGTAATCCCCAATAAGAAGCATTCCAACGTACATTTTATGAATACGCCGGGAAAGCCCCGCATCCCGCCCATGCGATGTAAGACGAAAATGAAAATCCGATGTGCCATTCACTGTTATGCCGGGTCGCCCATGCTCATCCAAAGCAAATCGCCGGGGTACACGCACGCATGATTGTTACAAATAAAAATACGCTCTTTAAAAATTCGTCAGTTGTGGGTTGCACCCCACAAGTTACTCAAACAAAAGATCGCATCCCACAAGTGTTCATAGGTATGTGCGGTCACCCCACAAGTATACTCTGGCCAGTGCGTCCGTGCGTCCGAGATTGGGTACCTTCATGGTGTAATCAACTCCTCCTACAGTTTTAAACGTAGAGATTTGAAACTCTGGGATATTGTTCCTAACATGTTGGTGATTTGCAACATCTATACAGCTAATCAAAAATATAATTTTTTCCATATTTTTGGGGGGGGTTTTCGACTTAGAAAATTTGGAACATTTTTGCCTTTTGGATGAGATTGGGTACCTTCATGGTGTAATCAACTCCTCCTACAGTTTTAAATGTAGAGATTTGAAACTCTGGGATATTGTTCCTAACATGTTGGTGATTTGCAACATCTATATAGCTAATACAAAAATATAATTTTTTCGCGTTTGCATGTGTTTGTTCATCGGGTTGTTTTGTCCAAGAAATTTTGCGAAGAAATTTTGCGGTGGTTTGCAACATCTATATACTGTATAACATTGTTGCAAATAGTATCCTTCTAACAAATCCAATCATGAAGTTTACCACTCGAGTCGGGGGACATGTGGTCTGCGACCTTTTATTTACGTAAACCTGAGTTTCAAAAAGACGAGAATACGGACCAGTGCTGACCAATGATCCCAGCTTACTCGCCTCGAAGCTGGGTAACACATCGCGATCACCGTGGTTTCGGCCTGGTCTAGACTATAGTTTACATGGAACCCTGGTCTAGACCAGGGACCAGAATTCGGCCGATGGGGTTTAGATATGAAAATCTGTCCGTAGGTTTTCTGAATACTTTTGTGAATAACTGATCGGCATTGTTTTCGACTGTAACATCGAGAAAGCTGATATCGGTGTGAGAAAATTCCATTTTGAACTGGATTGAAGGATTGCACTGATTGAATGCTCGATGAAATATTTCCAATTCAGCGACTCCGTGTTCCCATGTCATGAATATGTCGTCGATAAACCTGAGATAAATTCGCGGTTTGAGAGTCTGTGTAGCTAAGAACTTTTCCTCCAACTCTGTCATGAATATATTGGCATATTGAGGCGCCATGGGTGTCCCCATTGCAGTACCTTTAATTTGTCTGTAAAACTTATTCTCGAACACGAAATAGTTATGTTTAAGAATATATTCAATTAACTTCATAACCGAATCTTTAGTTACTCCGTCTGATTCAGTCTCATCGTCGTGAAATCTCTGTCGAACTGCCGCTATGCCACCTGTGTGTTCAATTTGAGAATATAGGGACACCACATCCATGGTGACTAACAGGGTATCCGAACTTGTTGTTCCAACGGCCTTTAATTTCCTGATAAAATCGATAGTATCCTGTATAAAGCTATCTGACGCGCGAACTGTCGGTTTGAGTGTAGCATCGACATAACTCGAAATTTTCTCGGTGATGGTTCCAATTCCCGAAACGATGGGTCTTCCGGGGTTCCATTCCTTGTGAATCTTGGTCAGGGTGTAGAAGATACCCGGTCGCGGTGAGCGGTGAGCGGTGAGATAATATCCCTATCTACTTCTGGGAGTTCCGCCAAAAGTTGTGAAAGTTCTTTTTCGAAATCGGCAGTGGGATCCTCTTCAAGACAAACATAAAACTCCCGATCGTTAAGTTTCCGTTTCGCTTCCTGAATGTACGCTGTCTTATCCATCACAATAGTGGCACCACCCTTATCAGCAGGTTTTAATGACAATATATCTTTTGTTCTGAAGTGTTCTGATGGCTCGTCGTTCTAAATTGTTCTAAATTTACAATTTCTCCTTGGTCCAACTCTCATTATCTAAAATATCCTTATACATTGTATGGACTGCTTCTAAGCTACATGAGTTCCCATATACTCAAACATTGACTTTTCTTCACAACGCTACGCATGTAGCTTCTATGCGTTGAACGATTTTCGCAATTTAATTTACACATCTCAATGTATAAAATGTAATTTACGTAACAAAACAAATGTACTCAGTTCAGTTTTTACGGACTCATTTGACGGGCAGAAAATCGGACATACCGTGGTTGTTAATCAACTGGAACTGACAAATATACACGCGAAGAGCAGGCGATATGTTCTATTTTTAAAAATGGCATGGGATTTAGATGAAGACTAAATGGAAAAATAAAGACATATTGACACTGAGCAACTTAATCTTGACAAGGAAATACGATTAGTTCGATCAATTCGTGACAATATCAGAAAGTTATCACGCGCGATTGAATCGGTACAACAAGACTAATCATCCTCGTGCAAATAAGTTCATATTGGACTGACCTGATTCGGAAATAAGCCATATTGAGCTATACCCGCTATTAACCCTTTACCCAACAAAACGGCCAAAAACCGGCCAAATAAAGCTTCAACAGCCTAAAATATCTTCGGTCTGTCTCAATAGAACCATACAAATGGAACCGGCTCCTTGACCACATTGTGATAGTTACAGTTATGCCCTGTGCCAATGCATTCTCTTATATATGCGAGTCGACCATAGGTCGCCTCGCATATATAAGAGAATGCATTGGCCTAAAAAAAAACTTTTTTTTATCACTTTTTACCATTTTTTCTTACATTCTTTAACAATTTTATAATTTTTAATGTGTTAAGCCAATGCATTCTCTTATATATGCGAGGCGACCTATGGTCGACTCGCATATATAAGAGAATGCATTGGCACAGGGCCATTCTGTTGGGTAAAGGGTTAAGGTTGAATGGCGAGAGCCGCAGTGAAAAAACATTATAAAAAGCATGCGTCTTGCAAGTCGTGTCGATGTAAAAATGTAGAATAAATAATGTCAATATGGGCTTATGTCGTGTGGAAATAGTGCAATATTGGACTGTTTTAAACGGACATGGCTCATTCGAACCTTCAAATTTTTGTCTACGTAATTTGGAGCGACGGATACAATACATGTGTACGTCGATAATAAACGAACTATTGATATACCAGCTTCATGTGCTATGAAAAACACTTTCCAATGTCACAGCCATTTTATTTAGCAGTTTTCAACTTTTTGCCAGAAGTCAGACAGACGCTCTTTATTGCTACCATATCAGGAATAGACTACCACGGGACGCTCTTTTCTGTTCCATGTCGCACCATGGTTGTTTTGTGTTTGGGACCCAAACACCGTATTCAGACTTGTATTTTTCATTACTTCAATGCGTCTTTTTGGGTTAAATAATGCTCGTAGGAAGGTAGTTCAGATATTTATCGACCTATTTCGATACTGAGAAAAATTCAAAAGCGAATAATATTATGTGTATTTTGGAGCGCAAACCGACATGTGGCTTAAAAAAACGCGTTTTAGGTTCATATAGAGCGTAATTCAGATTCAATTGAAGTCGATATGGGCTTATTTTCGTTTTTGAAATAAGTGCAATATGAGCGTATTTTTAGGAGAAAAGGCTGGTTATAAGAATAAGGATAAGAGAGGTTATGTGAAGAATCAAATGTCAATATCGTCGAAGTCAGTCTAATTTTAAAACAGGTTACAGGTATTTCCTCGACTAACTTCGTTAACTTAGAAGATACTCTATTATGTACCATGGTATGGTATGGTATGGTATGATTTATAATTCTGCAATATAGTTATAGGAATACAAAATGCAATACAATATTTATGACTATATATTGCATGGAGGTGACGTGGTCTCGATGACCGTCTTCCCGTAACCTCCATGTGCAGATAAATAATAATTATTGGCGAGAAGTCAATGTCGCCGGTAAGTTAAGAATATGCTGCAAAAATATTTTTAAATGTAATTGCCAATGTTCAGAACAGCACTATGTTCTAAACTGATATGGGAGACCAAGAACAAGTAAATGTCATCAGGTGGATATTGTTTGAGATTAGCATCGAAATTGTCGCCGTGTCATTAGCTGTTCTAATAGTTTAATTTTCAAACCAATATTTAGTGTAAAAATTATCTACCTTCAGCCAATATCTCAAAATGGCAAACAGTTGACAAAATTGCAATCTATGGGGGCAATAGCTTGGAATTTTGTGATTATTTGATTCTGAAATAAGCAGATAATGGAGTCATAGCCGTTATTTTATGGCGCGGGCCATAACACACATGTTAGAGCGTACACGTGAGAAGTCGTGCGCGGGCCATACCACACATGTTAGAGCATACACATGAGAAGTCGTGCATTGGCTTCATTGTGTCATTGTCTGCACACAATCTGCTTAGAATCGCCTCATTATGAGTCTACAATGTGACTAAAATGCTCTCATTTCAGCACAGTATCGACTCAGAATGAGGCGATTCTAAGCGGATTATATACATAAAAAAAGTTATTTATAAGCAGATAATGTGAGGGTTTTTGGGACAACAGGCTGTCTGGATAGCTTGAGGTATCAGTTGGGTATCAGTTGGAATATTCCAACATATCGATAAATGGGCAGAATAACGTGGTTACCTATGTTATTTGCATTTTCCGTTCTGAGTTATTCTTCACTGTCCATAATAAACCGATTATACACGACACCGGATTTAATTAACTCTAAACAGGACATAACTCATGTCTCCGGATTAATTCCACCAGTACAGAACTCGTGTATCGGATTAGTATTCCCCAGTATAGATAACTTGTCTCTGTTATTGACGGATACGCGCATATACGGTTTCACAAGATCAATGTCTTTGTCAATTATTAAAGAATTGCAATGTTGTTTTAAAGAAATCCAATCATTGTTTATCATTCTTTCCCATAAATCGCAACATGAATCGTAAAAGCGAGCTAAATCTCGATAGAGTAGAATCACAACAACCCGCAAAAGCTTTCTGACTAAATCACCATGCAAACATGACGCGACTTTCTGTGTGAGAAATTAGATATAACTTATGATAATAGTGTGGAGGAAGTCATAAACTCTACACTGGAATAAGATGCCGCTAAAACTCCACAAAATTGTAGTCTATTTACGAAAGATGTTGATTCAATCAAAGAATGTAAGCTGCATTACTGTAGTTATTCGTCGAATAATCAATAGGAAAAAAAGTGTTATAAAACACAGTCCTTGTAAAGTTGGGCTCCCGTTCACCGACTGACTGTGATAACTTAAAGAATTAAATTCTCCATTAAAAAGCGAGAACTATAACGTTGCTGATTTATTACCCGGATTTTGAGTTTAGGCGTCGATGTGTCTTCCTGGTAGATAATATAAGGCCCTAACATATTGCATGGCACTGAATGGTAACGCATTAACGACAGTTCACAACAATTATGTTGTCCTTAGGGTGGATACACACATGCATGTAATCTCTGTAAATATCGTGTATTTGGCGTTTTACATGGATCATACACACCGTGTAATATGTGTCCGCTGACAACCCAATCATTGCGACTGTGTTTGACCACAGTGAGTTAAACTCTGAACCGCCGAAGAGCCGTTGACTGGGACAAAGTCGTCAGGCCGCTTAAAATAATTATTCGCGCGATAACTCAAATGGTCGACATTCTGTTTAAATCATTGTCAGTATTCTATTGGTGTTAATACCAGTGATGGCCTCTTCCCCAACGCAGGGGGCTATGACCCCCAACATGCACGGGGGGCTATATTATCCCAGAAGCTACCGAATTCACCATTGCATATTTCCTCGACGGGGGTGTGCATGCAACACCCTGAGTCCTGACACCCTGCTTTATAAATATCGTAGTCATGTCTGTCGTGTCTGTTTTCTACGAGTGATTAATCTAATATGCAGTAATTTATGCTATTCATATAATTATGAGCATATTATACAGCTTTAAATTTGAATGCATGGTGTTGATGTTTGTCTTCATTCGGCGAAAGGGTTGCCTAGCTACGAGTTCCCAACTACGTCACCTTTCCTCTCTTGTGTTATACAGTTATACATGCATGTATACGCAAAATTTACAACTATGGAATATTTAAGTAAAACATTATATTGTAATTCTTGCCCAGATAATCCCGGCTGATACATTGAATTAACTCCCTTAGTTATTGGAAGCTTTCGAGAACCAGCCCCTCCCCAATCATGGATTATGGTCGAAAATGTTATAATTCAAGCTTGTGACAGTTAGGAGCTTGTTCAACCTTTGGCTTGAGAAACATATATATAAATGGGGGGGGGTGTCACTCTTTTTATTTCAACGCTGTACCTGCATTATTTTTTGGCGCTATAATGAATATTTGCAATCCCAATTGAATTAATGTTATCACATGAGCTCGCTCTCAAATTATCAGAGAAATCTCAACAAGCCGGTATCATCCTATAAAAGAATTCTGCATATTTTATTTTTGTTTTGGATGACCCTGTTTCCAAGAAATGACAGAAACAAATCAAGTATAAAATCGACCGGCTCTAATCCACTTTTCGAAATGAATTATAACTCGTGAAAAACAGCAACATATATCAGACAAGAATTACTCATTTCGGCATCCATGAAAGAAGACATGTTTATGACTGGCCTGAAATTTCTTGATGGCAGTTTGTTTGATAATGGCTTATAACTACTCACTGGTGAAATTGACCTCTCGCCCGCAGGTGATTAATTTTGTCAATTATTGGTGTGGCCATGTAAAATACATGTATTTTACATACAGACATTACATGCATGTGTGTATCCACCCTTAAACCCTGAGTTACGACCTATTTGCACGCTACATTTAATAAGAATTTTAGTCGCCGATTACCACCAAACTCATACATAATCATCTCCATGATATTAGGAATCTACTCGTGTGGTTTAAAGATGTCAAAAGTGGGGTGCATGGAGGCGAGAGGGACACCAAAATTGTTAAAACAAAATATTTTAGCGCCGATTTCAAACAAATTGATACATATTTACGAATCTAATCGTGTGGTTTAAATACGTCAAATTTGTGCCGTTTGTGCGAGAGATGGGGGCACTACGTTTGATACCAATGTGTTCAATCGTCGATTTTCACCAATTTGATATATATTTATCTTCATAATGAGTCTAATTCTGTGGTTCAAAGATGTCAAAAAGTGGCGCCGCTTGAGTCAGGGATAGGGAAAGGAGGGTCACAAAAATTTATAAGGATATTGAATTTAATTGACAAGGGAACATCTGCCCGATACAGAGGATTTATTTCATTTTTTATAACTGATTCATAGCCTAACATAAACAACTTAAAACCTCGCTCTGTGTCGGGCACATGTATTTATTTAAATATATATTTTAAACTGAGAATAATTAGTCAGTATAGCACCACTCTGAGCACCTGGCCATTTCTTTAAAACAGTTGTATCTTCATGGAGATGTGATAACCATAGACCATAAATAGATAGAACCGCATGAGTGTCTGAATTTAGACGAAATTATCGCACGAGATTTGTTGGCGGAGCGATACCTCGAGTGCGGGACGCAGTCCCGCACGAGAGGTATCGGGGTCCGCCAACAAATCGAGTGCGATAATTTCGCCTAAATTCAGACACTCACGCGGTTCTATTTTTATTACATATCTACGTATCATAGTAAGTTGACTCACAATCGTACATCTCCGGTACAGAACATGTGAATTTAATTGAGTTTTAACGGCATTTTAGGGTTAACGCAACAATCAGACAGGGGGCCCTTCTATCCGCGAGTGAATTTGACCCACCTTGACCCGCGCAAATAGTATCGGCGAAAGCCAGTCTATATTGAATTATACATCTCTATGTAAAACCAAATTGTCGTCTTTTATTTTTTGCGAATTAATGTGTTTATGATGATCATGTTTTGATTCCAATATAACTATCTGTTTTAAAACGTCATTTCCAACCACGTTGACTGTACGATTTAAAAATGATAACGTCTGAAGTACGCGCAGTTGTAAATAAATACATACATCTTTATCAGTGAGAAGAATTAATGGCGACAAACAAACATCATGACAATCGCTCGGACAAGGTGAGCCACTACTTATAAGCCATGTATACGGATGACGTTTTGTGATGCTATTTGGATATACAATTTTGACAATAGTGTAACAAGGGTTATCTATTCCCACTGAATTTCCACAGCAGAGGGTTTCAGATCATGTTAACCTGGCCAACGCCGGGTAACCCTGCTGGTTGTCCAATAAATGCGGGCTGCGAGCTGAGCCGATGGATTCAAATTTGAAATCCAAGCTGGCTGCTGGTGGCCATGTTTAAAAAAAAATGAATTTCGGAAAAAATCGAAAGCTCCCATCTAGAAGATCCCGAAGATCCATATGAAGTTTAGTGATGATCGGATAAGGGATGTGGCCTGTAGGGTATGCCAAAGGATTTTGTCATGCAAAGAGTAAAATCCAAGATGGCTGCTGGCGGCCATGTTTTTTGTTTTAAATCATCGAATTTCGAGGAAAATCGATGACTCCCATCTAGAGGTCACCCCGAAGACCCATACGAAGTTTGGTGATGATCGGATGTGGTCTATAACGTGAGCCAAAGGATTTAGTCATTCGAGTAAAATCCAAGATGGTTGCCGGTGGTCATGTTTTTCATTGAAAATCGCTAAATTTGACAGCTCCCATTTATGAGCAAGAGTATTCTCTATCCCACCAAATGTCCACAACAGAGGGTTTCACATCATTGTAACCTGGACAACGCCGGGTAACCCTATATATATAGCTAAAACTCTCGTATATAAAAACACGTATAATATGGCTTACTGCACGTACACTAGGCTTGTGAGACTGAAATTGTTGATTTGAATTGTCAGTTTGAGAACACTGGAACTTGAAATGTTTTCACAATTACCAACACGTCACGAAACTAAATGGCGATATCGAAGTAAGAGGATTATATCATGGGCGGGACAATAAATCATGTCGATGCAGTCGAATCTCAGGCCTTCAACAATTTGTCTCGAGGGGGTGATGGATCCATCTCGAGGCATCAGTTTGAAAAAGTGGACGGATATCGACGACGTATCTGCCATTTACTTCGGTCTTGAGAGATATGAGATGAGATACGAAGCGAGAATAACAATGACGTCCCATTTATTTGGTTGACAGCCCGAGTAGTAATAGATCCAATAGCTATATATGATGCGATGCTCAACTAAATTATATCAATAAGAAAACTCTAGTTATGAGCGGAACATGTTCTAATGTTATGATATCTTAATGTGATTGCAAAATAAAAAAATACCCACATACCTCATTCAGGAATGTTTGAGTCCATCAAATGAGAACAGCAGTGACAAGGGGCGGAACATTAATGTAATTCGTCAATAATTAGACAATTGTTTCTCAATCCACTATAACGGCAGTAGACAGGGTGTCATCGTTTGGACTTTGAGAAATGAACAGTCCACGGATCGATCATGTCCAACCATCTCCGGTGATTTCCGGAACCGATTGCGGTTATTGGATTGTGACGGTTAAAACTTGCGGTCAATGTGGTTCATAGGCGGTAGTAAGTATGATGTCATAGTTTGGACTTTGGGATTGAACATGTGCAATATTCTCAAGCCCGATTATAATGTACCTGTCATTTGCAGAATGAGGTCCTCAGAGGGTGAGTTTAGTGATGCTAGCCCAAAAAGCGGGCTAGCATCACCAAATTCATCATCTGGGGACCTCATTCTGCATGGGCTCATAGTTTAAACATATTTTATTGTATCGTTTATGTACAATTGGGATTGGGGCAGAAGTTATACAACTTAGAAAGCCCCTCTCCCCATACAATTGCACACGTTATTATAATAACAAGATGGTATATATATGTTTAAATTGTTTTTTTGTATGTGTTACCATATCCTGGTTCGATATGTGAGTTAATTTAGTTTGATTACTGGTTGTTGACATAGGGAAGATGTGTTTGTCAGTTTAGTATTAGCTTTTAAAAAGATGGCGTTCGTGCGTAACGTTGACCCAGAGGTGGTGAATGGTAAAGCGGTTAGTAGCGACTATATATTTTTGAATTCCTGCAAATATTAATTTGTTTTTGTTATTACTAATGTTTGTTATACCTTTAAGGAGGTCGGCGATATTGTATACAGTGATACCCTTTGTTCTAAGCCTGTTAAAAAGCCGTACGCGTTGTGTCTGGTATAGGGGACATAAGAAAAAGTAATGGTGGGAGTCTTCGATTATTGTTTCCACAATCACAGAATGGGCAAAGAGCTATGTGGTTTTTGAATTTGTCATGATTTAAGTCGCTGCATTTGTTTCTCAATTTGGTATGTATTATATTGTTTTTTCTGGAACCGGTATAATAGTAGTTTGGGGGTTTGGGTATGTAGTATATAATTTTGAGGAATATCTTGAATTCATGTAGGCTTTCAGCTTTGGTTACAATGTCGGGGAGTTTGTTCCAAGTTAGGCACATTTTTGGCATGAACGATTGAAACTAGACCATAACAGTCGACGGTCCAGATAAAACCCATTTAGGGGGAGTCCAGATCTGAGATGATGAATTCGTCTTTTCTTAACCGTGGTTTACGTGGGCGGAGCTGTACATAATATCGATTGGTGGCGTGTCCATAAGGTGAGAGTGGCGGCTTGCAGCTATATGGTATTATCATGTCACAATTCATTTATTCTCACACGAGCGTGCATGTGCTTGTTCCCGATAATGGAGGGCATGACAACAATCATTCTACTGGCCGGCTTGGGGTCCGCCTGGTATTGGGTAGTTTGAATGCCATATAATAGACTCTGCTAGCCACTGAACGACCACAAACACCAACTTAGACCCTGTTTGGCTGGACAATCAATGTAGGTTTGAATAAGTTTAAACTCGAAATGCTGAATCCGGCCATTATCTTTGCATAAAAAGGGGTTGGGCCAAGTTTTTTTTGAAGTTTTGGAGCACTTCTCTCAATACAATTATTTGAAGGACATGTTGTCAAGACACCAACGAGATGCTTGGGCGTAATTGCATGGTTACACATGGTTTACTTAAGACGGTTTCAAAGTTGTCATGATCTTAAACGCGAGATAAATTCATCAAACTGCATGAATCCCGAAGAGGTAAATAATTTGGGGCGTTTCCGGTTGCGGTTTTAAGTAACAGTGTCATTTCAGATAAACTTTGCCAACCCACTTTGGAGAGTAGGCGGACGTTGGGCACGGAACGTGTACACCCGGAAACTATTCGTGTGGCATAACAATGTATATCGGCGGCAAACGCCCAGACGGGGCTTGTAACTGTGATAATCGGGATGATGCTTTCTTGTAGATCGATAATTATGTGTATATCCCATTTGAAATTAGGTTGTAATTCAACACCTAGATTTGTATGTGATTGGGCAAAGCTCACCGGTGTCCCAGCAAAATTAAGGCAATGGTGTTGGTTGTTTGCTCGGGTGAATAGAAGGGCGTTTTATTGTCTGGGTTGAAGTTCACTAGCCACCTAGCGGCCCAGTCATGAAGGGAATTTAAATCACAATTGAGATTTGTTTCAATATATTTTGTAGTAAGTGCGGTTTGCATTTGTACATGTCATCGGCGAACATGCGAGTGACCGAAGTTATGGCATCGGCTATGTCATTGATGTATATCAAAAATAGGGTAGGGCTGATAACTTACCCTTGAGGGACACCAGCACCAATTGTATGGCGATGTCATTATTAACCCTAACTCTCTACATAAGATTATGGAGATAACTACCGAGCCACTTTAAAAAGCTTCCAGAAATGCCATAACGTTCAAGTTGCAGGAGCCGGCCGCGATGCTAATCTTTGTCAAATGCTTTTGAGACATCACAAAAACAAAAAAACGCCGCAGGTTGTCAGACCATTATCCGCCGCTTGCGATAGCTTGTGATATATGTCTAATAGCTGTAATTCGGTACTGTATCAAGGTAAGAAGCCAGATTGATATTCATACAGGGGATTGTTGTCGTGCAAATGACTAAAGACCATTTAAATATATATTTTTTCGAATACTTTGGCTGTATAACACAATAGGGATAAGGGGCTATGGTTATTTGCATCCAGTCTATCCATTTTGTTGTAAAGTGGACTAACATCGGCTCGCTTCTATTCAGGCGGGAAGATAGATAAATTAAGTGACTGATTAAAAATGATCTTTAGTGGGGTTTTTTTTGGTAAATTTGATTTCACGCAACATCCGGTTACTTATTTCATCGTGGTCAGTGGCTTTTCCAGATAGCAAAGCTTTCAGTATGGTTTGAATTTCAGACTCACTGGCAGTTATTGACGTTAATATTTTCGTAGTCCTGAACTCGAAAGTAGTCAAGGCAAAGTCGATATATGACTGTTTTTCATGAATGTTTCATTAATGATTTATGCTTTGTGGTCATCTTCAATGATATTACCAGAGTCCAGCAAATCGGATTTGCTCGTATCCGAGTTGAAATTGTTTAAAAATTGTTTTCTGATTTTCCAGAGATTTTTTTTCCAATGTCAGGGAACAGTCAATCTTTTCCATGTAAGTGTCCTTTGCAAATGCTTTCATATTATTTGCTTTATTTCGGGCGCGCTTACAATAGTATGTTGTATTTTTGTTTATGGCAATTTTTCTTAGCCGATCACGCTTTCTTATCTGAGTTCGCAATTTGGAGTCAAATCATGGTTTGTCATCTGTCCTGATTGTCGCCATGCGATTAGGTATGCATGTTTTAGCTATGGAAAGTCAGCATTTAGTGGACTTGTTAGTGGGCGGAGGTGGCTAGACCAATCAGTGTTACTGATAATATTATTCTCAAAGTTCGCTGTTGTAATTCCAGACACGTCTTTTGGTAGCTTTGGAATCCGTACGATCGCAGATAATTTCGACACACGTTGCGCGATGGTTTGACACACCGGGGTGACATTATTGAGTGTTAGCTCATCCATCATATCCTTTCGTGGACCGGTCGGCTTAAATAGGTCACAATTCAAGTCTCCGACTATCATAATGCTAGGTGTAGTGAAGACAGCAGGGATTCCTATTAGTTGGCTAGGCACAGAGACGTGGCGACATGGGGTTTATTTGGGGGGGGGGGGGTGTCTCACCCCAACTTTGGTCAGAATTTTCAACAGTTTGAAATTTCATTCCTGCCAAAACATTAGTTGCAAATTTCACACTAACAATAGGTTGAAAATGTTCTTGTAGTTTGATTTTCAAACAATTTAATGGGGGAATTAATTTTTTTTGGGCCAATATTTGCATATTTTCCTATTTTTTGTCAAAATGTTGGACTGAAATGGTCATCAGTTGGAAATTTTCCAACCTTAGGGGGGGGGGGGGTGACAGGTTGGAAATTTCCAACACTTGGAAAGCTTGTGTCCTGATCATCCCTCCCCCGTGGCCATTCAAAAACTGTTAGTTAATTTAAGAAAACAATATTGTCATACATTTGGTCAACATTGGAATTGTCATCAGTTGGAAATGTTCCACTAAGTTGGGTGTCAGGTTTGAAATTTCCAAATCAAGGAAGGCTTGAGGTTAGTCCAGGTGCTATGATTTTGCGATTTTCTTGTTCAGATTTCAAAATTTTCCCTCCCCCGTGGCCAATACAAAACTGCTAATTAGTTTAACAAAACAATATTTTACTACATTTGGTCAAACTTGTGGACTGAAATAGTCATCAGTTGGAGAATTTCCAACCTGAGGGGAAGTATGAGGTTTGAGATTCCCAACGCTAAGAAAGCTTCAGTTGAGTCCAGTCTAGATTCTAGGATTTGCGATTTTCTTTTATAGTTTTCAAAATTTTCTCACACCGGGCCGAACAACCATGGTCAGCCCGGTATGTCCTGGTCTCTTGTCCGTATAGCCGTGTGCATTTGTCTGAAGTTAGACCACCAGATGTCAGGATTTATGTAATTTTTCAGGTTAAAATATCTGAATGTTCTCACACCGGGAATATAGAACCATAGTTTATGCATATATATAGGATATTAGGCCTGAGCACTGAGGTGCAAGGGGTGCGAATGGAATTGTGCAAAACTTGTGATTGGTCTGATTCTGATTCAGATTCAAGGGGGAGGGGTGCAGTTGGAATTTCCCAGGTTGAACACCCCCCCCCAACTGAGACCCTCTAGCCACGTCCCTGGCTAGGCATTCGCGATCTATATGTTACACACAATACGAATTTGTCTCGGGCATTTTCTTAGCACCATAATACATCGTCATCAAACTGAAGCTCAGTAAGGGGCCGATAAGAAACCTTGCTTGAAAAATACACGACACCACCCTTGTTTCTCTGTTTATGGGCAATAAAAAGTTTGGGATTAAAATTTGTCGTTTGGGAAATATGTGTGTCTCAGTGAAGCATAAGACATCATGTTCTTCAATAATGTGCATGATACTTTCAAGCTTGTGTCGTATACTCCGAATATTGTAGTGGAAAATAGATATCGTTAGTACATCTTTTGGTCCTGGGTTTAAATGGATATTGCCTGATATCAGTAACAACAGAGATAAAGTGAGAGCGGATACCATGACATGTCTCAAGTTTAAGTGTTTTATCATTGGGCCACATCGTGTACGGCACACGTTTGTTTACGATAATCTAGCGTCCGTGGTTCAAGCAATTGTAGACTTTATCAACTGCCTCTATATGCATTGTTATATCAGCTACCATGGGCTATTTCACTGATAAAAAGTTTGGACTCTCTGACAGTGGCTACAGTAGGGGTATGTCTGGAATATCATCGGTAAGAAATGGATGAGTCTCAGTTACATATTATTGGTTTGGTGAAGTATTCTTAAGTGCACAAAACAAGCATATAAGATTAGGGTTTCAGGCGAGGGAATGTCTTCCAACCTCGCGCAAATACGCACATAATCGACATATAATGTGAAATATGTACATAATGTGATTATATTATTCTGATATAAGCAGATAATGGAGTCATATCCGCTATTGTGTTTTATGGAACGGGCCACAGTGAAAACACGTGTTAAATAGCCTACAGCTGAAAAAGTCGTGAGTTGGCTTATTTATGTCATTGTCAGCACATATTCTGCTTAGAATAAATTCTCATTTTCGACTCAAAATGAGGCGATTCTATGCAGATAATTTACCTAAAACAAGTTTTATTATAAGCAGATAATGTGCGGGTTATTGGGAGAACAGGTTGTATCTTCATATAGGGTACTTGTGATGGATGTGTTTTTTAATAAATTGAGCTAATGATCCGGTTGTAACCAAAATCCGCGCGTTTCGGGAGTAGAATCGGCTTCGTAATCTCCAGGCTGCTTATGGTGGCCTGCACGATGCACTGCGCATATTGAATGGGCCAACAGTCACCACGCACTTTGCTCAAAGTGATTAGAAAATATTTAGTTTTTTTTTGCTATAAAAGACACGTTTCAGATTTAACAGCGATCGATCCTTTGTGGCATTAAATAGAACGCGCCTCACGTGTTAACCATTCTTACTAAATAGATTCTCCCATTAACGTATGAAAGTTTACAGTGGAATGGTTTAGTATCCGCCTGTAGGGGTCTTCACGAACATACGACTGAGAACACTGACACTACAACTGCAGAGGAAGTCACGAAGTCCTGTCCATTGATGGGAAATGTCCAGATAAATGTTCAACAACTTATTATATGAACATTTCCATAAGAAACTACTCGCAAATCAGTATATCTTAGTAAATAACCTACCGACACAATCTGATAAAGCACGCCATTATTCCGATATGACATTTTGAGAAATATCACCGAAAGCACGACGGACAAGACGAATTCTATTCTAACAATAATTATATTTGATCATGAGATGGGGTCAGTCGGTTGCTGATGCAACAAATACCCACAAAGACCTCAAATTAAACTTATCAATTTCATCTTGCTTTTGTTAACTTAATCTTCCGGATCAGCCTGTTTTATTTTGCTCAAACATCTAGCATGTTCTCCCGAAAACACTCACGTTATGGGCTAATAATAGGAATTATTTTTAGGTTCAAAATCTGCGTGAATCGTCTCATTTTGAATACATAACGAACTGAACATGAGAGTGTTTGTGTGCCACTGTAAGTTCATTATGGGGGGGGGGGGGGCGGACACGAATAAATCATATAAACGAATATTTCAGATTAAAATAATCAAAAATGATCCTATGTGAATATTATAGATCGATTATGAACCTATTATAAACCTTCTAGAGGATATGTTGTCCGGATAAGTAGGTAAATAAATACATTGGATGGTGATAAAAGCTATATATATCTGCACAAACGCTCTTTATTTGTAACATTATGTGGGGAAACGTACAACGAATACCCCTTGTAGTGTGTGTCATATTGTGGACATGTCCGGGTGCATGCAAATGATAAGTTAATATTTAGGCGCTGCGCCAACTCGGGGAATTTATAATTCTACTAACATCGCCAAAAATCTCAAAGAAATCGACCATACCATAACATCGTCTGAACTATGCGCGCAATTGTAAATATTTAGATCTCGATATTTATCGGCGATAAACGAACACGAATGATTTCGTCATCAAGAGTCACTGCGTTAAATTAATATATACAGTAAGAATGGCGGTGTGTTACAAATTTGGATTAATATTCGTAAAAAATAACAACTTTGAGCAAGATTATTTGACCATTTCTATTTGATCATCTTACCGCAGTTTTTCCACATAACTTTAATATAATAGAGCTTTCTATTTTTGAAGCATATATAAACCCGGACCATGTCTCCACGAAACCTGACTTACATTAAATGGACACAATGAACACTATGGACTAATTAGATGGAAAACACAACCTATCGGTGTCATCATGGTTAATTTTACGAAACCTTGTTACGTACTGAGACAACACCGCAGACACCTACGTGTGATGGCATCGTCCTGGTAATTAGGTCAATTCACTTGAACAGTTTTCACTCGGAAACGAATAGACGGTCTGATTATTCTAAATATTTCCGACGCCGGTATAGTAACACAATTTGAAGCATGAATGGCTGGAATGATAGAATCTGTCGTGACATCTATCGGCATAGGATATCGATTGTCCTGGTGAAAAGGATATCGCAAATAGAATACCCGAAGAGAACAATTTATCTAATTGTACGGGATTACCCTCGTTATATACTATCCTATATTACACAATTTATGTGAGGTTCCTCGTTCTCGCTGATGTGATAGAATTGAGCGAGTACTATAATAAAGCATGGTCAAATGGTCTTGTCATGGTGCTACAAATAGGTCGATAGTTAGGCGGGTAACCCATCCGCGGTGAGGTGCTGGTATCCCGTTTGTAACGGTTTGTTATATACAACATGTATTTGCCAAATATAAGAGTACGTTTACAAGAAGAGCATCGCTAGGGCGTGGAAAAATGCGCCCCTTTAAGCCATTTCGAATTGTACTACCGCAAAATATGATAATTACGAAGCGACGGCGGAGTACACAACTTACTCGTGATGCCGGTTTAACCAATCAACGATCAAGAATACTCAGTGATTGCTCGTCAATAGTTCATTGAGTTCATTTTCAAAGCAAAAACATAATTTGAAATAATTGCTGAAATATGGGAAAAGAGTGTCGACTTGGATTCAAATATGCTATTGATTTGGGGAGATTAACATAAGATCTGTCAATGCATGAACATTTTTCTTGTTGTTGTTGTTGTGAAATTAGTGTTCAGCGTGTGAAATAACAGTCATGCGTATAGATGGGCACAACCAATTTCTAGAACAATACTGAATATATGGATGAAAAATTATGATTTATGTACGACAAGGTGGAGATTATCTGACCTGACAAGCGCATTAAGAGAAATTTACTTAATTGGCATATGTGAAATGCGGTTAGGAAATTGCATTTGGTTTCAAGCGAAAAATCGACTTCTCCTTTTAAGTGATAAATCACGGTGGGTGGTCTTCGGCCGATCAGATGATGGTATCTATAATAACAACATTTGTAGTTGCCTAACTGGTAGCTCTCACTATATAGTAGAGGTAATATATTTAATTATTATATTTTAATCAAGTTGAATATTACAAGGACAGTGATTCCCAGGACTGTGATTAAAGCACACCAGATCCATCAGAATAATATGAATTTATAAGTGAGAAGAAATTGAATTGCGATTGGATTTGCATATTGATACATAGGGAATAGGAATGCTTCTCATGGACTTGCCATAATGATAATCACCTATTAGTAATTACGCAAAGTTTAAAATGGTTAACATGTATAATTATGCACACTCTGAGTTCCAACTTGCCTGACAGATTATTCGTAGAGTGCCAGTATGATAACAAAGTAAAACAAATCTACCAGCGAGAATACTCACCAACTTGGGGCGATTCCATTCAACACGCTCGGCTACAATGGGTAATTAAATTACAATGAGCGATGAATGGAATGACCGGGTGTAAATACGCCGGGCCACACTCGCTACACCTAAGGTCAATTGAGAAAGCACATGGAATATATTTATGTAATGGATTAAATGAATTTTATTTTTAATAATTTGTCATAAATATGTAATATATAATTCAGAAATGTATAATTCAATTGAATGACAGTTAAAATTATTTATCCAAAGTTTTAGATACTTAGTGTCAAGGTTGTTCTAAAATTATATATATTTGCTTGTTCGATAAAAGTCAAAATTCTCGTTGGTTTCATTGTGAATATCAGATATTTTTGCTCATTTACTTAAGTCTACGTCTGTTCGACACGCCTCAATAACAATATTATGTTTTGTTCGCAGTTGTAACTATGCTGTTTTGAGATTACTCCGGTCACAAAAAATCATTCCATTCATTTTTGCCCAGGGTAATTTACCCATTGTAGCCCAGTGTAATGAAATGAATCGCCCCCTAGTGGCGTGGGTAAAGTTGGTGAAACGAGATTACTTATTTTGCAGGATTTACATGGCAGCGATTGCCAACGGCTATTATTCCTTTCCAAAATCCTATCACAACCATCAGTTTGTACTCCTATGTTCTTAGTTAGACCGACTTCGGTAGTTATAGTGTACGATGTGGTACTGTGTTTATAAGTTAAATATTTGGCGTCTACCAGAAAAACAATTGGATTAATTTTTACCGACGAAGCACATTTTACTCATCTGCCACAGAAGAAGAATAGATGCCTCGTTCGCCCCACTTCTAAAAATAGAATCTTTGGGTCTAAAATTGGTTGTACTAAAATATTCCAAAATTTCAAAACCCAAAAATTATTTTTCCAAAAAAAAAATTTCAAAACCCAAAAATTATTTTTCCAAAAAAAAATATTTAAAAACCCTAAAATTATTTTTCCAAAACAAAAATTTTAAAACCCCAAAATTTCAAAAGAAAAAATTTCAAAACCCTCAAAATTATTTCTCTAAAAAAAAAAGTTTAAATAAAAAATTTATAACGAGTTTTCGGTTTCTGATAATCTCGATATTAAAAAATGTCGAATGTTAAATTATTTGCGTGTAATATCTTTCGTTATTTTTTTTGTTCAAATATTTTTCATGAAATTATTAATCGATGTTTAGAAATAGCTTTATTGGACATTGTGACCATCGATATGAATGCATACATTCCAGTGTTTATCGGACGCAGTTCATATAATTGTCATACTTGAAAATAGACACCATTACTCTTACATAAATAATAAAGAGCGTTTATTCTTTACACTCTCTCTATCCCAGATGAAGTTATTGAGTATATGACAGGTGTGTATTATCGTGAATTATTGGAAGTATTGAGATGTACTATGTTGAATCACTAACGGTCGAAAATGGTAATGTGAAATTACAACCCTCCAGAATGAATTGTCATATTCGATGGAACATATTTTCAAGTATGTACACGCGACATTGGTGGTAACAATGTGTCTTTCACACCTTTGCTTTACCAAATGAATTCTATTATTTCCCCGGTCACAGTTATATGCTATTCAGAAAACATATCGATTTAATGTCTGAACAAACGGGTTAGTATCAATTAAGGTTGATAAACTGTGTCATTGTTAGCATTAACACGATAATTAGTTATCCAAAACATGCATACATAATACGTCCAGGTCACTCAATAATAGAAATTGTTTCGGTGTCATTGTTATAACAACATTACGTAATAACCACTTATCATTCCATTCACACTTACGCTCATTTTGTATACCAAAAATTTCAATATAATGAAGATGACGAAAAGTTACCTATAATTCTGCTGTGGTTAAGCCACAACAACAACAACAACAACAACAACAACAACAACAACAGTCACCAAGCGACATAACATCCTGCTTTGATGATCCAATGGCCAATGTCCATGAAGATTTTATTTCCGATGCAAGTCATATTTCCGACTAACTCCTGAAAAGTTACCTATAATTCTGCTGTGGTTAAGCAGTCCATTATTTAGGGCATACCTGTATGTAGGCCTACCAGTGGATGAATAGTCTGCCGGAGAAGTACTGTGTAGACAGGTCTTGTCGGTAAGAGAGTCAGACGAGAAGTAAAGGCTCGGCTATTAAAACATAGTAATGCGATAGCGAACATCAAACGAGTCTGCGCACGCATATCTGTCAAAAGGATACAATAGCAGTCATTGGTCAATTTATCCCCGGTGTCAGCTCAGTACCCAATCGGGACGAAGCCGAAGGTCAACTCATTTTTTTTGCTCATTATAGTACGTCACTTGGACATTTTATCAGTTTATCACGTGATCACTAAATGTGGCAATCGGGTATCCACTGATGCCTGCAATTTATTATTTATAATAATTGGACTCATTGATCTCACGTAAATAATACTCTTAGTTGTTCCAATAAAATAGTTATCAAATTCGATCACCAATAGATTTGACTGTGGAATATAATGACCTTTAACTTATTTATCGATCTATGTTAGAACATGGTCTTAACAAAAAACTTGACCATAACAAAAATTACCTTACATTTATGCATGAATCTAATTAGACCATGCGTAAATATTGTCAGCTTATCGTCTGATGAGCAAATCCGATGTTTATCAAAAATAGTACAACTTCCAGTTGGTAATTACTCTTACGAATGAAGAGCGTTGAACATATACGAAATTACTACACGAATGAACTGAAATTTATATTTTCACATCTTACCAACAACAGATACAGACATAGTCATAGTGTTATACTATCTTACATGTACCCATGCTATGACATCATTCGAAGGGGCAATACACTCAAGGAGTTAAAGTGACACGAAACAAGGGACGTGATGTAATATTGGTGTTTGAATCTTAAAGGAACACAAGACACTCTAAAGGGACACTCATTATGAATGAATTTTAACAATACAAGCGCACGAATGAAGAGCGTTGAACATATACAAAATTACTACACGAATGAATTGAACCTTGAAATTTATATTTCACATCTTACCAACAACAGCTACAGGCATTATCATAGGGTTATACTGTCTTGCATGTACACACGCTATGACATCATTAAAGGCGGACAATCCACTCACGGTGTGACAACAGATACAGACATAGGCATAGTGTTATACTATCTTACATGTACACACGCTATGACATCATTCGAAGGGGCAATACACTCAAGGAGTTAATGTGACACGAAACAAGGGACGTGATGTAATATTGGTGTTTGAATCTTAAAGGAACACAAGACACTCTAAAGGGACATGCATTATGAATGAATGTTAACAATACAAGCACACGGATGAAGAGCGTTGAACATATACAAAATTACAAGACACTCTAAAGGGACATGCATTATGAATGAATGTTAACAATACAAGCACACGGATGAAGAGCGTTGAACATATACAAAATTACAAGACACTCTAAAGGGACATTCATTATGAATGAATGTTAACAATACAAGCACACGAATGAAGAGCGTTGAACATATACGAAATTACTACACGAATGAACTGAAATTTATATTTCACATCTTACCAACAACAGATACAGACATAGTCATAGTGTTATACTATCTTACATGTACACACGCTATGACATCATTCGAAGGGGCAATACACTCAAGGAGTTAATGTGACACGAAACAAGGGACGTGATGTAATATTGGTGTTTGAATCTTAAAGGAACACAAGACACTCTAAAGGGACATTCATTATGAATGAATGTTAACAATATAAGCACACGAATGAAGAGCGTTGAACATATACAAAATTACAAGACACTCTAAAGGGACATTCATTATGAATGAATGTTAACAATACAAGCACACGAATGAAGAGCGTTGAACATATACGAAATTACTACACGAATGAATTGAACCTTAAAATTTATATTTCACATCTTACCAACAACCGCTACAGACATAATCATAGTGTTATACTGTCTTGCATGTACACACGCTATGAAATCATTAAAGGCGGACAATCCACTCAAGGAGTTAAAGTGACACGAAACAAGGGACGTGATGTAATATTGGTGTTTGAATCTTAAAGGAACACAAGACACTCTAAAGGGACATTCATTATGAATGAATGTTAACAATACAAGCACACGAATGAAGAGCGTTGAACATATACAAAATTACTACACGAATGAACCTTGAAATTTATATTTCACATCTTACCAACAGCTACAGACATAATCATAGGGTTATACTGTCTTGCATGTACCATGCTATGACATCATTAAAGGGGGATAATACACGCACGGTGTGGAATGTTAAAGTGACACGAGATAGCGGGGGTAGCATCACCAAATTACCCTCTGGGGACCTCATTCTGCCATCTAAAAATAGAATCTTTGGGTCTAAAATTGGTTGTACTAAAATATTCCCAAAAACCCAAAACTTCAAAAATTTCAAAAAACTTCAAAAATTTCAAAATACTTCAAAAATTTCAAAAAACTTCAAAAATTTCAAAAAACTTCCAAAATTTCAAAAACTTCAAAAATAAGACCCCGGCGGCGGCGGCGGCGGCGGCGGCGGCGGCGGCGGCGGCATTGCGGTATTTTACTGCGGCGGCGGCGCCGCCGGCGGTGGTCCACTTACACATGCCGTGAATGGATGCTTGAAAATAAAATCTTCATGGACATTGGCCATTGGATCATCAAAGCAGGATGTTATGTCGCTTGGTTGTTGTTGTTGTTGTTGTTGTTGATGTTGTTGTTGTTGTTGTTGTTGTTGTGGCTGATGATACTGTTGTTGTTGTTGATGTTGTTGTTGTTGTTGTTGTTGTTGGTGCCGGCGGCGGCGGCGGCGGCGGCGGCGGCGGCGGCGGCGGCATTGCAGTATTTTACTACGGGGTCCGCCGGCGGCGGACCCCCGGCGGCGGCGACGGCACCGCCGCCGCAGTAAAATACCGCAATGCCGCCGCCGCCGCCGGCACCAACAACAACAACAACAACATCAACAACAACAACAACAACAGTATCATCAGCCACAACAACAACAACAACAACAACAACAACAACAACAACAACAACATCAACAACAACAACAACAACAACCAAGCGACATAACATCCTGCTTTGATGATCCAATGGCCAATGTCCATGAAGATTTTATTTTCAAGCATCCATTCACGGCATGTGTAAGTGGACCACCGCCGGCGGCGCCGCCGCCGCAGTAAAATACCGCAATGCCACCGCCGCCGCCGCCGCCGCCGCCGCCGCCGCCGCCGCCGCCGCCGGGGTCTTATTTTTGAAGTTTTTGAAATTTTTGAAGTTTTTTGAAATTTTTGAAGTATTTTGAAATTTTTGAAGTATTTTGAAATTTTTGAAGTTTTTTGAAATTTTTGAAGTTTTGGGTTTTTGGGAATATTTTAGTACAACCAATTTTAGACCCAAAGATTCTATTTTTAGATGGCAGAATGAGGTCCCCAGAGGGTAATTTGGTGATGCTACCCCCGCTATCTCGTGTCACTTTAACATTCCACACCGTGCGTGTATTATCCCCCTTTAATGATGTCATAGCATGGTACATGCAAGACAGTATAACCCTATGATTATGTCTGTAGCTGTTGGTAAGATGTGAAATATAAATTTCAAGGTTCATTCGTGTAGTAATTTTGTATATGTTCAACGCTCTTCATTCGTGTGCTTGTATTGTTAACATTCATTCATAATGAATGTCCCTTTAGAGTGTCTTGTGTTCCTTTAAGATTCAAACACCAATATTACATCACGTCCCTTGTTTCGTGTCACTTTAACTCCTTGAGTGGATTGTCCGCCTTTAATGATTTCATAGCGTGTGTACATGCAAGACAGTATACCACTATGATTATGTCTGTAGCGGTTGTTGGTAAGATGTGAAATATAAAATTTAAGGTTCAATTCATTCGTGTAGTAATTTCGTATATGTTCAACGCTCTTCATTCGTGTGCTTGTATTGTTAACATTCATTCATAATGAATGTCCCTTTAGAGTGTCTTGTAATTTTGTATATGTTCAACGCTCTTCATTCGTGTGCTTGTATTGTTAACATTCATTCATAATGAATGTCCCTTTAGAGTGTCTTGTGTTCCTTTAAGATTCAAACACCAATATTACATCACGTCCCTTGTTTCGTGTCACATTAACTCCTTGAGTGTATTGCCCCTTCGAATGATGTCATAGCGTGTGTACATGTAAGATAGTATAACACTATGACTATGTCTGTATCTGTTGTTGGTAAGATGTGAAAATATAAATTTCAGTTCATTCGTGTAGTAATTTCGTATATGTTCAACGCTCTTCATTCGTGTGCTTGTATTGTTAACATTCATTCATAATGAATGTCCCTTTAGAGTGTCTTGTAGTTTTGTATATGTTCAACGCTCTTCATCCGTGTGCTTGTATTGTTAACATTCATTCATAATGCATGTCCCTTTAGAGTGTCTTGTAATTTTGTATATGTTCAACGCTCTTCATCCGTGTGCTTGTATTGTTAACATTCATTCATAATGCATGTCCCTTTAGAGTGTCTTGTGTTCCTTTAAGATTCAAACACCAATATTACATCACGTCCCTTGTTTCGTGTCACATTAACTCCTTGAGTGTATTGCCCCTTCGAATGATGTCATAGCGTGTGTACATGTAAGATAGTATAACACTATGCCTATGTCTGTATCTGTTGTCACACCGTGAGTGGATTGTCCGCCTTTAATGATGTCATAGCGTGTGTACATGCAAGACAGTATAACCCTATGATAATGCCTGTAGCTGTTGTTGGTAAGATGTGAAATATAAATTTCAAGGTTCAATTCATTCGTGTAGTAATTTTGTATATGTTCAACGCTCTTCATTCGTGCGCTTGTATTGTTAACATTCATTCATAATGAGTGTCCCTTTAGAGTGTCTTGTGTTCCTTTAAGATTCAAACACCAATATTACATCACGTCCCTTGTTTCGTGTCACTTTAACTCCTTGAGTGTATTGCCCCTTCGAATGATGTCATAGCATGGGTACATGTAAGATAGTATAACACATGACTATGTCTGTATCTGTTGTTGGTAAGATGTGAAAATATAAATTTCAGTTCATTCGTGTAGTAATTTCGTATATGTTCAACGCTCTTCATTCGTAAGAGTAATTACCAACTGGAAGTTGTACTATTTTTGATAAACATCGGATTTGCTCATCAGACGATAAGCTGACAATATTTACGCATGGTCTAATTAGATTCATGCATAAATGTAAGGTAATTTTTGTTATGGTCAAGTTTTTTGTTAAGACCATGTTCTAACATAGATCGATAAATAAGTTAAAGGTCATTATATTCCACAGTCAAATCTATTGGTGATCGAATTTGATAACTATTTTATTGGAACAACTAAGAGTATTATTTACGTGAGATCAATGAGTCCAATTATTATAAATAATAAATTGCAGGCATCAGTGGATACCCGATTGCCACATTTAGTGATCACGTGATAAACTGATAAAATGTCCAAGTGACGTACTATAATGAGCAAAAAAAATGAGTTGACCTTCGGCTTCGTCCCGATTGGGTACTGAGCTGACACCGGGGATAAATTGACCAATGACTGCTATTGTATCCTTTTGACAGATATGCGTGCGCAGACTCGTTTGATGTTCGCTATCGCATTACTATGTTTTAATAGCCGAGCCTTTACTTCTCGTCTGACTCTCTTACCGACAAGACCTGTCTACACAGTACTTCTCCGGCAGACTATTCATCCACTGGTAGGCCTACATACAGGTATGCCCTAAATAATGGACTGCTTAACCACAGCAGAATTATAGGTAACTTTTCAGGAGTTAGTCGGAAATATGACTTGCATCGGAAATAAAATCTTCATGGACATTGGCCATTGGATCATCAAAGCAGGATGTTATGTCGCTTGGTGACTGTTGTTGTTGTTGTTGTTGTTGTTGTTGTTGTGGCTTAACCACAGCAGAATTATAGGTAACTTTTCGTCATCTTCATTATATTGAAATTTTTGGTATACAAAATGAGCGTAAGTGTGAATGGAATTATAAGTGGTTATTACGTAATGTTGTTATAACAATGACACCGAAACAATTTCTATTATTGAGTGACCTGGACGTATTATGTATGCATGTTTTGGATAACTAATTATCGTGTTAATGCTAACAATGACACAGTTTATCAACCTTAATTGATACTAACCCGTTTGTTCAGACATTAAATCGATATGTTTTCTGAATAGCATATAACTGTGACCGGGGAAATAATAGAATTCATTTGGTAAAGCAAAGGTGTGAAAGACACATTGTTACCACCAATGTCGCGTGTACATACTTGAAAATATGTTCCATCGAATATGACAATTCATTCTGGAGGGTTGTAATTTCACATTACCATTTTCGACCGTTAGTGATTCAACATAGTACATCTCAATACTTCCAATAATTCACGATAATACACACCTGTCATATACTCAATAACTTCATCTGGGATAGAGAGAGTGTAAAGAATAAACGCTCTTTATTATTTATGTAAGAGTAATGGTGTCTATTTTCAAGTATGACAATTATATGAACTGCGTCCGATAAACACTGGAATGTATGCATTCATATCGATGGTCACAATGTCCAATAAAGCTATTTCTAAACATCGATTAATAATTTCATGAAAAATATTTGAACAAAAAAAATAACGAAAGATATTACACGCAAATAATTTAACATTCGACATTTTTTAATATCGAGATTATCAGAAACCGAAAACTCGTTATAAATTTTTTATTTAAACTTTTTTTTTTAGAGAAATAATTTTGAGGGTTTTGAAATTTTTTCTTTTGAAATTTTGGGGTTTTAAAATTTTTGTTTTGGAAAAATAATTTTAGGGTTTTTAAATTTTTTTTTTTGGAAAAATAATTTTTGGGTTTTTAAATTTTTTTTTTGGAAAAATAATTTTTGGGTTTTGAAATTTTGGAATATTTTAGTACAACCAATTTTAGACCCAAAGATTCTATTTTTAGAAGTGGGGCGAACGAGGCATCTATTCTTCTCACAGAAAAGCTCGAATCTTCATGAATTTAGTTACCGGTTCCCGCTTCAGCATCCGATTCAATTGTTTGCCAATTACCGGTTTACGACAAATTTATAAATCACATGGTAATTGTCTTGAAGAAGTTCATCATGCCAAGAAAGGGCCGTATATGATGCAGACAAATTTATAAATCACATGGTAATTGTCTTGAAGAAGTTCATCGTGCCAAGAAAGGGCCGTATATGATGCAGACAAATTTACGATTGTTATGCGTAGTCAAAATTAATCCGTAAGATACACTAGAAATTCTCCGAAAACCGCCCATGAAAGTTCCTAACGAACCCTGACCGCTTTATTTGAGATGTAAACTCTTTACATTGTAAGTGAGTTATGAATGATGTTCGTCTCACTGCACCAGAAAGAGTTAGTTTACTACGAATCGGACTGCTGGTTCGATTGTGACAAGGACCAGTTTAAAGCGCGAAATTCGGCAACAAATGTCTAAGTTTTCACTTCATGGAAGTAAAAGTGCATTTTAATTACAGAGTTTCAGCAAAAAATTGATATAATTGCTTTTAGTGAAATTACATTGGCATCTAGCTGTCGTCTGTCATTGTTTCGGCGACTCCAATGTCTGATTATTAGAATGTCTCTTCTCCAATAGACTTGTTCCTTGTCTTCTCCAATAGACTTGTTTCTTGTCTAAATCTGCTCAAATCTGAAAACGCAATAACGTGACCCTCCAGCCGCACTAGAGACAATTTTACCATTAATGCAGCTCTGAACGAAACTAAAGAATTTATTAACGTCACCCCTTCTTGTCACTATATTCCAGCACGAAAAATAGGATATGAAAGGACTCTAAATATGATGCACTAAACTGTGCTACTGCTGTCAGGTGTGGATTTAATTGAGTTCATCACGGCTTGACATTGTAATAAATAGCAAGTTCCGCAGATGAGTCTCCCGGTCAACAAATGAATTTCACGGTACTTACACATGATAATCACGTGATTGAAATAGTCCGGGCGGATATGGTGTCTATTTATGGGAGAGGTTATTTCCACTCGCAAGCGGAAATGGTCGGGACTTTGAGATTGAAATTGTTCTCTGGCTCGTGTTTCCTCGTGGTTGTGTACGTTTTCTCTGAGAGCGGACGTGCGTGCATCCGGTATACAGTTCGTTATACTTGTCGCCATCTGTCACCACGTGTTTTCATCAGGTCGTTTCTAAAAACCTCAACTGTCGACACGCCACAATGTTGTGGGCGATCATACTGTTATGTGATAAATACATGTACATGTCAATCATATGCCTAACCATAACCATAGAGACAAGTCAACAAACCCGGCCCAAACAGACCACCTGCTGTTACGGACCCTGGCTTATTTACGGATCTCGGGACATGACTGAAATATGTTTTTGTTATGTTTGATAATTTATGTAGACAATGAAATTGGGTGTGTCAGCAATATTTATGTTCAATACATTAGTCAAGTATAGTATATCATAACAAGATAACCTGAATTTGTAAGAGTTGAAGACTCGATACTTTCCACTCAGAGCATATAGAGGTACATGTACGCGCAATGAATTGTCACACGAGTGGTCGCGTCCCCAACGTGTATCACGTTGCATGGGGCAGGGAATAGAGAGGTTTAGATTGATTTTTGAACTTCACCCGTCAAGCCATCATATCCACATGCAAATGGGTTAATATTGAACGTAAATATTCACATATGTTCATATTGGACTTAAGAGCGTGAATCTGGCAAGTGATGTCGATGAAAAAAAGTAGATAAAATAGTGACAATATGGGCTTATTTCGTTTGAAATTCTAATCAACGCGGTGTTGTGAGACACCGTAACCAATGGTAGAAATGTCGTATGTTGATAAAATCAGCACAACACACTGTGAGTTATTAGACACGAGTAGCAGCGTCAATTAAGTGTTGGCTTCAGTATAGTAAGCTTCGTGTCGGATTGACAAGACAACTAACGAAAGCGCTTTGCAATGTTTTTTTGCATGAAGTTCGTTTGGAACATAGCTCTCCGACTACTGGATTCTATTTCCATATTCCGGCTCAGATAATTATAGTGGCCTGATGAGCGAAGTTAAGAAAGTTTGTTGAATCTACCCCCCCTGTATGTATATTATATATTAATACCATCATTAGTGGGTGGGTAGAATTCTTACATTCACTTATAGAGGTGTACATTGGAGTGGTTTATTACTCATTTGGAAAAGTGTTTTGATAATACAAATGCCGGTTTATCTAACATAATTCCCATTCATTCATATTAGGGATTGCTCAGATAGATAATGTGTTATTAACACATTCTATACTAAAGCACAATTGACTAGTAGTTATCACATAGGAACTGTTAAGATAATAAGTTCAACAAACGACCATTATCTAAACATCTCCCTCAATAAATAGGGCTATTTATCCTTGTCGTCTGCTTTTATCACATTAACATCCCTCCAAATGAATAACAGACCATTCTGATGTACACTCTTTAACTGACTGGAAGAATCCATTTAGTATAGAAATGGTTACCACATGGTCGCATTGTCTCAACAACGCCCAATTGAAGTTGTCATCAGTGGGCGTCCAATCAAATGGTTTGATACATGAGCCAGGGATAGTGTCGGTTTCTTGCCTGTGGCAGGCAGTTTCTGGGATTAAACCTTGACATTATGTTGAATTTCAACATATCCTAGCACAAATAGGTTCACAGTCGACCTATAATATTCACACACACACATATATAGGTCCATATTCCGTTTTATGGCGCGTGCCACAGTAAAACACATTTTAATGAGTCGAAAAGGACACTACAACCCTCTCATTTTCAGTTAATTATACACTCAAAATGAGGCGATTCTACTCCGATTATGAACATAAAACAGACCCTGTTGTAAGCCCACAACGTGCGGCTTTTCGGTAAAACAGGCTGGATGTTAGAGTGGGAAATAAATATTAGACTAGAACAACTTCAGTATCGTTGTCTTCGGTGGAAGATTGTATTGGCGTTCATGCTTCACCCCATCCACAACGTTAGCTCTGTGCGTCTCAGGTTGATAGGCGATGATAAAATAGTTCTTCAAGCACGTATGGTTACTTCCGTTCAAGGCTATAAAAACTTGTAAGGAAATACTGACATCTCATTCCGGAGGGGTTCAAGACACAGACCCTCCTTCAAAAATCTCATCGAGCAAATATTGGTGTCCGTCCGATAGTGTATCGCTGAACGACCGGAAGCTAGCACTTTTAATATGAGCATGGTTCGTGCTCGCAGGCCGCGCGAATGGCGTATCGATCGGTGAACATGAGTGCTTTCTGATAGATTACCAACGCACTCATTGCTCGCTATCTGCGGGCTTCGTCAACACCGATCATGGAAAACAAACAGTGATATGGAGAAGATTCGGCGCCAGATCACGGCGATGACCACTTGATTGGCAATTCTTATTTATTGAAGGGATTCTTTTTTGACTGATGATCAAGCCGAATCGTTTTATATCTCCCATTCGGCTTCCTTGAACGTTCTTGGTTCGTTCCAGGTGACACTTGATGCGACTTTGTCTTCGTAAGCTGTACTCGTCCCATAATAGATCCAACCGGGTTTTCATTACTTGCGCATTAAAACTTCAAGAAATTGTACACGCAATAATTACGCATGAAGCCTCTTGCGTTCGCAGTATAAAAATGTATTTTTCTGCGCAAGCTCTTAGGTATATATTGTTTGTAAAAAAAAAAGAGGAACGGTATGCCCACAAACACCGATGATACAGTATGCTTGGAAATGTGTACTGTTAAAATGATAATAAGAGAAAGGCAATTATGTATGTTTAAAAAACTTACTATCAGTCACCCAGTTGGCATCTATGTCAATATATGACATTAAAATTAACATAACTTTATGCAAGATCAGTTTCCACTTTCACAAGAACTCGATGGACTTACTGGGGGAAGCGATAACAAGATCGCGAGAGAGCTTTCGCTGTTCGAACGCTTCAATTAGCTTTCTAATTGGGGCATATACAATATAGAGTGTTAACCCTTGACAGCATTGCTTCAACTATTTATTTCAGGGTTGAAACAAGTAGGGTGATAGCCACAAAATAATATACAATCATGACTTAACCCTTTACGCAACAAACCGGCCAAAACCGGCCAAATAAAGCTTCAACAGCCTAAATTATCTTCGGTCTGTCTCAATAGAACCATACAGATATGGCTATCATTGGAACCGGCTCCTTGACCACATTGTGATAGTTACAGTTATGCCCTGTGCCAATGCATTCTCTTATATATGCGAGTCGACCATAGGTCGCCTCGCATATATAAGAGAATGCATTGGCCTAAAAAAAAACTTTTTAAACACTTTTTACCATTTTTTCTTACATTCTTTAACAATTTTATAATTTTTAATGTGTTAAGCCAATGCATTCTCTTATATATGCGAGGCGACCTATGGTCGACTCGCATATATAAGAGAATGCATTGGCACAGGGCCCTTCTGTTGGGTAAAGGGTTAACTAATAACCAATAGTCAGTGCGACTATTTCAATTTGTAAAATGCCAGAGGAATGGGATAGGATAGGATAATTTTATTTACAATATACACACATGGAAAGTACAATTACAAATAAATATAATATTAATAGACTATACATTTATATTGTTAGGGGTGATATAGTCATGACTGACTGTCTTCCTATCACCCCTGATTTGATGACAGATTATATGATGTAGATGGCAGAATGAATTTGATTGTTTTTTGGGTTTTCATCGTGTGCAGACTGGTTTTTTTTAAAATAGGCTTTGTTAGGGCGATGGTACGAAGAGTGGTTCATATGTAAAGGCACCTACTTGGTCGACATAATGAATGAATACTATGAATATACATGTGTCAGTGGAACCGAGTAGGAATAATGAGAGTGAGGGCTAGGAATAATGAGAGTGAGTGCGATTCCCCCACAGGTTACGGAACAGACACACTCTGGGCTCGTATTCACCAACTGGGATTAGTTTATAAACCGGGTATTTTATTGGGTAGCGGCTGAAGGCATCATATACCTTCCCTAGCATTCACGACAGCCACTGTCGGCGATTTGATTGACCAATCAGATTTGCCTTTTTTCAATAGACATCGCCTCACTAAAACACTGACCGGACACAATGCGCGTGTTTCTTACACAAGCGGTGTATATTTATATATCTGTATATCCCCCAGCTAGGAGAGTATGGTTTACAAAATACATGTTACAATCACATTATATCAATAATATAGAAAGGAAAGTAAATAATAATTCACGCCACCATGAAACCCAAGCACTCATCCAAGCAATATCGCACAGGCACACAATGTCAACATTAAACACACACACACAGGCACACAATGTCAACATTAAATGTACGGTTGGCCTTGGCGGTGGGTATCCTGTGAAAATATTTCCACCCGTCAAAAACCGCCACAAACAGAAAGAACATCAAAATGTAGACAGACTTTGTCCGTATATAAATAAGAAATATCGCATAAACCTGCATAAACAGTATGTTATTCTCATATGTTTAACCATTGTTATGTAAACAAAAGCATAAAAAGTTACTTTTCTGGTGTTTGTTTATATTATGATGGTAAACATAAAGAGCGTTCTTTGTTTGTGAATTCCTGATATGGAACTAATAAAGAGCGTTTATGCCACTTGTGTGTGATTAGCCAGTAGCATTGTGCTGTCCTCTGTAACCCAATCAGGCTCTTGCTTGGGTAAAATATAGTAGGTATTTATGATAACATGCTGTTAACGCGATGGTCGTGGTATATATGAACGAAACTGTATGCGTTTTAATGTTTTCTGTTTACGGTGTTTGGAACAAATATGAATATTTTCGACAATTAAGGCCTCACATGCCTTTAAACACACACACAAGTCCTCTCATATGGAAACATTCACATAGCCACGTACGCACTTCGTTATATTCTGGCTGAAAAAAATGCAACATTGTGTATTTTGTTCCACGACCCTTCTCGTGGTTGCTTGTGATTGAAATGAACCAAACATGTACTGGCTTACATGTATATGAGCATTTTTTTATGTTACCGGCAATCAACAATCCCCTTGATTGGATAATCCTACCCAGCCATTAGAGCGGTGATATCTATGGGTCGACGACCACAGATAGCTTCGCATTGAGTCTCGCGCGGTATAAAGTACCTGGACTATGTATAAACCCAGTTGGTGAATACGAGCCTAGGTATAGTCCCCACATAATCATCATATATTAATTAATTACCTCCCCTGGTTAAGTGGTCCTGTTAATTTGCTAAGATGAGTGTTGGTCCCGTTAAACAGAACATATATTAAAATATAGACATATTTTGTTCTTATGCCATTCATAAATATCGCATAATTATGTTATTGTAAAGATCGCACGCAGTGTTAGTAAACAAAAGCCACGTTGTGTTGCAGTAGAGTGGCAAAGAGTGTGTGATAAGCCAAACACTCAACACCTGGAGATCACACTACCTGAATATTTTTGTTAAAACTGTACCATGTTGATTACAACATACCGTTATGGCGCTCGCTAATCCTCGCCACTCAATATTTTGGTGTTGAATGGTTCATAGTGAATCAATCTCCCCAAAAATAAAATCACCACGGTGTTGAGTGTTTTGCTTATCGCACACTCTTTATGTGCTATATTTAAACAAACGCTCGGCTCGCAGAAGTGTGTTTTGTGGATAATATGGTATTCATAATTTTGCTATACTATTAGTATCTTCTTGAGGAAATGTTCATAATTTTTATTTCTAAATTAAAACCTACAACCAAGACAATCCATGCCCTCAAAGATATATTTTGGTCTGTCTCTTATCTCTCGCACGAGGCTATGTGTTTATGATGAAGGCGATAACCGTCGGGTGTTTACAAATTATCTGTTTGTAAATATTAACATGATAGAAATTTCCTGTGTTTTTTTTCTTTTGTTATTTCATTGCATCAGTCAATGCGTTTATCCCCACACAGACAACCGAAATTTATATCAACTACCAACAAATAAAAAACTATGGGATAAGTTTTCTGCAATATCACACAATTTCTCCATAACAAAGGGAATCAACTGTCAAGCAACCGCGGTGCGTTCTGTTTGCATCCGACTAATAAGGAGAGCATGGCATAATGTTTGCTTGCTGTTACACCCCCCCCACCACAGAGCACAGAGGCATTCTACATCATACAATACATCCATAAGATATAAACATTGATTATTCGCCAAAAAAGCTGCTTATCGCCGAAATATTGAAGAATTGATTGTCGTATCAAGTATCCTATCTCGTGTCCAATGATTATTATTTTCTTATTTGACTGAGAGCGGCACTAACCTACGCGATATCTTGTAATTGTGATGGCTGTTCGATGATTCTGGCATGTTATGTCTGGTGTATAGAATCTTATGACAGTCGAAAAACGCATTTGATGACAAATATACATCGTTCTCAGACAGACACGATTGAGTGGTGACAAATGAAAATATTAGTATGAAGAATTCGAGCAATAATTTCAAATCGATATTCTCCAACAGTGAACTTGGTTCCTGTGTACTATGTCTGTCCTTTTAAATGAAAAGTGCAATCAAGGATCGTTGGCAATTGACAGAAAATACGCGGCTCGGGAGGAAATTGCACAATTATGATAACAATTAAATTTGCATTCCCGAAACAAATGACTGAGTTAAAACTAACACTCCTTTCATAGTTTATCATGCAGTAACGGATGTGATATGGGATAACGACTGAAATGATTCTTAACGACAACAAACCACGATGACACGATAAAGTGTCAGCTTGTAATTTTCAGTTCACTATTAGCCGTATTCAGAGACGCCTGGAAAATTCCCAATAATAATTATAGCTATTCCTGTACAACCTTATTTAATCCGTTACCCAACAAACCGGCCAAAACCGGCCAAAACCGGCCAAATAAAGCTTCAACAGCCTAAAATATCTTCGGTCTGTCTCAATAGAACCATACACATATGGATATCATTGGAACCGGCCCCTTGACCACATTGTGATAGTTACAGTTATGCCCTGTGCCAATGCATTCTCTTATATATGCGAGTCGACCATAGGTCGCCTCGCATATATAAGAGAATGCATTGGCCTAAAAAAAATATTTTTTAAAAACTTTATACCATTTTTTCTTACATTCTTTAACAATTTTATAATTTTTAATGTGTTAAGCCAATGCATTCTCTTATATATGCGAGGCGACCTATGGTCGACTCGCATATATAAGAGAATGCATTGGCACAGGGCCGTTCTGTTGGGTAAAGGGTTAAAGGGTTAAATGTTATTGCGTTGCATGCAATCACCCCTGGCCAAGTGGTCCTGCTAATTTGCTGTGATAATGGTGGGTCCTGCTGAATTGCTATGATAATGGTGGGTCCTGCTGAATTGCTATGATAATGGTGGGTCCTGCTGAATTGCTATGATAATGGTGGGTCCTGCTGAAATGCTATGATAATGGTGGGTCCTGCTAATTTGCTATGATAATGGTGGGTCCTGCTGAATTGCTATGATAATGGTGGGTCCTGCTGAATTGCTATGATAATAGTGGGTCCTGCTGAACTGCTATGATAATGGTGGGTCCTGCTGAACTGCTATGATAATGGTGGGTCCTGCTGAACTGCTATGATAATGGTGGGTCCTGCTGAAATGCTATGATACTGGTGGGTCCTGCTGAATTGCTATGATAATGGTGGGTCCTGCTAATTTGCTATGATAATGGTGGGTCCTGCTGAATTGCTGTGATACTGGTGGGTCCTGCTGAATTGCTATGATAATGGTGGGTCCTGCTAATTTGCTATGATAATGGTGGGTCCTGCTGAATTGCTATGATACTGGTGGGTTCTGCTAATTTGCTATGATAATGGTGGGTCCTGCTGAATTGCTGTGATACTGGTGGGTCCTGCTGAATTGCTATGATAATGGTGGGTCCTGCTAATTTGCTATGATAATGGTGGGTCCTGCTGAATTGCTATGATACTGGTGGGTTCTGCTGAATTGCTGTGATACTGGTGGGTCCTGCTGAATTGCTATGATAATGGTGGGTCCTGCTAATTTGCTATGATAATGGTGGGTCCTGCTGAATTGCTATGATAATGGTGGGTCCTGCTGAATTGCTATGATACTGGTGGGTCCTGCTAATTTGCTATGATAATGGTGGGTCCTGCTGAATTGCTATGATAATGGTGGGTCCTGCTGAAATGCTATGATAATGGTGGGTCCTGCTAATTTGCTATGATAATGGTGGGTCCTGCTGAATTGCTATGATAATGGTGGGTCCTGCTGAATTGCTATGATACTGGTGGGTCCTGCTGAATTGCTATGATAATGGTGGGTCCTGCTAATTTGCTATGATAATGGTGGGTCCTGCTGAATTGCTATGATAATGGTGGGTCCTGCTGAATTGATATGATACTGGTGGGTCCTGCTAATTTGCTATGATAATGGTGGGTCCTGCTGAATTGCTATGATAATGGTGGGTCCTGCTGAAATGCTATGATAATGGTGGGTCCTGCTAATTTGCTATGATAATGGTGGGTCCTGCTGAATTGCTATGATAATGGTGGGTCCTGCTGAATTGCTATGATAATGGTGGGTCCTGCTGAAATGCTATGATAATGGTGGGTCCTGCTAATTTGCTATGATAATGGTGGGTCCTGCTGAATTGCTATGATAATGGTGGGTCCTGCTGAATTGCTATGATACTGGTGGGTCCTGCTGAATTGCTATGATAATGGTGGGTCCTGCTGAAATGCTATGATAATGGTGGGTCCTGCTGAATTGCTATGATAATGGTGGGTCCTGCTGAAATGCTATGATAATGGTGGGTCCTGCTAATTTGCTATGATAATGGTGGGTCCTGCTGAATTGCTATGATAATGGTGGGTCCTGCTGAATTGCTATGATACTGGTGGGTCCTGCTGAATTGCTATGATAATGGTGGGTCCTGTTGAATTGCTATGATAATGGTGGGTCCTGCTAATTTGCTATGATAATGGTGGGTCCTGCTGAATTGCTATGATAATGGTGGGTCCTGCTAATTTGCTATGATAATGGCGGGTCCTGCTGAATTGCTATGATAACGGTGGGTCCTGCTGAATTGCTATGATAATGGTGTGTCCTGCTAATTTGCTATGATAATGGTGGGTCCTGCTGAATTGCTATGATAATGGTGGGTCCTGCTGAATTGCTATGATACTGGTGGGTCCTGCTGAATTGCTATGATAATGATGGGTCCTGCTGAATTGCTATGATAATGGTGGGTCCTGCTGAATTGCTATGATAATGGTGTGTCCTGCTAATTTGCTATGATAATGGTGGGTCCTGCTGAATTGCTATGATAATGGTGGGTCCTGCTGAATTGCTATGATACTGGTGGGTCCTGCTGAATTGCTATGATAATGATGGGTCCTGCTGAATTGCTATGATAATGGTGGGTCCTGCTGAATTGCTATGATAATGGTGGGTCCTGCTGAATTGCTATGATAATGGTGGGTCCTGCTAATTTACTATGATAATGGTGGGTCCTGCTGAATTGCTATGATAATGGTGGGTCCTGCTGAATTGCTATGACACTGGTGGGTCCTGCTGAATTGCTATGATAATGGTGGGTCCTGCTGAATTGCTATGATAATGGTGGGTCCTGCTGAAATGCTATGATAATGGTGGGTCCTGCTAATTTGCTATGATAATGGTGGGTCCTGCTGAATTGCTATGATAATGGTGGGTCCTGCTGAATTGCTATGATAATGGTGGGTCCTGCTGAATTGCTATGATACTGGTGGGTCCTGCTGAATTGCTATGATAATGGTGGGTCCTGTTGAAATGCTATGATAATGGTGGGTCCTGCTAATTTGCTATGATAATGGTGGGTCCTGCTAATTTGCTATGATAATGGTGGGTCCTGCTGAATTGCTATGATAATGGTGGGTCCTGCTGAATTGCTATGATACTGGTGGGTCCTGCTGAATTGCTATGATAATGGTGGGTCCTGTTGAAATGCTATGATAATGGTGGGTCCTGCTAATTTGCTATGATAATGGTGGGTCCTGCTGAATTGCTATGATAATGGTGGGTCCTGCTGAATTGCTATGATACTGGTGGGTCCTGCTGAATTGCTATGATAATGGTGGGTCCTGCTGAATTGCTATGATAATGGTGGGTCCTGCTAATTTGCTATGATAATGGTGGGTCCTGCTGAATTGCTATGACACTGGTGGGTCCTGCTGAATTATATGTTGCTGATGGGTCCTGCTGAATTGATATGTTGTTTGTAATAGCAACCACCAAGGGTGCTTATACCTAAGGCAGGTGAATGACGTCAATTTTATTTTTTTTATATCCATCAGTGATTTTTCAAGATTGCGGGTATAGATTTTGGAGAAATTGTCACGTGACTTCCGGTTAGCAACCGTGTGGAGATTGCAAAAAACGCGGAATTGGAAATGAAGCATCGCGATAAAAATGAAAGTAACAACTTCACAACTTACGAAGAATTCACATGTGATTTAAGTCTATTAATTCATTTAGACCAATTTCGTTGGTCAGTTTAATGAAAACGAATAATGAAAACGAAAAATGAAGAAGTCATGGTGACAATCCAGACAAGATTTTACAATCCACGACACGTCTTGTCAATTTGGCATGTCGTCTCCGTCGTGACCACTGCATTGTGTTACATAAATTATTATTAGCGTTATGTCGCCGAAAAAAGGCAAATTTGAAGCACATCATCTGTGGTTGCTCCACTACGTGTCACGTACTATTCAAATTAGAAAACGATGCTTTTAAGAAAAAGTACCTTTATTTTTTTCTAAAGTTGTCATTTTGCGGTGTTTGATTAATCCGACCAAATGAAGCAAAATCCACTGTCTGCGAAACATTCAAGAATATATGTATCTTAAAAAAACATTAACCCTTTCAGTGCCAGGGGCCGATCTTATCGGCCCGAATTTACGGTCTATAAAATCGTCCCTTAAAAAAAAACAAAAAAAAACAAAACATTTTTCGACAACATGCTCAGTGAATTAGCGGGCGTCGATATTGAATAAGCAAAATTAAACCGGTGTAATCCTTTAATAACGGTGGCGCTCGTGTTTTCAATATACATTTACATAGTTTTTAATGTCTATGCACTGTTTGATAGTTCATATTTCATGATTGAGGCTAGCGTCATGATTTACATCGTGTGACGTCAACACAATGGGCATGGAACACGTGGGTATTACGGATGTGTAAATATGGCACAACTGGAACAATTTAATTCTAGGAACAAGCGTATAATAAATATATATTTGGCTCGATACTTGCAGAAGAGGCTCAACATAGTATACATGTTTGTAACGGCCATTAAGATATGCGATATTCTTCTATGCAATGACCAATGCATTGTTTTGTTTTCAGGGTGGATTTTCGGCAGCTTTATGTGTAAAGCGACACCATTCCTCCAAGGAGCTGCTGTGTGCGCATCAGTAAATACCTTAGCGGCGATATCAATTGACAGGTTTGTTATATTTATATTTACATACAGAACATCGACCGTTAACGGTGGCAGAGTTTTGTGATTCAAATATGGTACTCATATAATGCTGAAAACTCACATTAGTATTCTCTTTGTCAGGGTTGGAATGTTAATGGAATATAAATGGAATATAAATTGAATATATATGTTATATTAGTCTTCGCCGAGCCATTAAAATAGAACTCAACGGCTGGATTCGTCATATCCAGTTGAACCCTTTCTATACTAAATGGATTCTCCCATTCAGTTATAAGATTATACACTGGAACGGCCTTACTATCTGAATATTTCCTAAGGGAACAACTCATCAATGAGTAGAGAAAGTAGAGAAAGGGTCATAGCTGATTTAGAACCCCCCCCCCCGTTGAAATGGCTGTTTTAACTTGAGACCTATGTTCTAAATGACGGATTCGCCATCTTCGGTTTCGCCTAGGTCCAGTCAGACATGTTTTGTAAATACTGTCTCTATATCGTCGGACTAAACACTCGTGCATAATCTATCGACAGTGAAAATAGGGTAATTAAGACAACTACCATGTTTTGGTCGGTACTGTACTTCTGAAAGCGAGAAGCGCTCATACCTGTAATTTGTATTGGGATACGTTTATTGTTAAATGCGATAAATTTTGTGCGTTTTATACCCATAAACCGGTATACTAAACCATATAAATCGACGGTCCAACAAAACCCGGTTGAGATGACGAATCCGTCCTTTCTAATCAGTGGATTACAATGGACCGTTCGTGTAGGTTTAACCCCGGTTTAACGAATCTGGGCTAAGTGTTGAAAATAGTAAGCGTGAGAGAAAGGTAGTGCTATAAATTAATACCCCAAATAAATTATTGTTTACACAACTGTTCATGAACATGTATAAGGAAGCAGTAAAATGAACATGAAGTCTTACTCTGCCGAACAGGGTAATTACTATACCGAACAGGGTAATTACTATACCGAATATGGTAATTACTATACCGAACAGGGTAATTACTCTACCGAACAGGGTAATTACTATACCGAATATGGTAATTACTATACCGAACAGGGTGATTACTCTACCGAACAGGGTAATTACTCTACCGAACAGGGTAATTACTATACCGAACAGGGTAATTACTATACCGAACAGGGTAATTACTATGCCGAACAGGGTAATTACACCCGACATTTGAATTCAATGAACAATGATGGTTACCTTTTGAAGTTTGGTCAACACTTATACGTTTTCACGTCACTTGAACAAACGCCATTATATCTCAAGTTGTATATGCGTCAGATACGGTTCCAGTTTCTTTGGGTCCCGCTCGCACAGGGTATGTGGATGTGTCCACTCAGAAACGCACACATAATGGTGGTGAGCGAACTTCAGTCCATCATTGGCATATGGACAGCTTAAAGGTCCACTTAATTTTCGAGTCACTGATTATTTTTTATAGTGGCTTGATATACGGTTTTAATAACAATCTATGCCATAAAATATGATTAAAATACTATAATTCATCACCATTTGGAACGTCTGTGTTTCAGAAGGTGCCCATAGAGTAATAGAAAATAGTTGAAATCATAAAATCATTTCCCCCGTTTTAGCTCCCAGAATGCAACAGAATTCAAACTAAGTTTACTTTCAATGGAAGGAGAATAACTCTATTGCTATATATATATATATATATATATATATATATATATATATATATATATATATATATATATATATATATATATATATATATATAGACTTTGTGCAGAAACTTGAGCACAGAACAGGCGTCGATATCTCAACAAAAACAACCGAATAAGTTCATAATACAATGTATTGGAGCTTCGATCCTCTTTCAAATGGTATATAATGTGATAATGTGGCATATATTTTATATAAAATGATCTGGGAAAATTAAGTGGGCCTTTAAATTGAATCGAGACATATCTTTGAGAGGAGTTGAAATTGTGTTTGCTAGGTTGAGTGTCAGAGTGCAATAAATATGAATTAAATAACATACCAGAATAAGGCTGGACGCTAAATCAGATATCCGAAGGTACGTAGAAGACCGCACACAGGCCATGTTGTTAAAGTGATGTGAAACACTCCGGTAGGGTGATTAAATAGAAATGGAGAATAATCTTACTCAAAGTAGTAATTTTTACAAATATTATATTCAAATTGATAACACATAGTGTCATTCTTATATATTCATTAAATGCAGTGACCTTCGATGGCGAAATCGTTTTCGTTAGTCTATCGCTGATTGTTGCGTCCCGAATCGCGAAGTAAATATTTCAATTGAGCGTAGTTCAGATGATGTTTTCTATGCAGTTGTACGGTCGATTTGCTTGAGGTTTTCGGGGATGTTAATAGACTGCTACATTCCTCCAGTTGGCATAGCGCCTTAGTACTAATTTATCAGTTTCTCACATCGGAACAAGTCTATAATATATCTTTAACCTGAAATTTGAAGGCATGTAAAACATTGTAACAACCTGCAATGTATTCTAGATGCCACTTCAGGCATAATATTCTAGATGCTTAATTATACAGAGCGTCCACTGATTGTTTGATATTACGGGGAACATCACTCGAGTGCCTTGTTACGGGAGGTTACGGGAGAAATTTATCCGTCTGATGAAGCCAAGTGGCCACCGATGACAGAGTGGATCTAAATATGGTACCAGATCGCACTAATACCAACTGGGTTATCTGAAATTTTGCCACCAGCAAGTTAACCTTAGTTTTGTATTTGGGTTATTTTTAGTGGGCGAACACTCTGTACCTAATGACAATGGAGCTTTCCACACATAGCTAGTAGTGGGAGGGGCGTATTGTTGCTAGGAGATAAGGCCAAGAAAGTGTTTATTTCGGTTCACCGTGCTGCCGGTATGCAACAATATACCCGAGATCACAGCTTGAGATCATACCTTCTCTGACATGTAAAATAGAAAAATGTGTTATAATCATCGATGAATTTCAAACATTATTGCACATATCGACATATCAGTAAATTATGATTTGATAATTAAAAGGTTTATTGAAAGTATTTAAAGGTACTCAATCCGATCAGAGGGTCCCCATATCATCAATATACAGCAGTAACAACAACAACAACAACAACAACAACATTTCTTCAAAATACGCTTTAGATATCAGAATCGATTAACTGCAACAAAGTAATGCCAACCACTGTCAACTATGGTATAAAATTCCCCAAAACGTATTATTTATCAACATTTTGTTCAACGAAATATGACCGTATTATCACTTGTGTATTCACGAAATTTGGTCGTAGTACCACTTGTTTTTAGAGTTATCATCCATCTTCATCCGCAATTTTGACCGAGACCATTCGTTTGACGGTGTGTTTCTGGGCAACATCAATTGATATAACAAACTTCAAAAATCGATATCTGATCACTCTGAGCTTTGACTTCGCTGTATGTCTGTCGCCGTCATGCTCTTGCGATTTGGTTCTGATGTGGGAACTGACTCACCCTACCACTCCAAATGGATGATTGGAACCGCTGTCCACATATTGGCATTTCCGAAGTTCTAGTCGCCGATTGTAGTGTCCATGATAAAACTATTTTTATTGAGGTTTCATATAGGATTGGGGTTTCTTACGAGTCATGCACAACATGGGTATACATGCCCATATTCTGCTCTGTTGTTTGTGGTGCTTGCGGACCTTGCCCTGAGTTATCATGTCTTGACATCACCTTTGCCGTAATTGGCATAAACCATAAAACAAATTTGTTTTACCCCCGAAGTCAAAGAAATTTTAATTTAGGGGTGTTTAATCGGATTGAGTACCTTTAACACTGGCTGTATACGCGGATATAAACATTAGGGTGAACACAGAATTGTCATTGCAGTAGCGACCGGCTCAGTCACTGATTGGTAGAATGCATTTGCTAATAGTTATTTGATTGACAGCTTTGTTGTCACTTCCAAAGAATAAAAGCGACAAAGGTTCGCCCCGCCCACTAATAACTATGTGTTGAAAGCTCCATTGTCATTACGTGCGCTCGCGCAACAGTATGGCGATCAGTCAGATTCGTAGGTACATACGTTGGTGTCACCCTACCGATTTCACTCCATGACGTCACCCTTACGCAGTACATGCCGGCGACGTTACGGAGTAGATTATAGAGTTGACGCCCTTGGCACTGACTTCCGTTACTAGCTCGTTGCTATATAAACAAACCAGCGATGTGGCTTTTGTCGAAAATTGACAGTCAGTACATTCGCCCTGTATACATGTACTTTCAGAAAAAACAAAACACCACAACGTTATACCCCACCAATGTCAGTGTCTCGATATCATTTAACCAGATTTCTTGACATGAAACCGCGACAGACACGGCGTGAAATACATCGCATTGAGTAAACAATTTCCCATTGTTTAAATTCAACTTCAAGATCGCGGTAAAATCAAAAACGCAATTTGTAAGTGGTAAACATCTGAAAAAGACATCAGGTACATGCAGAAACTTATTGTTGTGCATATTTATTTCTATTTGAGGTGGCAATTTTTCATGTTTATCAGTATTTTTAACGATAAGAGCGATGGTAATTGGGGGACTATATTTTATCTAGCGCATTAAATTTAAAATAAAAAGTCGTGAATTGGCTGAGTGTTTTCTATGGCCGCACATTTCGTTGATAATTACGAGCAATTTGTTTGTCTAAATAACATTTTTAAGTTCGAAGGGCATTAGAATGGGGATAACAGTGTGGTGTTTAGTGATTTCGGAAAGGTACATGGCGAATATACTGTGGCAAATACCCGTTAATGGGCTCCGGCTCCGCCGTCGCCCATTAACTAAATTGCCACAGTATATTCGCCATGTACCTTTCCGAAATCACAAAACACCACACTGTTATCCCCTAAATAAAATTATTGAAGATTGTAATTGTCTTTTTTTGCTAACATTAAATTAAATTAAATTAATTAAGTAAAATACAGTGAAATTATTTTTTTAATTATTTTGTATTACATTTTCGCGCACGTTGGCATCTCTCTGAGTGCATTCTAGTTTGGTACAGATTGTTCGCCCACTAAACATAACCCAAATACATAACTAAGGTTAACTTGCTGGTGGCAAAATTTCAGATATCCTAGTTGGTATTAGTGCGACCTGGTACCATATTTAGATCCACTCTGTCATCGGTGGCCACTTGGCTTCATTAGACGGATACAGTTCTAGTCGCCGATTGTATAGTATCCATGATAAAACTATTTTTATTGAGGTTTCATATAGGGATTGGGGTTTCTTAAGAGTCGTGAACAACATGGGTATACCCGCAGAACATAATCGGGTGGTTTAGATTGTCTAACGTCACACGTCAAGCATAACATGCTATAATTTTCTTTGTCCATGTACCAGCAGTGTAACAATACTGATGAAATTCAGAACCAGAAATAATAAGTTGGCGATATATTTATCCCCCAGATTTATATGTTACATAAAATACATTGAACATGGTAAGACATACAAAATTGTTATAATGGCTATGGTAATTTACTATGTATCTGGTAGAAAGGGAGAACGACAGTAAGCACATGGCTTTTTGGGTTTCGATCATTATCCCCATGTATCATGAAGGGGCCCTGTAAAATGTATATAGAATTATTTCTGTGAGTTTGCGTTAATATCGGGGCCTGACCGTAGATAGATAACTCGGTTATTATCATGGGTTCTGGAATATATAGGGTATTGAAAATAAGAGGAGAGTTCGGGAGAAGAAGACGAGGATGGAGGGGCATAACGGGGATGGAACGGATTCTTCGTTTCGTTTTTTTGTTTCACGTTAGGTATGGTGCACCTATGGTTTTGGGAATGACAGCGCAAATGGGTCTTCAAAATGAGTTGCTAGTTTTGTTGTTCAGTTGTTTAAAGTGGGTAGGGTTCTCTATTCCGAATGTTCTTTGTTACGAAGGTTCTCTATTCCGAAGGTTCTCTATTCCGAAGGTGCTCTATTCCTAAGGTTCTCAATTCGAAGGTTCTTTATTCCAACCACCAACAATACTTGTTTCTGTGTATATGCCAACAACATCTAACGATAAAGTTAATGAATTCCAGGATGTTATTGATCAACTTAATGAGATATTCATCAAATATAAAACTACCCATTCTATCATTGTCGGAGGTGACTTTAATACTGATATTTATAAATCACCAGACCTTCGTCGTTGCAAAGATCTTCTGGATGTAACGGAAGGTAACTGTCTGATTACCAACAAGAAAGGAATGACCTTCATGAATGTTAAAGGTGTACTAGTTTCGGAAATTGATTACATATTTTATCCTAAGGATCTCTGTGTGGAGTCTCTTCGATTCGATCTTGATGTGAATACTTCGGACCACGTTCCTGTTCTCCTTAATATACCTGGTAATACCTCATATACCTTCAATGACAACAAAAACAAAACTCCTATTCCTAAAATAAATTGGAAACATGTAAATATCGCACAATACACAGAAAAAGTTGAGGAGTCCATCGGGGTTCTGCAGGATACACAGAGCAGTGATATTATGAGTACCATTACATGTATGTCCGACATCCTTTGTAAAGCTGCGAAAGAGACATCGCGAGGAAGGAAAGTAAATAAAAACAAGCCAAAACTGTCTGTTTGGAATAGTAACATTTCTACGGCTCTCCATGTTAATCGTGCTGCACATTCTGAATGGGTACGCGCCGGTAAACCTATTGATCCAGAGGACAGCCTATGTATACATAGAAATGAAACTCGCCGACAATACCGACTTGAGGTACGTAAAGCTATACATCATCAAAACCAGGATCTGAAAGTTTCTATCATGCAAGCTGGCGAAAACAACAAGGATCTCTTCTATTCTCTCGTAAAGCGACAAGTGTCTTCTTGACCGATCTTCATGTTGGGGATGAGGTCTTCTGTAATGAGGATGTTATTGATGGATGTAAACTACACTTCAGTCAGCTAGCTCAACCTAGCGATAATAACTCCTATGACTCTAAACATTTTCAAGATGTTATTATAGACTATCTTGCCATAAAAGCTAATTCTATGTATACAACTTCTACCCAAGTTGACAGCACTACAGTAAGAAAAGCTATTTCCACTTTGAAAAAAGGAAAAGCTGAAGACATATTTGGACTCTCTGCGGAACATTTTGTTTATACAAGTGACAATCTTATTAAAATTCTGACTCAAATTATCAATGTGATTCTATCTGATGGACAGATTCCAACCTCACTTAAAACCGGTCTTCTGAATCCGGTATATAAAAAACAAAGGTGATAAAGCATATGCTTCTAGTTATAGAGGAATAACTGTCTTGCCCGTCATGCTGAAAATAATGGAAGTAATTATTCGTGAAGAATTCAGAAAATTCACCTTGCCTGAACAAGCTCCAATTCAACGCGGCTTCACTGCCAATGCTTCTCCTCTGAACAGTGCCCTCATACTTGAGGAAGCTCTCCGAGAACAGCAAGATCTGAAAAGTGATGTTTACATTGGTCTCTTGGATGCTAAATCTGCCTTCGATGTTGTTAACAAGGAAATGCTTCTTCGAAAAACATTTTAAACTTCAATTAACCATATTTATTGGAAGTTGATTGATGACCTTCATTCTAACTGCTCATCCATTGTGAAATGGGACTCATGTAAATCTGGAGTCTTTGAAATACTGCAAGGAGTTCGACAAGGAGGAATTCTCAGCGCTGATCTGTATAAACTTTATATAAATGAACTCCTACTTAGATTATCCACCAATGATCTCGGCGTTAAGATTGGAAACATCAACGTTAGTGCCACTGCATGTGCCGACGACATTGCATTGGTCAGCTCAAATCCAGGTGATATGCAAATTCTCATTAACATTGCGCATCAATATAGTCGTGAACATCGATATATGCTGCAACCACAGAAAAGTGTGATTATTAAAGTTTCTCAGTGTGGCAAACGACAGACCAGTGATATGAAATTCCTAATGGATGGAGTGCAGATGCCAAATGTACAATCTTCCTCTCATCTTGGTATAATTCGTTCCACAATCGATAATAATATAAAGAAAGCGAGACGGACAGCATACAGCTTGATCATGCCTTGATGCCTATGGGGCTTCATGGTAACAACGGTCTTGACCCCAGAACTTGCATTCATCTATACAAGATATATGTGGCTCCTGCTCTCACATATGGATGTGAAGTTATTAGTGTGGACCAGAAAGCTGTTCTCAAGCTAGAACTATACCAGAAGAAATTTATTAAACAGGTTCTATCTTTATCTCAGTCTACAGCTGATCCAGTGGTGTATATTCTTTCTGGACTTTTACCAGTTGAAGGACAAATCGACAAGAAGATTATTATATTATTCAACAATGTCTGTCGCCAAGATGATTCCTCAGTTGAAAAACAGCTCGCATTTCGTCAACTGCTGATGAAGGACAAAACCAGTCACAGCTGATTTGTAGTAGTAAAGTCACTCTTCCACAAATATAATCTACCATGTATCTTTAATGAACTTTCTTCACCACAAACAAAAAATGCTTGGAAAACCTGTGTCAAAGAAGCAGTTTTATCATATTGGAAAAATCGCATTTGTGAAGAAGCCTCTCTCTACAGCACACTCAAGTATCTTAATGCTCGAGCATACACACCTGGTGTCATCAACAAAATACTGACTGTAAATCCTGATTAACATCGCTGTATATTTAAACTTTCCACTAAGCTTCGTCTTCTGACCAACACATATACTTTGGAAGTAAATAGACATCGATACTCAAACTCATCTCCTGTGTGTCAGCTATGTAATGATGGTAAGAGTCTATTCAACATATTATGTTAACCTGTTCATACCTACAACCAGTCCGTGATCGTGTTATGCCGAAGTTAGCTGAAAGCTACAAATGTATATTTGACACTGATTTCTTCTCAATACCAACGGAAGTAAAGCTACAGTACATTCTAGATCCATCGATGTTCGACGACTTCTCCTCATCTGTGGCTTCGACTGATGTCTGTGATGCCTATCACTACTCAACCATATTGTGCTACCATCTACACTGTGCAAGATACCGTTCTCTCTCTCTTGGCTGAAGATGTTCACACTCGAAACTATGTATACCGGTAGACTGATAGTCAGACCTGCACGTTTCCGTATCTTTTATCTAATTTGTTTTATCAATTTAGCTACTGTACATATGTACATACTACAATGTTTTTACTCGAACGAGGTTATCCTAAATGGATGGATAGATAAAGAGAAGAAGAAGATGGTTCTATATTCCGAAGGTTCGCTATTTCGAAGTTTTTCTGTTCTGGGCATATCTTTATTCAGAAATGCATCAAAATTTACATGTCCCAAAAAGAAAAAACAACACATGGAATTAAAAACACTAGTATTCCCATAGTACATTAATACACGCCATTCTAATTTCCAAATTGTTTCAGATGTTGGTTATTTAGTAGCAGAATACGTTTATCGTTTATTATGGAACCATTGTTACTTGATTGTAACAAAATAAGGGATAAAGTCCGACCAAACTGGCTTCCTGTCTTTGGAAGATATATCAAATGCCAATACAATGCCAAAATAGCATGTTGGTTCATCGTACGTTATGGAGTTCCAGTACTGATTTAGAGATATAGCACCACCGTTATAATCTTCATTTAGTTGGCATATTCTTGCCTCCAAAATCTTCCACTTCCTACATATGACGTCTTGGTGGTCCTTCAATTACAAATACGTGGTGGTTTTTTTTTCACAAGTCGACTCAACCTTTGCTCGTGTGTTACAAATGCGTCGTATTTTATTTTTTTGGCATTTGGAGTTTAATTTGGAAGTTGTTTAAAAAATCCGACTTGTTTTTTGTTGTCACATAGTTACAATGCGTATCTGCGAATAACCGCAACTAGAAAAAATTAAAATATTTCACCTATCCTTGTTATAAAATGGTTACAAAGTTACATTTGGAAGTCGTTTAAAAAATCCGACGTGTTTTATTTGTCACATAGTTACAAATGCTTATCTGCGAATAACCACAACTAGAAAAATGAAAATATTTCCGCTGTGCTTGTTAAGGCAGGGTTAGAACGTTACATTTTGAATAATTATATAATGGAAGCGACTTAAAAGAACCGATTGTCGCTGATTGTCGTGGCTGGTGTTCTCTTTCGCGAGAGGGTGGAGGTTATTCTTGGTTCTCACATACAACAAAATGAGATAATCAAAGGCAGTTAGTGCAATTGTTTCGGGTGGTTACACTATGGACATCCGACTCATCTGGATATAGTTATATGTATATTTTTAGTTCTTAAGAATTGCTTCACGCTGTCTAGTCCACAGTTCCTGCAAATTGATACTCAAGTAGCGGACACTTGGTGTATTCTGCAAACGAACATTGCAGTTATTATTGGGGAAGTGATTTAAAACGGCGAGACACATTATAATCTAATCGAATCTCTCCCGCAGAGTGTCATGATATTGAACATTATGAGAATTCCTCTCACGGTCAGCTACACCGTTTCCATCAGGAATTGAGACGGTTTATCGCTAAATGCCCCATCCCATTCGATCGGTCACGCCCGGTGTCAATCCCACAATGACTGTAAGGATTTATGTCTCAAGTTGATGGATAACCGCCGTCTGCTTCCTAGTCTGGATATGAATACACTATCACCATCTGGACTCGACACCGGAAATTGTACAAGGATTTTCCTCATTGTTCATGTGATGTCTGCATACGATCGATGGGTCGACTCCCATTATTCACAGCACATGCTAATCGGGGAACAATGTATCCTATGTATTTTAACTATAGACTAGCATTGACTACATGTAATTGTTAGTAAAAATGCTCTCCGTTGCGAACGTTATACGGGTCTAATGACTGAGTCGTGACACAATATGGCACCGCAAATAGTTCCTCAGATGCGATATGTTCAATATACTATGGAGAAATTAGGTATCTCTCTGGTGATATAAAAGGCTGTGCTACTCACCTTGTCGCACATCAAACATTAGAATGCACCTCTTCGCACATCCCAACATTCCCAGTGACCCTGTATGAGGCCGGACTCGTCTCTGCAGGTCGGCAGCCAAGGTCTTGTTCACATCATGTTTAGGTCTCAACTGATTCACCCACTGGGTACAGATATCAGCTGGGAACTCAGGAAACTGCATGTATTGAGGGTGAACACCCAGCCACTTACAGTACTAATATCTTATGATTGGAGCACTGGGCTGTATCAGTAATCACCGACTGACCAAGATTGGCCACGCAGAACCAAATCTAACAGGCCAATATGGTCCCAATCTGTACCCAGAACATTCTTAAGGTGGGACTTACCTAGCTGTATAAGGGAGTCAAGTACATGTGTATGTATAACCCAAATGACTGGGTAATTATACCACAATACTTTGATTTGTGATAAAACACCCTATTGCTATTATAATGTAGTGACTGACGTATGAGGGTTGTCCAGAGCTCTATGTAGTCAAATAATATAGACCGTTTCGTAATAATTATGAGGAAAATGAGATAACGAAGTATTTTGTGATAAATTAACTGACCAGTCTGAAAATAGCATGTCGCAATCGACGACAAATATATGTGGAACAGTTTTTCGTTACAAACAACATAGCAGAATACGGGCATACACACGTTCACAGTCACAACGAAGGTCATAATTCATTGTAGACTGCGAAATAACTGTAGTAACCTAAACTTTGATAAATTTCATAATTATATTCACACATCCCCTATGTGTACTTGTGGATACCACGAAGAAACCGCATTCCATTTCATTTTCATGTGTCCCCTGTACCCATTAGAGAGGCAAATCATGCTTGACCGTTTTAATCGCTTTGGTATAAGAGTCTTAACAACAGAAAAAGTACTTTTCGGTGACCCAAGCGTCTCTTATGAAACTAATACTGAATTATTCAAGATAGTACAGTCATATATCAATGCTACCAAGAGATTCGAAGAATGACCTTAATCGTATATTAAAACCTCAAACAGTGCTCTTCAATTCAGATGGATATGTGGTAGAGAGTCCCTTCCTGTCGCCAGTGGATCACGGATGACGGTTTTTCTCCAAATTTACTTGCTTTGATTGTTTTTGTATCGTGCTGTAATTGTCGTCTTTTGTATGTATATCTATTATTTGTAACATTTGTAGGGAGAGGAGCAACCGTAAGTTTTGTAACTTGTGCTCCGATCCCTTAAGCTGAGTTTAGCTTAATAAATATGTTTAAACTAAAAACGAAGGTCAAAGATTGTCCCATGCCACAAACGTTAAAAACGCGAATCTCTGTCGCCAACCGTGCATCTTCACGTTTTGTGTTGTAATCGTTACAACGAAATTAAAAAAAATATCAACATTATAATTTTTTTTATTGACAGAATGATATGTTATATATCTGCCCCAACAACTCGACATTTGATCCTGTGACCCCTGTGTACCAATGTTCCTACATATAATGCTCTTAACTGCTAATTTATGATAATATAATATTTAAGTTCCCCTTTAGGATCAACAGCACCTATACAATGGTACTGTCTGTGTCAATTCACAACTGCATACAAATTTCCAGCGACCAGGGTCCAACCGTTTTGGGTATATGATTAATTATTTAATTACAATTGTTTAGTAGTGGTCCTTTAATTAGTCTGAGGTCATCGATACCTATCACGTGACACTCATTTGGTAAATTCGCCCTGTGAATAAATTTTTAACAACCAGATTCCAACAATTTTTGGGCATATAATCAATTATTTAATTAAATTGATTATTAGTGCCCTTTTAAGATATCTGACGTCAACAATCCCATGACCCGCTGTTCGCCCATAGCCGGACAGACAACGGACAGATAGATAAACAAACAAACACAATTGAGTTGTATTGGTATATATTATGATGGTATGGTATACAACAGGTACCAAACCGTTAATGGTACGAAACGTCTTTCAACTCAACGTCCAATTTGTCAACATTGAATGAAATTGGCGGGGAATGAAATATTCCATATCCAGCAGCTGGTCGAGAGACACAAACCTTAGTTAGTAATACAACTGCTGTCAATACCTGGTTGTGTAATGAATATATATACATTCGAATGACTCCTTTAGTGCCACAAAGCCACATTCTTTCAACTTGCTGATAAGGGAAATAGTCAGCCATTTTTATTTTGTTTTAACAACACAGCGTGGTCAAGTCGTGATGAACCATTGGCCTGAATGGATTCACGTGACTTTTACTATAAACTTAGTAAAATAACAAGCGAAATGTTTTACTGCACATATGATTTCAGAATGACCCAATACATGATGTATTATCACTATATCAGTATCGGGTACATTTTACTGAACATATTTTACTAAACTACCCAACACCCGATTACTATGGTGTTGGGCTAACATTCTACCCAACGGAGTAATACAGAAATAGTGAGTCTGGCTTCACAGCGGGGCAGAAACCGAGGTACCGCAGTTTGTCACAAAGAATTTCCAAGATTGTCGCCAGCAGCGCATATTGAGCATCGATCATCGCAATCTATCCCGCATGACGATTTCATTACAGATTAATTATTGATGCCAGCTATTTCCCCCATTCCACGGCAAGTAATTGAAGAGAAGTGATTTGTTGGAACCGAAAAGGCTGAAGTGATACTACACAGAACCGTAATGTCCTTTGATAGGCAATTAATATATGTTCATTGCAATTATTTTCACAGTGAACGCTAATTTCTGATGCAATAGCTCCAATATTTGCGAACGAGGGAATCATCATTACATTACTGATTTGATCAGTGATCATTTAATCAAAAACTAATATTTCAGAAATCAGAATTGTTTTTCTCGTACTCTTATCATTTAGCTTCTTTGCGTATTCTTTAACCCTTTCACGACGTGATCTTCCTGAAATTTTGCGAAAACCCTGCGCCAATGCATTCTCTTATATATGCGAGTCGAGGTCGCATCGCTTATATAAGATAATTCATTAGCCTAACAAATGTTATATTATTTTTTATAATTGTTAAAAACTGAAAAAAAAATGGATAAACATTTGTTAAAGAATGTAAGAAATAATGAAAAAAATGATTAAAATTGTTAAAGAATGTAAGAAAATTTTACAAAGAATGTAAGAAAACATGACATTTGATAAAACTGTTAAAGAATGTAAGAAAAAATTATAAAAAATGACAAAAATTGTTAATGAATGTAAGAACAAATTATAAAAAATGATAAAAATGATAAAAGAATGTAACAAAAATTGAAAAACAATGATAAAAATTGTTAGGCTAATGCATTCTCTTATATATATGGTCGACTCATATATAAGAGAATGTATTGGCACAAACATATTTTGCCCAATCCGTCAACGATAGCAATAACACTATTTGAACAAATCGTCCATTGATTTAATCCCGTTAATGACGGGAGCTATGCTGGCGCAGCATTGAAGACCCTGTGCCAGTGCATTCTCTTATATAACTAGCAGGGTTACCCGGCGTTGCCCAGGTTAATGCGATGAGAAACCCTCTGTATGCTGTGGATATTTGTTGGGGATAGAGAACGCTCTTGCTTAAAATTGTTATACGTTTTCTCATAAATTGTATACTCAAATAGCATCATAAAACATGATTATTACAGTCATGGGATATAAGTAGTGGCTCACCTTGTCAATTGTCATTCTGTTTGTCGCGATTAATCCGTTCCAACAATAATGAAGTACGTATTTATTTATAACTGCGTATACATTAGACGTTATAATATGATACATGAACATCATAAACACATTAGTTCGATAAAAGATGATAATTGGGTTTTAAATATTGAGATGTATCAATCAATTTAGTGGGTTGGACTAAGTTCTCGAGGACACCTGGCTATCTCCATGAAGATACAGATGTTTCAAAGAAATTTCCAGGTGCTCCTCTGTTCATGGTGCTATATATTGGCTAAATATTCTCAGTTTAAACGAAATGTTGATGCGCACAAATATTAGCTACATGTGCCAGGCACAGAGCGATATTTTGAGTTGTTTATGTCAGTCGAGGATTCTGTTATAAAACCCTTGTCAGATGTGCAGTATTGGGAGGATCTTGAAAAGTCTTATGCTACTAACTGCATTTTCTTGTATACCAGAAGAAACTATATTTGACTGCACACTGTGACCACTATTTTTGACAAATTGTAACTTTTTTGTGGAAACTGTATTGAATGGAACAGACTCAATTTTGTTATAATATATATGCAATCCTCTGACAGTTCGGGGTCTCTCAGTTTGCACGACTATATGTATCTCTTCAATAGAATGATAAATATACGTTTAATGCTTCTTCTATGTATCTCTTTTTGCTATCTCATTTTGTGAATGCCCTGATTGCTATTCCCATATAAATATGACAGTTAATACGATATAATTGTTAAAGTGACTTAAGTGGGTCACCATATGTCGGGATTGTGAAATGTGAACGTCCAAAACTACTTAACATGATATGGAGATGGCCTGGGTGATTGTATATAACTTATATGTGGATAAAGGCGAATATCAATCTTATCAATGATAGTGCATATTCGCTCGCCATCCGCGACGCAAACGACACCAAATGTGATTTAATTAATGGTATATCATTATATAAAAAAACGTGTATGAATTCGGTGGAAATTGGTGCCAAATAAATTTGTACCAGCGTTTGCCTCTTTTGACATATTTAAACCACTCCCATTAGACTCATGGATGCATCATATACTGGCGATGAGTATATATATGTTTGGTGGTAATCAGCAACTAAACAAATTCTGAGAATAATTATGACCCATATCTCTCACCCAACCGACAGCAATTTGACGTCTTTAAATCACACAATGATATTCCTCGTATCATAGAGAAGAATAATATATCAATTTGGTGGAAATCTGGGCTAAAAATAGTTTATTAAATCAATTGTTGATGCAACGTTGACATGAACAACGCCATATTGCGAAGGTGATTATGTATTCGTTTGGTGGAAATCGGCGACAAAACTATTTCACGATATATTTTTAATTTTGCCGACCTCCCCCTTTCCTTCCCCTGACACCAACAGCGTCATTTTAGAATTTTTTTACCCGCACCGTTATCTTCCTTGTAAACATATACCCCTCTCAGAACGCCTTGGTGCCATCTCGATTGTACCGCGTGAAGTTATATATAGAACGCACACAGACAGACAGAAAGACAGACAGCACGATTTGATTTCTTGTATCATTTGAGAAGAACGTGTCTGAATTTGATGGTAATTAGTACTAAAAATATTTTGTATCAGTCTTGGTGCCCCTCCCGTCCCTATTTCAGTCTCAAGCTGCACACACTAAGACTCATTAGAGATTAGAGATGCATATATATGAAATTGGTGAAAAAATTGGCGAGTATACAAATTCGTATCAAATTTAAGGTCTCCATATCTCTCACCCATAGGGCACAAATTTGGTGTATCTATACGACACGATAAGATTCCTCGTATCACAGAGAAGAATATGTATCAATCTGGTGGAAATCGGCACTAAACATATAGATATAATTTGTTGTGTCCCTCTCATCTATATACACCACTGACTCGAATGGCCCAACTTATGACATCCTTAAACCACACGATTATACTCCTGGTATCATGGAGATGATTGTTTATAAGTTTGGTAATAATCGGCGACTAAACAATTTTTTTTATCAAATTTGGTGCCAATCCACACCCCCATCTGTCAAACAAACAGCACCATTATGGCGTCTTTAAATAACACGATTAGATTCCTCGTATCTTGGATATTAAATAACACGATTAGATTCCTCGTATCTTGGATAAGAACGTGTATCAATTTGGTGGAAATTGGCGCAAAAAAATTGTGCATCAATTTTGGTGCCCCTGTCCCTTTCAATGCAACCCTGACTCGAATGAGGCCACATTTGACAGATATAAGCAGCAACACCATTAGACTCCTTAGATGGGGATGATTTTGTATAAGTGTGGTGGCAATCGGCGACTAAACCAATTATTATCAAATTTAGTGCCCATCCCCTCCCAATCTCTCAACCAAAAGACAACAATTTGGCGTTGTTAAAGCGCACAATTTGATTGCTTGTATAATGGAGAAGAATATATATCAATTTGGTGGAGATCGGCGCTAAAATTAGTTTTTCAATTTTGGTGCCCCTCTCCCCTTCCGTGCATCCCTGACTCGAACGACGCCACTTTTAAACCACACCGTTCATTTTTTCATATCACGGGGATGATTATATATAAGTTTGGTGGAAATCGGCGACAGAAAAAAAATCTGCCCCTCCCCCTTCCGGGCACCCCTGACGCGAACGGCGCGACTTTTGCCATATTTAAACCACACCATTAGATTCCTCATATCATGGGGATTATTATATATAAGTTTGGTGGCAATCGGCGACAATTTGTTTTCTGCCCCTCCCCCTTTTCTGCCCCTGACAACAACGGCGTCACTTTAGAAAATTCTAACCCCGACCAATATCTTTCTCGTAAAAAGCTACTCCTAGTAGACCCCTTTGGCATCATCTAGATGGTCCCCTGTGAATTTCTATAGAACACAGACAGACAGACAGACAGACAGACAGACAGACATTCGCAAATATAGATATAGATAGATACACTGGCTTGCAAGGTCAAGGTAAATATAGTTAGGCTACTGTATTATCTTATAAATATGAGGCTCCCTATGGGAGACTCGCATAAATAAGAGAATGCATTGGCACAGGCAAAATTTCAGGAAGCTTCAGTCAAGAGACAAACGTACTCTGTTTCGTTGATTATCTGGGGATTCGAACACAAACTATTTTCATGCTCGAATCTCCGCCGAATATCCAACGAAACATGGAGCATTTATCTCCATTGTAATTCAATCTTCAATCTTGAATCACTATTATCGTCATAACATGCTCTGAAATGAGATACCCTTTTTGTTGGTGATAAAATCTCTGGGTACGTTCCATGTGGTTACTCGGAACAGCACCACAACAACTTCCTGTTAACCGTATCTATAGGAATCACTGAACTAAATGGTTTTCCATAGGCGACAGTGTTAACGTTTCGACCGAATTCTCTGAATTGAAGCCTATAGGCTATTCCAGCGGTATATACCCAGCTAGATCCAGTTGATCACGAAAATGCAAGAAAAATCATAGGTCATGTGTTTACTTTTTTAAATAAATCCCCAAGTGTACGACAGGGCTATCCCACAGCCAAATTGGATCTGGAAAAACCCAGAACTACAACAGCTAGTTAAATCAATTTCCCACTCACAAAAATCCATTCCCCCATTAATTCACCAGTTTATATTACTTAGATATGATGTACAAATCAAATAAACATGATGTCATCCTTTAATAACGTGTCGCGTGTATCAGGTGAAAGTCATTCTTCAGTTACCTTCACCTTTAGCAATTCCACGGTGTACTCGCTACCCGACTCTGGAACACATTTAGCTCCCTGATTCCTATAATAACATTCCGATTGACTCGACTATGCGACTCCTGGCAGCTCGGGGTGCGACTTTAATTTTTTTTTTATATAAACTTTTATTCATAAACAGGCGTGCTACTGCTGATTATCTGTTGATGAATTGAGGGTTCCGTGAAGATCTGATGATAATTTGAGAGGTGATTGTTGGCTATAGCCTTGAAACTTTTTGGTCAAAAAGCCATTTAATAAATTTAAAAAAAAATTATTTTAATAATTTTTATTGGAATCTATATGGATATAATATGCATGAAACAAATATTAACTTTGACAATGACATATATTAAAGTATTTTACTTTGTACACTTTTCATATTAGCTGTTTTGATATGCTACAATAGACAAAGATGATATAATAAATCTATGTTAGTTTTAAGGTTTAAAATAAATTGTAATTATTTCATCTGGGTCAGTTAATTCTGGATATAGAGACCCTCACTGTGTGGGCTTGCCATTTTTGCATTCAGGTGGGGTATGGTTGAACATATGTGAGTTTATAATAATAAGTTATACATTTTGTGCTACTCTAGTAGTTTTTCAATAGCTGTCTATCTCTCTGTTAAGCAAATTGTTCTCTTAGTCTTTGTTATGACTGGGCCCGTGGATTCTACCGTTCAAAAGTGTCTGATTTTCTCAATAAGCCCTATTGCAGAAGGCTGAGTCATTTCAAGTTTACAGTTATAAATATACATCTTTAAAAAAAAGTATACACATGTCTAGCACACCTAATTGAAATTTTATACCCCCATCTTCAATATATTGGCCACCGACAATGTGAATGAACACTGCTCATGGCTATATATATTTTCTTTCCAGGTATTTAGCTATATGTCGGACACTCGAATTCAGAATCACAGGAAAGATATTCAGAATTGTGATTGGTTGCATATGGCTACTCTCGGTCACGCTGAGTGCACCGACATTAGCTTTCTACAGGACAGTCGAGTACAGATCCACCAAACAGCTATTATATATTTGTTACGACAAATACTCGAGCGACGAAGTTAAGACGGCGTACTTCATTGGCGCTCTGTTTCTCGGATGCTACACGATACCTCTCTTGCTCATAGCTCTCTGCTACATCTTGATCGGCATCCGAGTATGGAATAGGAACGCACCTGGTACGAAAAACAAAAGTTCCGAAGTAGTCAATCGCTCAAAGGTGAAGGTCGTGAAAATGCTAGTAGTTGTTGTCGTGCTGTTCACTTTTTCCTGGATGCCTCTATATATCAATAGAATCTGGTTCATGATTGATGATTCTGTAACTGGAAACACGATTGTGACCGAAATAGTTATTCCGATAACGCAGTGGCTGGGTCTATCGAACAGCGGGGTAAATCCAATAATTTATTGCGTATTCGGCAAGAAATTCAGAATGGGATTCAGGGATATCCTCAAATGTGCTTCTCGACAAAAAAGGGCTGAACAAAGAACGCAAGTGCGATACGCTAACACCAACTACATGTCTGTTGAGTACAACGATGGGAGATGCACGGTCTCATACAAGAAATCCGAATCCAAATCTGAGTCAGAAAGCGACTCGTGGACAAACAAAACGCCGGTGACGACTGTGAAGGACGATCTGTGACGTAATTAGTGGTTTAAGTTTCAGGTAAATACGCCCAACTTAACACGAGTGACGGGGAAGATTTGAAATACTCGTGGAATGAATGTTACATGACATACTCGCGGAACTCCCAGATGAAATACGCCCAGTTTAACGCGAGTGGATAGGATTATTTGAAATACTCGTGGAATGCCCAGAGGAAATGCGCCCAGTTTATTACCAAGGGTGGATATAATGAACTGTAACATACTCACGGAACTCCCAGAAGAAATACATGTACGCCCAGTTTATCGCGAGTTGATCGCATGATATGGGGAATACTCGTGGTATATATGTCCTGATAGAATACACCAGCAATAATATTCGGGCGAAATTATCAAGCTTCAAAACAGAGTTCAGTCCCCTCGCTACGCTAAGTCTGACCGCTGCCGGCTTGTGTATTTTCTTAATTAAATCTGCAATTTTTCATTGAAGTGTTTTGTCAGCTACAATTCATTCTGGCTTGATCAAGACAATTTTCAAATGAATATGGACAGTTCAGTTTCTCAGAATAATGCAGACTGAATTGTAACCTACAAAAGTCTCAAATAAATAAATTCACAGTACGTGTAGGTGTGGGCAGCGGTAAGTCCAGCGTAGGGGACTGAACTTTGCATGAGCTTGAAAATGATACGTGGATACTCGTGGAACATATACACAATATAGTATTACATGTGTTTAACACGAGTTCGAAAGGTGATATGTGACATAGTAGCGGAACAATTTCCTAATGAACAGTTCAGTTTCTCAGAATAATGCAGACTGAATTGTAACCGACAAAAGTATTAAATAAAAATGTAAGATTTCCGTACATTCTATATACGTAATATCAGTGTTCACACCAGCGTAGCGAGGGGACTGAACTCTGCCTTTGAGTTTGTGATGATATGTGAAATAGTGATGAAACACGTCCATGTTCACACGAGTGCATGGTAATGCTATGCTAAGAGGTATTATTAGTCTAACCGCCAGATATCATGCGCTCAGTCTGACAAGACTGTTAATGATGTTCAATGAAATACTCCTCCAATTTCTACTTGACATGACATAACAATCAATGCTAAACTAGACCACGTAGAAGTGTATGTTGTTGGTTACTACGTTTTCAGATGTTTGAAGTTTTGGACCAGGAACCAGTCTATTCAACAAGAGACATTGAGTGCGCGCAAATAAACAGACACGAGAGTCGCAGAAAACAATGACATACACTACACTCTCCAACGCGGGACCGAGAACCGGCGCGTGACATTTCACTGCACCGCGGAAAAAGGCAATCTGGCGCGGACAATCGCGTTGGGGTCCAGGTCAACGCGGATGGCGGTGCCGTTGATGTGTGTCGTGTTGGCATCGAACATCACCCAGAATGTTTACTCAGTGACCAGTCCCGTCTCAGTAGATATGTCTTAATACGCAACTTCACACAGTAAGATCCACGGGAACAATGCCAGACAAGGGCTAGATAGCAATTTTTCATTTAGTAAGCAATATATTTCAACTTTGAGACGAAAATATGTTATTGAAAATTACTTTTCCTTCCATGAATTAGAAACTTTGACAGTTGTTTTCGAATTTCGCGCATTTAGACTGGTCCTTGCCCGAACCAAACCAGCCGCCCGATTCGTAGTAACCTGACCCTTATGCTATACTGTTCCGCGACCTGCATTTGAATGCCGGTATTTTGGGACACGTTACAGTGACCTCACTGGTAATATATCATCAATACACACCAACACCAGTGGCTTAGTATAATCACAGTAGCAAGCTTATTGTCCTGCCTCTATTCCCAAGTGACACGTTGTGTGAATTTGTTTAATTTTGTTTGTCTAAATATCTTGTTATTTACGATTTATTGAACAATAAACTATTTCATGACCAAGTCCGCCACTTGATAATAATGTCCTCTATATGTGAGCGTTAATTAACCCTTTCACGGCGGACGCTGCGCTGGTGCAGCATTAAATATCCTGTGCGGGAGCCTCGCGTATATAAGAGAGAATGCACTGGATTACAAGGTCAAGGTAAACATTGTTAGGCCAAGCATTCTCTTATATATGCCAGGCTCCCTATGGGGCACTCCAATTTATAAGATAATACATTGGCACAGGGTTTTCGAAAAAGTCGTGGAAGAGTTAATGTTGGAGGTTCTTTTGATTTGTAATAGTTAACCATTTTATACTAAACTAGCTAAAATAGGCTCCCAATTCAGCGTCGGATGAGCCTGCGGCCCCTTTGTAAGGGCTGTGCCCCTGTATACGTATCGCGTACATGACAGACAGATCCTACTCGTTTATATATATTATTATGCTACTTCAATATATTTTCGGGAAAATAGGTTCATATTGGACATAAATATTGATATTGGTTCATATTGACCTTATTTGGTCCTGATATAAGCCCATAGTGGACTTATACCCGTTATTCTGTTGGAATATAGAGCGCACAACTGGTGTTGAAATTGGTTGAAATAGTGAGCGTATTTATTTTTTCGTTATTTATTTAATTATATATTTTTAAATCAAAATTTTGAAAAACTAACGCCATTATAACCTCCACCAAGGTACCCCGAGTCACTACCAACTTTGGTTGCAATCGGTCTGGGAAATACTCTTATATATTCAGTTAAAGAGGTATACATTGGAATGGATCTAGTATTCATTTGTAGGTGTGTTCAGAATAAATTAGAAGCTGACATTAAGATGAAAAGATAATACAAGTGCTGAGGGATTCATATTCATTGGTGGGAAATGTTCAGATAATAAGTTCAGCAAATTGGTTGAACTTATTACCTGAATATTTCCTACGATAACTACTCGCCGATGAGTATTTAGTAAGGAAATGGTTAAACGACGAGCCTCTTAAGCTACACGCATGGTCGTCTGGTTAATCCGAAATATATATTAGCAGGTTTATTGTTTGTCCACAAACATATTCGTATGTGCATAGTTAACAAGGTTAACTGTTAAATTAATGTTTTTTTCCAAAAGAAGATGAAGTATCGACGAAGAGCGATGTGAGTTGCCCCTGCGTAAACATCGAAACTTTATATAAGGATTAACTGTCATGTGGACTGTTTTTATGGAGATGTAACGGTGAGGTAAGTGGACATAACTTGTGTAAAACCCGAAGGGTTTTACATACAAGTTATGTCCACTTACCTCACCGTTACATCTCCATAAAAATAGTCCACATGACAGTTAATCCTTATATTTATATACATTTAGCGAAAAAGCCGCTTTTGTAAATATATTTAAATCGAAAAGTGTATCGTGACAAGATCAGCCCAAAATACCCAATAGCACCCTTGGCAAAAGTTAATAGGAACAATTTCTCTTCATGTTGAAACCCGATGATGTATTAAGTCAATCCTGCGCGAGTCAAAATGCGCCCAAAGCATTACGCGTTCGTCTTTCCAAACCTAATGACGTATCGATGGTGTTATTAGCTTGGTGTTATGAGGCGTTACGCATTCACCGAGAAATAACTGCAACTAGCCACGTGGGCGCCGACCAATCAGAATGCTGGATTTAGTGATGACAACACTTAGTGTGTAAATATATATACATATAATTACACCTGTGTTTCTCTCTCATTTTCCTGGAGTCTGATTGGACAATTCCTAACATCGCCTTAGTTACTTGTTTTTCTCGATAATGATGTATATAAGTGGCCGAGTCACCAGCGTAGGAATTCGGGAATGGTTAAAGGCACGGGCGGTGTTCGTTGCAGAAATATTTAAATTTGTTAAAATCGCCATCAACAGAAGGAACACCAAACTATATACCGTTCCGCTCATATGCCAAACATAATCAGCGAGTAAATAGTATATTGTCGTCAAGACGTACGATGGTGTACGAAAACAAGAGACTGTTCGTGTTACATAAGTTTTGCTTCTGTTTACATAACACAGCGCAATTATATTCTTAATCACACAAAAATTATATAAACGCTCTTTATTATTTCCATATCAGGAAAACAGTAACAAATAACGCTCTTTATGTTTACCATATCCGGATCTAAACAAAAGCCAGGAAACGTAACGTTTTGTTTACATAACAAATGGGGTGGGATTACAATAACATACTGTTTATGCCATATTTCTGATTGGCATAATAACAAGGCATCTCTATATCTTACTATTCCTTCTGTTTATGGTGGTTTTTGACGGAGGTGAATATTGTAACAGCATGCCCACCGCCAACGCCGCCCGTGTCTTTAAAGTGATGTGAAACACTCCGATATATGGTGATAAAAATAGAAATGGAGAATAATATTGTTCAAAGTAGTTAATTTTTTTTTATACAAATATTATAGTCCGGGAGCTAATAGGGGTACCCTTGCACCCCCCCTGGGACTTAACTTAACCCCACTCATTTTGTTCCTTATTATGTCCTTCAACTTTTAAGCAATGTTAACAAGAAAAAAAAGTGGCCGTGTAGACTCCAGACAAAATGGCGTCCATCATGGCCGCCGTTTTTCAGCCCAGACCCTAAGTCAGTTTATGCAAATTATAGCGAGAAAATCTTGTAAAATGTATACAAATGTATATATTTTCGTGAAGCTGAGACATAACGACACATTTTTGAGCCAAAATTTAAACTCACCATCCAAGATGGCCGCCAAAATGGCCACCGGAAGTTGAAAATATAACATTTTTTCACAAATGTCTTCTAGATCAATTAATGCTGTTTGGAACTGGTTGAGTAATGCAACTTTATTTTGTGTTTTGTATATTAACTCATCATTGGAGCAACGAAATATGTAATTATTGGGGTCCTAACCCCTTCCGATCCCTCAAAAATTCGATTTTACAGAATGCGGTATAAAATTTCACAAAAAATCACAATTGGGATTCTAGTCATATTTCAACAAGAAATTAACAGAACTTTGTAATGTAAGTGAGGCATATCATTAACTATTAATATTCCAAATCACTGGAACCAAAATTCTTACTTTGGCTTAAAATGGCTGCCAATATGGCCGCCAAAATATGGAAAATGGTAAATATTACACCAGCGTGTCCTGCAATCGCTTACAAGTTATGGTTGATGTATACAAGTGGCTATTCTGCATTCTATACATTGAATACTAACATGTCTGATGCACCATGGTTAATTGTTACTATTGTCACCCCTGACATCGTCAAAATATTGGACTTTTCCAGTGACTTTTCTCTCAAAAACTTGACATAAATATGGGCAAAAATTTACTTTTCAGGTTTGGACCATTTTTTCAGGTAAAATATAACTATCTTTGGATTGAAAGGTGTTTATTGTTTTGGTCTATTTCAAATGTATCACACTACAGTGTTTATAGACTGAATTGCTCAAGATGGCTTCCAAAATGGCTTCCAAAATGGCAACCAAATTTGTAGAATGTTAATTTTTTACATATATCCCGAACATTCTCTGCATTATCCGAAAAGGTAGCATATTGTGACTCACTTGGTTATTATACATGTTATTTAATTAACTGACAACTACATGTTCTATTCTGGTTGTCTCAGTTCCTTTTGGAGCATGACAAATTCATTTTAAAGTATGCAATTTTGCTGAGAACCTCTTTTGTAATTTTGGCCACATTTATTGAAAGGAAATGGGCAGAACTTTGATACAGAACTGAGATGGATCATAATCTTTGGCTATTCTGGTCCATTATGATAAAATAATATATCAACATGATACAGTGTGGATGCCAAGATCATAGCCAGGGAGTTACTCTATGATCATATGTGAGGTGAATAGGTATACAGGGAGTTATTGTATGTCATGACTGATGTGAGTATGTATACAATGAGTGACTATATGCTTATTAGTGGGTTGTCCATGGTAAGATGCATCTAGGTATACAGGGAGAGGTCATGGTCAGGTGTGAGGTCAATCGGTATGCATGGAGTGACTATATGATGTATGATTGTGTATATTCAGTACGGGTGCAACCGGTGTACCTGTATGGTCATTGGTGTGGTGTATGGATATAGCTACATGGTCATCTATGTGTTGATTATGTATATATGGAGTGACTGTAAGGTCATGTGAGGTATGTGCATGTGTTGTCTGTATGATCATGGATGGGGTGTGTGGATAAATATGGAGTGATTTTATGGTTACGGGTAATGTGTACAGGTATACATGGAATAACTGTACGGTCATGATTGAATGTGAATATCTGGAGTAAGCTGGGTGGACATTATCGAGGGTGTGGTTATATAGGGAGTGTCCGTGTGGTAATGATGGGATGTATATTTATATATCTCGTGGATGTATTATCATTTGTGGGTGTATAAGGCTTAGCTGTATTATCATGGATGGCGTGTATGATTATGCAGTGAATTGCTGAATTGTCATGTGTGAGGTGTATATGCAAGTATGGAGTGTTTGAGTGGTCGTGTGTGCGGTTTTTGTATATCTGGAAGGGCTGAATGGCCATTAGTGAGGTTTACATGTATAACTGGAGTAAATCTATAGTCTAGGGTGAGCTGCATATGTATATCGAGTGGTTATATGACTATGTGTGTCAAATAGGTATACAGGTAGTGACTATGGTTAATAGTGAGATGAGAACATGTAGGTATCCAAGACAGTAGTGACTGTATGGTCACAAATGTAATGAACATCTATACAGGGGGTGACTAAATGGTCATGTGTCAGGCGTATGAGTATACCTGGTGCTTCTGTTTGGTGACTCGTGGCGGTATGGTCATGTGTAGGTCATACCAGTATAACACGTGTTGCTTTATTGTCATGGGCGAGGGATATGTGTATATAGCGAGTGGCTATATGGCCATGTATGAGGTGCACATGCATACGTGGAGTGACTATAGTGACATGGATGGGGTGTATTAGTATATCTTGAGTGGCTATTCGGCTATGGTGTGACAAATAGGGATACAAGGAGTGACATGGCCAATGTTGAGGCGAATATGTATACAAGGATTGACCATGATCATGTATGAATGTTTTGAATAGGTACACACGGGGTGACTATATGGCCATAGGTCCGATGACGGAGTATACCAGGTGACATGTGTGAGGGTATGAGTGTGAAGCGAGTGGCTATATGGCCATTGGTGAGGTGCATATGTATACCGGAATGACTTTATGGCCATTGTTGTGGTGTTGATGTAGATATTGATTGTCTAGTTGACCATGCGTTTGGAGAATAGGTATACAGGGGGTGACCTTATGGCCAATGGTGAGATGAATGGGTATACAGGGAATGACTATATGGCTATGGGTCATGTTTAGGAGTATACCCGGTGTGCCTGCATTGTGACGCATGGCTGTATGGTCATCCGTGGTCATGGATCAGGTGTACATGTATACAGTGGGTCACTATATTGTTATGTCTGTGGTGTTTATATATATATGTAATGACTGTGTGCTAATGGGTGGCTATCGCTTTCCACGCTTAACACCCCCCATCTACATAAACATCATCAAGATGGAGAACTCTCTGACATGACCTCTTTATTGATTAACATACCCTTGACTTATTGTAGAAAGCGATAGCCACCCAAGATACAACCCACCCATTACCACCAAGATATAACCCACCCATTACCCAAGTCACTCCATATGTACATAAACACCACACAAATGACAACATAGTAACCCACTTTATACACGTACACCTGATCATGCAGCCATACTTGGTTATACCCTTACATACCACAAATGACGATACAGCCACGAGTCACCATGCATGAACAACAGGTATACACCTACACCCGTCGCATGACAAAAAGTCACTCTATGTATACATATTCACTACATTCACGAGCGTACAGTCACTCATTGTATACATATTCACCTCACCATGGACCATACAGCCGCTACATGTATACCTATTCGCCATACACATGACCATAGAGTCAATCCAGGTAAATATTAATCTCAGTTCCGTCTCAAAGTTCTACTCATTTCCTTTCAATAATATGGCCAGAATCACAAAAGAGGTTCTCCGCAAAATTCCATACTGCAACTTTAAAATGAATTTGTCATGCCCCATACGGAACTGGAACAAATATAATAGAACGTATTTGTCAGTTAATTAACTAGTACGTAAAATAACCAAGTGAGTCACAATTTGCTATCTTTTTCGGATAACGCAGAGAATAATGTTCGGGATATGTTAACTTTTAACTTTTTACAAATTTGGTTGCCATTTTGGAAGCCATCTTGAGCATTTCAGTCTTTAAACATCACAGTGTGACACACTTAAGATAGACCAAAACAATAAACACCTTTGATACCAAAGATAGTTGCAGTTTACTTGAACAAATGGTCGAACCCTGAAAAGTTAATTTTTGCCAATATTTTTATCAAGTTTGTGAGAGAAAAATCCCATATTTCTGGTGATGTCAGTGGTGACAATAGTAAAAATGATCCATGGTGCATTAGACATGTTAGTATGCAATGTATAGAATACAGATTAGCCAATTGTATACATCAACCACAACTTGTAAGCGATTGCAGGACACGCTGGTGTAATATTTACCATTTTCCATATTTTGGCGGCCATATTGGCAGCCATTTTGCGCCAAAGTAAGAATATTGGTCCCAGTGATTTGGAACATTAATAGTTAATGATATGCCTCACTTACATTACAAAGTTCTGTTCATTTCTTGTTGAAATATGACTAGAATCCCAATTGCGATTTTTTGTGAAATTTTACACCGCATTCTGTAAAATCGAATTTTTGAGGGATCGGAAGGGGTTAGGACCCCAATAATTGCACATTTCGTTGCTCCAATGACCAGTTAATATACAAAACACAAAATAAAGTTGCATTACTCAACCAGTTCCAAACAGCATGAATTGATCTAGAAGATATTTGTGAAAAAATGTTATATTTTCAACTTCCGGTGGCCATTTTGGCGGCCATCTTGGATGGTGAGTTTCAATTTTGGCTCAAAAATGTGTCATTATGTCTCAGCTTCACGAAAATATATACATTTGTATACATTTTACAAGATTTTCTCGCTATAATTTGCATAAAACTGACTTAGGGTCTGGGCTGAAAAACGGCGGCCATGATGGACGCCATTTTGTCTGGAGTCTACACGGCCACTTTTTTTTCTTGTTAACATTGCTTAAAAGTTGAAGGACATAATAAGGAACAAAATGAGTGGGGTGAAGTTAAGTCCCAGGGGGGGTGCAAGGGTACCCCTATTAGCTCCCGGACTAGTTAGCATAGCGCCTGGACACTAAGTTATCAGTTTCACGCACACGAACAAGTCCGTAGTATGTCTTTAGTATTCGCGCGAGTCAAATTTTCTTATAATGTTTATGGTGTGTCCGTGGTTACCGATCCTTTCTCATTGAACTGAAAGTGTTCGCATCAAAGTAAAAACTTATCGCTTTGTTGCATTTGTTGATATAACAGAGGCCTAACAATAATTTATCTCCAAATTGTTGGCAAATTACATGGCTGTGGTGATAACTGCATGGCCTCAACTGTAACAATTAGATGGTTAACAGCTTACTGCGAATCGTCAAACTTAAAATTAAATTCTCGAATGCCTAATTTCAAATTCATGATATCAATTAATTATAATTGCAGAATGTCAGTGTATTAGGCGGTTTCAGGTCAAATTCATATAGTTTCTAATTTGTATTTCCAATTCGAAAAGTATTTTTTAATGACACAATTATTAGTAGTTCCTCTGCGTCACATTAATTTTATTTGCATTCAAGTCGATCTTGACTTAAAGGTACGGTTGGCCTTGGCGGTGGGTATCCTGTGAAAATATTTCCACCCGTCAAAAACCGCCACAAACAGAAAGAACATCTAAATGTAGACATACTTTGTCCATATACAAATCAGAAATATCGCATAAACAGTATGTTATTGTCAAATGTTTGACCATTGTTGTGTAAACAAAAGAATAAAAAGTTACTTTTCTGGTGTTTGTTTATATTATGATGGTAAACATAAAGAGCGTTCTTTGTTGGTGAATTCCTGATATGGAACTAATAAAGAGCGTTTATGCCATTTTTGTGTGATTAGCCAGTAGCATTGTGCGGTATTCTGTAACACAATCAGGCTCTTGCTTAGGTAAAATATAGTAGGTCTTTATAATAACATGCTGTTTACGTGATGGTCATGGTATATATGAACGAAACTGTATGCGTTTTAATATTTTTCTGTTTACGGTGATTAGAACAAATATGAATATTTTCGACAACTAAGGCCTCACGTGCCTTTAAGAGGCCTTGAACGTCTTTCGTCGCGCATTTTCTTCGTTGGCAAAATCGGCCAATACAATGTCGTCCAATCGTTCGAACTTGCTCGGCTAACGGAAATTGCGGGTTTTTTTTTTTACAACAGACAGATTATTCTTTCTAATATGCTGAAATTAATGTGCCGGGGCGTAATTATAAGCAACCAAACGCATTCTTGTTGCATTTGTTGGCTTATAAGATTGTAAATGGCCGATTTCGTACAATTTCGCTTCGGGAATTTAGACAGTATGTTGTTCGGCCACTTAGAAATTTATAAGCCCATAAATGCAAACAAAAATAAGGTTGCATATATAATTAAACCTCTATTTTTCTCTTTCATTTTCCTCGATTCTGATTGGACAAATCCTAACGCCTTAGATACTTGTTGCTTGTATTTTTCGATACAGATGTAAGTGACAGAGTCACCAGCGTAGGAATTCAGGGAGGGTTAACATACGCGCGAATCGATTGTCCCTGGGGCGAGTGTTTCTGGTGCACAAAGGTCCTTGGTTACCGATCCTTTCTCGGCGAATTGAAAGTGTTCGCTTCAAAGTAAAAACTGATCCCTTTGTTGCATGTTTTAATAAGAAAAGTTGCCAAACAATAATTTATCTCCAAATTGTTGCGAAATAAAATGTGGTGATAACTGACTTCACATGTAACAATTGTATGGTTGACAGCCTACTGCGATTCGGCAAACTTCAAATTCAATTTTCGAAGACGTAATTTCAAATTCGTGATGTAATTGCAGAAAGTCAATGTATTAGGCGGATTCATGTCAAATTCATACAGTAATTCCCTATTCGAAAAGTGATTTTTTTTAATGACAGAATTGTTAGTTCTTCCTCCGCGTCAGTTTCATTTTATTTATATTCAAGTCAATCTTGACTTGAGCTGCTTTGAACATCTTTTATCGCGCATTTTCTACGTTGACAAAATCGTCCAATAAATTTCGTTCAATCGATCGAATGGGCTACTCGACAAACGGAAATAATTATTTTTTACAACAGACAGATTTTAAATAATTCTTTCTCATATATTGAAATTAATGTGCCGACGTAATCATAATCAATAAACGTATTGTTGTTCCATTTATGGGTTTATAAAATTGTAAGTGGCCAAACAAGATTCTTGGTATAATTTCGCTTCGCGAATTTATACAGTATGTTGTTCGGCCACTTACAATTTTATAAGCCATACATGCAACACAAATACGTTGATTGCATATGCGTATGCATTCCAATAGATATACTATAACGCAATGAATCACACGCTTGTTCCAAGAAAAACCGTATTCACGATGTATCACATTGACAGATTCGTATGACCCACTTGCATTCCACATGACATGACATAAATGACGTTCGCGTCAACTATGAAACCGGAACTAATAAATAATAGCATCACCACACATGAAAAAACAAGCCCTGTATGCGCCTGAATAATTTTTTTTCATTTCACGGATTCTATGACGAATGGTGTATGAGGAACACAGAACGACATGTCTGTTAAATTGGGTGTGTCGAAACGACACGTGTGCCATCGTTCTATACTTCCGCGGTGGTACTCGTGCCATATCAAGAAACGCATTAACCCTTTAATTACGGGAGCTGCGCAGGCTTAGATTGAATAAAGCCTGAGTACTCTCTTTAGATTGAATAATGCCTGAGTACTCTCTTTAGATTGGATAATGCCTGAGTACTCACTTTAGATTGGATAATGCCTGAGTACTCACTTTAGATTGGATAATGCCTGAGTACTCACTTTAGATATGATAATGCCTGAGTACTCTCTTTAGATTTGATACTGCCTGAGTACTCAGTTTAGATTGGATAATGCATGAGTACTCACATTAGATTGGATAATGCCTGAGTATTCACTTTAGATTGGATAATGCCTGAGTACTCACTTTAGATTGGATAATGCCTGAGTACTCACTTTAGATATGATAATGCCTGAGTACTCTCTTTAGATTGGATAATGCCTGGGTACTCACTTTAGATTGAATAATGCCTGAGTACTCTCTTTAGATTGAATAATGCCTGAGTACTCTCTTTAGATTGGATAATGCCTGAGTACTCACTTTAGATTGGATAATGCCTGAGTACTCACTTTAGATTGGATAATGCCTGAGTACTCACTTTAGATATGATAATGCCTGAGTACTCTCTTTAGATTTGATACTGCCTGATTACTCAGTTTAGATTGGATAATGCATGAGTACTCACATTAGATTGGATAATGCCTGAGTATTCACTTTAGATTGGATAATGCCTGAGTACTCACTTTAGATTGGATAATGCCTGAGTACTCACTTTAGATATGATAATGCCTGAGTACTCTCTTTAGATTGGATAATGCCTGGGTACTCACTTTAGATTGAATAATGCCTGAGTACTCTCTTTAGATTGAATAATGCCTGAGTACTCTCTTTAGATTGGATAATGCCTGAGTACTCTCTTTAGATTGGATAATGCCTGAGTACTCTCTTTAGATTGAATAATGCCTGAGTACTCTCTTTATATTGAATAATGCCTGAGTACTCACTTTATATTGGATAATGCCTGAGTACTCACTTTAGATTGGATAATGCCCGAGTACTCTCTTTAGATTGGATAATGCCTGAGTACTCACTTTAGGTTGGATAATGCCTGAGTACTCTCTTTATATTGGATAATGCATGAGTACTCACTTTAGATTGGATAATGCATGAGTACTCACTTTAGATTGAATAATGCCTGAGTACTCACTTTAGATTGGATAATGCCTGAGTACTCTCTTTAGATTGGATAATGCATGAGTACTCTCTTTAGATTGGATAATGCATGAGTACTCTCTTTAGATTGAATAATGCCTGAGTACTCTCCTTATATTGGATAATGCCTGAGTACTCACTTTAGATTGGATAATGCCTGAGTACTCACTTTAGATTGGATAATGCCTGAGTACTCACTTTAGATTGAATAATGCCTGAGTACTCATGTTAGATTGAATAATGCCCGAGTACTCACTTTAGATTGGATAATGCCTGAGTACTCACTTTAGATTGGATAATGCCCGAGTACCCACTTTAGATTGAATAATGTCTGAGTACTCACTTTAGATTGGATAATGCCTGAGTACTCACTTTAGATTGGATAATGCCTGAGTACTCTCTTTAGATTGAATAATGCCTGAGTACTCTCTTTAGATTGAATAATGCATGAGTATTCTCTTTAGATTGGATAATGCCTGAGTACTCACTGATCAAGTTTCCTCGCATCATCTAAATGTCAAATACCAATTGAGAGGATTTTAGTAACCAACAAGGTTTTATAAATGCTGGTGTCCCTAGCTCCCCATCCCCATCATCACCGAGGACCGAGGGCCGAGAACTTACGTCATACATTAATCTTAAATACTCCAAAAAAAAAGAAGATAGCTATTGAGTTACATCTCTATATTCTCACATTGTGTTGTTATATTACTATAGCATACCTATGAAAGATAATAAATTTTTCTTCAAATTGATAGTTAGAAATTGAGATTTTTTGAAAATTCACGAATAGGGCGCCTTCTTAAGGCAATAAAATAAAATAAAAATAAATATGGAGGGAGAAAAATTTGAGTTGCGGAAAATATTCTTTTTGTGACAACAGTGCTTTACCCCCCCCCTCCCGGGTCAGCATGGGAGGAAACCCTGCATTTAGTTTGTTATAGCATTTTGATCTGCAGAATGGGACCGGAGTGTCACAAAAGCGAGTATATAACTTCAGGCTTCAAACCGGCACAAGGCTTTATGACATCTCGCGTGAAGTCAGACAGTACGGCTGACCTACATACGGCTGACATGTGTCACCGGAATGGAAACACATGGCTACAAATTGATGTCAAGATGTCATATAGCTGCGACAAGAAAATACTAATCAAACAGTAGGGAGCTTGCTTGTACTCATCACCATCCTATATAATCTCTGACCAACATGGCCGCCATACACTTAATCGGGATAACAGAGTTGTCCTTATCTCCACATGATCATCGATAATCAATCATACGGCATTTAACACTCTTGGACAATTTGCTTCCGGTTACAACCTGGGAGATATATTTAAAGATTCAATGTCATGAAAGACGCTAAGTGGTTTTTGAGTGAATGTTTCCTGAATATTGGATGTGTCATTAGATGTATGATATACATATAACTATATATACGAACACGCTGACCTGATTTGGAGGGTCATATTTGCGCGGCTTATCTGACAAAAGAGCCACATCGTGGCTTAAAATAGGAATATTAATTTCTCTTCGCGCAATTCCCGACCTCCAGTTGCAACAACAACAGTAACAACAACGACAACAGAAACAACGACAACAACAACAACAACAACATCAGCAATAACAACAATAACGACAACGACAACAGCAACAACAATAACAACAACAACAACATAACAAATCTAATCTAACATCGTTTTCTGCTTATTTTTCCGTTGAAAATAAGATATGACACGTAAACTGGACCAATATAATTTTGCTATTGAAAAATTAACAGAATAATTGTTAGCATTCCTCTAAAACATCGAAACTGTATGAAATAAATGCATAGAAAAATTCAATATCGAACAAAAATGGCGTATTGTAGAACTTCTTCTAACATGTGATTCTATACGGGTTTGTTTACCTTGCTGTATATCTGTATACAGTTCTACACGCATACTAGTGTAAACGGGTTGATATAGAAATGCACACAGAAAGAAAACGGTATTCGTTCGTGTGAGCAAAAATCGTGTCCGTTATAAGTCACGGTCAACACCGAGGCATTGCGACAGGAAAATCTGAATTGATTAATTGTTACTCGGGCTTGGTGAATGTGCTTAATCTTTCTTTGTCATTTCAACCCATGTATTTCACACTGTGTAACCGAGAACCTGTGTGCTGGTGCGTGTGGTGACAAAGTACTTAAAGTAATGTTTTTACTATCTACTGTATATCTTATTAATATTTGTTCTTCTTGGAGTTTGGTAATACCTGAGTACACTCAGTGAACAACAGGGCGACCGCAAAAAGCATAGCATAACAAGGCCGCCATCACCGACGTTGACTAGCGCAGCACATAATCTGGGCCATTGTGTTATTATATGCTCACAAAGTTGTGATTAGTTGGGAAATTCCGCACATTTATGTGATAGGGGTCGTATATGAAGTAGCTCTATTTGTGTACACTGTTGTTTTTTGTGTATTCCTATGTGATTTGTTCTCATGCGACTTTCAGCCTTTCTTCGAACCATTACCAGCTGGTGTAAGAATAAACTGCTTTGGTCTGATGATAATTGATTCATTTTTTTGTCTGGCCTAAACTGACACGACTCATAGTGAATTGTCAATTACCAGAGTACTGATGAGCACGCGTTCACTATCAGTAATCATGTTGTGATCACAGTAATCTGCAACACGTGACTTCACACAGATCTGCATACAGATCTACAGCAATGTAAATACACCCTACAATATAATCAAAATAAAAAGTAAAATAGGTTTCGTAAAAATTGGTTTGGAATCCTGAATACATCTTTAATCGGTCGATTTTGATGACGTGACACAACTTAACCCTGTCTATACTAAAGCATCATTGGTGAGTTGATATCCCATATGAAATGTTGAGATAAAAAGTTTAACCTTCCTATACTAAATCATCATTGACGAGTAGTTATCCCATAGGAAATGTTCAGATAATAAGTTTAACCCTTTCTATACTAAAGCATCATTGACGAGTAGTTATCCCATATGAAATGTTCATATAAACAGTTTAACCCTTCCTATACTAAAGCATCATTAACGAGTAGTTATCCCACAGGAAATGTTCAGATAAAAAGTTTAACCCTTCCTACACCAAAGCATCATTGACGAGTAGTTATCCCATAGGAAATGTTCAGATATTAAGTTCAACCCTTTCTATACTAAAGCATCACATACGAGTAGGTAATCCCATATGAAATGTTCTTCCAATAAGTTTAACCCTTCCTATACTAAACCATCATTGACGAGTAGTTATCACATAGGAAATGTTCTTATAAAAAGTTTAACCCTTTCTATACTAAACCATCATTGACGAGTAGTTATCACGTATGAAATGTTCAGATAATAAACTTAACCCTTCCTACACCAAAGCATCATTGACGAGTAGTTATCCCATAGGAAATGTTCAGATATTAAGTTCAACCCTTTCTATACTAAAGCATCACATATGAGTAGGTAATCCCATATGAAATGTTCTTCCAATAAGTTTAACCCTTCCTATACTAAACCATCATTGACGAGTAGTTATCACATAGGAAATGTTCTTATAAAAAGTTTAACCCTTTCTATACTAAACCATCATTGACGAGTAGTTATCACGTATGAAATGTTCAGATAATAAACTTAACCCTTTATATACTAAAGCATCAATGACGAGTAGTTATCCCATGGGAAATGTTCAGGTAATAAGTTTAACCCTTTCTGTACTAAACCATCATTGACGAGTAGTTATCACATAGGAAATGTTCAGATAATAAACTTAACCCTTTCTATACTAAAGGACCATTGATGAGTAGTTATCCCATGGGAAATGTTCAGGTAATAACTTTAACCCTTTCTGTACTAAACCATCATTGACGAGTAGTTATCACATAGGAAATGTTCAGATAATAAATTTAACCCTTTCCATACTAAAGCATCATTGATGATTAGTTATCCCATAGGAAATGTTCAAATAATAAATTTAAAGCATCATTGATGAGTGGATATAACATAGGGAATGTTAGATAAAAAGGTTAACCCTTTCTATACTAAAGCATCATTGGTGAGTAGTTATCCCACATAAAATGTTCAGATAATAAGTTTAACCATTTCCATACTAAAGCATCAGAAAGCATAATTAATGAGTAGTTATCCCACAGGAAATGTTCAGATAATACGTTTAACGCTTTCTATACTAAAGCATCATTGATGAGCAGATATCCCATAGGAAATGTTCAGATAATAAGTTTAACCCTTTCTAAACTAAAGCATCATTGGTGAGTAGTTATCCCATGGGAAATGTTCAGATAATAAATTTAACCCTTTCTATACTAAAGCATCATTGATGAGTAGTTATCCCATGGGAAATGTTCAGGTAATAAGTTTAACCCTTTCTGTACTAAATCTTCATTGATGAGTAGTTATCCCATGGGAAATGTTCAGATAATAATTTTAACCCTTTCTATGCTAAAGCATCATTGACGAGTGGATATCCCATAGGAAATGTTCAGATAAAAAGGTTAACTCTTTCTATACTAAAGCACCATTGATGAGCAGATATCCTATAGGAAATGTTATACTAAACCATCATTGATGAGTAGTTATCCCAGAGGAAATGTTCAGATAATAAGTTTAACCCTTGCTATACTAAAGCATCATTGATGAGTAGTTATCCCATGGGAAATGTTCAAATAATAAGTTTAACCCTTTCTATACTAAGGCATCGTTGACGAGTTGTCATCTCATGGGAAATGTCGAGATAGTAAGTTTAACAAACAGGTCGTTTGTTGGACATATTTTCTAAACATTTCCCTTAATAAATAGGGCCCCATTACATTTGTTTCTCGTAAAAAGTTGAGATCATTTCGTTTAAGGCGTTTGAATTTTTTTAAATCAACGGTCGCGTGTCAATTGCACATGTAGGCACTGCGATGCAAATCCAGAGGTGTCATCGCTCTGCAAGTTTTGTGCCACTGTATATTTTAATGATTAGAATGAAGAGAAAGCGGCCATTGAATATATACTATATTTTCCATACTGTCTCGGATTTCGTTTCGCTTTAGATTCTGGAAATTCGATGAATCGGAATGGCGTATCAAGATTTCGGGATCTGCTATTTGTCTCTGAATTTGGAGTATTTTAGCCAACACAAGCCTAAGCCCCACCAGCATACGTGTCACCAAATACGGCGAATCCGAAATGACGCACTTGTGTGTTGCCTGATAATACTATTATGAATAGGTCACTAACAAATTAACAGTCATCTCTCCCACTTCGTGGTTACAATGTGGACAAGTCAAAATTCGATCTCCGAACAAGCATCTTCGTTTCAATCAGTGAATACGAGAACATCAATACTAAGACTCGTTCGCGCCAAGTGGTTGATCACAGCTATCGAAGCTGGAATTGTACATGTATATATTGTTTTAGATCATGACTGATATCTTAATAAAATTAATTACGATTCCGCGTTTTATGTCAACCCATTTTACAACATGTCGAAAACAGTCTTCATGCCAGATATTCATTTCGATGTCGTGTATTTAGATTTTCTCTGATGTATTCTGAGTAAATAATTTCGTTGTTTTTTTATTTCGTGGTTGGGTCGAACCACGGATTCAACGAATAATGAACCCCCACGAATAAAAAGGATTTTACAGTATTCAGTTTTCACTCACGTTTTACTTTGTAATTGACAGTTCGTGGGGTATTCTGGTCCCTGACACTGTTCCGTACAACTCCACGATGTAACGCTTCCGCCATTAGAGCGTGTAAAGGAGGCTGAGCCATTCCCAACCAATCGGCCATTTCCTCTTCGCTGAGGATATAACCTCTTCCATAAATATAAACCATATCCGCACAATGCTACAATATACGGACCTGTTAATAGGGCGATGACCTTGACTAGTTGACGCATAGATGTTAATGGAGCAGAATTCATTCACTGCATGCCAATAGAAATTCAATTCGATTTAATTACTCTTCACCATGAAGGATATTACAGAGCATCTCGATAACTACAACATAATACTAATGCATATATAGTATATATTATGTGAAGCATGAGGCTTTTTGAGTGATTATTCTGTGAATGATAATACAATTTATAAAGTGCAATTATTTAATTAAACAACACAGACTTGAACATGCATTATAAATAGTGATAAATAGCAATAATGTGTTCATGTTTAACATACCAGTCTCCCAGCCAATAGACTTATTTACCAGTAGATGCACATGGTCAATCACGTGATTGAAATAGACCGGCATATGTGGTTTATATTTATGGAAGAGGTATTTCCTCAGTGCGGAAATGGCCGAGTCGTTGAGAATGGAGACTGAGCGCAAGGAACGAGTCCATTCATGGGGGCTGTAACATGACGTCATTTTATCCTATTTAAATATTTAAATTATGTTATAAAAACAAAACAGCAAATTGTGAGGTTGCTATACGTGTACGTTCGTCCTGTGTGATTCGTCCTGTGTGATTCGTCCTGTGTGATTTTGCACGATAAACATCACGACGGCGCTCTCAGATTAGCTCGATTAATTAAAACATGCAGGGAGCGGTCCAGAATTTTAAAATACGATTAATGATTCAAAACAGGCTATATTTAAAGAAGCGATTTGTCATCATTATAAGATGCTGCGATGTCGGAGGTTTCATGCTGATGTCTAATATTGGATGAACAAACCGAATGCTAAAAATATAAATTAAAATTTACGAGAGATTCAATACTGCTCTTATTTCTCCAGGAATAATTCATTGATATATAGAGCTATTTCAAATTATTATCGCGTTATTCTAGAGTTTTCTGACAGACTTTCGGGAGAGTGGGACCTAAGAAGTCAGCCAAACGCTATACATGTACACCACTTATATCAAAGGAAGTATGCGAGACAAGAATACATGTATTAGTCTAAATCCAGCAAATTTTTTAAGTGTTCTGCATATGAAATTTGACATGGAACGTCAATCAGTCTTCTCATATGTGACTAGGTTTAATTTTATCTCAGTATCTAATGTCAAAGCTGTTCGTATGGAGGTATTTCAAGTATTTATTGACCTTTATTTGTACAATGTTATATAACGTATTTATCAACCTATGAATAATGATGAATTCCTAGCAATTTGAACACCCTATCCGTATAATGTTATACGCTGCCAGGATAAACCTGTTAAACATTAGGCCGTGCCAGCGCTAACAAGATCAGATATGTGTAGATCTCAATCTCCGTGCTTTTAGTGTCCACTTAATTTTCGAGTCGCCGATTATTATTTTTTATAGTGACTTGATATACGGTTTTAGTAACAATCTATGCCATAAAATATGATTAAAATACTATAATTCATTACTATTCGAAACATCTGTGTCTCAGAATATGCCCACAGAGAAATAGAAAACTGCTGAAATCATAGAATGACTTCCCCCCTTTGGCACCCAGAATGCAACAAAATTCAAACTTGTTCAATGGAAGGGGAAGAACTCTATCTTTAATATATAGAGTTATTCCCCCTGCATTGAAAATAATACTGATTTTCACTTCAATCTTGATGACAAAACGTGTTGGCAACTCAACAAAAACAACAATGTCCACAGTTTATTACACCGGATAAGTTGATAATACAATGTTTTGGAGCTTCCTCTTTCAAATAGTATATAATATGGCATATCTTCTCTCCTATATATTTTGATACAATCTGTATTCGAGAGATAACCCACATCCTCCGGACCTCAATGATATGATCGTGAATGAGTATTGATATACCCCACTAAACTTTGACAAACAGCAGTAATGGTGTGTAGATAATTTACATATCTCTCTTATATATTTTGATACAATCTATCTAATTTACATATCTCTCTTATATATTTTGATACAATCTATCTGTTTGTCTGTCTGTCATTTATACAAATCTACGATTCTCCACCGATCGAGACCAAACTTCCTATCTAGGGGTAAAATCCCACGGACACGGTCGTTGTCGTATTGGCGAGCCCGTGCGACGCCCGTGCAGCGCATGCGCAGACGAGATCTCGGAAACGGGTGGAACTATCGACTTGAAATTTGCTATGTGAATATATCTTGCCCCGGATACGATTTTTATCGGGTCGCGGAGCCCGTGCGACGCCAGCTTCGCGCATGCGCAGACGATCTCGGAAACGGGTTGAGCTATCGACTTGAAATTTGGTATGTGAATGTATCTTGCCCCGGATACGAATTTTATCGGGTCGCCGAGCCCATGCGACGCCAGCTTCGCGCATGCGCAGACGAGATCTCGAAACGGGTGGAGCTATCGACTTGAAATTTGCTATGTGAATGTATCTTGCCCCGGATACGAATTTTATCTGGTCGCCGAGCCCGTGCGACGCCAGCTTCGCGCATGCGCAGACCAGATCTCGGAAACGGGTGGAGCTATCGACTTGAAATTTGGTTTTTGAATAGCCCGGATAACGTCGGGCTCATCGGCTAGTCTCATATACATTTTGAAGACCTCTGTTTGTCTGTCTGTCTGTATGTTTGTCTGTCTGTCATTTATACAAATCTACGATTCTCGACCGATCGGGACGAAACTTGGTACGTGCGTGTAGTTTGACCAGGCGGTGGACGTTGTCGTATTGGCGAGCCCGTGCGGCGCCCGCTTCGCGCATGCGCAGACGAGATCTCGGAAACGGGTGGAGCTGTCGACTTGAAATTTGCTATGTGAATGTATCTTGCCCCGGATACTATTCTTATCGGTTCGCCGAGCCCGTGCGACGCCAGCTTCGCGCATGCGCAGACGAGATCTCGGAAACGGGTGGAGCTATCGACTTGAAATATGGTATGTGAATGTATCTTGCCCCGGATACGAATTTTATCGGGTCGCCGAGCCCGTGCGACGCCAGCTTCGCGCATGCGCAGACGAGATCTCGGAAATGGGTGGAGCTATCGACTTGAAATTTTGTATGTGAATGTATCTTGCCCCGGATACGAATTTTATCGGGTCGCCGAGCCCGCGCGACGCCAGTTTCGCGCATGCGCATACCAGATCTCGGAAACGGGTAGAGCTATCGACTTGAACTTTGGTTTTTGAATAGCCCGGACAACGTCGGAATGGGTAGAGCTATCGACTTGAAATTTGGTTTTTGAATAGCCCGGACAACGTCGGGCTCATCGGCTAGTCTATATATTTTGAGACTTCCGTATATATGTGCGCTATAGACACGAGAACTGCTGGTCCGATTGAACCCAAACTTGCTGTGTAAGGGTAAAAACCCACAGGCAGTGCAATCGGACCATTCGCGAGCCCGTGCGACCACTCCTTCACCCTTCAACTGCCACCGTAATGGGGATTGGTGGGTTAATGATTAAAGAGCGTTCGTATCTGCGGTGTCGTTGTTAAAGAGCGTTTATATACACGAGTATAAATACGCTCAATCTCGAAAAATGGGGATATCGAGACGAAATTTCGTACTTAGGGCTTCCAAGGGACATGGGAGATTTTTGTCGGGTGAGTTTGTCCGCCTGAGGTGACCTTCACCTTGAAACGGGTACCCAAAATGACCTTGGGCGATATATCGGTCGTCAGCGGTGACATCGACGTGAAATTTGTTATGTATGGTCAACTCGGGATGTGGAATATTTTTCGGGTTATTTTGTCCACCCAACATGACCTTGAAACGGGTACCCGCAAATGATAGCATGCTGTCAGCGTGCCTGTACGGGGTTACCTTGAAAAACAAATATTAATTGATCGACCAAAGCCATGGGACCAATCCCGCCAGTGGCGGGCTAATCTGCTAGTATTTTATGTAATGTAATCTGGGGGTTCGATGGTATATAAGATGGCATATATTTTATATAATGTAATCTGGGGGTTCGAAAATTAAGTGGGCCTTTAACAGACCTATAACATTTTAACCCTTTCAGTGCCAGGTCCGATTTTTGTATCAACCCATATACCCTGTGCCAATGCATTCTCTTATATATGCGAGTCGACCATAGGTCGCCTCGCATATATAAGAGAATGCATTGGCCTAACAAGTTTTCATCATTTGTTATTATTTTTTACAATTTTTTACAATTTTAATAATTTTTTCTTATATTCTTTAACTCTTTCAGTATTTTGTAGGTTGAGTGTCAGGGAATATTACGTTTTTCATGGGCATCAAAATTATTACTATAAATATTTGGTGATAGTTTTGAGTTATAACATGCCCCTGAGGTTTTATCCAGTTTGTTTTTAAATTCGCTATAGCATGCTTAAGCATACCCAAAAAATATTCAACCCAAAACAAAAATAAAAAAAATAAAAAAAACAAAACAAAACCTTTTTTTATTTATTTTTATTATTTTTTTTAGGGCCGATTTTACAGACCCTAAATTAGGGCCGATGAGATCGGCCCCTGGCACTGAAAGGGTTAAACAAACAACAGCAATAATACCAACTATTCACGAAGTAACAGGCGAGTCTAGATATGGTCACAACAAAAAGACACATTTCTGGAACAATATCTAATATAAGCCTAGCAGGATGAGTGGGTACAGAGGAGGCGGGTACGGGGGTGGAAGTGTCTTTAAGAAGCTTCACTTTTACGGAATAACGAGCATGTTTAAAAATGGACAGACTTCTTGGTCAATATCGAAAATTAACCTTTCCAAGAATTTCGCCCTATTTTTCTTTGAACTAATACTGTTAGCACTGGGGACCGTATCTCAAGCTACAAATATCGGATCGTGTCAGCGCTTGCACAGGCTAACGTTTTAAACATGTTCCCCTGGTAGCTCATAACATTGTAAGGATCGGGTGAGCTGAAGGGCCTATGCGTCTATCGACTCTCACACAGTACTGTAAATAGATATCTGTCCGCAGGCGTCGTCATTTCTAAGACATCACAGTCAATTATTACCAATGCATTGCTTGCGTGGACACCACACGCAATGTGTTTATGCTTCATGTGGCAATTCACATTGCGAACTCGGAAAATCTGTCAGCCCTATGCCACATCAGGGAGTGTGGGTACGGAATGGGGGTGGGTAAATAAACATAGCAGGGTGTGTGGGTATCGGAGGGGGGGGGGGGGCTGATAAATAAACCTAGCACGCACGTAGAGTTGGTACGGAGCGCATTTAGCTTGATAATATGTCATCTGACATATAACTATATATGCTTTTGTGCACCTTTACTAAATACCACAATTAAACTTTACCTAGAATATGTTCTTAATATCACATACTACATGATGATTTACCATGATTGTTATATTTGTACTTGTTAATGTTATACAACTGATATCAGGATCTGAAATAAAAACAAAGTTACCTGAAGCTACACAGATCAGATCTTGACAGCGGTGATACGGCCTAATATTTGAACAGGTTTCCCCTGCATGGTAGCTCATAACATTGTAAGGATCGGGTGAGCTGAAGGCCCATCGTTAACAAGTCATTTGCATCACCTACCCGACCGTCTTCATTAAAAATCAGTTAAACTGAGTTTGGGAGAATCTGCTGAACTGCTCCAGATAAAGTGATGAACGGGATTTTGAACTGTTGAACCGGGGAGGAGGTAGGTCTAATGGCGTTTCTCCGTGTATTTGGTTAAGGCCCATCGACTACAAGTCATTTGCATCACTTACACCAAACTATCTTCGTTAAATATCGGCAAAACTGCGTTCGGTGGAATCTGCTGAACTGTCCCCGGTAAAGTGCTGAACGGGATTTTGAACTGTTGAACTGGGGTGGACGTCGGTCAAACTGTGTTCTCTCCACGTATTTGTTGATAACCCATCGATAACAAGTTATTTGCGTAGCATATACCCGACTGTCTAAAAATCAGTTAAACTGGGATTTTGGAGATTCTGCTGAACTGGTCCATATCAACTGCTGGACGGGATTTTGCACTGTTGAACTGGGTGATGGTCGGTCAAATGGTATTCTCCCTGTATATGGTTATGGCCCATCGATTACAATTTATTTGCACAACCTAAACTCTACTGCCTTCGTTATAATTGAGTTAAGCTGCGTTCGCGAGAATTTGCTGAACTGCAGCCGCCGTATTGCTAAAAGGGCATGCCTAGCGACCAAAAGTTACCCCTTTCCTGTAGCGGGATATATCACTTATATTACGTGTCATTTACAAAACCCACGACCGACTATCTTCATTATAATTGAGTTAAACTGATATCGGGAAATCTGCTGATCAACATTTTAGGTGGTAACCTGCTGATCAGCAGCTGATTAAGCGGTTTAGGTACTCCCCTATCGACTCCCACATACATGGTTGTAAATAGATCGCTTTCCGCAGGCGTCGTCATTTCTAAGACGTCACAGTCAATTAATATCAATGCATTGTCTGCGTGGACACCACACGCAATGTGTTCATGTTTCCTGTGGCGAATCGTTATAATTCAAATAGGGAATTAACCGCCCAACGGTGGGGATACGCTAGCGCAGTACGTGCAAAATCGTTTCGATGTTAGTGCAGATATTTGTCATTAGAAACAAATAAGATTGTCCGTAGAAACAATTAAGATTGTACTTTATCATTAAGGAAATCTACATGACATGACACAAGCACGAAATAGAGGTATCAACTGTTCCGTTGAAAATTTAATAATTTATTATCTCGTTTATTTTAAAGATCCATAGCTTTCGGCGGGTGTTATTTTCGGCGTTTTTGCGTATATTCCTAGTTAATGCAACAACAGCATATGGGTTAATTTAATCACACCCGCTACAAGCGACTTGCCCGATTGTCCATGGATGCAGAGGGATATTCGCTGCATGATATTATGTCCCTTTCCATGGTCAGGCAGCTAGTTGAGGTGCGGTCGGTGCCGTTTTGGAATTTGGTAGTGGATTGAAACCGTCGCAAGTCAGGGGTTGTCGTTTCCGCTCGAGCTATCGAATTGGGGAATGGAACTTTGGTACATACAGGTCTATTCTACACGATGGTGCATGCCCCATCTGTATCACCTTGTGATAATATTGTATAAATATTTTTCTTAAACTGTATGCTTTTCTACTGTTGTGTCGATATGGATAGAATAGACTGCTCTTGTCACTGAAGGCTCATCGAAGATACATGATGTCAGCGACCAATCTTTCCAATTGGCACAATTTATTGTGAAAACGAAAGACTATTACACCATTTTACTTTTGTGTAATCAACAATGCCTTTGTTGTCCGGCTTTTGTTTTTATCTGAGACTGACAGTACTTGCTTCTGAAACTTCAATGAACTTTCACAATGGACGCCCGCCAATGTGTAAGTGTACAACATGATTCGTTTGAGTTTCTACATTGACATTACTAGCCATGTCCTGATGCAAGCCATTGGAATCTATAATGATCTTTTCCATATCCCTATCCCATTTCTCTCTGTCAGTGCCCTCTCTCTCAAACACTCTGTATCTACGCTCACAATAACTCTTATTTGTCTCTCGCCCTCTTGCTTTCCTCATCATCTATTCTATTGTTGTATTTGTAGCAAAGTTCGATGGGGTATTTATATTACTACAAGGAATACATGGAATAAATTATCATGCTTAACTGACTGGTATATCAGGAACACTTGGTAGGATTTACATCGTTTTATATAACATAATTTTATACAGAATCATTTTGTATCACGTTAGAATTATCATTTTAGATGTATTGTGGTCGATTGTTTTAGGTTCACTGGACAAGTTAGTTTGTACCCAGAATCCTCGCCAACCGCTGCTTGTCTGGGATTGGCTGCGATCTCGTTGTTTGGTTGGACCGCACCCATTGTTTATTGATGACGCGCTTTGACAGCGGTTCATTGTTTATATCCGACCACGGGTAATAAATACTATTTCCTAAATTCACTACACACCACCCAGTTTTATTTTGAAAAGAATCAAGATGTCCTGCTAAACCAAAATGGGTGGAGTGCCTCTGACTATATGAGTAAAAAACCCTGACCTCGCAAAAATAGGGTTATCAAGTTTTCCAACCATAGCTTGAACCAGTAATTTGGTTCTTCAGTGCTACAATCAGGCTACTACTCTGTTACTATTGTTTTTTGAATTATCATTTACTTGAATGTTAAGAGATACCGGCATGGGTATTTCAAGCCTTTCACTCGTAAATACCACTTCATATTATACTGCTTGGTTTGGTGTTTCACAACTTTTGAAAGTATGTACAATCTGGTTTGGTATCTCAAACCTTAAATGTACCAGACCCTACAGTATACAAATTACTTAAACCTTGAGTATACCAGATCCTACTGGCCCATCACTGGCTTCTGACTCGGTTTTTCAAGTCATTTTATAGAAGTGCTTTGCATTTGTGTTGGTGCGTGCAAGCGCTTCTCTGGTCGAACAGCCTTTATCGGTGGTGATAAAGGCAGCATTATCTCCTATGTATGGTGCATCCGTTTTCAATAGAAGGCGGTTCATTGGAATTGACATTATGCCTTCTTTTTGTAAAAGGTTGAATTAAAAACACGACCCAGATATGTCGAAGTATGCATTGTTAAATTTCGGAACCATGCTTCGACCATATCTGCACTTCCCATGAAAGAATGAAGGTGTAAATGTTGATCTGAATAGCACTCATTTTCACACAGGTGGAGCGCGGTGAAGGTCACATATGATTGGTGTTTCAATCGTTCTTGCATCCCTGAGGATGGTTTGAAAATGGCTTGTCTTGGCCATATCGATCTTCAGAAGCAAGTTCCATTGATCGATCTAATCCTATTTCACCCACAGCTGGTGTTGCTGGGTGGTGTATCAATTGGATCCATTTAGTTCTAATTGCCGGGTTTGATAGCAGCTTGAACTGTTTGGGGTGAAATCCTATGGCAGTTTTCCACATGGGTTCATTGTTGACCACAATATGGTACTGTAATGGGTAACACATTACATCCACCCCACCAATCACATGTACAGCGTTGTTGGGGAATATGAACTTTTCTGCACTTAAAATTGCCTCGACTGGAGTGTTCACTTTGTAGGGCAAGCGCTTCATCAATCGGTTGAGGCGGAAGTGAGTATCTACCCCTCCCGGAATCAAAGGTTGGATCAGAGATGACATCCAGATTGGTGTCGGTTGCTGAACTTTTACTGTTGGCACTACAAAGCTTGGTGTGCTGATGGAACCCTGTGGTATTATTGGCAAAGGGAATGATGTTTTAGTGGTCACCTTTGGGGGCGGTATCCATGAAATCAATTGTTGTGCTGCGTTATCCCTATTGGATTTTGACGGCCCTTCTGTAAACCCTGGTGGTGGTGGTAATGGACATGATGCCCGAGCTGCCACCTTTTGAGGTGGTGGTGGTGGCAATGGAAACTAGAATGCACTCAGAGAGATGCCAACGTGCGCAAAAATGTAATAAACAATAATTAAAAAAATAATTTCACTGTATTTTACTTAATTTATTTAATTTAATTTAATGTTAGCAAAAAAAGACAATTATCATTTCTCATTTCATCACAGATAAAAGGCAAATTACTATATTAATCATTTAAGTAATTAAAACCAATTCGATGTTGCCGAAAGGATGAGACTTTAATATCGATTACATTTTTTTCAGCGGCATATTTTGATTTTGATTTTCCGATAGTCAAAGTTGACCAAAGGAGCAATTATAAGAAATAATTAATACTGTTTGTGTAAATATTGATAGCAGCCAATATGCAACAATAAATATCAATAATTAATCAAATAATTAATCAATAACGATCATTTTATGTAATAATAAACTCTTCAAACGGTGTTTGTGTCAACAAATGCGTTTTGTTTTGTGTTACGTCATTCGTCGTATTTGACCTGGAACTCGGCTGAAGGTTATGCTATTCAGCCTATTGAGTCGAATTACGAAATCGCGTTTTGAATGTCTCTCTTTTCCCACATGATAAAAAGAGGTCTTCGCACGAACCAAAAATGATAAAACTTCCCAATTATATGTAAAAATACTCAAATGAAGGAATCTATGTAGGTCCCGAAGGAGTCTATATACTCTTTGATGTAGAGTTCTGATGGATAAAATGTAGGTCGATCTATTTTTGTCATAACTCTGACGTATTTTGACCTGGGAGAAAAAATCGAAATCGAGGCTCACTACGAGCATGCCAGTTTTAAATATAGAAACAGGGAATCCTGACAAATGGCGATATCGGCGACAAACAAATAATCGAAAACACCACATAAAATAAACATAGCAAAAACGCGGCACAGTAAAAATGTCAGAACGCCACGAGGTTTTACGTCGTTTTTGGTGACGTCATGGAGTGTGACACCAAGCTACGAACGAATCTGTCTGATCGCCATACTGTTGCGCGAGCGCACGTAATGATGCCCAAGCTGTCATCTTGTGTGGTGTTGGTGGTGGCGGCAATGGACATGCTGCCCGAGTTGCCGCCTTTTGTGGTTTCCTGGAGGAGGGTTGAGCTGCATTATCCATTTTGGATGTTGTCGGCTCATTGACCTTCCTCGGGTGTAACAGTAATGCCACTGCAGTGTCAAGGTCGATAGCTCCTTCAGGGATGGTGTCTGGCGTTTCTGATGTGATCAGTCGCTTAACTTTATCCCTGAGTTCGGCGTTATGTTTTTTTTACCTCTTTAACCCTGCTCATTATGAAATGTCTGGGTATGCCATGACATGGTGCCCTACAAAAATTTCCTAATACACTGTTCGGAGGCCTCTTTATCGCTCATGCCCTCGTTTGGGTTTGTTATCATGTTTAGGATTGCGGCATAGCACCTCCAGAAAATTAGACAGGCTGTGTGGTTAATCGGATTTATTTTAAAGGAATTTGGAATCTTTCAGCCTTGTGATTTACAGATCTTCTTCATGGTATTTAGATAAATGGGGTTAAATGACGTTGACCTTGGAAATGCCGTCTTATCATTTGATTTATTAACTGCTTATAACAGTGTATATAGTCTGTTTAATAGGGGTAGGTTGGGGCCTGGATGACTGATGACCATTGCCATTTCTGACAGATCCTCCAGCATCTTTTGTAACGTACTTGTCCCAGTCTTTTTGATTTTTATTTACTAACATCGGACGGCATTCATAAGTAGACGATTCTGGCGTTCAATTTTACCATTTGAACCTGGACGATAAGCTGTTATGCGAGACTTATTTATTTGGAAAAGTTCACAAATTGGTGTAAACAATTTACTTTCAAAACAGGACCCTTGATCTGTGAATACTTGAATATGGTAAACTAAATTATTTCATCTCTTCTGTTTTAATATAGCATGGAAAACAATAACATGGGCTTCATAACTTGTTTAATGTGAATGGATCTCATAATTTCATTCACTTTTGGTTTAATCTGAAATGAGGATTCCAGTCAGTTATCAACTAACTGGTTCAGACTTTAATTGACTCTGTTTTTTCCTCCAATTTAAAGTGAACATCCATTCATCACATTTGGATGTATCATCATGCTGAGCTGCAAATTGACTGATCTTTTCATTTGAACTGTCATAAAATGGCAATTTGTCAGATTTCTTGTGGCTTCTGATTGATACGTTGGTAGACATTTGTCAATTTGTAGGACATTATTGGTACCATGACCGAATGATTCAGTCAAGTTTGGGATTTCCATTGACATGCATCTACCTTCTGAATTTAAATTGTTAACATCTGACAGATAGCCATGACTCATTTTATTTGTGTGAGCTTTATTTTGAATGATTCTCTTTATTCTATTATTGTGGAATATTTCACATATTTGCCCCAGATCACCTCTGTCATTGTCTGGTTTGGTTATGTCTGGCTCCTTCAGACTTATTTGATCAGAGTTCATTGCGGTAAGGCTGGTTGCTTCATTTTTATGAGCACCAAGTTTACCGCTTTTAGTTGGATATATGATTTCAATTTCCTGAATATCCTCATTGAGGATTGTTTCTGACACATCAGTTAAAATATCAAAGTATTCCCATATTTCTGAACGTTCTGAACATTTGGATGTCGAACACGATTTCCGTATTCATTACAGGCTAAAAACCTTAGAAATCGTATACAGCTATACCTCATGCATGATTCCTCCGTGTCTCCGTGACAAATCGGGACAAAACTTGTTGGCGAAATGTTGGGTTACATGGTGAGTAACATTGATATAAGGTAAATACATCGAATTGCACATGCTGTCAATATTGCTAACAACCGATCTTGAATTGACCGCACACTGGCCATTGTCATTTCAACGCCGCGGCGTTTGCAAACGAGGATGGCACTGGTTTTCTTTGATGGAATTCGATCGTGGCGGGACTCAATGTCGATTACCAAGTTTTGTACATCGTGTACTGTATCAGTTTATGTCTGAACTAAGAACGTAGACGACCTTATAATTGGTTACTATTATACCCAAGTCTGCTCCGGAGCAGACTGCCTCGTTTCTCGTCTGTCAGGAAAACGTTCAGTCTTTTATCAAAGAGCGAAACACGTGAGATAGGTGGACGATTGATTCGGTCGTTGCGGGCGAAACACGTGAGATAGATAGAAGATTGATTCGGTCGTTGCGGGTGCCTTTCTTTGTCGATCCGTCGACGCATTCCGAACTCGGAGAATCTGTCAGCCCGATATGCGCCACATATCAACTGGTTATTCACTATATTCTCGTTGCTTTTGGACGCACGTTATTAATTTTGTTTTCTCGTTGCTGGTAGCGTGTTGACCCACAACCTAAGCCAATCCTGTAACATATTTGTACAGTGATCTTAGGATAGGATAGGATAATTTATTTCCAATATACACATATACATACACAACATAGAAAGAACTAGTTAAACAATAACAATTGTATGTGGTATATTGAGAGGGGGCGGCGTAGTCCAATATAGACTGTCTTCCTGCCACCCCCTGTTTAATGAGTGTAATTAATATTAGATGGCTATAGGATAAGCCGTGTACGGACCAGGTATATATACATGTAGATGGGCATTGTGTTGGCTTCAACATTGTGTAAGAAGGGTGACTACTCGACGAAGGTGATTGAATGATCATTAATTTTAATTCTGGTTGTCGAGCAGTATAATAATGGATGAGGTTAAGGGACAATCTTCCAGCATAATAAATACACATATACATATACATACATATCTATACCTATACACACATACATACATGTACACACACTTATACATGCATATACATTTTTATTATGTCTTTAATCTAATATTATTAATTTAATATCAGTTGTTGGGGCAATCAGGACTTCCTTTGTTTTTGCACTTGACGTTGTCAGAGTACTGGGTTATCATGCGTTTCGTAATACGTTTTTTAGTCGAGTTTTTCAAAAACTCGACTTATGGTTTGGCGAGGGACGGTTGGCGGGCGGGCGGCGGTTCAATTTTTTTTTTGGTATGGCAGTTGCTCCCAATGACTATTTACTGCCTGAAGAAAATGGGTCACGTCCGAAGATTTATCCATCTTAGATGGTTTTTAGTTAAGTTTTTCACCGATAGCGCGATAACTCACGCAAATATTAACCAATTTCAACAATATTTGGTGTATGAGACTCTTGCAACAATATCTCGGACGAGTTCGAAAACCAGGTTTGTCCGAATTATTTTCCCGGAGTTATGGGCCTTAGTTTGTCTATTTTTTAGCAATTTCATCACCGATAGCGCGATAACTCGATGAAATATTAACTGATTTCAACAATATTTGGTATATGAGTCTCCTGCAACAATATATCGGACGAGTTCGAAAACCACGTTTGTCCAAAAAAAATTCGCGGGTTATGGGCCTTAGTTTGTCTATTTTTTAGCAATTTTGTCACCGATAGCGCGATAACTCGATGAAATATTAACTGATTACAACAATATTTGGTATATGAGTCTGCTGCAACAATATCTCGGACGAGTTCGAAAACCAGGTTTGTCCAAATGTTTTTCGCGGAGTTATGGGTCTTAGTTTGTCTATTTTTTAGCAATTTTATCACCATTAGCGCGATAACTCGATGAAATATTAACCGATTTAAACAATATTTGGTATATGAGTCTCTTGCAACAATATCTCGGACGAGTTCGAAAACTTTGTTTGTCCGAATTTTTTTCGCGGAGTTATGGGTCTTAGTTTGTCTATTTTTAGCAATGTTATCACCGTTAGCGCGATAACTCAATGAAATATTAACCGATTAAAACAATATTTGGTATATGAGTCTCTTGCAACAATATCTCGGACGAGTTCAAAAACCTGGTTTGTCCGAAAAAAAAATCCGGAGTTATGGGTCTTAGTTTGTCTATTTTAATAACAATTTTATCACTGTTAGTGCGATAACTCACTGAAATATTAACAGATTCAATTGATATTTAGTATATAGGTCTATTGCAATAATATACCACCGTCCGACTTTTTTTCCCCGAAGTTGTGCACCTTATTGGCAGACGTTTGGTTGGACTGCCAAAAAACTCGACAAAAGCATCTTAGATGCGTACCCCTTGTTAAGTATGTGTCTACTTTGTTGAGATGTTAAGTCGTTTTCTAAGTTGTTCCATATGGTGGGAAATGCGTGAAATGGCAGGTGTTCACTGAATGACGTTCTAGGTTTCTTGAGGAATAGAGGCTGTTTATTTCTGGTGACAGGTCCAGTTGTGCGTTTAGTAAACATTTAAAAAAAAGATCCAGGTAGGCGATTATAATACCAGTCATGTATTACAATTGTAGCGTGGACCTTGTGAAGATCATATACTTTCAAAATATTTTCTTTTTTAAACAGCGGTTCTGTGTGACTCCTAAACTTTTAATTGCACACGGTTCGTATGGCTCTGTTTTGTAGCAGGAATACTTTTTTAACTTCGGGAACATGGCCCCATATTTGAATTCCGTAAACCAAATGACTTTGGATAAGTACATAATATAGTGATTTTAGTGCACTACTAGGGAAAACGTTTTTGACTTTGTTGATGTGGTATATTGCATGAGCCAATTTTGAGCAGACCGATGAGATGTGCTTTTTAAATGTTAGGTTTTCATCAATATGGATGCCTAAGAATTTTTTTGAAGATTCGTGCCCATGGTTTCCAATTCTTTTTAACTCAGTGCTATTTAACAGTATTTTTATGGTATTCCATTTTTTGTCATTGCTTTCTGTGTGAATAAGCATATAATTACTTTTATCAGAGTTCATCGCGAGCTTATTGCAGCAACACCAGTCGAAAATGTTACGTAACTTGTTGTTAATGTAACTTTGAACTAGTTCCCCGTTATTTCTGCTTGCAATTAAGGTGGTATCGTCTGCATGTGCTAAGATGTCCATAGTTGTTGCGTTATGCATATCGTTTGCGTAAATTAAAAAAATTATGGGCCCGAGGATGGATCCCTGGGGGACTCCACACGTTATGTCTAGTAATAAAGATTTAATTCCCTGGATTTCAACGTATTGTCTGTTTTCTAGGTAACTGTGGAACCAATCAAGAGCAATGCCTCTAATGCCATAATGATCTAATTTGTAAAGCAATATGTCACGATTGATGGTGTCGAATGCTTTTGATATATAGGTCTAGGAAAAGGGCTACTGTAGAGTCTTTTGTTGGTTTATCGTTGTTGTTGGCAACCTGGTCGAGAAGAAGCAGAATTGGATTAAAATTTGAGTGGTTGGGACGAAATCCATATTGATGTCTATACAAGATGCTGTAATCGTTTAGAAAGTCTACCAATCGTTTGTGCATTATTTTTTCTAGGAGTTTAGAAAATGGAGGAAGAATACTTATTGGTCTATAATTAGAAATTTTGGGTGAGTTATCAGTTTTTGGGATTGGGACTACCTTTGCTATCTTCATTTTGATGGGGACTGTACCGTGCTCGAATGAGAGATTGGATATGCGTTCCATTGCAGGGGCTATCATCTGGATCGTTTCTTTCATAAGTGTATTGTTTATTCCTTGAAAGTCCATGCTAGTTTTCCCCTTCACTGATAAGCAAGCAAGTGTGATTTCTTGGACTGTTGTTGGAGTAATAGTAAAGTCGTGAGTTATTCTGTTGCGGAGGTAATCGGAAAAATTCAGAATCGCTGTTATTCACAATACTTTGGCTGGGTTTTCGACCAATGTTTGAGAAATATTCATTAAATTTTTCGGCAATTATGTCGGGACTAGTGAGTTCAGTGCCATCATTGTCAAATACAACTTTAGGATGACTGATAGTACTACCATTCATCTTTTGTGCTCCCTTAAGTATTTTCCAAGTTTGTTTTAGGTCGTTTTGGTTCTCTTTCAATATTCTCGATTAACCCTTTACCCAACAAACCGGCCAAAACCGGCCAAATAAAGCTTCAACAGCCTAAACTATCTTCGGTCTGTCTCAATAGAACCATACAAATATGGATATCATTGGAACCGGCTCCTTTACATTATGATAGTTACAGTTATACCCTGTGCCAATGCATTCTCTTATATATGCGAGTCGACCATAGGTCGCCTCGCATATATAAGAGAATGCATTGGCCTAAACAAAATCTTTTTTTAATACTTTTTACCATTTTTTCTTACATTCTTCAACAATTTTATAATTTGTAATGTGTTAAGCCAATGCATTCTCTTATATATGCGAGGCGACCTATGGTCGACTCGCATATATAAGAGAATGCATTGGCACAGGGCCCTTCTGTTGGGTAAAGGGTTAATACAGTTTTTTGCTCTTTCTTATGAGTTTACTATAAAGTCGGCGTTAATTCATGTATTTATTTGTGTATTGAGTAGATGTAGTTTTCAATTTCTTTGCATAAAGTTCGTGCTTCACAATGCTCGATTTGATCAGGCCTGCTGTCATCCAGGGTTCACGTTTTATAATTTTTTGGGGTATTTTTTTATTTCTGGGAGGGAAAGCCAGTTCGTATGCATTCATATAGATTTCGAGGAAGTTATCGTATGCCTGGTCCGTCGAATTGCATCCTATCACCGATTCGAATTTGCATGATTGTAGAATAAATCTTCGTCATTTTCTTCCATTTGTGTCCACTTTGCAGCAAAATCGTATGTATCAGAGTCCTTTACCCCATCTAACGTAATATTATTCACAGACATATGAATGGGTTATGATATTTGTCAAGAAATTTATGCCCTTATATGACACAGCAGATTTCCGAGAGATATACAAGGTCCGTACACGTTTACTCTGGATGTTTGCTTACAAATTAACCATGGTTATAAGGTATTTGTAATTGGCAGGTTTAATAAATGTTGTGAACCAGGTGGCTGGGATTCCTTGTGGTGGTCAAAATCCACTTGATGTATATACACATTGTGCGTTATGTATCTGATCATTTGAGAAAGGATTTTTTATTTTTTATTCATTATTTATTTATTTATTATTTATTTATTTTTTTATTTTATAAAATGCATGGGTCATTACATTCAGCACCCAATGTTCAGACAATATATAAAATGGAAATAGTGTATATACATACATAAATGAAAGGTAGCTTATATACATGCTAATTTCGATCTTTCATCTTTGTCAACTTTATTCCTTATCAGTCAAAGGTTATGCGGTTAATTTGGAATGTTTCGTGGCGTCGTATAATTGGATCTGGTCGTGTTCTCATGATAGTGTAGATAGTTCATGTATCAGAATATGCAAGATTTCCAGCTGACAAAGGGGAGGGGGGGGGGGGATCGAAAAAAGTTTCAGATACGTACATGTATTATACATTTTTTCAACTTTGGTAATGTTTTGTCCCAACCACCCCTCGGCCCAATTTGTTTCCGTTTTAGCAAGACCATACATCGACACTCAACACGAAATAATGTTTTTCTGTAGAAACCCCACTGTGAATAATTTCAGTTAATTCATTTTAACTATATTAATCTGTATTGACATATGGTAAACCAATACAATGCATTAGGAATGCAAGCCATATACGTTTATTGTAAGGATAAATAATTTCCGACATATCCTTTGGGAAGCTCAATGTAGCACTAGCCATACTGCCTATTTTTATAGTTTCGACCTGTTAGTAACACCATGTTAAGAACTGGTGAATTGCACAGGCTCTTGTGATGAGTGAGCGCTTGTTATTATATGTAATTTTATGAGTAATACAAGTTATTAACGGATGTCTGTGTATACGTACATTTTGAATACAGGATGCATCAAGACAGACGAGTAACATAGAAGCTCAAAGACATTGGTTCTTGTTTAATATTTTCACAACTTCTGTCTTGATTTGAATCAACTGCAGTTACAGGTTTGTGTATGCGATTAGTTTGACATGGCAGTGATTGGTAATGCAATGTGCCTATGCATTTTAAGTTCGGAATGACCTAACCTGACATATACCGGGGTATTTAGCAATTGTACAACAGGAAACTTTATATATTTACTGTCTAAAGGCAGTTTTCATGTTAATATGACATTAGTTTTAACCCTTTCAGTGCCAGGGGCCGATCTTATCGACCCTAATTTACGGTCTGTGAAATTGGCCCTAAAAAATTAAAAAATTAAAAATTAAATTGTTTGTTTGTTTGTTTTTTTTCGATTTTTTTGGATTTAATTTTTTTGGGTATGCTTAAGCATGCTATAGCGAATTTAAAAACAAACTGGATAAAACCTTAGGGGCATGTTATAACTCAAAACTATCACCAAGTATTCATAGTAATAATTTAGATGCCCATGAAAATGTAAGATTCCCTGGCACTAAACCTACAAAATAAGATAAGTCTGTTAAAGATTATAAGAACAAAATTATTAAAATTGTAAAAAATAATAACAAATGATGAAAAATTGTTAGGCCAATGCATTCTCTTATATATGCAAGGCGACCTATCGTCGACTCGCATATATAAGAGAATGCATTGGCACAGGGTATATGGGTTGATACAAAAATCGGACCTGGCACTGAAAGGGTTAAGGCATCGCTGAACACATATTGGATTGGATTGGAGCTGCAAAAAAAAAAAAATTTGGTTCTTCTTGACTATTCACCCACCCACCTATCAATTCATATGTGACCCGCCATATCAAATGCAGTCGTAAGTCGGGATTTGTTTTACCCTGTGCCAATGCATTCTCTTATATATGCGAGTCGACCATAGATCGCCTCGCATATATAAGAGAATGAATTGGCCTAACAATTTTTTACAATTTTAATAATTTGTTCTTGTATTCTTTAACAATTTTATAATTTCACCCATACAGAGCCCAGGACAAACATGAGCAGACGACACTCTTCTATATGCTTCTATATATGTGTGGGGCTCCCTGCAGGATAATGGATGTTTTTTATTTTATGTTCTAAAATTGGTAAGAAACATTTATTTAAAAAACATGATAAAAAATTGTTAGGCCAATGCATTCTCTTATATATGCGAGGCGACCTACAATGGCACAGGGTAAAAAAAATCCCGACTTACGGCTGGATTTGATATGGCGGGTCACATATGTGCTCGGATATAATTGTTTGACCACCCCTGGTTAACACGCTAATAATAGGCAATTTCCCTTAAACTAAATTAACATTGGGGAAGCAATCAATGTTCCGTCGACGTTACGTTCATATTCATTGCAGTAATGTAAAGTTCGCCATAAATATAACCACTTTTATGAACTTTAGTCGGAATTTGAAAGCGGAAATAGGACAAAGTAACAATTCACTGTGTGGCCATTAGAATTTTCATTATAAGGCGTAACTCTTTCATGGCGGGAACAGCGCTGGTGCATCATCAAAGATCCTGTGCCAGTGACTTCTCTTATAAATGGCAATCTCCCATAGGGAACCGTCGCATATTGAAGATAATGCACTGGGTTACGGGGTCAAGGTAAATATTGTTAGACCAATGTATTTATCTTATATATGCGAGGCTCCCTATGGGAGAATACATTGGCACAAAGTTTTCGAAAAATTTCAGGAAGCTCCCGTTATGGAAGAGTTAAGGTCCTGACGGACGTTTTGCATAAAATCATGGAAATTTTTTGAAGATTTTCTCGACAAAATTTCTCTGGATCTATTAGGCCAAAAATCTTGAATTTCACATATAATGGTCTTCATTGTATATAGAGGACCAATGTATTTTAATACATTTGTGGCATTAATACTATCATTTTCTTTCTTTTCCATTAAGACACCAAGAACTGATAGATAGAATAATTAATAATTTCACACAAAAATCGAATCACCAAAATAGCTTATTTTCTTGGTACAATTAGATGGAGCTTCAGTTGTGTCAGAATGTTAACTTAAATTTTAATTGAATTGTATAACATCATACATATTCATCCCCCCATATATTACAATGAAGAATAAAGTAGCCACAACTATTCTAGCCCAATGAAAACAAATGCTGATGTAAAGTGTGGCCCACTAAAGCAGGGATTATTCACCTGGAAATATACCACAGATAAGAGATATGGTGGTCAACGTGAATTTTGTTGTGAACCCATGACCTACAACTCATCTCAGCCCAATGTTTCATTGATCAACAAGGGTGAACAATCTCAAATATAGAAATAGTTATGGGTAGTTGCCTTTCTAAATGAAAATACTCACGACCACTGATGTGTACAAGCCGCGTGCGATACGACCACTCTTCTTTGTAAAAACATATTATCGAATGGAACAACATGGAACAATCCATTGTTGAGATAATAATAATAATATTTGTATAGCGCTTATCCCCAATAAGCGAGCCCTAAGCGCTTGACATAAACATAAACCTAAAATATAAATATACACAATATCAAATCATTTTCTGAAACGCCGCGCAAACAAGTAAGTTTTCAATGACTTTTTAAAATCGTCAGGTGACTCTGTTATGTTCAATGGCAGAGGATTCCATGCATTTGGACATGTTACTTTAAAAGATCGGTAGCCAACCGTGATCAAATTAGCACCAGATGGTGTCAAAATAAGTTTGTCCTCTGAACGAAGTGATCGGTGTGGGACATATGGAACAAGGATATCACTGAAGTATGCTGGAAGAGCTTTTGAGTCATGGGTTGCTTGATATGCATATGTAACAAGTTTATAAATAATTCTATCTGTCACAGGTAGCCAATGTAATTCTTGCAACATTTCAGATCTTTTACGACATAGAACTATCATTGCAGCAGTGTGTTGCAGACGCTGAATCCTGGATAGATGGTATACCAGTCAAAAGAGAGTTGCAATAGTCAAATCGACTGAGAATCAGAGATGAAGCAAGTTTTTTTTTAGCTGAGTCAGTGTTTATGTATTTCCTCATTTGGCCCAGTTTTCGAAGTTCAATGTATATTGCCTTGCATATCTGGCTAATATGTGATGCCATAGAGAGTGATCTATCCAAAAATACACCAAGGTTCTTCGCGCTATCCGAAAAGTAAACTTGGTAACCATCAATAGTCATAACATTGAGATATGTGACACAGCAGGAGTTCTATCTGCCGTCTGCCACCAGACACTGACACTGTTGCAGAACAAAGAACCACCTAAACACCACACCCACCAATACGCATAAAGTAGAAAGTACGGCTCCTGCATTGTACATATATATACAGATATTTCATGAACCAAGAAAAATTAAGTCTCCTCAGGTGATCTTCAGATATGATATCATGGTTACATGAACAGCACTTTTGAAAACAATCTACTTTACAGAATGTCTTGGTGACGAACACACAAGTGAAAATTTTAAATATTGATCATGCTATAAACGTATAGTTAATGGGATTGTTATAATTTCAAACCGGCTGATGGTTATTAAATAAAAAAAAATTCCAGACAGAACTTGAGAAAATCGATATTGAAATACCAAGAATTTTTTTATTATTCTGGCCCTGTAATGTCATGTCGAGAATCCCGCCGAATGTAGTGTCCGTGGAGTCTGTCAGTCTGTGCTGTTCGTACATTAGTATGCTTACAAGAAAACCTTAGTCAGAAATGGTAACGCCACCAAGATCATATTATTAGCCATAAATATAAATTATAATATAATCTCATATAAATTTTGAAGACCTCTGTTTGTCTGTCTGTCTGTATGTTTGTTTGTCTGTCATTGATACAAATCTACGATTCTCGACCGATCGGGACGAAACTTGGTACGTGTGTGTGGTTTGACCAGGCGGTGGACGTTGTCGTATTGGCGAGCCCGTGCGGCGCCCGCTTCGATTTGCTATGTGAATGTATCTTGCCCCGGATACGAATTTTATCGGGTCGCCGAGCCCGTGCGATGCCAGCTTCGCGCATGCGCAGACGAGATGTCGGAAACGGGTGGAGCTATCGACTTGAAATTTGGTATGTGAATGTATCTTGTCCCGGATACGAATTTTATCGGGTCGCCGAGCCCGTGTGACGCAAACTTCGCGCATGCGCAGACGAGATCTCGGAAACGGGTGGAGCTATCGACTTGAAATTTGCTATGTGAATGTATCTTGCCCCGGATACGAATTTTATCGGGTCGCCGAGCCCGTGCGACACCAGCTTCGCGCATGCGCAGAGCAGATCTCGGAAACGGGTGGAGCTATCGACTTGAAATTTTGTTTTTGAATAGCCCGGACAACGTCGGGCTCATCGGCTAGTTATAATATAAACTAGCTTCAAATTCCATGTGGGAAATTTGGATACTTCCATATATAAAGTTTTCCCGTTTCTCGTGTTATACATTACATTCTTCAATTAAGCTGTCTCGCTTTTTATTACACTAGCTGATGGGCCCGACTTCGTCCAGGCTGTTTCCCATCTCCTTTCCGGCGAAAGGCGCGATTTGACCTTGAATTGACTATTTTGAAAGTCAATGTCAGGTCGGGGTCATGATTTGACCCGTCCAAAACACTCCCCGGAGAAAAGTAACCCTAGGTATCAAATTTCGTCGAAATCCGTCCGTTTTACCTGATTTGACCTTGAATTGACAATTTTGAAGGTCAAGGTCAGGTCGGGGTCACGATTTGACCCGTCCAAAACCACCCCTAGGTATCAAATTTAGTCGAAATCCGTCCGATTTACCAGATTTGACCTTGAATTGACCATTTTGAAGGTGAATGTCAGGTTGGGGTCACGATTTGACCCGTCAAAAACACTTCCCGGACAACACTTCCCTAGGTATCAAATTTCGTCGAAATCCGTCAGTTTTACCCGATTTGACATTGAATTGACTGTATTAAAGGTCAAGGTCAGGTCGGGGTCACGATTTGACCCGTCCAAAATACTCTCCGGACAAAATTACCGCTAAGTATCAAATTTCGTCGAAATCCATCTTTGATTACCACACGATCGCATGCTTTCCAAACAGTGTGGTTATTATCATATCAGCACATGTGCTAATCTGTGTCGGACTATTTTATTGAGCATTCTGGGTAAGACTACAGCGTTCAAAGCGACCCATTTTTACTTTTACATCGACCTAATCCCCCATAATCCCCCATAACACCAGTGGATTTTATATTTTCAAGCACTTTAGGTTACACTGGTGTAAATGTTTTCCATAGGCCTCAGTGCTAACGTGTTAGCGTATACTGTTGGCAATATAAACTTTGGGTCCAAAATTTTCTTTAAATCTGAAAACTTACATTTTGGAAAACTTTGTACGCAAACAAATCATGTCTGTCTAGCAGGGAATTCGCCTTTAAATCTTGTGTTTTCGTAACTAGTGTCAGAACCGCATAAAAAAAATACTGTCATATTTTAGACCACACCAAAAAATTCAAACTTCACTACAAAGGGTTAATTCCTGTGCCAATGGCTATTTTACCTATGGGAAATCATAGGGAAGAGGTGTGTTGATTTTTTTATGCAAAAAGCACACAATGCTATTGACCAATCAGGGCCCAGTGTCTATTTTATTCTCTCCTATATATTCCTCCCGCATCCGCTAGAGGTATCTCCGAACCCTATTTACACCAGTGTAACCAGTATACACGCTGGCGTGCTAATAAGCTTCATATGTCGTATAAGTGTCACTATACGCTATGCAAATGGTGGTCGTCTAGAAACAATCTGTCTTCTTTTCTCCGTGCTTGTGAGATAATATAAGACGACAATCTCGTACCTATAAGCAACCAGCATGAAATATATTGAAACGCGGAAGTATCGTCAAGACTAAAGTAAACTATACGTCAACTGAAGCAGGAACAATGGTTAAACATACAGATGTGCAACATGTTAAAATAAGTAATTCAGTTAATATCATCTGTCAATTATATCCTAGGTGTTGTTTTGGATTACGCGCTATCGATGAATTTACATGAATATAGTAAATTAGATTTGTTACTACTGTCTATTGGCTTCAAGTATTCACTCGGTCAGTACGTCGTCGTACGCCCGTGCACCATACTCACACCGTATTGATATCTCAGAAAATGTAGGATAGGATAGAATAGGATAGGATATGAAATTGTATTTCAATATACACATATTAATAAATAGTACATTTTACAAATATTATATTGGGTATTCGAGCGGGTGGCATAGTCAGGCTAGACATTCTTCCTGCCACCCCAAATGTACACAACCACATCGCAGCCACCAGATGTCGACACGACTCTAACGCAAATTTGCAGGTTTTAGAGGAGGGCTACTACATTACTGGTATACTAGTTGGTTTGTTTAGTTAGCCTTTATGTCGTTTTAGCGCTAGGCCATAGCATGACTGATACTCGCATCTTAAATTATCAAAGTATTACGTAAAGACATATTATGGACTTATTCGGTGCGTGGAACTGATAAGTTAGTATGCAGGCGCTATGCCAACTTGTGGAATGTAGCATTTTATTAAAATCACCGAAAATCTCAAGCAAATTGACCGTAACACCCCATAGAAAACATCGTTTGAACTATGCTCAATTGTAAATATTTACCTCTCGATTCGGGGCGCAACCACTGGCGCTAAACTAACGAAAACGATTTCACCATCGAGAGTCGCTGCATTTAATTAATATATAAGAATGACGTTATGTCATGTCAATTTGGATATGATATTTGTATAATAAAACTACGTTTAGCAACATTATTCTCCCTTTCTATTTGATCACCCAACAGGAGTGTTTCACATCACTTTAAAAATGAGCGGAAATTAGGACGTCTCTCAGGTTTACCGGATTCACGGGGAAAATAAAATCGTTGCTGCAATCAGTTATATATATATTACGACAGGTACGATTTAACTGACAATTTTAGAATGCTCCAATATGTCAATGCTGAAAATTAACTTTTGACTAATACACAAAGTGATGGATCGTTCATTCGGACCTAATGAAGGAAAACAAATATGCAGAGTCAGCATGATGAGATCCCCTGCCGTAGGCTGTTAGCTTCTAACAGCTATATAATCGGAATCCCAATTAACTGGTTATTATTTCGAAGGTCCCGAATGTGAATCGATAGGGAAAAAATAAGACCAACGTCCCTACGATAAATTGAGTGATTATGTTATCGATGACTGCAATCATTGCGTGGTTGGATTTGATTGAACACAAAACGGATACTAAATCACTCTAGTAGCCAATATCTGCGAAAATCGGTGCGAGGATATGGATCTAATGGATGGCGATAAATTTCGTACTGTTTATTTATTCCCAATGTAGGGAGTTATATGGGTTTTTTGCAAGCATAAGGACTTGACCTTCTTACATAATTATCGGAAAAGAGCCCGCAATATATTGCGCAGTTGTTACCACAATCGATTATCGAAATCACAGTCTATTGTTGTGTCAAATTATATCATGTTTTATACTTCAACGATATCTGGATATGTAATGAGGTTGTTCCACTTTGGTTGTTACAAACTGGGTAAGCGGCATACTGTATATATACGAATGGACGCTGTTTCAAGAAATATTTGGGTTGCGGTGTTTGTCTGGTATTGGCGAACCATTTAGAAACTGTTTGCTAGCGGATTGACACATATAGAGAGGATGATGCAGTGTGATACACCAGTCAGCTGACGTACGGACTCAAAATCTTCCATACCCAGTATTGAAGGCTATCGTGATGCCAGAAGTTGTATCCAGTAAATGTATAGGTTAGTGCCAAGCCTACGCTACAATGTTAATCGCAGATGGGGGGAAATCGCAGGTGGATAAAAGTGGCAAGCCCGCAGAAGCAGTGTTGTTAAACCATTCTACTATTGCTGAGTATGTGATCTGTGGAATGAATGGTCGAGGACCAACTATTTTTTAGCATCTATATATGACAGATGCTTCTCAGCTTTACATCGTTGAATCTTGAATCCATATTCCTATATGGGACATGAATGATTCATTGCAGCATGTGAACATTGCTTAAGATCTCGTACAATCCATATGAAAATGACCAGAATTAGAACATCGTGCACATACGGCTAATTTACTTTTACAATGTACCTGGTCATGGCCATACGCCTGACATTTAAAATATCGCAAATGGCTTTGGAACATGTGTGCTTAAGTTCATCTTCATATACACAACCTTCGTTGTCGGTGAATGTTCGCACCTATTGAATGTCATAAGATAACTATTCAAAGGAACTTTTTGTCCATCAATTGTTTTTTGTAAATCTACGGATTTCTGTAACTCCCTGTGGTGCTAACTCAGACAGTATTACTGACTCAGAAGAATCAGCTATGTCGCGAGTTCTCAACACAGCTCTGCTACTGTTCAGTGTCTTTTGAGTAGTAATCAATACTGGAGTTTGTGCAATAGATGTTAAATGCACAAGAGCGTTAGCTTGAATTTTTCTTGAACATTTCATCAGAAGAGAGCTACTTAGTGACTCAGTCCTGATCGGTTTGACATATTTTAATTGTCCGGCTATCCTTTGCAGCGTTTTATTAATCACAAACACAGAACGTCTCTTGACATTTGGATCAAAACCAAGTACCAAGTATTGAGGATATAGCTCAGCATCAGTGGAACTTGGTGAGTGGTCAATCTTACGTTTTTGTTTGTTTTGAGTTGCCATGTGAGAAACAAATAACCGATAACTATCCCATCAGCCGACTCGGACTGCCCATCGAATTATGGTCGGACCAAAGACAGGTACATAGCCTAGGCGATGGCCCGTTTCGCCAATGCATATAACAGCCTCCCAGTACCTCGCCACAGTGAGACAGACGTGAACAGTATATATTTTAACCATGTAACAGTGATGAAGACTAAATGCAAACAGACATGACACGACAGAAACAACTACATGAGAAACAGAACTCACAACTAGACACCAGAAACAATACAACAGATGGCAGAAATATAATCTGAAACACCGTGGACAGGCGTGACTAGCCGATTGATTGAGCCGGGTCAACTCAACCACCCGTCTTATGAGATGTAGGACCAAGGGGGACCACGAGCTCCGCCTTATCCGCATGTCGATGCATCACGTGATATGGTCGCCCTAGTACCTCCAGGACTCCTACACCACTCCTCATGGGTGCACCCCGCGGCAAACGGTGCCATATTAGGGGATTCTTACCCCTCGCAGTGGCCCATTCTACCTCGGGCCCACACGGCTAACTATCTGGGTTCTTCGCTCGAATTGTGATCATCTTTTAATATCGGAATAATTTTCCAGATATTAGTTCCGAGAGAACAAGAGAAAACAATAACCAGAAAGGGTGAAAGATTTAATGAGCTCTTTAACGACTTGATCAGGACCTGCATCTTTGTTCTTTTTCAATTGTTTCAGCTCAAATCACCACCATAACTGTATCTAATAGTAGTACAAATTCAAATATTTCTGTCTAACTCTGGTTAGAATCCCAGAATCGGGTTTTGGTCAAATGCCATGGCACGTTTTTAAAGGCACGTGCGGCCTTAATTGTCGAAAATATTCATATTTGTTCCAAACACCGTAAGCAGAAAAACATTAAAACGCATACAGTTCCGTTCATATATATCATGACCATCGCGTAAACAGCATGTTATCATAAATACCTACTATATTTTACCTAAGCAAGAGTCTGATTGTGTTACAGAAGACAGCACAATTCTACTGGCTAATCACACACAAATGGCATAAATGCTCTTTATTAGTTCCATATCAGGTATTCACCAACAAAGAACGCTCTTTATGTTTACCATCATAATATAAACAAACACCAGAAAAGTTACTTTTTATGCTTTTGTTTACATAACAATGGTCAAACATATGACCATAACATACTGTTTATGCGATATTTCTTATTTGTATACGGACAAAGTCTATCTAAATTTTGATGTTCTTTCTGTTTGTGGCGGTTTTTGACGGGTGGAGATATTTTCACAGGATACCCACCGCCAAGGCCAACCGCGTCTTTAACTCCACAGAGTGAAAGATACTTGGTGGGAATAAGACCAGAAGTATGACACATTGTCCAAACTAAAATTTATTGAAAATTAGGTTGATATTATCCACCGGTTTCAAACTTCCGCGAAAGATTTAAAGAGCAACTGTAAAACATCATTAATTAATTAATTAATTATTAATGAAATAACTATTTAACTTTTATCAATACAGTATTTTAAACTATGGAATAACTTATTTTAATGATGGTGTGTTTAATTTATATTAGGAATTGTTTTTAGTCGGTCAAAAGCTCTTCGGAGCTTGTGTTTGTATAATGTTTTTACCTCCGACTTTTAAATACAATTTATCTATCGGTCTATCGATCTACAAGACATAGCATACAAGTGGATGCTCTCGTATACGTCCTGGACTATCTATCGATTAGTCAGATATAAAATTCATCGTCACTGCAACTACGTCATGCTACGTCGTCACCCCTGGTCAAGTAGTCCTGCTAATGTGCTATGATGCGGTTGGGTTTTCGACTTAGAAAATTTCAACATGTTTATAATGTTCAGCATGAGGGTACCTTCATGGTGTAATCACCTCCTCCTACTATATACAGCTTTCATCCTAGAGATTTGAAACTTCAGAATATTGTTGGCCATATATTGAAGATGTGCAACATGTATATAGATGACGGAATTTTGTTTTGGACAGTTATTAACCCTTTTCGAGAGTATTGTTACCCACATATTGGAGATGTACAACATGTATATAGATGACGGAAACATTATTTTTTCCGGAGTTATTAACCCTTTTCGACTTATAATTTTCTGTATGAGGGTACCTTCATTGTGTAATCAACTCCTCCTACAGTTTGGATCGTAGATATTTGAAACTTCAGAGTATTGTTACTCACATATTGGAGATGTGCAACATGTACATAGATGACGGAAAAAATATTTTACGCAGTTATTAATCCTTTGCGACATTTAATTTAATTTCTTTAACATAGCGGCATCGACTTGCCACGTTGTCGGGGGACACTGTGGTCGGCTGACCTTTTATTGCATACGAAAAATATACAGCCATCGCCTATGATGCGCTGTCCAATTCAACACCATGAAGCCAACACCTGTACGTTTTCTATATACCACAAAACAGTCACATTGGACCCATCAGCCCATTAATATGACGTTGTCAATTTATGTCAGCTTATAGCAAAAATTCTAATGATCACCTTTTATAAAGGGCGGCCATGCTTCCATCGCCCAAAAAGAGGTAGATAATAAAGAGCGTTCACAATGATGAGCTTTTCTGATCGTTTTTCAAGGTATTACATAATCACCCCCGGTCAAGTAGACCTGCTAATTAGGTATGATGCGATTGGGTCCTGCTGAATTTCTATGATGCTGTTAGGGCAAACTGATGCTGTTAACAAAAAGTACCGTTATATTTTTCGAATTTGTCTTTTTCGCGGTGTTCCGATAATCTGTACATATACAGGAAAAGCCATTATGCGTATCAAACATTCAAACAATTATTTATTGCGAAATATTTTTAATACTGGTTGTATTAGTTGTTGAAAAACTAAAATATAGATGGTTATTCACGTCGTTTTAGAAACACCAGTGCAGGCATTATTATATATTTTTCAAAAAATATTTGTTCTTGGATGTTTCATACACACACTGATTTTTTTTTATAAATCG